>OY744481.1:177190166-177855777 GCA_963556165.1 Tipula helvola | reverse complement strand
AAAGAGGTTATATGGGTGATTTCCAGAAATCCCACCTTTTATTAGCATTTGAATTAAAACATAGTATAGTCAATATTGGCCAAGATTCACGTTTGTGCATATTATACTTTAGCCAGAATCGGCCATAGAACATCCACAATTTATCAAAATTGCGGTTTTTCAAAGAGGTTGTATGGGTGATTTCCAGAAATCCCAATTTTTATTAACATTTGAGTTGAAACATAGCATATGTAATATTTTGGCCAAGATTCACGTTTGTGCATATTATACTTTAGCCAGAATCGGCCATAGAACATCCACAATTTATCAAAATTGCGATTTTTCAAAGAGGTTGTATGGGTGATTTCCAGAAATCCCACCTTTTATTAGCATTTGAATTAAAACATAGTATAGTCAATATTGTGGCCAATATTCACGTTTGTGCATATTATACTTTAGCCAGAATCGGCCATAGAATAACCACAATTTATCAAAATTGCGGTTTTTCAAAGAGGTTGTATGGGTGATTTCCAGAAATCCCACCTTTTATTAACATTTGAATTAAAACATAGCATATGTAATATTTTGGCCAAGATTTACGTTTGTGCATATTATACTTTAGCCAGAATCGGCCATAGAACATCCACATTTTATCAAAATCGCGATTTTTCAAAGAGGTTATATGGGTGATTTCCAGAATCCCACCTTTTATTAACATTTGAATTAAAACATAGCATATGTAATATTTTGGCCAAGATTCACGTTTGTGCATATTATACTTTAGCCAGAATCGGCCATAGAATATCCACAATTTATCAAAATTGCGGTTTTTCAAAGAGGTTGTATGGGTGATTTCCAGAAATCCCACCTTTTATTAACATTTGAATTAAAGCATAGCATATGTAATATTTTGGCCAAGATTCACGTTTGTGCATATTATACTTTAGCCAGAATCGGCCATAGAACATCCACAATTTATCAAAATTGCGGTTTTTCAAAGAGGTTGTATGGGTGATTTCCAGAAATCCCAATTTTTATTAACATTTGAGTTGAAACATAGCATATGTAATATTTTGGCTAAGATTCACGTTTGTGCATATTATACTTTAGCCAGAATCGGCCATAGAATATCCACAATTTATCAAAATTGCGATTTTTCAAAGAGGTTGTATGGGTGATTTCCAGAAATCCCACCTTTTATTAGCATTTGAATTAAAACATAGTATAGTCAATATTGTGGCCAATATTCACGTTTGTGCATATTATACTTTAGCCAGAATCGGCCATAGAATATCCACAATTTATCAAAATTGCGGTTTTTCAAAGAGGTTGTATGGGTGATTTCCAGAAATCCCACCTTTTATTAACATTTAAATTAAAACATAGCATATGTAATATTTTGGCCAAGATTCACGTTTGTGCATATTATACTTTAGCCAGAATCGGCCATAGAATATCCACAATTTATCAAAATTGCGATTTTTCAAAGAGGTTATATGGGTGATTTCCAGAAATCATACCTTTTATTAACATTTGAATTAAAACATAGCATATGTAATATTTTGGCCAAGATTCACGTTTGTGCATATTATACTTTAGCCAGAATCAGCCATAGAATATCCACAATTTATCAAAATTGCGGTTTTTCAAAGAGGTTGTATGGGTGATTTCCAGAAATCCCACCTTTTATTAACATTTGAATTAAAGCATAGCATATGTAATATTTTGGCCAAGATTCACGTTTGTGCATATTATACTTTAGCCAGAATCGGCCATAGAACATCCACAATTTATCAAAATTGCGATTTTTCATAGAGGTTGTATGGGTGATTTCCAGAAATCCCACCTTTTATTAGCATTTGAATTAAAACATAGTATAGTCAATATTGGCCAAGATTCACGTTTGTGCATATTATACTTTAGCCAGAATCGGCCATAGAACATCCACAATTTATCAAAATTGCGGTTTTTCAAAGAGGTTGTATGGGTGATTTCCAGAAATCCCAATTTTTATTAACATTTGAGTTGAAACATAGCATATGTAATATTTTGGCCAAGATTCACGTTTGTGCATATTATACTTTAGCCAGAATCGGCCATAGAACATCCACAATTTATCAAAATTGCGATTTTTCATAGAGGTTGTATGGGTGATTTCCAGAAATCCCACCTTTTATTAGCATTTGAATTAAAACATAGTATAGTCAATATTGTGGCCAATATTCACGTTTGTGCATATTATACTTTAGCCAGAATCGGCCATAGAATATCCACAATTTATCAAAATTGCGGTTTTTCAAAGAGGTTGTATGGGTGATTTCCAGAAATCCCACCTTTTATTAACATTTAAATTAAAACATAGCATATGTAATATTTTGGCCAAGATTCACGTTTGTGCATATTATACTTTAGCCAGAATCGGCCATAGAACATCCACAATTTATCAAAATTGCGGTTTTTCAAAGAGGTTGTATGGGTGATTTCCAGAAATCCCAATTTTTATTAACATTTGAGTTGAAACATAGCATATGTAATATTTTGGCTAAGATTCACGTTTGTGCATATTATACTTTAGCCAGAATCGGCCATAGAATATCCACAATTTATCAAAATTGCGATTTTTCAAAGAGGTTGTATGGGTGATTTCCAGAAATCCCACCTTTTATTAGCATTTGAATTAAAACATAGTATAGTCAATATTGTGGCCAATATTCACGTTTGTGCATATTATACTTTAGCCAGAATCGGCCATAGAATATCCACAATTTATCAAAATTGCGGTTTTTCAAAGAGGTTGTATGGGTGATTTCCAGAAATCCCACCTTTTATTAACATTTAAATTAAAACATAGCATATGTAATATTTTGGCCAAGATTCACGTTTGTGCATATTATACTTTAGCCAGAATCGGCCATAGAATATCCACAATTTATCAAAATTGCGGTTTTTCAAAGAGGTTGTATGGGTGATTTCCAGAAATCCCACCTTTTATTAACATTTGAATTAAAGCATAGCATATGTAATATTTTGGCCAATATTCACGTTTGTGCATATTATACTTTAGCCAGCATCGGCCATAGAACATCCACAATTTATCAAAATCGCGATTTTTCAAAGAGGTTATATGGGTGATTTCCAGAAATCCCACCTTTTATTAGCATTTGAATTAAAACATAGTATAGTCAATATTGGCCAAGATTCACGTTTGTGCATATTATACTTTAGCCAGAATCGGCCATAGAACATCCACAATTTATCAAAATTGCGATTTTTCAAAGAGGTTGTATGGGTGATTTCCAGAAATCCCACCTTTTATTAGCATTTGAATTAAAACATAGTATAGTCAATATTGTGGCCAATATTCACGTTTGTGCATATTATACTTTAGCCAGAATCGGCCATAGAATAACCACAATTTATCAAAATTGCGGTTTTTCAAAGAGGTTGTATGGGTGATTTCCAGAAATCCCACCTTTTATTAACATTTGAATTAAAACATAGCATATGTAATATTTTGGCCAAGATTCACGTTTGTGCATATTATACTTTAGCCAGAATCGGCCATAGAACATCCACAATTTATCAAAATCGCGATTTTTCAAAGAGGTTATATGGGTGATTTCCAGAAATCCCACCTTTTATTAACATTTGAATTAAAACATAGCATATGTAATATTTTGGCCAAGATTCACGTTTGTGCATATTATACTTTAGCCAGAATCGGCCATAGAATATCCACAATTTATCAAAATTGCGATTTTTCATAGAGGTTGTATGGGTGATTTCCAGAAATCGGACCTTTTATTACAATTTGAATTAAAACATAGTATAGTCAATATTTTGGCCAAGATTCACGTTTGTGCATATTATACTTTAGCCAGCATCGGCCATAGAACATCCACAATTTATCAAAATTGCGATTTTTCAAAGAGGTTGTATGGGTGATTTCCAGAAATCCCACCTTTTATTAGCATTTGAATTAAAACATAGCGTAGTTAATATTCTGGCCAAATTTCACGTTTGTGCATATTATACTTTAGCCAGAATCGGCCATAGAACATCCACAATTTATCAAAATTGCGGTTTTTCAAAGAGGTTGTATGGGTGATTTCCAGAAATCCCAATTTTTATTAACATTTGAGTTGAAACATAGCATATGTAATATTTTGGCCAAGATTCACGTTTGTGCATATTATACTTTAGCCAGAATCGGCCATAGAACATCCACAATTTATCAAAATCGCGATTTTTCAAAGAGGTTGTATGGGTGATTTCCAGAAATCCCACCTTTTATTAGCATTTGAATTAAAACATAGTATAGTCAATATTGTGGCCAATATTCACGTTTGTGCATATTATACTTTAGCCAGCATCGGCCATAGAACATCCACAATTTATCAAAATCGCTATTTTTCAAAGAGGTTATATGGGTGATTTCCAGAAATCCCACCTTTTATTAGCATTTGAATTAAAACATAGTATAGTCAATATTGTGGCCAATATTCACGTTTGTGCATATTATACTTTAGCCAGAATCGGCCATAGAACATCCACAATTTATCAAAATCGCGATTTTTCAAAGAGGTTATATGGGTGATTTCCAGAAATCCCACCTTTTATTAGCATTTGAATTAAAACATAGTATAGTCAATATTGTGGCCAATATTCACGTTTGTGCATATTATACTTTAGCCAGCATCGGCCATAGAACATCCACAATTTATCAAAATCGCTATTTTTCAAAGAGGTTATATGGGTGATTTCCAGAAATCCCACCTTTTATTAGCATTTGAATTAAAACATAGTATAGTCAATATTGGCCAAGATTCACGTTTGTGCATATTATACTTTAGCCAGAATCGGCCATAGAACATCCACAATTTATCAAAATTGCGGTTTTTCAAAGAGGTTGTATGGGTGATTTCCAGAAATCCCAATTTTTATTAACATTTGAGTTGAAACATAGCATATGTAATATTTTGGCCAAGATTCACGTTTGTGCATATTATACTTTAGCCAACATCGGCCATAGAACATCCACAATTTATCAAAATCGCTATTTTTCAAAGAGGTTATATGGGTGATTTCCAGAAATCCCACCTTTTATTAGCATTTGAATTAAAACATAGTATAGTCAATATTGTGGCCAATATTCACGTTTGTGCATATTATACTTTAGCCAGAATCGGCCATAGAACATCCACAATTTATCAAAATTGCGATTTTTCAAAGAGGTTGTATGGGTGATTTCCAGAAATCCCACCTTTTATTAGCATTTGAATTAAAACATAGTATAGTCAATATTGTGGTCAAGATTCACGTTTGTGCATATTATACTTTAGCCAGAATCGGCCATAGAATAACCACAATTTATCAAAATTGCGGTTTTTCAAAGAGGTTGTATGGGTGATTTCCAGAAATCCCACCTTTTATTAACATTTGAATTAAAACATAGCATATGTAATATTTTGGCCAAGATTCACGTTTGTGCATATTATACTTTAGCCAGAATCGGCCATAGAACATCCACAATTTATCAAAATCGCGATTTTTCAAAGAGGTTATATGGGTGATTTCCAGAAATCCCACCTTTTATTAGCATTTGAATTAAAACATAGTATAGTCAATATTGTGGCCAATATTCACGTTTGTGCATATTATACTTTAGCCAGCATCGGCCATAGAACATCCACAATTTATCAAAATCGCTATTTTTCAAAGAGGTTATATGGGTGATTTCCAGAAATCCCACCTTTTATTAGCATTTGAATTAAAACATAGTATAGTCAATATTGGCCAAGATTCACGTTTGTGCATATTATACTTTAGCCAGAATCGGCCATAGAACATCCACAATTTATCAAAATTGCGGTTTTTCAAAGAGGTTGTATGGGTGATTTCCAGAAATCCCAATTTTTATTAACATTTGAGTTGAAACATAGCATATGTAATATTTTGGCCAAGATTCACGTTTGTGCATATTATACTTTAGCCAGCATCGGCCATAGAACATCCACAATTTATCAAAATCGCTATTTTTCAAAGAGGTTATATGGGTGATTTCCAGAAATCCCACCTTTTATTAGCATTTGAATTAAAACATAGTATAGTCAATATTGGCCAAGATTCACGTTTGTGCATATTATACTTTAGCCAGAATCGGCCATAGAACATCCACAATTTATCAAAATTGCGGTTTTTCAAAGAGGTTGTATGGGTGATTTCCAGAAATCCCAATCTTTATTAACATTTGAGTTGAAACATAGCATATGTAATATTTTGGCCAAGATTCACGTTTGTGCATATTATACTTTAGCCAGAATCGGCCATAGAATATCCACAATTTATCAAAATTGCGGTTTTTCAAAGAGGTTGTATGGGTGATTTCCAGAAATCCCACCTTTTATTAACATTTGAGTTGAAACATAGCATATGTAATATTTTGGCCAAGATTCACGTTTGTGCATATTATACTTTAGCCAGAATCGGCCATAGAACATCCACAATTTATCAAAATTGCTATTTTTCAAAGAGGTTGTATGGGTGATTTCCAGAAATCCCACCTTTTATTAGCATTTGAATTAAAACATAGTATAGTCAATATTGTGGCCAATATTCACGTTTGTGCATATTATACTTTAGCCAGAATCGGCCATAGAATAACCACAATTTATCAAAATTGCGGTTTTTCAAAGAGGTTGTATGGGTGATTTCCAGAAATCCCACCTTTTATTAACATTTGAGTTGAAACATAGCATATGTAATATTTTGGCCAAGATTCACGTTTGTGCATATTATACTTTAGCCAGAATCGGCCATAGAACATCCACAATTTATCAAAATTGCGATTTTTCAAAGAGGTTATATGGGTGATTTCCAGAAATCCCACCTTTTATTAGCATTTGAATTAAAACATAGTAAGTCAATATTCTGGCCAATATGCTCGATATAAAACACGATTCCTATATTTTATTGTGATCATTTAGCTTTCCCCAGGAAGCACCACGTGGAGGCGATCAAATTTACTTCCCTTTCATTTACAGTGCTCTGTAATTTTTTTTTACTTTTTTTATTTTTTTATTTTTTTTTTTACTTTTTTTATTTTTAAAATTTTTTTTAATTTTTATTTTTTTTTATTTTTTTTTTAATTTTTTTAATTTTTTATTAGTTTTCTAAACTTATATTTATGAGAATTTAATTTTCTATATAAAACAGCGTTATTGTTTTAAATGTTTCAGTTTTTTTAGCAGGTGCGGGTTCATTATTTTGATCGTCGTACAAATGAAATGTGTCATCCTTCCTGTGCACATAAGCCACAAAGTGAGCGTGATCAATTGTACGGGCTACTACAGATAGTATTTTATATGTTTTTGCTGCTATTTGAATTTCTTTTGGAATATCATCCAGATTGTCAACCCTTAAATTTTTTTGAGACTCGACATCAAATAATAGTAAGCGGTTTAACATAATATCACTTTGATACAAATTGCCACAAGAACAAAATTTTTGGTCATTAATATTTATTGATTGTTCTAAGTTACCCAGATTAAATTCAATATTATTAATTAGTAGGGGTATTATTTTTAGTGTTACAATTTTTTGTTTTGTTAAACAGTTGCGACACTTATATTTGATATATCCACTAATCACAAACGTGAATCTTGGCCAAAATATTACATATGCTATGCTTTAATTCAAATGTTAATAAAAGGTGGGATTTCTGGAAATCACCCATACAACCTCTTTGAAAAACCGCAATTTTGATAAATTGTGGATATTCTATGGCCGATTCTGGCTAAAGTATAATATGCACAAACGTGAATCTTGGCCAAAATATTACATATGCTATGTTTTAATTCAAATGTTAATAAAAGGTGGGATTTCTGGAAATCACCCATATAACCTCTTTGAAAAACCGCAATTTTGATAAATTGTGGATGTTCTATGGCCGATGCTGGCTAAAGTATAATATGCACAAACGTGAAATTTGGCCAGAATATTAACTACGCTATGTTTTAATTCAAATGCTAATAAAAGGTGGGATTTCTGGAAATCACCCATACAACCTCTTTGAAAAATCGCGATTTTGATAAATTGTGGATGTTCTATGGCCGATTCTGGCTAAAGTATAATATGCACAAACGTGAATATTGGCCAGAATATTGACTATACTATGTTTTAATTCAAATTCTAATAAAAGGTGGGATTTCTGGAAATCACCCATATAACCTCTATGAAAAAATCGCAATTTTGATAAATTGTGGATGTTCTATGGCCGATGCTGGCTAAAGTATAATATGCACAAACGTGAATCTTGGCCAAAATATTACATATGCTATGTTTCAACTCAAATGTTAATAAAAGGTGGGATTTCTGGAAATCACCCATACAACCTCTTTGAAAAACCGCAATTTTGATAAATTGTGGATATTCTATGGCCGATTCTGGCTAAAGTATAATATGCACAAACGTGAATCTTGGCCAAAATATTACATATGCTATGTTTCAACTCAAATGTTAATAAAAATTGGGATTTCTGGAAATCACCTATACAACCTCTTTGAAAAACCGCAATTTTGATAAATTGTGGATGTTCTATGGCCGATTCTGGCTAAAGTATAATATGCACAAACGTGAATCTTGGCCAATATTGACTATACTATGTTTTAATTCAAATGCTAATAAAAGGTGGGATTTCTGGAAATCACCCATATAACCTCTTTGAAAAATCGCGATTTTGATAAATTGTGGATGTTCTATGGCCGATGCTGGCTAAAGTATAATATGCACAAACGTGAATATTGGCCACAATATTGACTATACTATGTTTTAATTCAAATGCTAATAAAAGGTGGGATTTCTGGAAATCACCCATATAACCTCTTTGAAAAATCGCGATTTTGATAAATTGTGGATGTTCTATGGCCGATTCTGGCTAAAGTATAATATGCACAAACGTGAATATTGGCCAAAATATTACATATGCTATGTTTCAACTCAAATGTTAATAAAAGGTGGGATTTCTGGAAATCACCCATACAACCTTTTTGAAAAATCGCGATTTTGATAAATTGTGGATGTTCTATGGCCGATGCTGGCTAAAGTATAATATGCACAAACGTGAATATTGGCCACAATATTGACTATACTATGTTTTAATTCAAATGCTAATAAAAGGTGGGATTTCTGGAAATCACCCATACAACCTCTTTGAAAAATCGCAATTTTGATAAATTGTGGATGTTCTATGGCCGATTCTGGCTAAAGTATAATATGCACAAACGTGAATCTTGGCCAAAATATTACATATGCTATGTTTCAACTCAAATGTTAATAAAAGGTGGGATTTCTGGAAATCACCCATACAACCTCTTTGAAAAACCGCAATTTTGATAAATTGTGGATATTCTATGGCCGATTCTGGCTAAAGTATAATATGCACAAACGTGAATCTTGGCCAAAATATTACATATGCTATGTTTCAACTCAAATGTTAATAAAAATTGGGATTTCTGGAAATCACCCATACAACCTCTTTGAAAAACCGCAATTTTGATAAATTGTGGATGTTCTATGGCCGATTCTGGCTAAAGTATAATATGCACAAACGTGAATCTTGGCCAAAATATTACATATGCTATGCTTTAATTCAAATGTTAATAAAAGGTGGGATTTCTGGAAATCACCCATACAACCTCTTTGAAAAACCGCAATTTTGATAAATTGTGGATATTCTATGGCCGATTCTGGCTAAAGTATAATATGCACAAACGTGAAATTTGGCCAAAATATTACATATGCTATGTTTTAATTCAAATGTTAATAAAAGGTGGGATTTCTGGAAATCACCCATATAACCTCTTTGAAAAATCGCGATTTTGATAAATTGTGGATGTTCTATGGCCGATTCTGGCTAAAGTATAATATGCACAAACGTGAATCTTGGCCAAAATATTACATATGCTATGTTTTAATTCAAATGTTAATAAAAGGTGGGATTTCTGGAAATCACCCATACAACCTCTTTGAAAAACCGCAATTTTGATAAATTGTGGTTATTCTATGGCCGATTCTGGCTAAAGTATAATATGCACAAACGTGAATATTGGCCACAATTTTGACTATACTATGTTTTAATTCAAATGCTAATAAAAGGTGGGATTTCTGGAAATCACCCATACAACTTCTTTGAAAAATCGCAATTTTGATAAATTGTGGATGTTCTATGGCCGATTCTGGCTAAAGTATAATATGCACAAACGTGAATCTTGGCCAAAATATTACATATGCTATGTTTCAACTCAAATGTTAATAAAAATTGGGATTTCTGGAAATCACCCATACAACCTCTTTGAAAAACCGCAATTTTGATAAATTGTGGATGTTCTATGGCCGATTCTGGCTAAAGTATAATATGCACAAACGTGAATCTTGGCCAATATTGACTATATTAGGTTTTAATTCAAATGCTAATAAAAGGTGGGATTTCTGGAAATCACCCATATAACCTCTTTGAAAAATCGCGATTTTGATAAATTGTGGATGTTCTATGGCCGATGCTGGCTAAAGTATAATATGCACAAACGTGAATATTGGCCACAATATTGATTATACTATGTTTTAATTCAAATGCTAATAAAAGGTGGGATTTCTGGAAATCACCCATATAACCTCTTTGAAAAATCGCGATTTTGATAAATTGTGGATGTTCTATGGCCGATTCTGGCTAAAGTATAATATGCACAAACGTGAATATTGGCCACAATATTGATTATACTATGTTTTAATTCAAATGCTAATAAAAGGTGGGATTTCTGGAAATCACCCATACAACCTCTTTGAAAAACCACAATTTTGATAAATTGTGGATGTTCTATGGCCGATTCTGGCCAATATAAACTTTTTTTAAGGTAAGTTTAGTAACGCACAATTTTGCACAATCATTATTAACTGAAAAATATGTTTTATTACGTAAACGGTATATATGGGATTTCTGGTGTGATAATCACGTGGGAAATCCCACCCTGTTTCCTAAAGTAGGCTATGCACAAATTTTCTAATCACAGGCACAAAATTGCACAATCCCAATGGTGCGAATTATATATAGAAAACGTGGGTTTTCTAAAATGGGATTTCTGGCGTGATGTACGCTGTTTGTGTATCATTTCCCTTTTATTTATATAATTTTGTATCCCGCAAAAACATCTATAATTCCAAGACGAATTATAGTTTGTTATTGAATGAAAACGACCACTGAAGGTAGTATTGGTAACTAAATGACGACGGCAACGTTGTATATTATTTGACATTTATTTTCATACAAACACATATTTACTTTTTATTTTTACACTCTTGACAAAAATATTGTATTAGTTCAAATTCATTTTTGAATTAAATAAAAAAATAATTAAGATAATATAATTTTAAAAGATATCTTGATGTCGAAAATTGAATTGTGCCTCAATACTTATACATATATTTAACGTGTGGTAAAGCATTGAAATATGTACGATTATTCGTATGTTTTAAAACAATGAAATGTGCCATTTTTTTTTCTACGAGTGTAATAAAGATAGGTTATACATGGGTTATACATTTTTTTCCTGTCAAACAAACTACACACACATAGTGCATTATCGAAAACATCTGTACGAAAAACATATGACATCTTGTTTTCTGGTGTACAATTAATTAAATTATTCCATTAAAACTAAATAAATTTAATTATTTATTACACTGTCATGCTTAGGTAAACGCCAAGCGAATCATTTTCATCAAACATTTATCTCGAATCTCAAAATATTTATCTCGACTAACGAATGACGAACAAATATTTAGCGTATTTTGTTTAGAAATTTACAACAAAAATTGCACTACATAGGCAGAAAAATTAAGTAATTCAAAACATAATTTGAATTATTTAATTCAAGCTCGAACAAATAAAATACTATTTATGTTGAGATTTGAGAACATAAAACGTATAAATTAAATCGAAAAAATAATTCTCAACTTATATTCTAGAGAAAAAAAAAATATCCAAATGTTCATCCATAAGACAATACATTACAAATTTTTCTCAACAAAATATTTAATATACTGATTGTTGTTGTTTTTTATTTTGTTGTTCCAAGAACATACACATAAATAGGTCTTGTTTTATTCGATATTATTATATACGGCGTTGCCGTGATGTGAATTGTTGTTGTTTCTAATGTATTTTTTGTTTTTTAATACCAAAACAAATTATATTAGTGTTGGTTAATTTTATTATTGAAAGTCTATATGTACACAACCAACACTATAACCAGTGGTCACTTTGTACCTTTAAATTTTGAATAGTTCTTCTTGGAATTATAGATGTTTTTGACGTATCCCGTGATCGAAAACAATAAATAGACCTTTGTTTATATGTAGATCTCTTTTTAATACATTACAAAGTGTAAAGGTTTCTCTTTTCTTTTAAAATTGTTCTGAATATACAAATAAAAGAGAAATGATACACAAACGCATATTCAACCTTTTGCAAGTTATACATATAAAGCTTTCTTTTTGGATGATTGTTTGATACTCCTATGATTTTTGGTGCAATGCATCGTTTATATTTTCAGTTAAATATACTTCTATGGATTTGTGTTTTTGGATTGTGCTAAAATTGTTTTCGTGATACGTTTTTTTCGATATACATACATCTAACAACTTGACTTGTTATTGTTTATGTGTAAAAATGTGCATAAATAAGTTTAATAAATAAACATAATACACGTATTATTAATACATGTATTGGTATAGTAGCTTTACTCTATGTTAAAAAAGGGCGATAATCCCAACTTCTAAGGGGTATATCTCAGAAACATGAATTTTTAGGACTTAGCGACCATTGAGACTTTTGATCAGCAGGTCAAGAACTACTAGAATCCAAAACTTCAGAGAGTTTGACCGAGGGCCATTTTCCATATAAAAAGTGCGGGGTCCTTTCTTGTTTTAAGGAAATTTTTTGTAAATTTTTTTATCAAATATAAATTAATTTCTTTTGAGTTTATGCATATTTTATTATGTTTAATCTTTGGATATTCTATCGGCAAAAATATTGCATTAATTTTGTTGTATATATTTTGTGTTCTTTTTGTAATTATCAAGTGGAAAAATTTTTGCGTACTTAATAGGTATTTCACAAAACCAAAAAAAAATTTGTCATAAAATATTATAAAAATCAGGCCATTTTTTATTCGTTAGGGTGAAGGAAAATTCTATTTGGACGAATAAAATAATTTCTCTGTGATTTAGTGATGTGAATATAGTGAATATACTCCTAACAATTTACTACATAATTATATAGACAAATTACAGTTTAAGGCAAAATTTCCAAAATGTCTACTTAAATTAAACGAAACTGTTTATTTTAAAGCATATTGTTATGTCATGTGTTGTTATGAATAATATTCATATTTTGTGCACTTTGTTGTCACTTGTTTTATGAGGGAAAACTGAATAAACCAATATTTTATTTTTTCTTATAGTGACAATTTTTTAATTTTATTTAAATTTTTAAAAAATTGACAAAGAGCAAGTTGGCTCGAAACTAGTCTTTTTAAATAAAATTAAAAAATTGTCACTATAAGAAAAAATAAAATATTGTTTTATTCAGTTTTCCCTTAAAAATTATAGTTCTTAATATCAAATTCAATACATTTACAAAATATTCCTTAAAACAAGAAATTTAAAAAATTATATTTATAAACACAAAACAAACAAAAAAATTCGGCCCTTCGACCCATTCGGCCCTTCGACCCATTCGGCTCTTCGACCCTTTCGGCCCTTCGACATTCGGCCCTTCGACCCATTCGGCCCTTCGACCCATTCGGCCCTTCGACATTCGGCCCTTCGATACTCGGCCCTTCGACCCATTCGGCCCTTTGAAATTCGGCCCTTCGACATTCGGCCCTTCGACATTCGGCCCTTTGATATCATTCCTAAATTACGGATAGCTTTTGAGCCGTCGGCAAAAACTAACTTCGGATACTCGCCCTACTGAAATTAACACTGTGATCAAAAGGTCGTAAAACTTTTTAAATAAAACACAAACGGCTTATTATTATTTAAAATTTACCTCATCCCCTTCAAAGTAATCCTCTTCGGATAGAATACAATTATGCCAACGTTTTTGCCATTCTTCAAAACAGTTGTTAACCCTCTAATGCATGAATTTTTAATCTTATTCTTTCAAAATTTTGACTTCAACTCGTAGTTGTGGAACAAATGTGCATATTACAATAACAAAAACGAAACCGTTATAACGAGAGTACTTTAAAAAAAGAATAACTCATGTAAAACCTAAAGAAAAAAATATTCACGATAACGTAAAGTTACACAATTCAAGATAACGTAAAGTTCGCCTTTGGGCGGGCTTATGCATTAGAGGGTTAAAACAACTACTCGTAGGGAATTTAAAACTTTAAACTGGTTCCTTTACAATACCTATATTTTGCAAATTGATGATTAATTAACTTCCAATCCTAAGAAATTCTAGAATTTCATAAATGGCCAAAAGAAGGTTGCTGGGTTTCCTACCCCAATGACTTTTCAGAACTCTGTCGCCCGTCATTCCCTCTTATATATCCAATTTGTTTGCCAATTTTTTCTTATCATGTAACAAGAAGCCTTTAACTAACCGCGGTCTTTCTGATTTTATCTTTTTAAAATTTACGGAAGCAGAAGTCTAAGCCAGGTTATCTCAACTTGAAGTTGACAAGGGAGCAGGATCGGATGGCTTCCACCGTACTTTACCTTTCATCCGTCCGATTTTCAAATCTGGCAAAAGAAGTGAACTCAGAAACTATTGCGGAATTGCTATTCTTTCTGCTATACCCAAACCATACAATTCCATGGTACAGAAATTCTTGTGTTTTCATGTAAAAAGGTTTATTTCTCCTGCTCAGCACGGATTTTATTAGGGTAGGTCTACGGCAACTAATCTAGTCTCTTTTTGTGGGCATTTATACATTTTACAAGTAGATGTAGTGTACGCCGATTTTTTAAAGGCTTTCAATAAAATTGACCATTCAGTTCTTATCGATAAGCTGAATAAACTAGATTGTCAGTTCATCCCTATTAAATGGTTGCATTCATACCTTTCTGATCGTTACCAATTTGTTAAAATTAATGATTTTAGCTTTCGTTCATGTTTTGAATTTGCACATTGTCTTCTTTACGCAGATGATATGAAAATGTTTGCTCCAATTGATTGAGGTTACTGATTGTGTGAAATTACAAGGTAACTTGAATAACTTTTGCTGTTGGTCGTTTAATAACAAATTATTGCTGAATGCGTTCGCCAATATTCCAGTATTATTTTTTATATAATATTGCTGTTGATAGAGTTGAGTTTATATCCGACTTAGGCATAACCTTTTCTTGTGATCTAACTTTTACTAAACACATTGGTTGTATCAGTACAAAAGCTTATGCTAGGTTTCATTAAGCGCAATTGTACAGACTTTTGCGACCCGCTCACACTGAAAAATCTGTATATATCCTTTGTTCGTTCAGTTCTAAAATACGCTTCTCTAAACTACAACTATATTAAAACTACAACGTTTGGATCACCGACGAAAAGTTGCATCTGCTATCTTCGTTCACGATGTTCTGACTTTCCGAATAGATTGTGACGAATTACTTGCTCGTTTCAATATCTATCTCCCATACGCTGTTTGCGCGGCCGCCTTTTGTTACATATCCATCCTGTATCTACGAATTTTGCACTTTCGGAACCAGTTCATTTAAAAACGAGTTGTTTAAATTTATGTCTAAAGATAATTGTTAAATTTTGTTTTTGTATGTTAACTTACCGATTGTATATATTTACCTTCTTCGATTCGGCTTGTATCTCTTCAATCGAGTTAAAACAATGTCCCTGGAGGAGCTTTTTGAGTTTCAAGAATAGCCAAAAGACAGGCGGGACTAAATTAGATGAAAAGGGCGGTTGCGGAACGATATGATTCGAATTTTTGACCAAATAGATACGTACAACCAATGCAGTGTGAGACGATGCACCATGGTGATGCAAAAACCAAAAGTTGTCTGCCCAAAATTCTGACCGCAAATGATGTTTGCGTGATGTCGACAAGATCTCTAATTGTCAATCAACGATCGAGCACCAAATCCTTGACTTTCTTGACGTGGTGTTCATAGGTAGACGTCGAAGTTCATCGTCTTCAACGCGTTCTCTGCCTTCTTTGAACAATTTATATCAATCAAAAACACTCATTCTGGACAGTGCATTACCACCAAAAGCCTTCTCCAACAAATCCAACGATTTGGAAGCTGAAATCTTATTTTTGAAGCAACTTCTTTGCTGAACTTTTTTAAAATCGAAAACTGCACTTTTTGGATGAAAGTAAACAAGTGTGTCGCATTAACTACTTAAGGTATTGACACGAAATTTGCCACAAATCTCTGTTAGAGTGCTACCAATCTAAGAAAAAAAGCCACTCGTATATGGATAAGCTCGCTGTATTTAAATTTAAAGTTTTACTACCTTTTTAATCAGAGTAGTGCGCCATACTGGGACATAAAGACGTGGACAATACGAGACGGTAGATGCAGATGGGAAATCCCTAATTCCACCATGTCTTTGATTTCTATGAATATGCAGCTTGACTGAAGTTACAATATTTGTAAATTATAGCTGGCTCTGCTGTTAAGAAAGAAGTCTTCTTAAGCTAAGTGCCATTATCGATTGTGAAATAAGTCAAAGCCAGTATGACAACCCAAAACATTGATTGATATCTGAATTGCTAGGTCTACCAGCCTTATGTGTTTAAGGTCGACAAGAAAGTTAAATTTATTGAGGAAATCGACACCAACGATTGGCCGATTCACTGCAAATAAAATGAAAGCACGAGCAAATTAGAAGGTTCTTCTGATGTCCGATGTCTACCCTTAGCAATTTAGTTTCAAAGGTGTCATGCTTTTGCCATTGTTGGCTGATAAAACGGACGGGGATCTTTTAGGGAATCGGGAAATCCGACGAAGAAGCGCCAGAATCATTGAGGGATATCAGGTGGTTAGTCTTGCCTAGAAGGAATGGGAGACTTGACTGTTGGGTGTAGGACTGTTGGATGTCCTGGTTTGACATATTTTCGCATAGCAGTATGGCGGGTGTTGCTCCTAGACCCCTATTTATCACGGTATTCGAAACGTGACGGAGTTTGTTATCCTCTCGAGCCGCGGTTGTTGCTAAAAATACCGCTCAACTATGCTTCACTGAGGGTGGCCGGTAACCTACACCTCGACCCAAATCCGTGCGTTCTGCTGGTTGCAATTATCTTGTGACAGTAGACAGTTGTCGGGCCCAAAATCGCAAAACTATAACGAACTTTGGTACACCCAAAGTTTGTTAAAAGCGAATGGTTACTATGT
Source organism: Tipula helvola (assembly GCA_963556165.1). NCBI lineage: Eukaryota > Metazoa > Arthropoda > Insecta > Diptera > Tipulidae > Tipula > Tipula helvola. The sequence goes on along the minus strand of OY744481.1, from coordinate 177,838,380 downwards.
AAGAGAAAAATGAATGAATTAGCAACTAGGTGATTGGTGTGTTTTCCCATAAATTTATATGAACTACAATATATGTATGTAATAGGTACATAATGTAAAGGTGAATATATGTATGGATTGCTTCCGTATTTGCATAGCTGCTTGTTTCGAAGTAAACATATAACGAAAATTTGGGATCGGTGAGGTTCCATGTATGCCGTTAGTGTACGTTTATGATGTACCATTTGTCACCGAAAAGCATCCAAAACCAAAAATAAAATAATAAATTAATGACGTGGCCGCGTTACCTTTGGATTTGCTAGGTAGGTTGTTGATGTTCGCTTATCGGATTGGAGGTGTTTGCAAATAACAATAATAATAATGCCACTCTGACTGATTTATAAAAACTGTATAATTTATTCAAAAGAATTCGAAAAAGTTATTTGTTTGTATAGGCACTTATTTATTATTACCAAATTTATTATTTTGTGTTAATTATTTGTGTACACGAATTTTTATTTATTTTTGTTTTGTTGCAAAAATATGTGAAAAGAGATGTTCAATATGTGGAACTAAAATCGGTGATCATGATATATTTCTGGCGCAAATTAACAAAAATTAAGAAGGATTAAACAATTATGTATGTCACCTGAGCAATATGGGTTATTTAGGGGCTTAAGATTGTTTCTACTGTTACTATGTAAAATTTTTATTGCGACAAATGAAATAAGAAGTCGGGTTGCTTCCGATACTGAACAACTAACAAAGCTTCACAAAAGCAAAAAAAAAATTGATTGCTGTTTAATTTTTAAGTTCAAACAAAGCATAGATACAATATTACATTTTGGCAATATTTATACTATACTATACTATTTCGCCAAAATTATAAAAAATAACTTTACATAAATTTAGTTAGAAACGAGCTAATTAAAACTAATAAACTGACAGCAATACATTTACTATACTTGTCTCATATTTCCCAGGAATTTTCTATCTAATCTAAACGATTATTATATTGTCCATAAAAAATATCTGTTTACACACCCCATACACGTTAATAATATTTTGGTGGGAAATCAACCCTTGTTCCTTTTTCCCAAAAATATGAAGAAAAGAAAAAATTATGTTAAAAGGATTTTTGTTTTCATTAGACGACAACAACAATTTCCGTTGGTTGCTTCCAAAAACGATTTTCTTTTTACGAAATGATAATTTTATGAGTTTATGGTTCGTTTTAGTTATTTAATTTAATTTAATTGAAAAATAAATTGTTTTCATGTTAACTATGGATGAAATTTTTGTTTTAACCAGGATTTTCTCATTACAAAAACCATATAAATATTTATGGCTAAAATTGATGGCAAAAGTTTCTGAAAAATTGCAATTTTACCCTTTAGGCATTTTATATTTCGGAATCCACAGGATTAAGTAGAAAAAACATCGAATTGTTTTTCATTTAATCCTTCAGAAAAGTATGACACAAAGCTTACCATGTTAAAATGCTCAAAGTGCTCAGGGTATCCGATAGACCTGCTCTCATTTACAAATTATGAATAAATAAAATTAGCAATTTATATTTTACGATTGGGCGTGGGTCTATAGTGGGCTGCCATATTATTAGGACACTTCTAATTCTGTTGGAATATGTTGACTTCCGCCTAATAATAACTCAAGCTATAATGTGTGACTGCGCCACCAGTAATATTATAAATTTTTGATAAATCACAAGATTTAGTTTTCAAAAACTTTATTATTTTTATAATTATTTTATAATCCCTATTCGTTTATCTTTAAAATGAGCCCAATTTTATAATTTTCAGATAATTAGTTTTGTTTTTAGCAATAAATATACAACACCAAGTGCATGAAATTGTTTTGTATTTGATTTTGTGTAGCACTACTTAGTTATCCAACACATAAAAATGATAAAATTCAAACATGACTTCCAGTCCCATATAAAGGATGTCCGGTATTTTACATCATATATTTGTGCAACTTTTTTCGATATATGATTTTTGTTTACTACGGGGAATAAATTTCAATTGAAAAAAGACACTGAATTTTTGTCTTCTAAATATTTCTCGCTCTCTCCTTCATTCTGCATTTGCAATTCTATAAATAGTATAAAAAATGATAAAACATCTAGGAGGGAGAGCAATGAGCCCAGATAGTATGTATCGAGTGTAGAAGTACTTCCAACAGTAAACATCTAGGAGGGAGAGCAATGAGCCCAGATAGTATGTCCCGGCAGCTCGCAGGAGTAAAATCAAAACGGTAGACGAGGCACGGGTGGGAATATACGGGAATGGGTCTGCCCTCTCGAAGTCCTTGAGTCCCAATGCTACCGCTTTTCTAGCAAAAGTAAATGTTATTCCATCTAGGAGGGAGAGTAATGAGCCCAGATAGTATGTATCGCGTGTAGAAGTACTTCCAACAGTAACCATCTAGGATGGAGAGCAATGAGCCAAATAGTATGTATCACATACCGGTCGGCAGTATTATCAGGTTCATTAAGAGCCTGAATATTGACTGGACGGATAATTAAGTAGGGCTTGATGCACAAAAGATATTTTAGGTCGCAGTGCGAGGTAGCTGGAACACCCACATGGCCCTCAAGTAATAATAATAATAAAAAATATACCTACTTACTACCACACATTTTTAAAATTTTTTAAAAACACTTGTTAAATATTTCGCAAAATTACAAAAGGTTTAAAAAATCACTCGATCGATTTCGGCTTATTAGGCCATCATCAGGAGTATCTACTAAACTGTAAAAATAAAAATGTAGTTAGATATATATATAGTTGGAAAAAGCAAAAATTGAAACCAAAATATACAAATAAAAAAAAAAAACAAAAAAACAAAAAAAAAAAATGTGGAAGTGGTAAACAATAAAATTGGTGACAGCAATAAACATTAAAAATTAAAAAAGGGGGTGAGTTAAACACAGGTAAAATTGGTGAGAGCAATAAACATTAAAAATTAAAAGGGGGGTGAGTTAAACACAGGTATATGATTATTGATTAGTCAACGGTCGAATAACAAAATTCCAGACGTTGATTTTTTTTTTTTTTTTTTTTTTCTACCCGTTCTTTATTTTATTATAACCCGACGTAATAGTAATTTTATGGTATGGAATGAGTAGGTGAATAAAACAATGCGGGGTCGGTAATTGGTGAGAAACGGATTTCTCTCTGTTCGTTGAGGATATTTTGGTTAAGAAATATAGCTTTTCGGATTTCGTAAGATTCTAAGTTGTCTAAACGTCTGCTTTTTGGTTGTACATGTAATATTTCTAAATTGTTTAAACTGGATGTGTGATTTTCTAACGTTAAATGATTATAAAGGGATGATTCATGGCTACCAGATAAATGTTCTTTAACTCTAACTTCAAAATTGCGCCCAGTCTGTCCGATATAAGAGGAACTACAATCATTGCAATTGATCTTATAAACTCCAGACTTGGAAAGGCGATCAATTCTTGGTTTGTTGTTAAAAATCATTTTCTTAATTGTATTATTGTTATAAAAAGCAAAGCTAATATCTGTATATTGTGTCACGATGTTACTAATCCGTTGACTAGTTTTTCCTATATACTCTAAGCGGCGCCAATTTTTCGGCATTGGGCTATCAGGTGGATAAATGTTAGCTAAAGCTTTATGTTTCAGTTTTCTGTTTAATAGCTTTAATATAGTCTTAGCTGCATAACCGTTATTCGCTGCTATTTCTAAAATTATATTAAACTCTTTGTTATAATTGGATATGGTCAAAGGAATGTTTATTAATCTATCTAAGAATGAGTGGAAAGCTGACATTTTAATATTATGGGGATGGTTTGACGAGTTAGGTATAATGGCGTCTGTATACGTGGGTTTTCTGTAAATTTTGAACTCTAATGAAGAATTAATTCTGGTTATTGTTATATCTAGAAAGTTAATAGATTTGTTGTCTTCTTTTTCTACCGTAAAATTAATGGTGGGATATTGAGAATTTAACCAAGTGAGAAAAGAGGTTAATAGCCTATCAGTTCCATTCCATAGACATAGTATGTCATCAACATATCTGTACCAAAAGATCATATGACGGAGATAAGGATTATTGCTTGATACAATCGTTTGTTCGAAGAAATTCATGAAAATTTCTGCTAACAAAGGTGACAGAGGGGAGCCCATCGGTAGACCATCAGTGAATTTGAAATACTTATTATCAAAGCAAAAATAATTTTTGTTTTGTTACTAATCAATAATCATATACCTGTGTTTAACTCACCCCCCTTTTAATTTTTAATGTTTATTGCTCTCACCAATTTTACCTGTGTTTAACTCACCCCCTTTTTTAATTTTTAATGTTTATTGCTGTCACCAATTTTATTGTTTACCACTTCCACATTTTTTTTTTTTTTTTTTTTTTTTTTTTTTTTTTTTTTTTTTTTATTTGTATATTTTGGTTTCACTTTGTGCTTTTTCCAACTATATATATATATCTAACTACATTTTTATTTTTACAGTTTAGTAGATACTCCTGATGATGGCCTAATAAGCCGAAATCGATCGAGTGATTTTTTAAACCTTTTGTAATTTTGCGAAATATTTAACAAGTGTTTTTAAAAAATTTTAAAAATGTGTGTATTAAGTGTGTTTCGCCAAGTGCCTACGGCAGAAAGTGTAAGAAGTACTACTTACTACCATCAAGGCATTGATTGCCACATAGCACAAATTTGAAAAATCTTCTGAACAGCGATTTTGTTTGCAAAATGAGGATTGATTTGAGGATTACCGGAAGGCAATAGTTTTGGTAAATTGTATTGGTGTCGAATGTGCGTTTTTTTTAGATTTTCATTTTACATGATACCAATAAGATAAATACCTTAGCTCGGAAGAGAACGATCCAGAGAATATATTAAAATATTGACTGCACCAGTGTACTTTAAGCATAGACAATCATAATAGATTTCTCATTTGACTAAAACATAAAAAAAAAAAAATATTTTCCATTCAAATGTTATCGGTGTATTGCATATACGTATTATATTTGCAACGCATACTAAAATCATTGCAAACATTGGAATTATCAGAAGTTTTGTTTTTTTCCTTTAGTTATAATGAAATGAGAAATCTAGTATGAATTTCTATGGGATTAGTATATTTTCTCATGCGTTTTCTCATGGTATACGTGTAAGTATCAAAAATAAGCGGAGCGGTTAAAATTGGTTCAAATTTTTGGTGCTTACGCTAGGCTTGAGTAATTTTTCCCTTTGTTCTAACATGAGGAATTCATGTTTTTGTCTCTATCGATGTTGTAAGAACCGACGACATTCATTTGGTTTCGTTAATTAAAAACCAAAATAAAATACATATTCGTAAACAAAAAAATGTCTCGTCTATAAAAAAAAAACAAAAAGCAACATAAATAAATGATTTTTAATTTATGCATTCTTCGTCGGCCACATTCGTAATATTTTTTTTTTTTTTTTTTTTTAATTTTGATTATTGTTGTTTCTTTCCAAGTTATGTGTGGGAGTATATAAGAACATAATAATGTATAGTCAATATTTTAATATATTCTCTCGATCGTTCTCTTCTGAGTTTATTTATCTTCTTTGTATAATGTTATCCCTTTTATTCTTGTTGTTTTATGTTTCTTTTTGCATCATGTTAAATGAAAATCTAAAAAAACGCCCATTCGACACCAATACAATTTACCAATACTAATGCTTTCCGGTAATCCTCAAACCAATCTTCATTTTGTAACCAAAATCCCTGTACAGGTTAATAATTATAAATATTTCAGTTTTTAACGAAAGTGCAAAATTACTCAAGGCGAGCGTAAGCACCAAAAATTTGAACCGATTTCATCCGCTTCGCTTTTTTTTTATACTTACCATGAGAAAACGAATGAAAAAATACACTAATACAATACAAATATTAGACGGCATACAATAGCAAAATGTATATGTATTATACGCCGTGTACATATGTACACAAAATTCTCAATATTCAATCCTCATTTTACGACCAAATACCATGTTTCCATGAACCGAGTTAATTACTTAACGTTAACACTTATCGTTTCCATGAACATCGGATAACCGAGTTAATTTGTCAGCTGCGTGTATACTAACTGTTTTCAATGCGTTTTATATTTCAAATATTTTGTAAATTTGTAGTGTTTTAATTTTTATTGTGCATAAATATAAAAATATAAAAAACTAAAAAAAATGGATATCAACACAAAAATAATAATTATGCGCTCATCTGCAAAATACTGAAAATCTTTGCAAAATCCTTTTTTACCCCATCTATCAATAACAACTTGCTTTTCTTCAAAAATTGAAAATAAAATCTTACATTCGTCGTCATTACAATACATGCGAGATAACATTTTGCTGTAATGGATGCGTGTTAACTAAATTACGCATTAAAAAAATTAAAAAAACAAATTGACATTTAGAATCTAACTCAACCACACTAGTTCCGTTGAGTTTATTTGGGTTTAACGAAACTCTTCCCTAAATTGCGTTTCGATGCACATAAACCTGAGATAACCTAGGTTAACTCTATCATGGAAACAATGTAAAAATCGCTGTCCAGGACAGCGATTTTGGTTTCAAAATGAGAATTGATTTGAGGGTTACCGGAAGCGATAATATTGGTAAATTAAATTGGTGTCGAATGTTCGTTTTTATTAGTTTTTCATTTAACATTATGCAAATAAGTGGGATGACATGATACAAATACATAAGATAAATAAGCTCAGAAGAGAACGATTGATAGAATATATCGTCTCTCTAGTAATGAAACAGCGTATAAAAAAAATGGTAGTTTTAAAAGAATTTGCATTTAAATGTTTTTTGCAAAAACTTTTTAAAATAAAATCTTTTATTTCATAGAAAATTAAATTTTCTATAAGATTAAAGATTTTATTTCAAAAAGCTTTTTCAATAAACATTTAAATGCAAATTATTTTAAAACCGCTATTTTTCTTATACGCTGTTTCATTACTAGAGGGACGATATTAAAATATTGACTACAATTTATTATGTTCTTATAATACTCCCACACATAACTCAGAAAGAAACAACAATTTTCAAAATAAAAATTAAAAATATTACGAACGTGGCCGACGAATAATGCATAAATTAAAAACCATTTATGTATGTATTTATGTTGCTTTTTGTTTTTTTTTAACCCTTGTGTGTATACCCGAAAAATTTTACGCTAATACACACCCGACCCACTCGGGTAGCCAAGTGTATTTTTTCAGGTTTTTCAACCGACTTTTTGTCGGTTCCGCTATGTTGTTGCATTTATGTTATAAATTTAGTATTTTAGTGAATAAAAACAAAAAAAACAAAGGGAATTCCCCTATAATGAAAGTGGAAAACGAGAAACGAACAAACACAAATGAGGAAAAATTATTAGTATATTGTTCGACTAAAAGGTTGTGGTTGTTCTCATATATAAAACATTTGTATAAAATAATATATTTTTAAATGTTTATACAAAATAACAATGGCAGAACGCAATAGGGATATACAATTTAAAATAATTTGACATAAAACTAAATATTTCCTTTATATTTTGTTGTGGCTACCCGGGTGGCTGGGTGTGCGTTAGAAGGGTAAAGAAAATTATTCACACATAACTCTATCAAAAAATAATTTTTATCCAATTTCTATACAAACATCGAAAACTAATACATAGTCAATTCTTGGATGTCAAGAAGTTAGAAACGTTTAACTGCAAAATTGCATTCCCCAAAAATATTTCAAATTGAAATGGCTACACGGGTAGCCGGGTGCGTACACAAGGGTTAATGACGATACGAGAAATTTGTTTGTTTACGTATATTTTGTTTTGGATTTTTATTAACGATGTTAAATGAATGTCGTCGGTTACAACAACAATAAACACAAAAACATGAATTCCTCACATTCCTCATGTTAGAAGAAAGAGAAAAATGACTCAAGGTGAGCATAAGAACCAAAAATTTTAACCGATTCCAATCGCTTCGCTTATTTGTGATACTTACTATCATGAGAAAATACACTAATACAAATGCCATCCGACCCAATATTTTTCCACTCCTTTTGTATCCTCTACTTTAATTGATTACCTCCTGAATTCCTGATGTTGGGTATTTTTGTACCCTCCGTTCCAATTCATCCCATAGATGCTCTATGAGATTCAGGTCCGGTGATTGCGGTGGTGAATGGAGCTGTTTCGGGACGTTATACAGTAACATATGGGACGTTATACAGGTTGCATATCAGAAATTACACGAATTAATTAATTAATTAATTCAAAATTAGAGTAAAAAAATTGTTAATTGATAAATTTGCTTACACAGGAATAGAGCTGTGTGAATGTGACGAAGAAAATTTGTAAGAGAGTTTAGCTGTATTAGTATAATTCGCTAGTACTGCTGGCACAGTACATTCTGTATATATAGAATGTAAATTGTGGTACAATCAGTCCAGAGTCCAGTCGCCGCGGCCTCATGAGAGGATTGATTTTTTCAAAATCATAAGCTCATCAGTTCGAAACTGGATTAAGTTCTCTTACAATCTTTCGGAAATTTATAGTAACTTCAAATAAATTAAAAAATTGTTATACAGTAACCATTCCCGCATTATCATCGACGTGTGTTTTGGATATTGATCTTGTTGAAAACTAAATATATTTTCTAGACCCAATTGAGACGCACTTTGTTTTAAATTGATTTTAAAATATTTAAATATATTCATTTACCCATAACAGAATCTATAAACACTAAATTTTCTACTCCCGATGCACCCATACACCTCCACACTAATGCATTACCACCGTTATGCTTGACGGTGGGAACAACATTTTCCATATTTAACTCTTGATTGGGCTTACGCCATATTAAACGCCTCCCGGCTGAACCAAAAATATTATATTTACTTTCATCCGTAGATATGAGTTTATTCCAACAATCTTTTCCTGTATTTTGATGTTCTTTACCAAACAAAAATCTCTTTTTTTTTTACGATTCACCTTAGGAATAAATGGTTTCTTTCTTGGTACTCTTCCGTTGTATTTAGATTCCCGTAAAACTTTTCGTATTGTTTCATCACACATTAATTTATAAATTATTTCTCTCTTCATCCCCAATTTTGGGAGCACAAATTCTTGGATTTTCCTCACTTTTCGCACTATAAATCGTTTTGTACTTTCATTTAATCCGATATTTTCATGGTGTTCTATTACATATTGCACAGTGGATTTGAATCTCCCAATACCTTCTCCAATTTCTTGCATTGATTTTCCCTCACAATACAACTTTATTGCATTTTTACACGTGTCGATTCATTTTGTATATAATTATTTTTACGTGTTACTACACTCAATACTACGGCGCAACTGATGCAATGCGTATTTCACCATAAACAACTAAATTTTCGACAATTGCGTACGTGACTGCAAGTCAAATTACATGTTCCGCAACATATTTTACTTCGGCGTACGGAGACTTTTTTGATGTGAAATATGGATGGATTTAACTTAATTAATTACCTGATTGAAATACGTAACTAACGTAAAAGTAATTCAAACTTTTCAAAATAAAGTCTTGCATAGTATGGTCAATGCACCATGGTACATAAGGAATGATAACCTTCATAAGGATCTAAAAACGGAGTTCGTCGATGAAGAAATTAAGAAATATGCTAGGAAACACGTACAGCACCTCATCAGTCAACATGAAAATGCGGATTTGCGTCGTATGCTGAACAACTAAAATCCAGTAAGACGGCTTCGAAGAACGAAACCCTTAGAACTAGGACAGATAAATTAATGAAGTATTCAACCTGGAGCTAACCGATGGGTTATACTCTTCAAACAGTTAACATCATTTAATATAGATAAATTAATAGATGAAATTGTATTCAGTTGTAATATTTGTTAAATAATAAAAAAAATAAGAAAATGATATTAATAGAGATATATCGGCAAACAACTTATCACTAATTTTAAAATATGCAATAACAAGAAAATTCAAAGTCCCATATAACAAGAAAGTTCAAAGTCTCATTTATTGATTCTCAATTCTCAATTCCTTCATTTCCTCGTTTCATCAAGTTATGGACCCACACCTCCAAAAACAAACCGTCCATTTTATTCAGTAAAAGAAATCACCAGATAAATATCCGGTCTATTTTTCAATGTTGCGTTCAACTGGAAAAATTTTATAAATAGAAATATTCGTAACTGAGAAAATAGAATAAGCAAAAAACAAAAGAAAAAACCAAAACGAGTTGAACTTAACTTATCAATTGATTGATTGATTGATTTAGTGTGTACGACCAAGCCTAAGGCAAGTTTCCCGGATACGCCGGGTCCACCGTACACCCTCTTACGAATAACAAAATCGAGGGAAAGGAAAGGTATGTTAGTAGCAGAGACTCAACCCGGTTCCAGACACCATGGCGGTTGATAGTTAGTAAATAAGACAACACAAGACAACACAATTTCTAAACTACATGATTGTTAACTGCTTGTTGTTCCTGGAGCGTTGAGTCCGGCTATACCTTTGTTACTGAAAATTAGGATTAAATTTAATCCCTTTAAGAATGATTAATTCTGGAGCAATCTTAAATTCTGAAACAAATTAAATTATTCATCAGTATACTTAAAATAAACCCCTCTAAACACCTAAGATTTTATTAATTTAAGTATACTTAAAATTACATCCGCATCAATCCTAGCCTAGGCCACTTAAATAATTCAATAAATAATTTAAAAAATCCTCTAGTTGGCACCCCTACAAATTTTAACAATTAATTAATTTCATCAGCTTACAAAATTAACACAATTTTTAATTTCAGCTTCTTCACTCCTTGTTGATCCTGGAAGGTTGATTTAAGCTGGAATTTAATTCTGAAACACGGGATTAATCTAATCCCCAATAATTACTAATTCTGAAACTATAATCTATACTTGAAATTAGCTTCTTTATTAGAAAGGATTAATTTTAATCCCTCTAATAATGATTAATTCTGGAACTGAGTTATATTCTGAAAATTAACTTATTAATCAGTGAACTAAAAAAGGAACTCCTTTAGATACTATTCACATATTAACAAAAATAACTGATAAACAAAATCAATAGGGTGCCAGTCCTTCCCGGAATCCCAATTTCACCAATCCGATCCAAAAAACTACAGTTTAACTCAAAACTACTATTATAAATGAACCATTTTCGTGAACCTGCCACTTAAAGTATAGAAGTTTCATCTGTGATGACTTTTCTGGAATGAATTACAATTAATATCACCAGTACCCAAAATTAAAGTTATAAGAACTAATTAGTTTCTAAAGTATGAATTCAGTTTAGGAATTCCGTGCAGTTCAGTAAAATTAACTACCCCGTATTAAAAATAATCATGCTTAAATAAACAAAAAAATTTTATATATGAACAGTGAAATCTCGAAACAGCGCAGCCAAAGGAACCGGAGAAATGTATTTAATTATTTAATAATTTAATTTAGTTGTGTATTTACATCTGCAAAGTTTTATTATTTTATTTCCTTATTAACCATATATTTTCACATAAACACTTATCACTTTGGCGAATATAATTTCCTTGCGAAATTACAATTTCCTTAAATCAGTATTCACTATAACGAGACCTCACTGTATTACATACGATAGTTTCTGGTTCAACTCAAATTTACTCGATAATACAAAGTAAACAAATCCCATTAGAATCGAACACAAGAAACTTTTAATTCTAATTAAATTTCCAATTCAACTCAAAATTACTCGATTATACGTAGTATAAGAATCTTATTTGAATTGAATACATGAAAATTTTGCGTTGTGTAGTTCACTGTACATATATAAAGAGCACTATAAACATAAAGAATACAACAACGCCAAGTAAAAATAATAAAATCGTATTACAGTACAAAACTAAAACCACCAACGCACATAGAGAAAACAAACGTTTTCATATAATCCTTCACGTGCGCAGCAGGGAAAGTATCGATGTGTACATAGTGTGTTTTGGTACATGCCTTCTCTATATTATATACATATATAATAGGCTTCACTATATTATATATTACTGTATATATTTCCGAAAATAACCTCGTACACTACACATACACGACTGTGAATACAATTCAGAAGCAAATATCAACAATCGAACCCTATAGAACCAATGTTGTCTTGATAGAAATTATATAATAGAAATTATATTCTTTTTATGTATATAAATAAAGAATATATGTGTTTGTGTCGTTTCCACATAAAACAAAAAATACAACACATACATAATCTCGTAAGAGAAAAGAGAGAAACCGAAAACTTGTATATTCATGTACAGAAACAGAAATTTAATGCGTAAATTTATTTATTCGATTTTAATTAAATTTAAATACGAGATAATGTATTTGACCATTCGAATTTTATGCACCAACTACACAAATTTAAGACATGCATTATTAAGCGAGAAAGCCAAAATTTGACTTGTTTCGCTATAAATATGAAAATAAAAATAAAAATATAAAACAATGCCTGTTGAATGCATCCCGATGGATTGCATTCTATCCATATTTAAATTTTCACTATTCTTATTCACACACTTTTACTTAAATAACTTAAATTAAAATAAATTATATATAAATTATATATTTAAACACTTTACACTACATTAGAAAATAAATAAACTAAAAATTAATTAAATTAAAATTTTCTCGAAGAAGACGACAAAAACACGTCCTTCTTCTTCGAAAGTTGAACTTAACTTATCAATAACTAAAAATCCAAAAAAATATATAGATTGCTTCGCCCTGGCAATCAAAACAGCAACTTGCACAAAACAGATGCCAATTCTGTCCAAAAATAAAACCGAGACCAATTATCCGTCAAAAGTCTACACCAACAAAGCTTGATTGAAACCATTCCAAATAGAACGGAAAAATTACACGGCACTATTTTTACGAGGTCCTCACCAAGAGTGCAAAACAATGACACGTCCTTAGAAAAGTTATCCTTAGTAACAAAATCAACTTTACCAAAATATTGAACCAAATAATAAGCATCCGTGCCTTTGCAACCAAAACAAAAACATTTCCAAACTTTAATTGTTTTAAATTAAGCAACACACTCCATTGCACCAAACTATTTTATTGTCTCTCCCCCTCGCACCGAACTTCTTACACTTAACGTTTGTTTATTTCTCCTCTATAGCTTTTAGCTCTATGATACATACAAATATATTAAAATCACACACCAAACTATAATAAACACACTTGTGTCGATTACATAAAACTAAAATACAAAACATTCGAGTATGGGTAAAAAATAAAAATTTAAATTAAAACCATGCGTGAACCTGAACAGAAAAAATCTGCGAATATCAAAATGACTCAATTCAATATCAATTTAAATTAAATATGGGATGTTTTGTGTTTTAAAATCTTATGCACAACCACACAAACCTAAAATTATGCATTATATGGGAGAAATTAAGAAATTTGATTTCCCTCACTACAAATTTAAGATGTTCAAGAAAGATACTGCCTGATAAATGCATCCCGGTGGATTACATTTTTCCATATTTAATTATTTAATTTTCTTTCATTTTAATTTAAAAACAATTCACACACTGAGGCTGAGTTGTATCCATTCAAGTTTGTGTACATAATACTTTAGACCACTACATTTTCTATCAGTCAACTCAAAAATAAAAACACAAAAATCTATCATTTTTTCCTTTACTTTCAATTCACTCGTGTAATTTTTTTAGGTTAGAAAACAATCAAAAATGTAAAATTGCAAAAAAAAATGGAAACAATTAACTTCACGTTGAAGTTTTTATTGCAACGGGTAATAAAACCCAACAATACAACAAACTACCAACTTTTAAAAATAAAATTAAAGCAAAAATAGGAGAAAATTGATAAAAATTAAGGAGCGAATGAAAAACACCACTTCACACACTGACTATTCTAGTACTTTTTCATCTCTCTTCCTAAGTATAACAAAACTGAATTCATCACCGACTTTTTTCAGCAATAATGTCCGACTTATTATAAGATTTACTATGAAAGTTGGCAAAAAAAATCGGAAAATGATGAAAAAAAAAAGTTGCAAACCAAATTTCATCATTTTCCGATTTTTTTGGCCAACATTCGGAAAAAATATTCATGTTTTCAGCTAAATGTCAGAAAAATACAAAAATTGTCAGATATTAAAATACTTGGGTTATTTGCATCGTGTTAAATGAAAAATTTAAAAAAAACGCACATTCGACACCAATACAATTTATCAATACTATTGCCTTCTGGTAATGCTCAAATCAATCCTCATGTTGTGACCAAAATCGCTGTCAAAAAATTTTCCTTTGTGATTAAAGGAGAGAATTTTTTTAATTAAAATTATACACTTATACAAAAACCGTACAAAGTAGCATCAATTAATAATCAAACTACAAAAATGTCAACAATTTTACAAATTTAATTGAAAAATATTAATTTTTCAGTTCTGCTATTTTTCCTCACGATGTCGTGGTGAGTAGATGATATAATTTTATTCGCTACCGAACTTCTTTCTTCTTGATAATATCTCACAAATTTTTTGAATTATTGTTTTGGACAGGTTAATTAACTAGGTGTATTTTTCCGATTTCCAATAAACTATAGCCTTTCTCAGATGCAATATTACCAAAGAACAAATTGGTGAAAGAACAAATGAATTGAAGCATTTTAGGCCTCGATTTAGAATCATTCTGTTCTACATGTCAATTCAATTGTCTGAGTTAAATGTAAGCCTTATTATCCTTTTTTCGTAAATCCCGACTAACTCCTAAAAAAATTAGTAAGTCGTATACAACTGAATGTGCGTGTGGTTTTCCTACTTTTTAAAATTTTATTATTAGTGTACCGTTAGGAAAATTTGTTTTTCCTTTTATGTTTGGTAAAACATTTAGGGTACTAGTTTTGGGTTCATGTTACACGCTGCGTTAGATAATGTTTTGTTAAATATTGCGTTAAAATGTTGCGTGTCATGTAAAATGTTATATTAAATAAAAATATTTCGTCTCTTTTTATTTATCACATTAAAATAGAAACAAAAAAGACAAAAAACATAGCGAGAGTACTTTCAGTGTTCACGTTACATGTATGCTGTGTTAAAAATGTCATGACGACATCTTTGAGGCTAAATATTTCTGTGCGTTCGATTTTTCCCAATGTTATTTGCATACCATAAATTTTCAATGATAATCATTTTCAAAATACAAAAAAAAAACTAATCCACAGTTTCTTTACGCATAAATTGACACCAGAATTACTCCGGTCAGATAAGTGATTCTCATGGTTGGTTGTAAATCGCTGCTTTGTACTTTGTAATTTTAATTAAAATTAATGTGGAGATTAATTATTTTAATTTAAAATAAATTATCTGCCACAGTATTATTAAGCACAAATTAATAACCGAATTACTCCGGTCTGATGAGGCATTCTCTTGCTATAGTGCCCTCAATCTCTATAAATTCCTATTTTGTAGTTTGAATTTTTAATTAAAATGTATGTGGAGATTAATTAATTTAATTTAAAATTAATTAGCTACCACTGGTTTTTTATGCAAAACTTGACACCATCGGATCTCTGATCGGATGAGCCGTTCTCTCGCTACACTGGTTGAAGCATTTAAATCGGCCGAAACCAAAGGTTCGCGGCGCGGGTTCCTTTGTCGTCTGATGACGTCATTGCAATAATATTACGCGTGACACATAAAGCCGAAGGACCAATCTAAGCAATCATATCTTTAAATTAAAGGTAATGCTTATAGTTGATGAGTAGTTGCCCCCGACCAAGGGCTAAATTTCGGGTCAGTTTTCTGAACATGCGGTGTAAAACGTTATCACGTCAAAATATGTATTTATGATGTGCGTTTACCCGCGCGATTTAAATTGTGAAGTGGCTTTACTTCTTGGACACAGTAGTAAAATGTATAAAAAATAATTAAACTAATTAAATATTGTAATTTGAATATAATTTATTAAATTTACCTAGAACTATTTTGGTTTTTGTACTGTTTGAAATGTTAATCTATTTTGTTAGAAGTCTGATGGTTTATAATATTTAAAGCAAGATGACTCAATTTAAACTTTGGCAGTCGTCAAGGGAAATCGGGCTTAATTGCAAATGTGTATAAAAAAGGCAATTGTTACTGCCATCAAACTCGTGAAAACTAAGTAGTTTTATGTTTTCATATACTTATAAATATAACCAACTTCTGCAGGCGATAGTACATATAAAAAAGTTGAAGTTCAATTCAAACTATGTTTTATATGCATTTTATTTTTATGTTATTAATTATTTTTAAATTGTTATTTACAAGTTTTGTATTATTTTTATTTTAGTTAAAAGCCTTGATAATGGTATAATGTGGAAATTAAAAAAAAAAATTAAAAAAGTTTGTTGGTTTTTTATTGAAGCCATTTTTGATAATTATAAAAAAAACAGACCAAATATTTACAATATATTAATGAAACAAATAATATTCAAATATTAAATTATTGTTTTTGTTGATTTATTTAGTAACTTTTATATTTTATATTATTTTTTTCATCCATTGAATGTCAGTTATAAATCATGTAAAAATGGGATAATATGTACTCGTATATTGTATTTTTAAAGTTTATTGCCCAAGTTGAATATAAAATTCAAATAAAATAAACTACATAATAGTTAATGTAGTTGTATGTTGTATCCCCTTTGCAAAAAGGGATCATATTCAAATTATTTGAAGCATTTCAATTTGATTGAAAATCTTAAAATAGTCAGAAATTGCACCTTTGTTCTCCGGTTTTTTTTTCGAACCATTTACATTATATGATTTTTTCTATTTATAAGGAGCATGTTACGGAAAATTTAACAGTTTGTTCGTTACTATACTCTTTCCATTTACTTTATCCAAAAATTTAAAACTGATAAAAAGCTAACGTTTATTGAGAACGATCAAAATGTAATTCAATTCAAATAAACCAATCTCCCTCTTAAATTTTCTACTAAAAGACCAAATAATATGTCTCGAGGATAATCCCTATGCGAAAAATCGAAAAATTGATTTCGGATTTTTTTATGTAAATTTTGTATAAAAATATACAAATAAAAATGTGGTTTGACTGTTGGCCTTTCAATTCATCAATTTCCTGTTTACTCGTAGGTACATGTGGTGATAATTTTTTTTTTTTTTTTTCAATAACTCGATTTTCATTATCTCGACGTGTTGAATCATAAAATGATGGATGAGAATATAAATTTGACACGTGCTGAAACCCAAGGGAGTTTTTGAATTGATACATCGCCTTTAAATTAAGGCTCACGTTACATTTCAAAATGGACATTATTCTTATCTGGGAGTTTTAAAACCGCCCGCTTCTAATGTCATCGTAATAAGTAATAATTTATATCTATTTACATAAACAAAGCAAAAGATATAAACCATAATGTCATGGTGATGGAAAATTTGTTTAAACATCATAAAAAAGTGTTTTTAAATTTTATTGCTGTAATAATGTTTTATTAGGTGCGTGTGCGTGTTTATATATGTATATACATATTACTTACAACACAAACACAATTAATGACTTAATGTGATGAGAAAAATACATCTTTTAATTTTTGTCTTAAACACAATATAACATGCAATATTGTACGGATATGGCTTAAGGCAGCTATCATTTTTTACACATTTCTCATTGTGTATTTGCCAGACTTTTGTTTGTTTTATTTTACGACAGTTCGTTATATATGTGCGGGGTTTATTAGATCGCAGATATTTGTTCACATATCTCGCGTTGACTTTAATTGTGATAAATTATTTTCAGGCAACCTAATTCATGAAAAACATGAAAGCACTTTGTGGGTGGTATAATATCTACATATTTATTATTTATAAGGTGAATACCTCCTGTCAAATATGAAAAACGTTTTTTTTTCCTTATTTTAAGATGTGGTACTACATACTCGTGTCGTACACATATAAATGAAAAATGTATATGTGTAGCCACTCGAGCGAGCAGCAAGATATCAATTTCCTAGAGTAGTACGTATACTATAAGACTAAGAAGATTTCCCACAACTAAATCTAATCTCTGTGAAATATGCTGGTGTTGTTGTTGTCACTTCTCATCTCTATAATGTTGTACGTGCGATGGTTTAAAAAAAACATTTATGTTGAAATGCCTTGACATTTTTTTTTCTACTAACATGATAAATAAAGAGAATATGAAATTGCTATCGACAAAATTTGAAAAGCATAATAAATCAATGTACATATGTATATGTTATTGACGTCATTGAAATGATAAATCACAATCGTTTTTCAAACAGATTGTTTAACTATACACTCGTATTGCAAAAATCAACAAAAATATTATGTATTTTATGCCGGAAATATTGCGCGGAATTTTTCTTTTTTTACTCGTGTTCAACAAGGCGGCAGAAAAATCGTGAATTGAAATTCTATCCGAAGCGCAATACAAAAAATTCTTCTGGAAGAATTCATATCAATCGTATACATAACTGCAATTTCAAATGACTTACAGCCATTTTAGTTTTCAATCGTGTTTTGAATATGACTTTTGTTTTACTTGAGAACTGATGTTAACTGTAAGCCGAGACTGATAAATATTTTCCAAAACTGTTATCGCTATTGTTCACTATTTTTCATCATACCCAAATACTGGTAAATGTTAATTAGAAAACAATCAAAAATACAAATTCATGAAACTAAAAAACTACCTAAAATAATTAATTCGCCACACAATATATGTTGCAGTACATTATACAACATATTTCGAAGCCAGAAAAATGTAATTTAACTCTTTAAAGTAAATCTAGCGCGATCAAGTCGCGGGTTCTTAGTAGTCAAACCAATTTAGAGTTGATCGCGAGCAATTTTTTATGTTGGTCATTAAGTTTGCAGTTGAGTTGAAGGTTGATTTGGATAGCAACTTGATGATTGTTTTTTCCTTCGGTAAACTTTTTGCCAAATAAATGCCTACCATTTGGCTTATTTGTAATAAAGTTGTCCCTGCTTCATTGCTTCCCGATGAAAATCTATTAATAGCCCTAATTCGATTGACATTTCATATTGCTCTCGTCCCGATTATTAAAAGATACAATTAATTAGAGTACAAAGCAAAACCGGGAAAAAATTAAAACGACAATGATAAATAACGGTAAAATTGAAACAAGTTTGACGATTATGATATATAGCCGTAAGGTAGATATACTATATAAAAGCTTTCTACAAGAGGTAAAGATTTTTCTGTTTCCCATAAGAACCAATGTAAAATTAGATTTATAAAAGTTTATTAATGAAAATTCAATTTGTAATACATTTTTTGTTAATTTGCATGTTTAATACTGGTGTAATGAATGTCATGGAAACGTGTAAAGAGCTTACACACATAGTACACACAGATTTTCATTTTTATTAGTATAGACAGGCAAATAATTTGTATATCACTCCCCTATTGCAAAAATGTAATATTTGCAAAATTTACTTTACATGATTTGATATAAAGACGCACAGTTTGCGTGCCCTAGTATAACCCGGTTAAAAAACTTAATTCTATCAATTGCATTGGTGTAAACTTTGAAAATGAAAAAAATTCAATTCATTTCAAGTTCCAAATTAACAGTTAAAAATTTGAGTTTCTATTAATTTTCCGAATTGTTATATGTTTATATTTGATATATATTTCGGTTTAAGAACAAAAGTCCAAACATAATATTTTAAGTCTCGAACCATTAATTTTTCACAAATAAATTGCCGTAAAAATCGGAAGGAATTGAAAGATGCACGCTAATAGCGACGAAGCAAAATAGAGCGTTTAAAATTTGTGGTAGTTTTTAAGTCCCAACTAACCTGCAACTCATCGTGCATTAAATGTTTCCTTCAAGTTCTTCATTGTGCTTACATTCTTGCTTTACATATTCGAAGAAGTTGGCATAAAAACTCCCTCGATGAGGCGTCGATTTACAGATGAACTCGCGTTTTGTCATTGAAATTTGCTTAATATGCCTCCAAAGATAGATTTTTCGGATGATATCGTTATCAATAATAATCATATAATTAATATGGGTGATCCCGACTGAATTTTGATTCAATAAATACTCGTAAGTAAAATTCTGACTCAATAAAATCCTAACGCAACCAAATCCTGATGTCACAAAATCTCGGAAAAATCCCGACTTTTAGAATAAAATCTCGCGCGAGAAATATTCTGGAAAAGAGCCGAGGCACATTCTGGAAAAAAATTGAGAGGAATTCTTTAAAAATATTTTGGGAAAGGGGGAATTTACTGTTCTTTCTAGTAATATATTCCGGAAAAAAGCCGGGTCATATTCTGGAGAATCACACCATCATTCCATCACACCATCATACAAATATACTATCAAACCAACTCACCATCATATCTTTATATCATCATACCATTATACCATCAAACCATCATACCATCACACCATCATTCCATCATACCATCACACCATTGTATCATGTTACCATCAAGCCTTCATTTCATCACACCATCCTTCTTTATACCACCATGCCAATATACCATCATCATCACAATCACAATAATCACAATCACAATCACAATCACAATCATCATCACCATCACCATCACCATCACCATCACCATCACCACCACCATCACCATCACCATCACCACCATCATCGCCATCACCAGCGCCATCACTATCATCATCACTAGTGTGTCCAATTTCTCGATGTTTTTCATTTCTCGAGAATACAGTGGTAGACATTCGTATAAACGCACTATGTTTTTTGATTATAGTTCTAAGAGTAAAGTGTTTTGATTTTTTTCAAGTAGTCTAAATTATGTCTATCATCTTAAATCTGTTGATAAGATAAACCATTAGTAAAAATTTTAATGTTTTACTTTAATAAATTGAAAAATCTAAATTTCAGGTGGACATTCGTATAAACGCACTTCTGATAATGTACTAAAATAAAACCAAAATTAGCAATTTTTCATATATTATTTTATTTAATATTTGGTCTGGCCCCGACCTTTCAGAATAACTTCGAAAATTCGAGAAGGCATTGAATTTGTTAAATTTTTGAGGGTTTTCGGGTCAATTGTGGCCCAACATTCACGGATGGCACTTTTCAAATCTTTAATTGAATTATATTGCTGTTCATTTCCATAAACTTTTCGAGGAAGGCCCTCTAAAGATTTTCGATAGGATTGCAATCAGGACTATTGCCTATCCAAGATCTCAGCTCGCCAGAAAGGTCTAATCCGCAAAGAAGCTATACACGAAACCGTCTATCATGCAGGCCATTGGATCTTCCTGTGACGACCCGACATATTACCCGTATTTTTAATAGTTCACCGAACATAAAATGGACAAAATTTTGAATCAAACCACTTTTAACGGCCATACATACGAATAATCCGCTCAAATTTGCTCGTAAATACATGTCGTCGATAACGGATTGGCAGAGTGTGATTTTTTCTTACGGAAAAAAATTAATCTGGATTTTCCCGACTGCTACAGTTGCTACTGGCATAATTTGAAGGAACATGGCGTCGTTAGGTCGAAGCGTAATTTTGTGGCGGTGTGTTATGGTATGCGGAGCATTTTCTTATAACGAGGAGCTTCCCATCTGCTTTATAACGACACGAATGAACTTCCGTATGTACGTGAAACTTTTGGAAGACGATTTAATAAATTATCTGGATAATAACATCAACAAAAATTGCAATTTTCAACAAGACAATGCCTCGATCCATGCTTCGAAGGAGACCACACCGTGGTTTCTCGAGAAAAACATTCCCCTTCTTGAATGGCCAGCTTGCAGTCCTGATTGCAATCCTATCGAAAACCTTTAGAGGGCCTTCCTCGAAAAGTTTATGGAAATGAACAGCAATATAATTCAATTAAAGATTTGAAAAGTGCCATCCGTGAATGTTGGGCCACAATTGACCCGAAAACCCTCAAAAATTTAACAAATTCAATGCCTTCTCGAATTTTCGAAGTTATTCAGAAAGGTCGAGGCCAGACCAAATATTAAATAAAATAATATATGAAAAATTGCTAATTTTGGTTTTTATTTTAGTACATTATCAGAAGTGCGTTTATACGAATGTCCACCTGAAATTTAGATTTTTCAATTTATTAAAGTAAAACATTAAAATGTTTACTAATGGTTTATCTTATCAACAGATTTAAGATGATAGACATAATTTAGACTACTTGAAAAAAATCAAAACACTTTACTCTTAGAACTATAATCAAAAACATAGTGCGTTTATATGAATGTCTACCACTGTAGATATTTTATACTTATTTTCTCGAGAATTCTCGAGAATTTACGAGAAATTTTATGATTAAAATATACAATTAAATTCTGGTTTGCTTTAAGTTTTATATTGGAAATTGTGTAATGCTATCAACGATTATCATATTTATTTGAATAAAAACCAAAGTTATTTTGTAAAAATAAAATATCGAATTATGTTTTGTAATTCATTATAATAAAAATTTAATTTATTTTTTCCATATTAAAATAAATGTTTTATAAGCATAAAAAATGCAATAAAAGTAATTACATAGGTACTTTATCACAAAACAAAATTAATAAAAAACAAAAATTAGACAAATAATTGACTCATTTTGAGATATTTTTCTTCATAAAACTCTTCAAAAAACATAGAGCATTGATTATAGAATCCGCCAATCGATTCCTTTTTTTTGTGACAAAAACATTAGTACATAATTGAGAAATTTCGCTCTTTTTGTGTAGATTGATGTTTTATAGTAGATAGAGCATCAAATAATTGCTGTAAATTGTCAGTTTTCTTGCCTGTGTTTTCAAGAATCGCAAATTCTTTGCTCAGTGCATGAAATTTATTTTCTCTTACTTCAATATCATAAGCTTTGATGGTTTCTGCGATGGATAGCTGCAGTTGTTCCTATAAAGAAAATTCTTCCGTATGTGGTTGAACTTCCAAATCAATTAGTTGTACATCAGAATCATCGTTATCGATTGAGTTGATAGGCCGAAACATTCGAGATGAAAGAGTTCTTGCAAGTTTAATCATTTCTGTTTTCGACACTAGACTGAAAAAATTGATTCTTTTCGTTTATTCAGGTATTTTAAAAGCGAAACCAATGGCTTATCTCTTCGTTTCAATATTTCTATCTTGATTGGTCAAGAAGCTAACAACTTAGTAAGGAGTTAGTTGTTTCGAGGCTGTTAAATAAAAAAGGGCCGCTTCAGCAGTTGACATCGTCGAATCTTCTCGACTTAAATTCTTCACTGTGATGCGTATCAGCTTTAATGCCTTTTGGAGTTCTTCAGCAGGCCTGTTGTATTCTTATTTTCACATGTGATACAAATTACGATCATGCAATGCCTTTTTAATAGGTGATTTAAGTCTTAAAAAGCGCTCTATCATAATTTCTAAGGTATTCCAACTGGTTTTACAATCCTGAATCAGCTATAGATGTTTCCCCTCAATAGATAGGTTCGACATATTTTTGCAAAATGTCGTTTTTAATTGGGATCGTCTGAACACCTTCACAATCTCTCTAATAGATTTTATAACCGTATCGTATGATAGGGCCTTAGCAGCAAGCTTGTGATTTCTAAGTTCTCTTCAACGAATTCTAAGCTGGTATCAAGAGTTTTTTATAGGTCCACATCTGTGTCAATGTCGTCATCTAACATCGGTTGACTATCACTCTGCGTACTTGAGTGACTTGTGGATTTTTTGGCACAAAAAGCTTTCTTTAAACAGCTAAATATAATCCGTGATTATAGCATAACTACGAGAAAATTTTCGTTTTCTGTTCTCGAGAAATTTAGATATATTTCGCGAGAAATGAGATCATCACCATCATCATCCCCATTATAATCAATATTACCATCACCATTACCATCACCGTTAAAAAATAATGATACACGTGTTGATTTTTTTTTATTTTGCAGTGAATATGCAAAAATCAGCTCAATCGGTGAAGTTTTAGAAATTTTAATTGTATTATTTAAAACATATAAAATACGATCCACTTTTTATTTTCATTTAGCAAAAAATTGTTTGCCCGATATTTGGATCAAAACAAAAGCCTTTCACTTTTATGTGTATTTATATTTCGGCCCCTCTCCGGGCCATCTTCAGAAACATATTAAAAATTACTATAAGTTATTAAAAAACTTTAAAATCTTTTTTTAGTATATTATGGCATCAAAATTACGAACATGGCAGAACGTCCATGGTGGGAACATCCAGTAACCAATTGAAAACTAAAAAGAAATAGGAAAAACCACACTTATCTCAATTTGAGAGCTTAAAGAATTACACGGATATAAAAATATAATTACCATTTACTGTCATGTTAGAATTATTCTAAATTTATGATTATTTATTTTTAATTTTACTAAAAATAAAAACAAATGATCAGTCCACCATACATATGTTTAAAAACAATTATCTTGTGCAACAAGATCGGTATATTGGAGAAATAAAAATAATTAAAAATCAATAACAAAATTTATGAAAAATGATGAGATGACTATATAACAAGAAAGCTTTTTGTTTCAGTGTTATAGTAGGGGTGTAATTAATAAATTATTAACATAAATAATGAGTGAGTCCATATTCTATTATGAGTACGTTTACTGCCTAACTTCCTAAATGTATACTATATTTCTATTAGTTTATTATGGTTGTTATTTTTTATTCATCAAAATGTTGTCTATTTTTTAAAGGAGATAATCTAGATGTATTGGAAAATATTGCAAGACTATTATGATAACTGAAATTTAAATTGTTTAGATCCGTTTTTTTATTAACGGCTGTTTCTTTATGTAAGAATATATTACTAGATTCTTTTAACTCACGTTTAAATTTAACTGGTTCCGATTGTAATATAACAGCTTTTTCAAAATTGAACGTGTGACCTGAATTAATGGTATGTGTGACAGCCGCAGTTTTAGAGTCCAATGTATATCTATTTTTATAATCATATTTATGTCTTTTTATTCTGTCTTCCAATTTTTTTGCTGTTTGACCAATGTAGCATTTATCACAATTGTTACAATTAATTTTATATACTATACCACTTCTCTGCGATATATTAATCTTCTGTTTTGTTTTAGTGAACATTACTCTTTTCAATGTTTGAGCTGGTTTGTGTGCTATTCGTAATTGATTACTGTCACTGTTGAGATATTTAATGATGTGTTCAGAAGTAAAAACTGGAGTAGACCTTATTAAGTGGTGCTGTTGTATTAATGTTGTTAGCTAAAACTTGACCCAGCATATTATGATTTTCATTATATTTCTTGATGAAACCGTTAATGATATGTTTTGGAAAACTATTTAATGAAAGAATATTTGAAATACGCACGATGTTACTATTAAGAAACGTTTTGTGACTACTATCAAGAACTCGTTTTACAAATGCTTTAGCCATGTTCATTATCATTTGTTTTGGATGTTGTGAATGGAAATTAAGGATCCGATTCGACGCCATCGGTTTGGAATACCAATTAGTGATAAATCTATTTTCATATTTCATTATAGTCAAATCTAAAAAATTTATGGAATAATTTTCCTCAACTTCCATAGTAAACTGGATATTATGATTGAAGCTGTTGATTAGTAAATGAATATCATTAAGATGTTCTTTTTTAATGTAACAAATGACATCATCCACATACTTCTTAAGAAAGATAGGTGGAGATGGAAATTTTGGAATGGTACAATCAAATAATTCCTCTAACACTATGTCAGAGAGTATTGGAGCTAAGGGAGATCCCATTTGTAGTCCAAATATCTGTTTTATAAAAAAATTATTATAACCAATAAACGCGCATTCTTGACAACAAAATCTAATTGCATTTATAAACATTTCTCGGGGAATATCTGTATGGGTGGCAATTTTTATTAATAACCCTAATGGCTAAGCCTAAAGGAACATTTGTAAACAGCGAGATTACATCGAACGAAACAAGGCAGTAATCATTATTAATATTGACTGAGTCTATAATCTGTTTAAATTCTATGGAGCTTTTGACATTATACTTTGTCGTATCCGAGATTTTTTGTAATATACTAGCTAGCATTTTAGAAAGATGGTAACCCGGTGAATTTATTGTTGAAACAATCGGGCGTAAAGGTAAGTTCGGTTTGTGCACTTTGGGGCTATGTTAAAACAATCAGATTTCAACCATGAAAATTGATATTGTGATATAACCTTGGCTTCAAACATACATTTGGCAATATTGTTATTTTTATTTTGTAATTTCTTTACAGTTTTTAATGTATCCTCTTCAATTATTGTATATGTTTTAGTATCAGCTAATAATATTCTCATTTTTTCATCATATTCTTCTTTGTCTATCACAACAGTAATATTGCCCTTATCACTAAAAGTTATCATCAAATTCGGATGTGCTTTAAAAAACTTTTTTGAATAAATCAATGTTTTATATATGAAGCTATTAACTGAACTAAATTTGTTAGGACGTTTCATACTATTAACTACTATGTTACTTATGTTCTGTCTATTTGGATTAGTGTTAATATTATTTCTGTTAGCTAAGTTAATGGTGTATTCAACATCCGCTATTAAATCTAGCACAGGTATTTCTGTGTTATCAATGGGTAGAGCAAATTTTGGACCCAGACTAAGTAATAATGCTATAGGGTAAGGGATTTCAACATTAGATTTGTTGAGAAAACTTTTTTCGTTATATATTATTTTTAAATCATTCATCTTGTCATTAATCAATTTCTTGAATTTCTTATTTAATTTGATATTCTGTTTATATGCCAGATTTCTATATTTTCTATTCTCCATTGTTATAAAACTATGTATTACATTAAATGGTAACGAACTATATAGTAAATAAGATAAGTGTAATCTCCCCCTCTTAATACGATCAATTTGCCATGTACATACCTTGATTTCATAATTTAATAAATTTGTACAATTATTCTTC
Organism: Tipula helvola; assembly: GCA_963556165.1. NCBI lineage: Eukaryota > Metazoa > Arthropoda > Insecta > Diptera > Tipulidae > Tipula > Tipula helvola. The sequence continues at coordinate 177,811,368 of OY744481.1, read as the reverse complement.
TTAAATATTTCCAATTTATTGTAGTATGGTTGTCTTTTAAATTTGATAAACGAATTAATGTATTTGCTCGTTCTTAGTTGAATAAATGTTGGTATCACATCACGTCTTCTGCATTTTAATAAGAAAATCAATCTTGGTAATTGTTGACTAATTTGATCAGTGAGTTTTGTATATTCCTTAATTTTCACATATGTTTGAAGTCCAAACTGTTGTTTGATGTAATCGAAAAAACTGTGTGATGTCTGCATGATCATATGTAATGGTATTCGTTAAGTTTTAATAACATTTAAATTTATGCTTAGACTATTCATTCATGTCAATAGTTATTGTATTATTTAAAACATATAAAATACGATCCACTTTTTATTTTCATTTAGCAACAACAGCTTCAATCATAATATCCAGTTCACTATGGAAGTTGAGGAAAATTATTCCATAAATTTTTTAGATTTGACTATAATGAAATATGAAAATAGATTTATCACTAATTGTTATTCCAAACCGATGGCGTCGAATCGGATCCTTAATTTCCATTCACAACATCCAAAACAAATGATAATGAACATGGCTAAAGCATTTGTAAAACGAGTTCTTGATAGTAACATCGTGCGTATTTCAAATATTCTTTCATTAAATAGTTTTCCAAAACATATCATTAACGGTTTCATCAAGAAATATAATGAAAATCATAATATGCTGGGTCAAGTTTTAGCTAACAACATTAATACAACAGCACCACTTAATAAGGTCTACTCCAGTTTTTACTACATACCAGGTACTTCTGAACACATCATTAAATATCTCAACAATGACAGTAATCAATTACGAATAGCACACAAACCAGCTCAAACATTGAAAAGAGTAATGTTCACTAAAACAAAACAGAAGATTAATATATCGCAGAGAAGTGGTATAGTATATAAAATTAATTGTAACAATTGTGATAAATGCTACATTGGTCAAACAGCAAAAAAATTGGAAGACAGAATAAAAAGACATAAATATGATTATAAAAATAGATATACATTGGACTCTAAAACTGCGGCTGTCACACATACCATTAATTCAGGTCACACGTTCAATTTTGAAAAAGCTGTTATATTACAATCGGAACCAGTTAAATTTAAACGTGAGTTAAAAGAATCTAGTAATATATTCTTACATAAAGAAACAGCAGTTAATAAAAAAACGGATCTAAACAATTTAAATTTCAGTTATCATAATAGTCTTTCAGTTATCATAAATGAGTGTTTTTGGCAAATTTTCAAAATAACTAGAGCAATAAAACTGCGATTAGAAAAAAAAGCCAACTGGACAACGCGGTAACTATTTATGTATCCATAGCCACAGAATATTTTACTCTGGGGTTAGTGTGGAGACCACCGCATGTTTTATTCCATTTTGAGTCATGCGGCCCGCGGGCCGCATGCTACGATATGTAACAACTATTGCGGTGATCTTCACATCTATTTCGGAGTGATAAATTCTTTGGCCCTGGATACATAAATAATTTCCGCGTTATCCAGTTGGCTTTTTATTCTAATCGCAGTTTTAATGCTCTAGTTATTTTGAGAATTTGTCAAAAACACTCATTTGGCTTGGGCGCCCCTGATCTAGATTATCTCCTTTAAAAAACAGACAACATTTTGATGAATAAAAAATAACAACCATAATAAACTAATAGAAATATAGTATACATTTAGGAAGTTAGGCAGTAAACGTACTCATAATAGAATATGGACTCACTCATTATTTATGTTAATAATTTATTAATTACACCCCTACTATAACACTGAAACAAAAAGCTTTCTTGTTATATAGTCATCTCATCATTTTTCATAAATTTTGTTATTGATTTTTAATTATTTTTATTTCTCCAATATACCGATCTTGTTTCACAAGATAATTGTTTTTAAACATATGTATGGTGGACTGATCTTTTGTTTTTATTTTTAGTAAAATTAAAAATAAATAATCATAAATTTAGAATAATTCTAACATGACAGTAAATGGTAATTATATTTTTATATCCGTGTAATTCTTTAATCTCTCAAATTGAGATAAGTGTGGTTTTTCCTATTTCTTTTTAGTTTTCAATTGGTTACTGGATGTTCCCACCATGGACGTTCTGCCATGTTCGTAATTTTGATGCCATAATATACTAAAAATAGATTTTAAAGTTTTTTAATAACTTATAGTAATTTTTAATATGTTTCTGAAGATGGCCCGGAGAGGGGCCGAAATATAAATACACATAAAAGTGAAAGGCTTTTGTTTTGATCCAAATATCGGGCAAACATTTTTTTGCTAAAAGAAATTTTAATTGTAAATGCCTCCTCACTGGAGAGCATTTGGAAGGAGTAAGATTTTTTGATCATTAGCAACCCTATATTTCTTCTCGACTGTTACAAAGGATTTGTGCAAAAAGTAGCTAAGGATCGCTCGAGTCGCTCAAGTAACAAACCTTTCTTCTTTATATATATGTAAGAAGATAAATTAAACCATCATACCATCAAACCATCTCACTATCATATATTTATATCATCATACCATCCTACCAGCACACCATCATACCATTATACCATCACCAACATCATCACCATCATAATCACCATCACCATCAACCCCATCATCATCAACATTACCATCAACACGATTTATTATATCGATTTATTTTTAATTTTCCACTAAATATCTAAAAATCAGCTCAATCGGTGAAGTTTTAAAAATACCTGTTGTAAATGTCTCCTCAAAAGGGACATGAGGAAGGGGTAAAAATTTTTCAAAAATACCTCCAATGTTTTTTCTCCCTGCTAAAAAGTATTCGTGCAAAATTTCGAACTGATGAGTGTGCGCCATCCATCATGAATCGAAAAAGATGTTTCAGTCAAATCCTACGCATTTTTAGCCGTAGAATCCGAATCTGCAATAAAAAATAGGGGTTCCTATTTTAGTTTCAAAGTTACCGCCCGCTCCACCTACAAGGAGGGAAGGGGGTACTAATTTTAACACTAATGTATTTCCCTCGCGGAATAATTAAATTTTGATCTTTACCATTTTTTTCGTAGAGTGCTTATTTTCCGAGATATTTGGGTGTATCAGGTTAAAAACATCACCCGGTATACAGAATGTACTGTGCTTGTTGTATTAGCGAATTTTACTAATACACCCAAATTCTCTAATACAACAAGCACAGTACATTCTGTATAATATAGAATGTAAAATTGTGGTACCTACAATCAGTTCAGTCGCCGTGGCTTCGGAACATATTAAAATCATATACATTAAAATATACATTATTATTTCACAAATACGCTACAATTGGATTGTAATAGGAAAAATTGTTTCTGTACGAACATAGAACCGTTTTTGCTCCATTTTGAATTAATGGATGGCGATAAAGATTTGTTGAATTGTCTAGGAAAACGCAAGATGCGGGAGGTATAAAGTTGTTTTTTAAGAAAAATTGTAATATAATTAATACGTAATATAGTTAATACTTATATCAGGGGTTGAAATATTGCTCCATTCGCCCCATTGGAGTTAGCGTATTATACTGCTTTTGTTTCATTTTAAAATTTACGTGAAAGACAAGACAAAATAATATGAATGACAGAATTTTGATGTTTACATGTAACAGAACTGTATAGTTTACATGAAACGAAATAAGTTTTTTTTGAAAGAAAGAGATAGAAAATAAGTCACCTCTTCAGCAGATATATTTAAATAAGTCGGTGAAAACAAATAAGTCGGTAATTGGAAAAGGGGTCATCTGAAAAGTAATTGGTTAACTTCGATACAAAATTATCAATATGCTCGATGCTACGTAACCCTCATCCAATTACTTGAAGTATTGATTCATTTAAATTAAATATTATGAGTACTTGAGATCTCAGTACTTACACAAATTATTTACTCTCAATAGTGACTACAGATAATACATTGTATAGGTTAGACTACACATAACATATACGCATCGCAATATTCTTGTTAAATAACAATTAATTGATTTTGATCAAAAATAATCATAAATTCATACGGTACGTGATGACATGAACACTATATATATTTTAAAGCTACGTACGTACATTTTCGGTATAGACGCGTACAAGAATATACGCTTTATTTATGTGAAAATCATTCTAATTAAATCTCTTCAAAAAACTAGAGAAGAACCTTAACATAAACAGAATAACAACAAAACCAAAATAAGAGGTTATTATGTATTTTCCGCCTGTCTTTTCATTTTTATTTCTTTCCATTTTCAGATATACACAAAGGGATTTACACCCAGTGCTATACACCTACTCATATATTCACAGAGAGGAGACAGTATAGAAGAGACAATCATCATAATAAGACGAATCTAAACAGAAACACGCAGAATTCGTAGAAAAATAAAATCTCGACATCAAATTACCATCAAATCATAATAATACATCTACCCAAACCCAATTCAATTTCACAACATTAAAAAAAAAAAAAAATATTTTGAAAGATGATAGACAGTTATAATACATCAGGATCTGATCAAGAAGAACTAGTTAGCAACTCGGGTTCAGAATTAGACGATGACATAAGCGACATAGATGATGTTCAATTTTCATTTTGTAAAATCAACACAAATGATTCGCAGCAAATAAATTCACAACAGCCTGCTGGTGGTAACCACAACAACACCTCATCATCATCATCAACAACAATATACTCGGAAACGCATAGGGGTCCCGATGGTAATTTATATCATACGGGCGATGGTGATAATAAAATTATTGAGAAATCAAAATGTGCCATCCTTGGAATCGGTTTAGGATTATTTGTTACATCATTTGCTTTATTAGTACTATTCCCATTATACTATCAACAGTTGGCCGTTGGTGGTGATGAATATAACGCATATGGTGCAATATTATATCTATCGTTTGTTATCACGTGCTTATTAGTTATGATATGTGCTGTTGTTGGGTGGATAAAACGATTTCATGTTAAATTTTACAAGTTTCCATTGCCACCCAGAAGGTAAGTGGTTTTTCTTTTTTGTTTTAAAAACATTTTGTTATTTTTTCCTTAATTGCTCTTTTAATCTTGATAAGTTTTTTTTTTCAATTGTCATTGTTCTCAATTTCTCATTTCGTAGCATAACAATGAACAATATTTCGCTACATAAACATACTTTAGTCTTTTCTAAATAAGTTGATTAATTAAACAAAAAACTTTACTACGAGTATTTGGGACAAAAAGTACTAGTCATTTAAAGAAATTAGTCATGATTAAACAATACAAAGATGAATTCTAGCTGCTTTATAATTGTATCAATAATCGAGAAAACCCTATAAGTAAATAGAAAAAACAATAGAGTTTTTTGTAATATTTGGCGATTAGGGAATAAATCATGATTTAAAGCGGAGTAATAAAAGGGCAGGTTATTTATTGGCCATCGGGTATAATTTCTTAGTTACACGGCGCAAGGGAGTCCAATATATTTGCTTGTCTGCTTTGCATATTTTCTTGATTGTTTCATGATCGTTTCAAGGAAGAATTTTACATTAGGCTACTCAGTGTTAATTAAATTTAGCTAAACTCGTTCTAGTCGAAAAATAAGGAAAAAATTTCCTCAGGTTTCGGAAGTTTAATTTCTTTAAAACTACAAAACTTGATTATTTATGTTAACTAACCCATTTATTTAAATTTTCTTCATTTATAAATTTACTAGGTTCCTTCGGCCCCCCTGGCCCGGAAAGAATATTAACATCATCACAATATATGTACATTAATCAATCCATTAGTAACTGTTCTCGACAACTTCTTCATTTTTCTGTTATAATCAAGCTTTATTTTTCCAGTCAAAACTTTACCTAAATTATGTTCTAGTTACGTAAAAATGTCGTATCGCCCTATAACCACGCTTAGATTTCTCTCCGATTATCTGCCATTAGCCTTCAAAACCACACCTGCATAGACTTTTCTAAGATTTAGAGATGTTTCGTAAAATTAAAAACCCATTCAGTGAACGTTCCGCAATCTTTTTGGAGCAAATAACTATATATTCTATATTATCATTTATCTGGTATTCCATATAGGTGACATTATCTGGAGTTTAGGATCCCAAAGTGTATCAACATCTCTAGAAATAACAAATCGAAAATGATATTGTTGTAAAAGATGGGCCAATGGATATTTAACCATGAGAGTGGTGAATAAAATCTAAACGCCATCTCCAGTCATTAACAATTTTAGTCATGTAAAGATTCATGGTGGCACAATGCGTTAAAATTATCGAAACCAACCAACCAAAGAAATGCATATCGCGTATTAATTACATGATTTTTTTGGTGTTAATAATCGACCAACGGACCAACTGAGCATACAATTTTGAATATTATGCACGTACAGGAGGCCATTCAGCGAAAACATTGCTATCGTACGTGAAAGTGTGACCGAGAGCCCAAGAATATCAACTCGTCATTGTGCACAGCAATTAAATATTGATCAGAACAGTGAATATTTATTCCGTCGATACACATTTTAGGTAAATCACGAGTACAGCGATTTGCAAATGAAAACTCTGAGATCCTCGTTTAGACTAGACGCAGACAATTATTTAAATAACCATCGTGCTTCTATCATATATTTATGTCCCAGATTCACATTGGTGACATTGTTACGAATATCTTGTGGTCTATAAAATTTGTAAATTTTTTAAGCATCTGCAAATAAACGATACTTGCAATATGAGATTACAGAGGGAAGGCCTAGGACAGATCCTTGAGGAATACCATAATTGTTATCGCAAGTGTTAGAAATACCTAAATTTAACTTTACTGATTGAAGCCTGTTAAAAAACACGATTGAAAAGCACCCAAAGCTGTTGAATTTGTATTTTTTGGAATAGGAATGATTACTAAATATTTCCAACACGCTGGAAAAATAGTTGTTAAACTATTAAAAATGTGCAATAACTTTAATTTGCTCAACTCCCGTGTGTTTAGACTTAATGGTCTCAATATACATATATTTGGACCCGCCTCTAATTATTTTGACAAAATTATATTTTTAATTGCCAAGAAGCGATTGCGATGAGTCGCGAAATTAGTTCCGGATACGGCTGGGGGTCAAGAAAACAGCCAATTTGAATGAAGCTAAGACATTTCTCAACTGATTTGGATGAAACTCGGTTTATAACATGAAAATAGGATTACAAAATGAGTTTTGGATGTGGTTCTAGAAATGGCCAATTTAAATAGAATTAAGCATGAGTTCTGGAAAAGAAACAATTTGAATGGAATTACGCATTTTCTTAGCCAGTTAAAATTAAAGACGGTTTGTATGATGAATGAATGGGATTCCAACATGAGGTTTGAATGTGGTTCACAAAAACTGGCATATTTGAATGGAACTAAGCCATTTCTCAACCGACTGCGATGAAACTTGTTTTGTATGATAAAAATGAGATTTTAAATTGAGTTCGTAAAACTCGGATTGTATGATGAAAGTGACTTTTCAAATTGAGTTCCGAATGTGGTTCTGAAAAATGGCCAATTTGAATGAAGCTAAGCCATTTCACAATCGATTGAGATGAAACTCGGTTTATAAGATGAAAATGTGTAATTTGAATGAAGCAATGCCTCGGTTCTACAAAATGGCTAATCTGAATTTAACTAAGTAAGCAATTTCTCAATCCGCCCCGGTGGCACAGTTGTTAGCATGCTTGCTTTAAGCTCCGGAGGCCCCGGGTTCGATTCCCAGCGGGTGGGTGATGAAAAAATCACGGCTGGTTAATGTAAGGATCAATGAACTAATCACTCATTATCTGTTGTAAAACTGATTACGAAACTTCACTATGAAGCGGCCAAATCCCTCCATGGGATGTAGCGCCAGCGAAAAAAAAAAAAAAAATTCTCAATCGGTTTGGATAAAATTCAATTTGTTTGATGAGATTATGAGTTTCGGTGACCAATTAGTATGGAACTAAGTTATTTCTTAACCGATTGCGATGTAACTCGGCTTGTATTCCGGATGTGATTTTGGAAAATGGTCAATTTGAATGGATACTGGATATTTTGGAACTAAACCAATTGCTCAACTAATTGGGATGAAATTCGGCCTTTATGAGCAAAAAAATAACCAATTTGAATTGAACAAGGCGTGGGTTATGGAAAATGGCCAATATTAAAGAACTAAGCCATTTCTCAATGGATTAGGATGAACTTCTGATTGAATAACGAAATTGATTTACCATTTTCCCATTTAAATAATATCATGGTGTTGTGGGCGAGTAAAGCGCCCCAACAGAAAACTTGAACATTATTTATCAATTTAATGATTAAACCCACCAATTTTATTAATATTGTAATTATCTTTTATTATAATTTCACTAATGTATTTAAATCTTTTATTCAAGTTTTATTATTTATTGTTGTGGACTTTACACATTTACATAAAATGCATTCTAATTGAACGCTTGAATTCAACTGATTATTTCCTTAAAAACAATTTTTATCATCACATCATTTGTGATTTTATTATTTTAATAATTAAACATTAAAGGTTTGTGTTACACTACCCTTTCATATTTTATACCAATTGAGGAGAAATGAATAGTGTGACACAACAATGGTTTTTTTAAAAATGGTTTAAATTATAGACCTCAAACATTGGCCGAGCGAGAATCCGATGCGCTCGGGACTTATTTGCGTCAGGGCCCTCATCGGCTCCCCTAACCCCGTTCACAAAAAAACCTATAAAATATGGGTTAGCCTTGGCTTTGAACCCTACTTTGCAGTGACCGAGTGATAATGGCTACAAAGTTGAAGGCACATCGATAATAGTTATTTATGGTACTAGTGAGCAAAACGAGATATTATCCATGAGGGATAAGTTTGTCCCACAAGGCGATAGCCGAGTGGGACATTATCCCGATTGGATAATATCTCTTTGCTCACGAGTGTCATACAAATACAACGTTTTATCCAATTTTTTTGAAATAAATATAAATAATCGTAAATTAATAAGAAACCCATCAAACGTGTCTTTAGTAACATATGTAAGACATGTGCAAGACGTTGAATATAACAAAGCCAAGTTAGTCAAAAGACAACTCCATGTATTTGGGACAAAGAGTTACCAAAGATCAGTCTGGTGTTTGCTATTAGTAATATGTAATGTTGTTGTTATTACTATCATGTCTTGTGGTTGCTGTTGGTAATATGTCTTGGGGTTGTTATTAGTAAGGTGTGTTGTGGTTAGTTTTAATAACGTGTCTTATGGTTGTCGTTAGTAACATGTTCTTGGGTTGATGTTGTTAATAAGTGTTGTGCTTGATTCGGATAACATGTCCTTGAACTGTTGCTGATAACATATCTTGTAATTGTTAGTGGTAATGGGTCTTGCAGTTGTCATTGGCAACTTGTCTTGCGATTTTTGCCGGTGACATGTTGTTAGGTGTTGTCTCAGATATAATAAAAAAACATATTACTTAATTGTATTTTTATTATAGACTTTAATTAAAATAACCAAAATATACAAATTTAAAGCATTTCTACTTAATAATATTATAAAAATTCATAGTAAAATAAATCGGTAGGAAATCTAAACAATTAGTAGAATAAAAGTAAATACTATAACAAAAAAGTATCGGCATGTGAACTCAAATTTAAATACTTATTTAAATATTTTATCGCATAGAAAATATTTAAATAACAAAAAAGTACATACTTATTAGGTTGGTATAATGTAAATGGTATTAATTATTTCCAGAAAAGTTCAATTTAAACTTTATTAGAATTCATTAAAATATACTAACAACACTAAACCATAGCGGTTTGCCTAGATCGACTTTTTCTTCTGTTTTGCCTATTACGCGCATCGAACATTTGTTTTTTTATTGAGGTTTCATAATCCTTAAACAGCGAAAATTTAATTTTCCAGGCAGGATCGGTACATAATCCCTCATTTCATAATCTCAGCTACAAAATCTCCTATTTTTTTAAAAATCTTCTAATTACAAAATCTCCTAACTACAAAATCTCCTAATTACAAAATCAACAAATTATAAAATCTCCTAATTACAAAATCTCCTAAAACCTCCTTTTGAATAATTATGTTTTGGGATGGCAGCGACATATGTGAACACGCGTTCACACACAGTATTTTTTCTGATACACACACACACATACACCCAACACAAGGCTGTTGGCAGTTTTAAAGATGTGGATGGACCGTAGTCACGGAGAGGTTGACTTTTATCTCACCCAGTTCCTTACAGGCCACAGATGCTTTCCAGCATATTTGTGCAGATTTAAAATTGAAAACAGCTCGGAATGCTCTTGTTGGGTTGGCTGAAGACGTTGAGCATGTATTTTTTCATTGTCCCAGATTCGATGATCCGAGGCAAGAAATGCTTCAAAAGCTGCGAGTGCACGTAAGCCCGGACAATTGTGCTAAGGTCATGCTGGAGTCGGAAGGTAATTGGGGCGCGGTTAGAGACTTCGCCGCCACTGTAATGAAGCGCCTACGGGTGCTCGAGGCGAACCGTACAAACATACAGGAATAACAGCGTAAGCTAAATCCCCCTACTGATGAAATACCTGACGGTGATACCAGGAGGACAAGGGATAAGTGGCGAAGGTCTGGGGTATTTTAGTGGGTAATCGAATTGAGGAGTTCCACACTCCCTGGTTGCTCATCCAGGGGTTTATAAATTAATTTTACCCCAGATCCTTAAAAAAAATACACACAACACACACACACACACACACACACACACACACACACACACACACACACACAGACACACACACTTTTCTCCTAATTACAAAATCTCGCATAAAATTTTCCCCGTAAATATATGAAATCGCGCGATTTTATATATTTCCGGGGAAAATTTTATGCGAGATTTTGTAATTAGAAGATTTTGTAATTAAGAATTTTTGTTGTAGAGATTTTGTAAAAGAGATTTTATAATGAGAGATTTCGTACCTAACCCACCAAATAGATTTCTTTTAAATAAAACCATATCTTTAATGGGCAATTTAAAATGAAGTCCCTCCCAATTGTAGTTAGTCAACAACTCATCGGTGAAGATTTTGCTCAAGCCGGTGAAACTGTGCTTGCCGTCTTCTGGTACGTAGCTTGATAAATATTTTGTCTGAATACAAGAATTATAAGTGTGTTAGATAAATTCCCAAATAACACCAGCAGTATGCATATTAGCACATTACCAAATTTGTAGAAAACTCCTCATCCTCCAGGATTTTTTTATTTGTGGCTCTTAACTGTTCTGAACTATAAATCGGTAGGTCGAAATTAAAGTTTAAGTCTGGTTTCATCAAATTTAATAATTTTGTAATATCTACTTTAATGCTTTTTAATTGTCTGCTTATGTATCTTAGTTCTAAAAAAATTAATGAAAATCATTATGGAATTGTTATATTATATCTAAAGGTACACACATATGCGTACTCAATATGTAAATATGTATGTAGTTTTATCTTTTTAAATAATATTTAGTGTTTGTGTACAAAATTTTTGAATGTTTGTAGGTGAGACTTAGAAAAGTTAATTCTATACGTTCGTTTAGCAAACAGGAACAAAATTATTAATTTTAAATAATTCTCATACTTATTAAATTTAGTTTAGTATTGCGGATGCGATGTTGTGGTATCTAGGTCGTTGAATAAGTTATCTAAACAATTATATAAAATTTTATTAAATTAATAAATTATGAACACTATTTATTGTCTTTTACCTTGAGTATTACTATTACTTGTATGATGGTTTGCGGTTATTTGTTCAAGGTCACCTGAAATTGTAATGAAATTTGGTAGGGTGTCAGCGATACGAACAGATTTCAAATAATTAATAATATTAATTCAATTTAATTAATTTAATTGTTTTTTTATAATTATACATACAAGAGAGGCGTTCTACATGCCCGGGATAGGTTTTGCTAGGTCTGTCGTCTGTGTGAAACCAATGGTGTATTTCGCCCCATTAGCTCAAAAATTTGTTCTGTTTTTATATTATGTTACCTTCGGGTTTACCCTTTTCAGCCTTGAAAATAAAACTCTTTCTTTTACGACGACGTTTCGATATAAATTATATCTTCTTCAGGTCTGTATACATATATAAAACAACCACAAAAAGTATTTTTTAATAAGACAATTTATAGAAAATTTTATGCAATGCTTAATTTTGAACCTACCGTTAAATGATAATTTTCCCCCCAAATATTCCAAAAAACAAAATGTTACACAAACACTTCAGACTATATTACTTTATATTATAAAATATGTAAATAGTTATATAAAAATAAATCCGTAATTGTTTGTGTATATCTTCCAAAATATTTTTTTAGAATCAAAACATTCAAATAATTTTTGACCGAAACTTTTTTTGGCTAACTACATTCGAAATATTATTTTGATTTGTGGATTATAGAATTTAGAGTTATGGATTTTCACATACTAATTTGGAAATTGTGTTAATAATACCAGAATAAACTTTGCTGAGGTTCTTATAAAATTTGTCATATTCAAGAATTTTGGCTTGATACAAATTAAATCTGTGCCCCGTAATATGGGAATGTTGGCACAATGGGGTGGCTAGAGGATTCCTTATTGGACTTTACAATCCGATTTATGTTGTATTAGTCGATTCTTCAACAGTTGTTTCGTAGTTCCCACATACTTATATGGGAATGTTGGCACAATGTGGTGGCCAGAGGATTCCTTATTGGTACTTTACAGTCCGATTTATGTTGACTTAGTCGATTCTTCAATAGTTGCTTCGTAGTTCCCACATACTTAAGACCACAGGCGCCACACGGAACCTGAAGAAGATATAATATATATCGAAACGTCGTCGTAAAAGAAAGAGTTTTATTTTCAAGGCTGTAAACCCGAAGGTAGCATAATATATAATTTATCCAGCCGTTAGGAGATTTTCGTTCTGTATTTAACCCACAATGGATGATAATGATGGCGTTTTATCAAACATAATAATTTCCGAGTCTAAAAAAAGTTAAGAAAATAATCAATAAATTAATGTTAGCTGTTTCTTCTACCATGCATACAAAATATGTATATTACTTACCATTTATTAAAGAAGTCTGCGATTGAGAAAAGCTCATTTTCGGTTGTTTACGAACAGTGTTGTTGTGAAAATTTCCTAAATTCCTATGAACTCTGATTAGCTTTAGTTTTTTCACATTATTCGTAGTTACAAAACTCACTTTTTTCCGAGTATGATTTAAATTTATATTAATTAATGACGATTCTGAAAAAAGTATTAAAATTTTTTAACTATTTATTATTTACACATAACATATTGATAAATCCTTACCATTTTCGTCAGAGGACGTCATTGCGGTTCTTTTAAAATTTAATAATTTAATTAATATGCAGAAACTACTCGTGAGTTATTATTCGTAAGTACGTTATTTATTATTGATGTTAAATATTGTGAATAAATATCAAACATATGTATGTTAAATGAACGAAAGACATGAATAAGCGTAATTAATTAACCAAAGTTAGAGCAACTGCTTTCATGAAGCATAGGAATTAATAGATATTGGTTTTAGGAATATCTAACGGCAAACGGCAATATTTTATCGTAATTTTTGAGACAGGGAAAACTTCCGTATGTTCTGCAAGGCTAACTAACTACTATTATTCCCAGATCAATTTTGGAATCCATTGGTTTTTCGAAATATGCCGAATAATTGCAATACCTTCTACCTCGCACTACGTGAAAATTATTAACAGTACTGAAATTTTCAATAAAAAATGAAATTTCTCCGGTCTGATCATGAATTGAGCAAAAACTGTCTTTTAAATTAGCTTTAAATGTAAATGTATCGTAATCATACGATTTATATCTATTGCAATCTTCAAATCTTTCAATGATATCAAATTTATTGTCTAGAATAAACTTATTTAAGTTTTCCCTCTCTTTAATTCTATTATATAATTGACGTAAAATATTTGTAGGTTTCTTAATAGTTCTTTTTATTTCCTGCAAGAAATTTTCATATTTATATCCCGAAAAGGAATCTAGAGGACCGTACATCTTAACGTAGCTTGGTAAATGCAATATTCTATGTAGATTGTAGTTAACATGTTTCAATTCGTAAATTTGGGGATATAATAATACGAATTGATTTAAAAGTACTTGTGCGTTTTCTACGTTTTCGACGCAAGAAGCCCTATTTGACAACAACCGAATACTAATCACTAAAAGCAGAATATGGTAAAAAATATTTGAGTCGACAAAATTTTTTAAAAGCGTAAGCACGCCATATAAAATGAAAAATCTAAATTCCGTCGCTTTCCATCTACTTATTTCATTAAATCCCCAAGGCTTCCGAGAAAATTCCATCGTAATATATTTTGCGTAAGAGATATATAAATCAGACAACAAAATTTTAGTTGCAGGTTTCATTTTATCTAGCAAAAGGAACAACAATTTTTTTGCCATTCCCAAATCAATCAAATGCATTGCGTCTAGTGGGAACTGGGTGACCATCCCAATTCCATTTTTTTCTAAAATGTTTGGCTCGTCTTTATGATGTTCTGAGTCAAAACGGTTAGAAAACGAACAGTTCTTAAATTTCCAGAAATTAAATTAAAACGGTAGTATTTGAAACGCGGAAACCAGATTAATCACATTCATGACACCCTTTTAACGCGTTGTGGTACTTAACGGATTTGCAAAAGGATTTTGCAGGTGCATCACAAGTAAATGCTCGAAGAATAAATTTTTTTTAACCGAATATGCAATTATTAAACCCTCATTTTTTAATTTTACAAATTCAGTTACAAATTCTTCGAAAAAGCTATCTACTGAGTTAGGATGACCCTTACCTATCCATGCGCCGACTATAAAAGGAGGATGATCACGGGAATTCGAGAAAGAGCCAAGAATAGGCCACAGTGTTTTTCGGGAACTTTTGTAAAGAGGTAACCCATCGACATTAAAGTCGCAAACAATGTCCGGCAAACTAGTTAAAAATTTGAAATCGTATCGTGCAATACATTTCTCAATGCCAAAATGAACGTATTCTCCAGTTGCAACTTCCCGGGGTACAAATATATCAGGGACACTGTTAGCACTTTAAAATAGTGAACCTTTTGTTTTGGGTATATTAATACCGAATTCCCTTAAAATTTTTAGTAAATTATTAACCGAATTTACAGAAACGTTACGCAATATAACCCACTTAATTAGGCTAATCTTTAAAATTGTTATTTTGTCTGAGGGACCTGAAAAATCGGATTCGTCTAATGATTCGTCCGATGAATTGAAAGTTAAGTTTTCTTCAAACCAAAAATTATCTCCATTTTCTTCAAAAATTCCTACTTCAGAACCTATTTCATTTTCTACTACAGGCAACGATTCAAAGATATTTAATTGAAAATTTAATTCATCATTTAAGCTCGATATCAGAAATAATCCTGTGCTGAGATGTTCTAACATCACTTTCGATTCGTTTTCGATAGTATTTAGTCTCTTGTATCAAGAACAAAATTGTACGCTATTTTCTTCTTTCATTACAATTTTTCAACCGAGCAGTATATCCAATTTTGAGCGTGTAGCTACTGCTGTCATATATGTATATCATATATTTTTTTGTTTTGAGTTTTTCTGTTATTTTTTAAAATTTTTGGTTTGGGTCATTTCCATAGTCGTACTTAAATAAAAATAATTTTCTAAGGTACATAAACGAAGTTAGGTACAAAGATTTTTTTTAAGATTTTTGAATCTACTTTTTGAATAATTTTTTACTTTTATAACATTTAAAAATAAGACGATTTATGTTTGTAACAGATCTCTTTGTACATAAACCTCTCATTTTTTGCTTTTACCATCTAGATTTATTTTGTTGCTTTGAAAATGGGAAGTACGGAATATATCTTTATTTTTACCTCTCTTTGCCTTTCATCTCGGTTGGACGTGTATTTTTCTCTGTAAAATATTTTTTCTTAACTAATTTGATTTCTTCAATTAATAAAAAAAAACTAAAGAAAATTTAAGATATTTTAAAAACCGAATCTTCTGCCAATAATAAAAAATGGAATTTCCTAGCAAAGATAGAGATAAAGATCTGGGGGAATTTGAACGGTAGAGCTGATTTTCTGGACACCATAATATACAAAACGTTTTATTGTTAAGCATTCTATTAAAAAGTATGTATATCAGTTTCGTTTGCTCTGTTGTGAATGAGCAACGCTCAAAATGAAGTGTGCCGAAAGATCTGTAAATTGTAAAGTTCATATAACTAAATAAATAAAATGAAACATTTTTTTTTAAATGAGTATAAACATTTTTATTGCCATAGGGGTTTTCTTAACATTTTCTTTTTGTTTATAATACATAAACAATACATATGGCAAGACCACATCTTTATCCAATTCGCCTAATGGATCGCGATTTGCTGCAACCGCGGGTAATGACACAAAAATTATAAATTTTTGGATTTTCCTCGAATTATATTTGTTTTAAAAATCCGACACAACCGCTCCCAATTCTTCACTATATTTTGATTTAAAATTGGCTTTAAACATTGGAGTTTCTTCATTTTCTTATTCTTAGGAAATCTATAATGGCAAACATAATTTATCTCAGATTTTGAAACACTTCAGGAAAAATATATTTTTCCCCGGCACTGGTTTGTTTTTTAAAATAAAATGACAGAAATATGTAAACAGAATGAAACATTTTTTCTTTAGATTATTTTCAATGAAAAATTACATTGATCATAACAAAAAAGCAATTTTAGCATTATATTTATAATTTTTTATAACACAACACAAAAAAAATTAATATTCAAACATAATTTCCCGAGTGATTTCAAGTTTTAGTAAAAAATTTTTTTTTTAAATACTTACTGAGAATTCCTTGTGAAATGCCGACTATTTTCGGCTGTATTAGCAATTTCACGATAAACTATATCACAATTATTAACTCAAAAATATACCTTTTAGGATATTTTACTATTTTTATTAATAATTTTTAAAAACATATTTACGTTATTATGTAAACACAAAATTGAAATGAAACAAAAATAAAAAGGAAAAGTTTTTCTGACATATTAGCGAACGTATTTGATTTTCTAATTGCTTTGATTTTTTTTATTTAGGTTCTGTCTATATATCTTTATGGTCGTAGCAATTTTTGCAATGCGATCTCAGCCTTCTGTATACTTTTCCTTTTCTTCACATCGATAAAATATCGCAAACAAAATGTTTTGTGATAAAGAGTGATGAATGAAAGTAGAAATAGAATGATGTTTTATGCGAGCATGCTGAGATCGCAATAGAAAAAGCTTAATTCAAAAGTCGAAATAGTATACAATTTTATTCTTGAAAAGAGAGACATGAATACTATCGAACATCGAAAAAAGTGATGTTAGAATATCTCAGCACTGTAATGTTTGGATCTGGATATGTTATTCATCCTTTTTTAAAAGAACTAACTAAAAAACTATTCCAACTGTAAATTCACAAAATTAAACTATTTCGATGAAATGAAACGCACTAACTCAAAGAAACAGTTATATGAAATATGACACGCTATGCCACAGTAAATTAATTTACAAAATAAATATGTAATGCAACTACATAATTCGATTTATTTAAAGCAATAATAAATATATGTACGCAGTTTAACACTCACAGTTTTAATAACCAGTTTTAAATAAAATAATTAATATTGTAATTTTTAGTTTTTGTTAATCGCCAACCAAAAATTTATTATTTCACTACAGCTTCAGCGGTACTTTTTCTAACAAACACGAACCACGAATGTAAATAAACTAGAATAAAATATAATTTTGGTTTTTCCCAAAATATTAAACTAAAATGGCGACGTACATTGTGCCATTTATGCAAAGCGGATAATACGTGAATAAACTAACGAACCGGTCTGCGAAGATAACCGCAAGACCAACAAAAGACAGGTCGCGGATATTTCCCGTAGTAACCGGTAGAAGCGCTGAAAACTATATCTCGAACATGAGTTTAGTAACAAACCCAAGACAATCACAAGTCAAGTTATCTAAAAATTGTATCTCTTTTTTACACGTTGATTTTCATATTTTTTTCTTTATCTCAGACAAACAGAAAACACATTACCTAAGATAAAAAATTTGCTGAGAATAGTTCCATTTTGTGTTTTCACACTGTAGCATTGAATTTTGAAATACATTTTATCATAGTGACCGTTCTTTAAACTTATGTGACGTGTTTCTTTGACGTAAATTACAAAATCTACGACTAATTTTCCAATCCCTACTCAACATTTTGTTATACCAAATTTAACTTACGTTGCCCCTAGCAGCGTGGATTATATAATAACAATCATGATAAATAAATTTAATAGGTATGATCAAGCGCATGTATTGCTATCTCTTTCACTAAAAAATTCTGTCATTCGGTGCTTTTTTCTTGATATACTTTTTTATAAACAGTAGTTCATAGCAAACAAAAACAAATCGAATTGTTTTGCGGTGATAGTTTTTGTGAAAATTTTGTGAAAACAACGAAGCCTTGTGATTTTATCGCACCGAATGACGATATGCGCAAGAAAAGACGAATTTAAAACAGCTGTCAATCATACCTTAACAATGGGTTATTTTACATTTTCTTTATTTGGAATCAGTTATAGGGCTATTATACCAAAGTCCAAAATTGGATAAAATCTTATACCTACAACCGAGTCCTTAGTTTTAAAATTAACAGATCCATAATTTATGATCGCAATATTCTCTCAACGCAACTTATAATCAGACGTATGGATCAGTGTCCCTGTTTGATTTCTTCTAGGTCTACCATGTCGTGCTCAATTTTATGTAGGTATCATTTTATAATGGTCAAAAGTATTGTAGAATGATTGTTTATTTTTCGACTGGAGCCTACATATTCGATTAGCGATTGCTTTGATATCCCATAAACAGCCTTTTTTCCGGCGGGCTAAGAAGAAATTCGATACCAAGATTGTAGAGGTTATCTCAGCTGTAAGCGGGACACATTTCTCCACGCTATGCCCGGTTTTTCAAGATATTTAATCAAATTTCTTAATTTTAGAGTTTTTGGGTGTTTGCACGTTAAGGCTTCACTGAGTTCTGAATATAATCTTGGCCAATAGCTTGTTACATCTTTATCCTTATAAGGAGTTATGCTGTCTACTGACAAAAAAGCAGTTTGAATATTTTACTTAAATTGTGGTATTGAAATTTATTTCTGGATGTACATAGGTGTAATTTACTGCGGCTTTAATTGCATGCCTGTCAAAATAATAATTATTCATAATTTGCAACTTGGTACCATTAATACATTAATCACAATTCACAATATCCTCCAAAATCACCTGGAAGTTTAAATATAATATGGCGCTACTACTGTTTAAAGTTTCTCGTAAATTTGTCCAGAAAGACTGAAATGACAAATATAAAATAATATTAGAAATACTTGACTTGGGATATCAATATCTCTAACTTTATGTTTGAATCTCTGTTCGAAATTTCGCTACTAGGATAGTGTTATTGCCTTAACATGTTGCCTTTATATATGAAAACCAAAATTAGAACGCAAAAAACACAATTTAATAAAGCAAAATGAAATGTACATAAAATAATATTAGAGACTTCCCTTGTATAAACGCTATAACCGTATATTTCACGGAAAATAATTATTTTAGATGTCTCCACCATAATTCCCTAAATATAAATTTAATCAATTAGGTAAAAGAATTTAAGACGAAAATATCAAACATTTTATGATATACCTACAGAATTGATTTTTTGACATTAATTTTTTTTTCCTTTACAGATTACTACCATTAACGGTGTGTTGTGGATTTGCGGGTACTATACTAACTATCAGTTCGTATAAACGCGTGCCATGCCATCTACAAGATCCGCTGAAAGGTGCCGCTCTTGTGTACTCACTCATATTTTATTTCTTCTTTTGTCGCAAAGTGATGGGCCTGCAACGAATATTTTCCGCGACCACAGCAGTAGTTGGTCTTTTCATTTCGGTCGACTATGGCCTTTGTGATGAGTTCCGATGTCGTGGCATCGATATAACTAATTACAATTTGTCAAGCAGTGGAATAAGCAGCTCAACCGCAACAAATCAAACGACTGGAAGTCCGGATGGTTGGCAGAGTCGTGCCGTTTGGACCCTATTTTATGTGATTGGTATTGCACTATGGACGTTACATTTGTCGTTGCTCGAGGGTAATATTATAACTACACCGGAACCAGTAAATCGGCGTATACCAAAAATAAGCTTTCTCAAGACAATTTCGCGTAATGTGTCCAATGCTGAAATATCGACGCAAATCGAAACTCCGATTTTATCGACGGGTGATAATAAATCAAAACCAAAACCAACGTCAATGCATTTGGCATTATGGATTCATCTAACGGGTTTAGCCATATTTATATTTATCGGATGGATTGATATAATACCGCGCACCGGACAGACAACAAGTTTATCACTATTCTGGTCGAATACCGAGAACAGTTTTTTATGCCATTTTAATATACCATATGAAGTACCTGACATCAAAAATCATCACAACACACTAGAATATTTATCCAATTTAACGCCATACAGTATTTTATTCAATCGTACCGTCCAAAATTTACGTGCCAAACGAAACACAAACAACAGCACCATCAACAACAATTTAAACACTAGTCATCATAAATATCATCATGAAAATAAACGAAATAATAATAAAAACCTTAGTAATAATAATGAGGAGAATAACAGTAATGGTACAACACAGCATGACAAGCACATCATAATGAAAAGGCCAAATGGTGAAAAATCAATGAAAAAAATGAACCACAAACACCGAAAACAGTTGAATCATTCATCATCACCGTTCCTCATGCCGTCTTTGAACTATAATAATAACACTGGTGTAGCCCAAAAACAGGAAATAACTTCCGTGAAAGTGTCACATCTGATATTGAAATCAAATCGTGTCGGTAATTGTAGCCAGGTGCGATTTTACTCATGGATTTTAATTGTCGTTTACATTACATTTGTTTTGTTATTGCTCGAATTTTTGATTATGTCCGAGTCTGCCGTTTTCACAGTGGCGATGACAACTGGGGCGCTGCCGTTGATCGGAATATTTTGGTCAATGTTTAAGCTAACAAATCATGGACAAACAGGTAAATATTGAATTTGATTTTTATTACACACGTTTTGGTTTCTGTTTTCACAACACTTTAAGCTAAACTGTAAATGATGATTCTATTTGCTTAGTTCAACTTATAATCTCATAATGATTCTCAACGTGATTATACATAAATGTTCACAGCGTAGAACGAGCCTCTACCACAACGTTGGCGGAAAACGGCTGTACTCTTGCAGATTACCTATTCTGCTGATTCCACTTGAACGCCGCAAAAGGGGCATCCGTCTGTCTTAGGCTCATGTTCTTAAGATAATACCTTAAAGAGGCTTGACCTGTAAGGATCCAGTTAGTAGCCTCGAGAAGCGCATTAATTCTGATTGGCGAAGATGACATAAATCGATTCGCCCTGCTCCAGTAAGAACGCTTTTGCTATCCTCCCGGCGTTTAACCACAACCACTGCTTAAAAGTGTTCCTTAGTGACGTCACAGATGGATTCTGGCGCAATGAATGCAGAAGCAGAACCCACACGGACAAAGCCATCAGAAGCTTCGTTACTCTCGATTCCAGTGTGCCCTGACACTCACATAACAGTTACCTTATTTATGGTTGCCAGTTGCTTTACTGTGATAAGACAATCCTTAACATAACGGTATAAGACTTAAGAGCTTTAAGGCTGCTTGGCTGTGTGATAAAATGTAAACCTATGCATCGTTTAGTCTTTTAGCTATGCCTAACTTGGCACAAAGTACTATTGCAGTTCTATTCCTATCACTTCCATATAATTCTTATCTCTGCTTCATATTCTATTTTAGACCCGTTTGTAAACAAACCATTAAGCCTCGTTCAAAGGACGGCTAACTAGTACCACCTGGTGGTTTGGCGTCTATTGGAGGGGGGACCAAAGTTGAGTAGATTATTCTACCAGCTCCATAACCTTCCAGTACGGTGCGCATCTCATGAGCTGTTCTGGTCCTGTATTAGGCAGCTGCGTGATGGGTACAATTATGTAAGGGGTAACCTGATCACAATTCGCAAGTATACGTACTGCCTCCTTGTGGCAACCACTGGTAACTAAAATCATTAGGCAGAATGTGGCTTTTTGGGACAGACTAAAATACGGCGCTAAAGGAGAAAACCTTGACAAAAAACCCTAATCTAAGGTGGAACAGTATATGCCGAAGGATGAATGGCTGATAGGTTAATCAGTACAAAGAATGCGGACTCTGGATACCAGGCACCCTCCAGTTTTATTTAGCCTTCCCGTAGTAAAGCTGGGTAAACTACAGTCTCGAAGTCCTTGGGAAGAAATGCTAACGTCTTTCCAGTAGAAGTACTTCCTACAGTAAACATCTAGGAGGGAGAGCAATGAGCCCAGATAGTATGTATGCCCGGTACGTACCGGCCTGCAGTATTATCACGTTCATTAAGAGCCTGAATATTGACTGGACGGATAATTAAGCAGGGCTTAGAGCACAAAATATATTTTAGGTCGCAGTGCGAGGTGGCTATTTGCCCACATGGCCCTACAACACTAATAATAATAATGATAATAGTACACCACCTGTTTCGATCTGGTAAAACGTCACAGAGCGATTTGTAGAAGTCCAGTTTATCTGGCATACAGTCGGATGGCTTTTCTATGATATTGTCCGTTTGAATTTTTAAAGATCTTAAAGATTCTCATTTCTTAATACTGCCTTCTCCCTGCATCTTCAAGACCATAATTATAAATATTAGACGTGGCTCCATTACAGCAGTGCGAGTATATTCTCGTTGAGCCTATAATACCAAGGCAGGTTGAGCGCTGAACCTTCACTAAAATGCATCACTGACTGGATACGTGGAATTTCGACATTCGTCTGAATTTTTTTCAATTTTTCTAATATCCCTTTATTATTTTATTTATTTTCCATTTTATAAATAAGGACGTTGTTCTCCATTTAAATAAACTACCCTTTTGAAATGGTTAAAGGCGTACCAGTTCGATCTCTAGGGCTCGTAGTAACAGTCAGCTCAAAGTTTCTGAATTTTATAGTAGGTATTTAGGTAATATTTTTTTGATTTGGACATTCGGCTCTTTGGCACTTTCGGCCATTCGACACATTCGCCCTTCGACATTTGGCCCTTTGTAGCCATACCAAAACATCGTATTATATTGCTTCTGTCTTAACTGGCTAGATTAGACCAGAAATAAATTTATTAGATTGAATATTCAATTGTAAATACTTGACATGGACTTCCATATCTGTTCATTCTTTTCTGTGTTATTACTTTGAGCCGCCATTTTGGCACAGATGCGTTTGGCCATCAGTCGCCATATTGGCATTATGTAATATTTTCGATCTATGAGTTTAAGTCACATTTTGTCTGTTACTGATGGTCATATTCAATCGTAAAATTCCTCAAACCCTATTCATAATCGACAAATAATATTAGTAATAATAATCTACATGTCACATTAATCACAACTTTCAATAACTGTCAAAAAAAAAATATATTTACAATACAGGGTAGTTCAATAATTTCGTAGGGGAACTAATGTAAAAATAACAGAAAGAGAAGCTTGTCTGTATTAAAATCAATAAGATTCTTTCGGCTTTTTATAGACAAAATATATTAACAATAGTGGGATTCACAACATTTTTCGACTTGCTAATCAGAAAAAATGAAGAGGCCAATCATTTATAATATATCTACCAAAACAGTAGAAATATCAAATCCGTCCCCGTACTTTAACCTGTCAGTCATACAAAGTGTATTGACGACTAGAAAAAATGAAAACTTTCCTTGAGTTTTCTCTGTATGGTGGTAGTTTGGTTTCGTACTGATAAGCTCACACGAACAAAAAATTCGGTCTAATAATCTTAAATATCTTAATATTAACATAATATACTTATTTCTTATCTAAGATTCTTAACCTAGGTTTTATCATCTATGTGCCTATGCTATTGTTATTTAATTTTCTTTAGTCTTAAATTCTCAATTTTTATTTATTTTATTATTCTCTCAGATTTATTATATTACATTTGGCGAGTTTTTTTATTACATCGGAGAGACCAGAGAGATCAGACAGATAAATTATCTGAAATATCCGATAATGTTTAATCTGAAAAGACCTTTTTCGGTTTAAACGCTTAACTATTTAAATTGGCTAACCACTGTTTTGTAACACATTATGGCCAAGAAAATTATTTTTCTACGCATAATTAATGCATAAAAATAAAATTAAACATTAATGAACAAGAAACCGTTAAAATTATCTACAATATACTTTAAAAAATTAATTTTCGATTGTTGTTATCTCTGTCTATAGTGTTCACCATTTTGAACGTCAGAATACGTAATTCTCTGTACTATCTGAAATAAATTTCAGATCGAAAAACAGCAATCTGTTGTAACGACACCCTGGTATGATTGGGTTTGGCGGTGCCACTAAACTTGTTCTGAACTGGCACCTACTATTTAAACTCCAAATGACACCAGAATGTCGTTAACAGAAATTTCTCGACAGAAACTTGGGACGCGGTATTCTAGCTGGCTAAGGCTTCAGGGTTAGGGCGTGGAAATTTCCCAAGCATGACGGGAGCTGTAGTATGGCATTCGACTAACACAAACATTGGAAGCTTCTGTTCTCCGAATCTCACCCCATGCTCAACATCCCCCCTAGATAATAATCTCTAGCCCTCCATCATGACGAATTTAAAAATTAGAAAAAATGAGAAAAAAAATTACGACATGAGAAACGAAATAAAGATAAACCATAAAGGAACTTATCCATTTAAAAAAAAATACATATATCGTTGAAGCAAATGAACGAAGAAAGGCACAGATCTGAAACAAAATGTTATTTAATAAAAGAAAAAAAAGAAATATTAAGATATGTATATGAATCTGAAAAATGCAAAATATAATAAAAAATCCGGAATAGTGTGAGAAGAAAAACAAATTTAACCAGAAAGATATATGAGCCGTTTATTTCGAAAGTGGAATAAGTCAATGTTTGGTTGAAACAAGATAATAAAAGAATGAAAAACATATGGTATTTTGAATTTCTTTATTTTTTGTTTTGACAATAAATTATTTATCATTAGAAAGATTATAATGTCATTTATCTATTGTTATCATTAACTTGATTTTTTGAAAAAATGACTTATTCCACTTTCAAAATAAACGGCTCATATGTAAGAAAAAAAAACAATTGTTCCCTGTGATTAAAAAGGAAATCAAAAATTTGAAACTATTTAAATAGGTAAACTACGTTATATAAATTGAAAAATAAAAAAAACTATGGGAAAATACAAATAGAGCAAACAAAAATATAATAATGAAACAAAAAAAAATAATAATAATAATTATACAAAATTACGAACGGTCGTTTTTTCTCCCCCGGCTGCTACAGATGACCTCTATAATGACTGCTACGTACGACTTTGTGTCATAATACCCAATTGTTTGATAACTTGGTTTACGGTATCACAATAACCAATTCGTAGAATAAATTTTGCCCTTGTATCCGCAAAAATAAAACCGCCAAATGATTTATTATATTTTACCAACTTTGGTAAATTAGGCAAATGAGATATTGCATCAGCAACCTTGATTTCTTATTATAACATTACTCATATGATGATAACGGCCAAACAAACCTGATGAACATACGATGTAAATCCACAATCAGCAAACTGGATCTCTTTATTGCATATCAGCAATTTAATTCCGGTAACCAACAAATTGAATCACTCGATGTACTCAATAATTTATTAAGCGGGAATCCTGATCAGTTAAATGTGTTACTGATCGAATTTTAACAACCGCAGACACACTATATGATTTGATGCTATCCGTAACCTAACCATAATTCGATAACAAAAAAAACGGAATCACTCGATGTAATCACTAATCCATTAAGCGGCACACATGATCAATTAATTAAATGTGTCAATGATCGAAATTATAATAGCTGCGAACACACTGGATCATTCGATGTTGTCCGTAGGTACGGAAATAATTATTAAAGCGCAACCTTCAGCATTTAAATATTTCAATGATCGGATAACGGTAGACAAACGGAATCAATCATAAAACCTCGCCCAATTTATCGAACACAAAAAATAATGCACCAAATGTTTTTATTTTTGTTTTAATTAAATAAAGTTAAACGTTATAAATTTATTCACTTATTTAATACATGTGTATAACAAAAAATCAGACTAATAATGTTTTTATGTTTTTTTTTTATTTACAAATTAGCACAGCCAGAAATAAAAAGTTTAATTCATTTACATTATTAATCACAACTTTAGGCTTGTGTTTTCTTTAAAAATTATCTTTTTTTCTAATTATATTTCGTTCACATAGGGTCAAGAAGTTTTCTTTTCTTCTTACCACTTAACACCAAAAAAAAAGAAAAAAAGAACCTACTTTTATTTTAACTAAACCGTATATTATTCGCCTTTTCGAGCAAAGTATCTGACATCTAGTGGATGATTTTAAAACTAGAGCCAAGGGGGAACAAAATTATTTTGACGTTTGTTTTTTGTATGTGAAATAAATATTTCAAGCGATTAATTTAAAATTTTAAGTTAATTTAAAGCATGGACAAAGCAAATAAAAATAAAAGTAACAAAATTTATTTAGTGCTAGAATGCAGAACACGTTGTAACAAGGAAAACAGTATTGCTCTTCACCAATTTCCCAACGATAAGTTGTTTAAAAAAAATGGGCGCACATTACACGAATTAATAAAAAATCAATTACCAAAAATGATCGTGTTTTTTTCAAACATTTAGAGGATACAAATTATAAAAGTAAAAATATCGTGTTTTGTCGAATATAATAACGTTTATATGTTTTAGTTGCTGCAAATAAACATTATTTAAACAAATCAGCGGTTCCGTCCAAAAATTTACCTCACAGCAAATTTACCAAGCCACCGCCAAAACAACGAAGTCTGCGATTACAAAAATCGAATATTGCTGAGTACCAAAATTTACAAAAATCTCAATTATCAAACGAACATAATCAGGATGCCCCTGAATCAGAAGAAATTATGGTTGTTGGACACCCAGTAACTCAAACTGCTGATATTGCAGTTCAAGCTAGGTAGTATTGTTCTTGACTCAGTCGTCGCCAAAGATATCGAAAGGAATTCTAAATTAACAATTGATGACCTAATAACATCGGAGTCTCAACTAAGTATTATGACTTCATTCAGCGATACTAAAACCATAGGATTAAAAGAGAAAAGCATTATGAATTTAGGCCTCGAGCCCGACATTTACAACCGAATTTTTAAAACACATTTTCCTGTTAAATTGAAGATCCTGCTAGTGCTAATAAAATTGAAACAAAATCTCGATTTCTCAGTGAAGTCGGTATTATTTGAATTGCTGTTTCAACTTGAATCTAATATTTCAGAGAAATGTTACCCGTTATGAGAGCGGGTTTAAGATCATTAATTTATTGGCCTTCTAGAGAAGAGGTGCAAATCAATATTCCCGATTGTTTCTCGGCTTTTGCGAACGTTCGAGCTGTACTAGATTGCAGAGAAGTTGAGATCAGCCAGACCAATTGCTTTAAATGTAAGGTGGTTACATATTCACACTACAAAGGAGGGAACACCGTAAAATTTTTAGTTGCTGTTAGTCCAGCTGGATTAATAACTTACATAAACAAAGGATATATGGGAAAATCATCAGACAAATACATACATATTTAACCAAGAAAACTTGATCGAACTTTTTCAACACAGCGATGCGATAATGGTCGATAAAGGTTTTGCAATCGAACCCGTATTAAAAATGAAGGGCATACAATTATATCGGCCCTTATTTAAGTATTCCAAAACTCAATTCGATAGAGGCGAATCAATCACCAATACCGCTATAGCCGCTGCTCGAGTTCATGTTGAAAGAGTTATGCAGCGAATCAAAATTTATAAAATTATGAATAACAGAATCGACCACTGTTTGCCTCCGGTAGTCGACGATATATTTAATATCATATGTAGCTTTAAGTGCTCCTATATTTAATATATATCAATTTTAATTAAACTTGAATCCAGTTTTTTATTCCAGTCATAAATAAATTAAAAAGTTTTGAATTTTGATCCATCTTGATTTCATAATATGCCGAATGATTTAGTTCGACAAATGTTTGATATTTGTTATGCTTAATTTTCTGCAATGAATACAAATATATACAGTATGGATTCTAATATAACCAATATATAATGTTTTTTCCACTAAAATTACTGTAAAATAATAATAAATTAACATTATTACTTACATTGGACCATTTTCCTATGCGTTTTGACATAAAAATAAACTTTTTACCCCCTTGTCTCATTTAGACTAACGGCGGCGAAAAGGCCAATAGATATATAAAAAATTAAATAAAAATAAACAAAATAGATCGTCTCTAACTGAGACCAAAAAAACTCGACCGTCTGCCACGAGATAAAAAATTTGACTCCCCCAATAATAATTATCGATCGATTATCGATTACCGAATACAACAAAAAAAATCAAACCACCCAAATCACATTTCCCCTTTATCTTCGTTCATTTTCTTGTTAAAACAAGAGGCTGTACACCAGTGCTACATCATGGAGCCGGGACGATGCAAGAAGGCGTCGACACACTGTGATTTTCGGATTTAATAAAAAAACGCTAAAAAAACTATCGGATCGATCTGAGAAAATAAAAAAACGCAAAAGGTTTTTTTTATATCTCTCTGGTCTCTCCGATGTAATAAAAAAACACGCCAATGTAAAGCTTAAAATTAATAGAATGTTAAGTGAGATTAGATCCCCGCGAGTTCCAGGTCCCATGAATGAAGGATTTACTCTGAGGAGAGACTTTTCCAATGGGTGTAGAACAAGTCTCCCATCCAAGCAAGGATGGCGTAGGTAAGGATAGGTCCAATGTAGGCTTTATAGAGTCTCAACTTATTTTGAGGGGAGAGGTCACTATTTCGGTTGAGGAATCGATATAGCTTGTGGCTATATACTTGTCAGGCAGCCACGACTACGACCAAACTACAAAAATAAAATTCTAACTTCATACATTAAGGATGAGGCAAGAATATATTGACTTAGCGAATTATATTCACTAAATCAAAAATCAAAAACTCAAGGAAAACCCAAGTCGAAAAATGTTGTGGATGCCATTATTGTTAATATATATTTTGTCTATAAAAAGCCGAGAGAATCTTATTGAATGTAAAAATAACAATCAAAAAACTTCTGGCATAACTCTTGGTTTCGACCACAAATGTCGTTGTAGTTTTTACAACGGCAAATATTTTTTTGTTTGGTTGTGCGGGTATTTCGTTTGGATATGTATTTCTACTTTTTGATGTTTGATACAATTTTGAAACTGGTTGTGAAATGACAAGTTTAAAATTGAGTAGAATTGCTGTTTGAAAAGGACGTGATTTCCGACTATATTCTTCATTTGTTAATTTAAAATTTATTAGAATGTTTTTGAATTTAAAAATATACGTAATTAATATTTTATTTTATAAGCTTGAGTCGCCATTTTGCCGCATATGAATTTAGCATCATCAGGTGCATGTTGGCATTTTGTAATATTTGAATAATCACCACAAATTTTTGCGCGCAGCTCGCAAATTTCGGTTTAATTGTCACGATCTCGAGTCATATTTTATCTGTTACAAATACCTGTTCAAAATAGACAAATAATGGTGTCGATTCAATGTATACCTTCTATTTTTCTTTTCTTCTATTCTGCTATTATTTCTAAGAAATCTCGATGGATTTAAAAAAAAATTGGGTCTATCCGACTCTCGGACGACACTTTTCCCAGAAAGAATCCGTTACAGATCACCAAACCAACCATATTTATATTTTACAAACATTTTCCGTTATTTTGGGACGGCACAATATGTCACGGTTTTTCTTAAATTTGGAGACCTCTTCCCCAATATCACAATTGGTCACGCCAATATAAATCTTCTATTCTCATACCACCAAATCACAGACTCACAAATAATGTTAAATTATTTAGAACTGACACGTGTTGAGCAGCAATCAAAGTCGCATTCGCCATTTTTCATCTTCGACCTTTAAC
Organism: Tipula helvola; assembly: GCA_963556165.1. Classification (NCBI taxonomy): domain Eukaryota; kingdom Metazoa; phylum Arthropoda; class Insecta; order Diptera; family Tipulidae; genus Tipula; species Tipula helvola. The sequence continues at coordinate 177,781,119 of OY744481.1, read as the reverse complement.
AATTAGATCTAGTTATACATCTCTAGTATGCCGTTGAAAGTCTTTAAGAATTTAATTTACTCCAATCAAAGAGCATCCACAATGCTCAAAAATTTATTTTCTGAAAATTTGTGCCGTTTGTTCAGATTACAATTTTATGTGAGCAACGTAAGAATTGACCGATATAATTCTTTACTCAGTGCTTCAGTCTGGACAGGGCATCGCTGTGGACCATTCGAAAATACAAAATTATAAAACACAAACAATACAAAATCACAATTAACGTTAATTATGTCTGTCATATAGCATTTCATCTTATGTATCTCCCAGCTCTCCTAAACCTGTGCCACACTAGTGGCGTGATTTTATTTTAAAACCTCTCATAGTAATTTGCTATTAGGAGTTATACACGACTTTAAATACCAAGAGAATTTATTACTCAGAAATAATACCTTTAAAGACGATTTTAGCAATTCACAAATAATATATCGATCAACATCTCGTTGAAAATTCAATCAACAAAATGTCAATAAAACGTCACAGAAATGTCAATATCAGAAATGCCAATGTCATAGAAACGGGAATATCTTGCTACATTTAAAAGCTCACTAGATATAATTATTTTTAAATGTTGATGATATTATTTGCCACCAGCAAAGTATTTTAGGTAAATTTAGGAGTTTAAATTCCATATTACACGGTAAGCTATTCATTTTATCTTAAAGACACCTAGGGAACAATTGTTGGAATTTGAAAGGTGTATTAAACTAAACATGGTGCCTCGGTAAACAGATAAACAAATTTATATTACTCTTTTTGTTAAAACGACCCCCACGCATTGCTTCAATCGACTTCAAATTTTGTGAACAAGTAGATGATGAATTGTCAAATTCATCATCAACATAACAAAAAAATCGTCGGTCTTGTTTTTGAGAAAATCTGTTTGGCAGTTTTATCTTCCACTACAGCCCCCACTATTTTAGACTCTAATGGACCTAAAAGTTAACACAAACTGCTTATTACTAAAATCTATCTTTGTACAAAATTTCGACCAAAACTATCAGTATTTGTGAGAATGGGAGGCAAAACAAAAATAATAAAAATGTGCGACTGGAAGGACGGAAGGACGGAAGGACGGACACGACATTTTTCTGTTCGGTGTTTCGGGGTCCTGGTAACCTAATTCGTCGAGAAATGTGAAAATCTGGAACAAAATTTTTTTCGCGATTACAATACTTACCCAATATAACTTCGTTATAGTGGGAAAAGTAAAAAAATCGACACTAATTTATAGACTGTTCGAAAATCGAATCTAGTTTCCATAGAAATAATAGCAGAATAGAAAAAAGAAAAATAGAAGATTTACATTGAATCGACACCATTATTGTACTTGTCGTATTAATCAAAACATTAAATAAACATCAAAATAAAAATGTATTTACAATATAGGGTGTGTTTCTTCGTTTAGTGGACTGTATTTTAGATTTTTTACTTCTAAACCGAAATGAATAAAACTCGTAATTAACACGTGTGTTTTTTATATTTTATTATAAAACTAAAATTTAGAGCGTCTTATGCGCACGAGAATTATTACAAAATTTATTTTAGAGCGACTGATGCGCACGATAATTTTTTCATTACCAACAAAAAAAAAGAACAAAGGGAAATTCTTAAAACAAAGAAAAAAAACATAATATAAGCGTCAAACAAGCGTTTTGATTGGATGGCCGACTATGTCAATAAAAATTGTAATAGATTAAAGTTAGTGCTTTTTCACATTTTTACATATGTCACATAATAATGCTATTTAACATAGAGAATAGTAAACTCAAAAGATGATTTATTGTTATAAAATAAAGAAAATTCTTCAGGGTGGTTCAATAATTTTGTACGGCAAATTTTATATTTTAGTACTACATTAGTACTTTTTGGTTATAATTTTCAATGTTTTTTTACTTTTCCCACTATAACGAAGTTATATTGGGTAAGTATTGTAATCGCGAAAAAAATTTTGTTCCAGATTTTCACATTTCTCGACGAATTAGGTTACCAGGACCCCGAAACACCGATCAGAAAAATGTCGTGTCCGTCCTTCCGTCCGTCCGTCCTTCTGTCCATCCAGTCGCACATTTTTATTATTTTTCTTTTGCCTCCCATTCTCACAAATATTGATAATTTTGGTCGAAATTTTGTACAGAGATAGATTTTAGTAATAAGCAGTTTGTGTTAACTTTTAGGTCCATTCGAGTATAGAATAGAGGGGGTTGCAGTGGAATAGAAAACTGCCAAACAGATTTTCTCAAAAACGGGACCGACGATTTTATTGTTATATTGATGATGAATTTGACAATTCATCATCTACTTGTTCACAAAATTTGAACTCGATTGAAGCATTGCGTAGGGGTCCTTATAACATAAAGTGTAATATAAATTTGTTTATCTGTTTACCGAGGCAATATCGAACATTCTGAAGAAATATATTTCTACAGTTAATACACCTTTCAAATTCCAACAATTGTTCCCTAGGTGTTTTAAGATAAAATGAATAGATTACCGTGTAATATGGAGTTTAAGCTTCTAAATTTACCTAAAATACTTTGCTGTTGGCAAATAATGGGCTAGATACTCGATACTCAGATAAGCAGATAAGCAGTTATTTTTGCGAATTTGCTAGAAATGTTATACACTATAATTTAGCAACCCAATTTGTTTCTGAATTTCAGAAAATAAGATACTTTAACGCACTTTATCGTTTGTGCTGAATACAAAAATATATTTTACTTTTTTTATTTTTGTCACCATTACAAGGAAGGTCCTACTACCAGTGGAACAATTGGAGCAATATGCTGCGATCTTTCCTTATAAGCTGAAAATGTATTACTTTGTGGACCCTTAATTATTTCTTGAACATTGCCACTTTATTGTGAATGAGCTTATGCTCAAAATAAAGTGTCGGAAAATTTATATTGTAAATAAATAAATAAAATAAATCCAATTGATATGTTAATATCTCCAAAGAAGTAAAATAATCGAGTAGTTTACGCAAGCAAATTTTCGATTAATAAATCCGCCATATTTATCGATTTGCGAATTGCTAGAGTATTGTGTATCTGGCCCATTATCGTCAAGATTTAAAAATAATTATATCTAGTGAGCTTTTGAATATAGCAAGCAAGATAACTATTCTCGTTTCTATGACATTGACATTGATGTCACGTTTTTTATTGTCATTTTATGATATTTTAATGATTGAAATTTCAACGACATGTTGATCGATACATTATTTGTGAATTGCTTTAATAAAATCGTCTTTAAAAGTATTATTTCTGAGTAATAAATTTTCTTGGTATTCAAAGTCGTATATAACTCCGAATAGCAAATTAATACGGTACGCTTTAAAATAATATCACGCCGGTAGAAGATTTATATTGTCGTGATCAATATGAATCGTTTATTCTTGAAAGGGCTCATGTCCACTTTTTCAAATTATTCAGGAAATAAAAAAAACTTTATATTGTCAACAAAAATAAGTTTATGAGGGAATTTGAGTTTGTTGATGAAAATGTGAGTCGCTATGAAGTGTTAAGCTGAATTTTAAGGTTATTTGTCAATTATTTCAGCTTTTATGCTTATTTTTAAAGCATCGACATGAGCCCTTTCTAGAATAAACGAATCGTTTATTCTTGAAATAATTGAAAAATAACCCCAAAGTTCAGCTTTATTTCATTTTTAACCATACTGTAAACAGCCTCAGAGGGAATAATTTCTAAAATCAAAAACAGAATGTGTATTTATTAAAAATCATAAATTTCAAATTAATCAAATTAATAATTTATATATTAAAATGATGTCGATGTTTGTTTTAATTGTTTAATGTGAATTACGGTTAATTGTTACAAGAAAGATAATCGTACATAACTAATAATTAACTCTCTCTTTTTTCACGTTTCTTCTTTTTAAATATTAGTTTAGTATAAAAGAGCACATGGCCTGGACATGTGCCCTTTCTAGAATAAATGATTTTTTTTTGCAAGGTAGGTGCCGTTCCATTAACCATATGGTAATTTCGTCTTGTCATAAAACGTATGTACGTGTCTATGATACAAAACCGTCATAATACTAATTTTGACAAAAAGTGGACATGAGCCCTTTCAAGAATAAACGATTCAATTATTGTCGTATTGGGGAAGAAGGTCTCCAAATTTAAGAAAAACCGTGACATATTTTAAGAACCTTGCTTGCCAAAATAACGGGAAATGTTTGTAAAATATAAATGGTTTATTTTGTGATCTTTAACGGATGCTTTCTGGGAAAAGTATCGCCCGAGGAGTCGGATAGGCCCAATTTTTTTTTTGTGTAGGTTACAAATTTTGTGTCGATATAGATTTTGTGAGTGGATGTATGTATAATATCCGTGTGAGCTGCGTTGTAAATATAACAACGAAGTTTTCTCTCGAAATGTACACCTATAAGAACTTCACCACTGTAAATAAATACATTTGAATTCACCGTTGTAAGAAAAATAGTAGCTTTCCATAAAAGAAATGTCAAAAAAAGTCATAAGAAATCATTCTTGCTTGAAAGTCGAATGATGGACAATGAATGGCATTATTTATAGTCGCTTACCTGATAGAAATTGGTAAGAAAATAACTTTTCAACTAGTGCGATTCGATGGAGTCATTTTCCGAATTAAATCCAGGTTGAATCATAAATTTTTTTTTTGTATTACGGTGCAAAATATGAGAACTGTCCATTACATTTTTTGACTTTCTAATGGTACAAAATTCCAACCATTGCCGAGTTCTGAGCAATCACGCAAAAGGTTCTTGTCTCATTCAGTACAACATCAACTTCTACTTCCATAAACGATAAATGGGTTGCTCAACACCCTTTATATGTAATATATATGTGCCTTTAGTTTGTAGGGCATTTGCAAGTGATTAACTTAAAATTTATTAGAGGGCATAAAGGATTAGAAGGATACACACATTTTTAAAATTTTTTTAAAAACACTTGTTAAATATTTCGCAAAATTACAAAAGGTTTAAAAAATCACTCGATCGATTTCGGCTTATTAGGCCATCATCAGGAGTATCTACTAAAGAAGGATGTAAGTGGCAAGCCATTCCGTGGCATTTCTCCATACCATATACTATTAACATAAATGATAAGAAATCCCATAACTATCTGAACACTTCAAAAGTGGAATTATATGACATCAGATATTGTGTTTTGGACTTATTGTCAGTTTTAGAAAATTTCATAGAAATCTAAATAGAAAATTTGTTTAGAGAAAATCTCGAAAATACCAATTAAATTATTTTGATTTCTTGTCGGTCAATAGATGCTATCGAGAGTAGTACTTCCTGAAAAAATCATGTCGAAAAATTGCTACGGTGCCGAGTTATAAACTATTAAAGTCAATATACATATGTACGTTTATAGACATTAGTTACATTTTTAGAATACCATTTTAGTACTAATCGGAAATTTTCCAGTTATAGAAAAAATTTACATTTTATGAATAGGGGCATTAATTTTAAAGTATTAAAGGTTTAGATTATATTAAATTTCTAGAATTTAAATGGAAAAAATCACTAGCTGCGAAAACCTAAAATTCAGCCAAACTATTTATAAACACTACCTACACTACATTGTACACAGTGTCACACACATTACATAAATTTACTAAACACTTACCATATTGATTTAAGTTAATTTAAATTTGTTCTCAATCTAACAAAAAAATTATTATAATAAACACAAATACACACACTTCAAAATGTTAATTCCCATATTCCCAATCTAAAAAGCATCGGAAAATGTATTCCCAAAGCAAGATAAGCAGAAGCACCAAAAATTTAAACCGATTTTAACCGATTCAATTATTTTGTATGCTTAATTGCTTACTGGTACAAATACCACACGAACACAATCAAAATAAATGACAACACACAGTAACAATATTTTATACTATAGATGGTGTACGTATTCAAAACTCCCTATGAGTAACCTTTCATTCTCACAACAAAATCGAAGTACAGGTACAATGGAAACAAGGTAAGGATGGCTAGGGAATAATGTGAAGAGATTCTCGAATACTCGAAACCATTTAGTAGTCTATCCAGGAAAAATCGCTATAAATTCAATGGCTGTTATAAAATTTAAATGTCCCCAGGAATTTAGATAGTCCTGCTTGTAAGGTCTATAATAAGAAATAAACATTTGAATATGTGGATTCTCAGCTTTATCCATTTACGACAACATCGCACCGCTTATTAGAAAGCAAAGCCATTTGAATGTGATATTTGTAATAAACATAGTACAAGGCTACCTAAATTTACATACAGACCTGTATTACCATTGGACCATCGAATACCAGTTTTGATACGTAATGCCCGTATTCCATTATTGACTGAGCTGACTTGAAGTCAGAGGAAGCCAAAAAAAAAAAACTAGTCCGTTAGAGTGACAAAGATAAAGCATTTTTTTTTTATATCAAGATTTTATGGGTAAATTTTGACATCAAATAAAAACATAACCAACAAATGTTACAGAAACTTAGTATTAGCTTATTGTTCGATTACTTTCACATGTCAAAATTATCAAAAAAATAATTATTATTAATACTCAGAAATTATTTTTTCGAATATTTTTCGACATAAAATAAAAAATTAAAAAATCTCTAGTATGTACACAATATTTATGCAGTCCAATAACACACAGACACACCTCTCTCGTAAGTCAAACCTTGACTGACTTCGTTGGATGTTTCGTTTACACAACCACCGATTTTATATTTTTATCTCAAGTTATTTTGACTGAAAAACTTTAATTTGCAATGAAATTCAGGCTTAACTCCGAGATCAAAGATCAAACGCTTACCATTTGGATACCATGGTTATCGTTTACATCTCCAACGTGACCCAGTTTTCTTAAAGTTACACAAAAATTACAGCATTCCCGTAAATCCTCAGCGCCTCCTCAAACGTCCAACGTTCTCCTTCTTTCCCATCTTTGACATACACTCCACTTATACATTGAAATTTGTTTCATTTACTCCTCTCACATTCAACCCTTTCGTGTGTTGTTTTTTATTTTTTATTTTTTTTTTTGGTTAGGAAATTTTTGTTTTAATTGCAATAATTGCGACATATGTAATTAGCCCCACAATGAAAAATTTCAATCGACATAACTACTAATTATCCTTTTTAAAATTAAATTAGGACCAAAACACGAAAAAATTAATGAAAGGAAGGAGCCAAATGAAACACGTCATTACACTTTAAAATTCACCAACCCACCGATTTTTAATATTCCTTTTTGTAGTTTAATTTGTTTTAATTTTGGCTAATTCTTACCATAAATCCTAGTTTTATACTGTATGCCTCACGTCGATTTTTTCGATTTAACCATTGACTTTTCTAAATGGTTGACTAGTGTAGAACACGAAATGAATGGCTTCTCTTTCCTCTAAGACACTTTTTGGTAGGTGCATAGGGCGCTGTAGATGGTGTTGGCTCCTCTTCTTATAGAGAATGCTTATCCGTATTAATAGCCCAAATTAAATGTAAACTTCAAATTTTCATTCAATCTAAAAAACTGCACATCTGCTGAGGTTGTGGGCATTTCAACTGATGGGAACAGGCATATTGTTTACTTGAACAACTGCTGTTGCTATGTGTGCCGCAATCATTAAATGTCGATCAAAAAGAAACTCAAAAGAACAAACAGTCAATTTTTATCGCAACCCGAAACTTTTTGCGTTAATTCGCGACTGCAGCCTGTGGACGAAACACTATTTTGAGTTTGGTAAAACTTATTTTTTAGATCGCTTACTGAATACTGTGTCTTTGTATGCAATTTAGGGCTTGATTAGGGATTTTTAGTGCTAAAAATGGGAGAATACTCACTTTAGAGGGTGACGTGATATAAAAAAGTAAAAAGCTTTTCAATTTTTTCAAAAATTGTACTTTTTTGCTTGTCTTCAAGTTTACTTGTTCGACAACACAATGAATGTATAAAAAAGAAATGCTTTACCTTGAATTTTTCAAGTTTTTTACTTGATAACTAATTTTCTTCAGTATTTAACTACTTGTCAGTATCTACTTCAGTAACAACGTTTACAAATTGTAAGAAAAACTACCAAAATAAGTGGTTAGACATATTATTGGTAAAATAGGTACTGTACAGCGAAATTTATGCGAAAGAGTGACTTAAAACTTTGCCCACAGACTACTTTACATTCGGTAAACAGCAGCCCTACGGATCACATCTAAACGAAATGAATTTTCATTATAAAGAATAACCTATTAAACACAAAAATTGTATAACTACCATTTTTTAAACAGTTCCTTCATCTAAATAAACACAGAACAAACTATGGTGACAATGAACCGGTAAACATGATGTCGAAGAGTTTTAATAAAATCGACCATCTGTTCGACTTTTACTTAAGTAAAAACAGCTTTAAACGTAGGTTGAAGCAACATTTTGCTCCAACCTAAAAATATTTTTATGTCAATTTTTATTCTTTTTTTTTGTTTAATTTAATTTTTATTCTACCATGTTCAATCTATATATATAAAAATGAATTCCTGTTTGTTTGTTCCGAATGGGCGTCTCAGCCGCTCAACCGATCGCCATGAAATTTTTACCATGTACAAGTTGCATATCCAGAACCAACCTTACGATATTTTGGAAGGGGCTGGACCCCGGGGTCTAGGGGCTGCGGTACAAATTTTTTCGAAAATTTTAATTTTCTTTAAATTTTTCCACGAAAATGAGTTTATGGGGCTGGTTATATGAAATTACTGACATGTTCGAATCCGAAGGGCCCAGCCCTGGATCGAAAATTAATTTTTACATGTATAGATACAAATATTTGATTATTTCAAAATTACTTCTCAGTCGCTCAACCGATTGCTATGAAATGTTTACCATGCAAATGTTGCATGTTCAGGACCAATCTTACGATATTGTGAAAGGGGCTGGACCCTAGGGTCTAGAGGCCATGGTACAAAATTTTTCAAAAATTTAAATTTTTTTACGAGAATGAGTTTAGGAAAGGGGTTATATGAAATAAGAGACATGTTCGAATTCGGGGGTCCGCCCCTGGATCAAAAATTCATTTTTACATGTAAAGATACAATAATTTGATTGTTCTGAAATAACGCCTTAGCCGCTTTACCGATCGCCATGAAATTTTTACCATGTATATGTTGCATGTTCAGGACCAAGCACACGATACTTTTGAAGGGGCTGGACCCCGGAGTCTAGGGCTGTGGTACAAATTGTTTCTCAAATTTCAATTTTTTTAAGATTTTTTTGACGGCAATGACTTTAGGAAAGGGGTTATATGAAATTAGTGCCATGCTCCAATCCGGAAGTCTGCCCTGGATCAAGAATTCAATTTTACATGTATAGATACAATTATTTAAATGTTCCGAAATAGCGCCTTAGCCGCAAATTTATACACCAAAAAGGATATCTAGCGTGCGATTGTTATACACAAATCATACCTCTACTATAATTGATTTAACTATTCAAATTAATTTTATTAATTTAAATTTAAGACAATCTTTCATCACTTTAACTGAAGACAATTCTCTGAACACTTATTTTATCCATACTAATAATCCATTTTTACTGGTTTGACATGTACTGTTTAGTGACATCCTATTTATCATATCCTGTTTTGAAATGTACCTACCATAGTCAGCGAGTTCTAATTTCCACATAACTTCAGAAATAATTAACATTCTATTTTAATCCACTATTGCAACCGGCGGCTTTTAATGAAAATAGTAGTTTCATACTAAACGCCAATAGTTTATTACTTTATTTAGTTTATTACTTAAATAATCAATGATTGTTTCATAAAATCAATTCTAGGAAAGGTACTAAAAAATATTGTACGTATAAACTGATTTACTTTGAAAAGTACCAGCGTTTTATATTTGAAAATAGCATCTTCTACAAGAAACATCCTTGAATTCAAATTATTGTACGTGTAAAATTGCCTTAGTTTGAAAAAACTTCTTTTGTTTTTCGAAATGTCATTTTCAGCCACAGTTCGCGGTAAAACGTATCGAAGTAGACGTAGTTTTAATCGTTTTGAATAAATTAATATTAATTTGTATTTCGGATGCCGTTGTTCTCGATTAGTTAGCTATATTGCAATAAAATAATTGTTGGTGATTATTTTCCAGGTATTAAATATTATTTCAAGTGAATATACATTCTTATTAGATTTAAGTTTTCAGTTTATAAACGTGTTAATCTATGATTACTTTTTGATTGTAGATAACATTTGATTTTGCTTAAAAAAAATTCCGTAAAGACATTTTCAAACACAGTTCGCGGTGAAACGTATCGAAGGGAACATTAAAATCGTTTTGATAAATTAATACTAATTTCTGTTTTGAATGCCCGTCATTCCTGATTAATTAGCTACATGTTTCATTTTTGCTTAAAAATGCCACCGAAAAAAAGATCAATTGGGCAGGTAACTGCAAAGTCGAAGAAGATTAGAGCCGCAAGGGTGGTTGAATCAAGCGAACAGCGTGAAGCACGACTTGAAAATGATCGAAGCAGTACGTCTTCTTCTAGAGCTAATGAAACAACTAAACAGCGCGAAATACGACTTGCAAACGTTCGAAGCAGGATGTCTTCTTCAAGAGCTGATGAAACAACTGAACAGCGTGAAACACGACATGAAAATGTTCGAAGCAGGATGTCTTCTTCTAGAGCTACTGAAACCATTGAACATCGTGAGGCCCAGCTGGAAGTCGATCGGTTACGATATGGACGATTAATAGAAACTTTTAGAGGTGATTTAAAGTTAGCAGCATTCAATTACGAGAAAGACTATGATTACAATGTTTCAATTGGGCAAATGGTAAACATTTGTTTGTATTGTCATGCTTTAAAGTTTCACAATGAATCGCCTGGAATGTGTTGTTCAAATGGAAAAGTGAATTTGCCTCCTCTGGATGATCCACCTGAACCTCTTCTAGCTTACGTCTCCGGAACTACTGAGTTATCCAGACATTTTCTACAAAATATTCGAAAATACAACACATGCTTTCCAATACAGCGATGTAAAGAGAGAATTCTTGCATAACAATCAAGGTATTTGATTATATACCTCCCGTGCAACGCCGGGTAACTCAGCTAGTATGTTATAAATTCAAGTCATATTTGTGACTTTTCTCAATATAAATAAATAAATAAATAAATAAAAAAGTTGAAGTACCTATACCTAACCGAATGCTCCTTAATCCCAGTTGTGTCTGTATAAATTTGATAGAGACTAGGGACCTTCACATAATTTAGTGCTTTATGTTGGATTTCGTTGTTTATTTTTGATCCGTTTGTGGGAGGGTTGTGGTAAAAAGAACAAACAAACTATTCAGTTAATTTTACCAATGAAAATTTATTTATTTTAAATTTAATTATTCTTTACAACTTTTCACCAGCACAGAAGTTTATACAAGCTTTTAATTTATTTAAACTGAGTTCACCAGTACAGAATTTTTAACAATAATAGAAAAATGTTTTTGACAAGAATCGCTACGTTTTTTTTGTATGTCATGATTTGAAAAAATTGGTGTTGTCACATTTTAGGAAATTGTACTATGATGGTCGTATTTTATTTATTCAGTATAATATTTATGTGGTTTTCCAGTTGCAACAAAAAACGGATCTGAGTCGAAACTTGAAATATGAGTTTGTATAACTTTTCTGTTGGTTCTAGTTTTACAAATTGTATTTATCATTCGTTTTACTTTCAACTTTGAACATACCGCCCGGGCTGAGGTATATCAGGATAAATTTCCTCCAGCGTTGTGATTCTTGGTTGATTTGTGTTTCTCTTTCAGTTAGTTGTGACTGAAACGAAAATTTGTGAGAGGTGAAAAAAAATAATTGGATTTTAGCGGGTTAGATATAACCTGATAACGTTGATTATAGGTAAAATTGATGTGATAAAGAAACTGATCGGCATTTCCTCCGTAATCAGTCAAATTCTGTGGTTATTACGCCGCCACTACTCGGCGGGGTAAAATGTTGATTGATGAAGTTAAAGTTGGGTACATTGGTTAGCTAAAAATATGAAAGCAAAGTGTATTTAATTTTGATTAGTGTGCAGCCGGTGTTGCTTTATCGATTTTAATTGATCGATTACGCTTTCGTCAGCTGGCCCTTGACGAGGTAACTATAACACAATTTGACAATCGGACGTTTGATGATTCCGTTGGCAGTTTTCAATGAAGCGACTCGAACTAATTTGTATTTGCCTTCATGAACTTCGATGATTCGACCTAATCTCCATTGATTAGGTGGTAATCGTTCATCTTTTACTAGAACCAATTCTCCAATGGCGATATTTTCCTTGACTTGATTCCATTTTGGGCGAATTTGTAATCTTGATAAGTATTCTTTATGCCAGACGTTCCAAAATTCATGTATGATTTTCTGTATTTGATGCCAACGATTGACTGGCGATAAATTTTCGATCGGTTGTTCAGGAGCGGTGCTAATAGAGCGTCTCCTCTGATGAAATGTCCTGGAGTTAATGCGGTAATATCGTCGAATCGATCGCTGAGTGGAAACAATGGTCTTGAATTTAGACACGATTCGATACGACAAAGTACTATGGCCATTTCTTCGAAGGTGAGTGTCGAATTTGGTATGATTCGCTTCAAATGGTACTTTACCGATTTGACTCCGGCTTTCCAAAGCCCACCGAAATGTGGTGAAATAAGAACGGGCATAATTTCATTCTCGAATAGTTTCTTAGTAGCATTTTCATTTGCTTTCAGTTGATTGTTTGCTGCGATGAATGTTGTGCCACAATCGTTGTACATATCTCGACAAAATCCACGACGAGCAAAGAATCGTTGTAATGCTGCTAAGAAGGCTGACGTAGTGAGATCACTCACTGGCTCTAGATGGATGGCCTTCATGCTGAGACATACAAATACGGCGATATACCCTTTGTACGACTTGTTTCCACGGCTTTTTGAGGCTCTATAGTTGATCGGGCCAGCTTAGTCAACACCAGTGGCTGCGAACGGAAAAGTGGGACGAACTCTTACATGAGGCAAATCGCCCAAACCGACGATCCTTCGTGCTTGTAATATCCAATAAATTTTACGAATTTGATTCAGGGTAAGTTGTATACCTCCATGCAGACAGCTTCGGTGACAATGATCGATTAGTAGTTTCGTGAAGTCATGCGATGATGGAATGATGACTGGGTGCTTTTGATCGAATGGTAATAATGAATTTCGAACGCCACCACCCACTCTCAGTATGCCCTCATGATCGATGAATGGATTCAGACCACTTAGTTTGCTTTTGGTTGGGAGCGGCTGTTTGTTATTAAGCGCTGCAATTTCGCCTGAGAATGCTTCCAACTGGACAAAGGTATGTAATGGAATAACACTCTGTCTTCATTCAGTTAGTGTTAAGGGAACATAACACCTTCAAATGTGAATTTTTTTTTTTTAATGTTAATTTTTAAATGAAAATGAAGACATAATCTTAATTAAACTTTGAACATATGTTTTATTATCATAGTATTTACAGTTGCGGCAAAAATAATAGTAGTGCAACATCATAATTGCAACATATTCGAATTTTTCATACTTTTAAACAAAATTATGATATTATTTTCTTATTATGTAATAAATAATGTAAATTTGGAAAACATTTTTTAAAAACTATGCTTTGTTTTCAGGCAGTTTGTATTGAATAATCTTGATTCATTCACTACTATTATTTTTGCCGCAGCTGTAACTATACAAAAACAAAATTTTTAATTTTTTTTGCCCCCGCGTCGTCTGCTAGAATGTTTTCAAAAAAACACCAAAATATCACGGTGGGCAGGATTTGTGTTTTCAGAAAAGTCTGAAACAAAAAAAAAAAAACGGGGTTTTAATCAGAATCAAAGCCGCTATAGAATGAACTAAAAAGGAAAAATTTGGTTAAAAAATAACAAAATGGCGGCGTTTTTTCAAAAATCGACGTTTTTTGCCCCCGAAAACCTGCTGTAACTTAAAAAATTGTACGCCGATTTTTTCATCCGTAGTTCATTCTATAGCGGGTTTGATGCTGATTAAAACCATGGTAAACTAATTGAAAGGTATGATTGACAGCTGTTTCAAATTCGTCTTTTCTTGCGCATGTCGTCAATCGGTGCAATAAAATCACAAGGCTTCGTTGTTTTCACAAAAACTATCACCGCAAAAACAATTCGATTTGTTTTTGTTTGCTATGAACTAGTGTTTATAAAAAAAATAGTATAGCACAAATCACCAAATGGGGTTACCTTACATCTGGGGTTACCTTACATTTTGCGACTAGTAAATGAACGAAAACTTCACGATGAACTGTTTCGATTCGTAAATACGTTGCAGCAGAATAAGCGTGCATTGATCCATCACAAAAAGTGTGTAGTTCAAAGGTTTATTGGCTGTTGTCCATAAGTATCCAACGAGGAATTTTGATTGGATTAATCTTGTTTAAACTCTCAATGAATGATTGCCAATCTTGAGTTAGATTGTGTGGAAATTGATCATCCCAATCAAGTCCTTCGCACCACAATCGTTTAAGAAATGTTTTGGCAACTATAACAATTGGATTGATCCATCCCAACGGATCAAATAGGAGAGCAATTGTAGACAGAGCTGCACGTTTCGTGAGATTCTTAATATCTAGGTCAAAATTGATTTTATAATGAAATTCATCATTTAAAGGGTGCCAATACATACCAAATGCTTTAATCGAATCTTTTTGTCCGACTAAGAAATCTGATTTGTTCTCGCAATACTCTAGTGGAATTGATGACAGTACTTGTGCTGCATTGCTTGACCATTTTCTTATTTAAACTTTATTTAAACTTATAAATTTGTATAAGCGTGTCCACTCTATTTTGAGCATGAGCTCATTACAACAGAGAGGGCAGCGACAGGTTGTTTACATAACCAAACAAACATAATGTTCGCCTTAGTTCAAAACCAGCGGATTGTAAACATTGTATTATTTGCTGTTGAATCTCAATTGTCGATTCGATTGTATGACTTCCAGAAAGTATGTCATCGATATACATTTGGTTTCTCAGAGCGACTGCAGCTTGTGGATAATTGTCTTCTTCGTCATGAGCCAACTGATACATTACACAAATCGCAGTGTAGGGTGCGCTGGATGTGCCAAATGCCACTGTGTTCAATCGATACTTTTTGATGTTTTCGTCCGGCGAATTTCTCCATAAAATCCGCTATATTAAGTGTATTGAGGATACATGTTGATTCTGCGATACATCTTCTCAATGTCACTTGTAAGCACATACTTGAAGAAACGCCAGTTGATGATTACAGCTGATAAGTCTGGTTGAAGCGCTGGACCCGTTTCTAGAATGTCGTTCAGTGACTGTTGATTTGCCGTTTTTGCTGAAGCGTCGAACACGACACGAAGTATGGTGGTAGAACTAATGGCCTTAAACACTGGATGATGTGGTAAATAGCAACACTGAAATGAAGCGACGTTATTCTTGATGGTTTTATAATCCGACTCGGGAGATGTTTCCAATTCCATTTGTCCTAGTTCGAGATATTCGTTGATGACTGCAGAATATTGTGAATGGAATGATGGATCTCGATGGCCATTCTAAAATGTTGCCAGCGTTTAGGCAGGTCGAGTTTTAGCAACCGCACGTTAGGTGGTTCCGTCCGCGTAATCGTTGACGATGCTGGTTGATCCGATGGTGATTGAGTAGACGGTGGAAAACTCAGCACAAACGCTTCCTCTATTTTCGCCGTTGAATTTAAGAATGCCTCTTCAAACTAATTTCCAACATCTGCCGTTTTCGAGTAATGGAATTACAATACGATGATTAGCATGAAAATCCGAATAAAACTTTTCTAAACACGCCAATCGACGCTCAAAATAGGATTTCATTTTCCTAAACGCAGAATCTTTTTTAAAATTCGTCAATTGTTTCTTCACGAATTCAAGCAATTGATATTGATGAGTGATCAATGAATCTGCTTTTGGTGTTTCGTCGGCCATATTGTAATCGTTCAATGGTCGAATCGGAAAAATTTCGTAAAAATTTGTTGCACAATTCACTAACCAATATGATTAAATACAGACACTTACCTTGCTTTGCTAGAACACGTGGCTATCCAATGCACCTTTCAAAGTAGCAATTGAATTTTCCCGTATCAATGGTAGGTTGCAAAACCTGCGTGGTGATTACACGTACAGCAAAAAAAAATAATTTTCTTTCGGAGCAATATTCCCATATCCGGCTCGAAGGACCAGAAATTTAAGTTGGATTTCGTTGTTTTTTTTATCCGTTTGTGGGAGGGTTGTGGTAAAAAGAACAAACAAACTATTCAGTTAATTTTACCAATGAAAATTTATTTATTTTAAATTTAATTATTCTTTACAACTTTTCACCAGCACAGAAGCTTATACAAGCTTTTAATTTTATTTTTAGATTTAATTTATTTTAATTTATTTAAACTGAGTTCACCAGCACAGAATTTTTACCAATAATAATAGAAAAATGGTTCTGACAAGAATGGCTACGTTTTTTTTTATGTCATGTCATGATTTGAAGAAATTGGTGTTGTCACATTTGAGGAAATTGTACTATGATGTTCGTATTTTATTTGTTCAGTAAAATATCAGGAGTACAAATTGAAAATGCGGGATTTTTTTCTATTTTTGAACGTTTATTCTGAAAAAATGGTAACAAATGAATTATTCAAAGTATTGTCCATCGCTAGCCACAACTTTTTCCCATCTTTCTGGCAATTTACGGATACCGTCGCGAAAAAATTCGGCCGGCTTGGCTGCTATCCAGTCATCGACCCATTTTTGGGCTTCTTCGTAAGAATGGAAGCGCTGGTCAGCTAGGCCATGTGTCATCGATCGGAAAAGGTGGTAATCGGAAGGAGCAATGTCTGGGCTATACGGCGGGTGGGGTAAGACTTCCCATTTCAGCGTTTGTAGGTATGTTTTGACCGGCGCTGCAACATGTGGCCGAGCGTTGTCATGTTGCAAAATTACTTTGTCGTGTCGTTGCTCGTATTGTGGCCGTTTTTCTTTGAGTGCGCGGCTCAAACGCATCAATTGAGTTCGGTATAGTGCTCCTGTGATGGTTTCGTTCGATTTCAATAGCTCATAATACACCACACCCAGCTGGTCCCACCAAATACAGAGCATGAGCTTGGCGCCGTGAATATTTGGTTTGGCCGTCGATGATGATGCATGGCCGGGGTAACCATATGATTTTTTGCGCTTCGGGTTATCGTAACGGATCCACTTTTCATCACCAGTGACAATGCGATGCAAAAAACCCTTCCGTTTTTGCCGTTCGAGCAGCAGTTCGCATGCAAAAAAACGGCGCTCGACGTCTCTCGGCTTCAGCTCATACGGCACCCAATGTCCTTGCTTTTGGATCATTCCGAGGGCTTTTATACGATGGGAAATGGCTTGTTGTGTCACTCCCAATGAATCTGCGAGCTCTTGTTGAGTTTGACACGAGTCTTCATTGAGTATTGCCTCCAATTCAGCATTCTCAAACTTTTTCACTTGGCCCGGCCGCTCTTTGTCCTCAACGTCAAAATCACCACTTCTAAACCGCACAAACCATCTCTCGCACGTTGAAACCGATGGAACATGACTCGGATAAGTCTCGGAGACCAATCGATGTGCTTCAGCAGCACTTTTCTTCAAATTAAAGAAGTAAATTAAAACTTCCCGCAAATGCTGTTTTGTTGGCACGAAACTCGACATATTGAGAGCTCAAAAAAAATATGAATTTGACACTGCGACAAATTGACACATACTGAAAATTAAAGCTATAAGACGTAGCTTTGACATGAACATAGTCACAGTACTGCCTGATGCGTATAGCGTTAGTAACGCCATCTGTTATCAATCCCGCATTTTCAATTTGTACCCCTGATATTTATGTGGTTTTCCAGTTGCAACAAAAAAACGGATCCGAGTCGAAACTTGAAATATGAGTTTGAATAACTTTTCTGTTGGTTCTAGTTTTACAAATTGTATTTATCATCCGTTTTACTTTCAACTTTCAACATACAGCGAGTAAAAAACGTCGATTATTGTGTTATTTTTTTTCATTTTTTATACATTTGGACAGTTGAAGGCAGAGTGGAGATATAGTATATATTTTAGAAACGTTTTGAAACACGAGGCTGGTTCTGTAATTTGTACAATATTTCTATAAAAAATTTATTTCGTGCTTTTAATTGCGCAATCAATTATAATTATCAATAATAATGGTGAACAAACTGAATTCATTACTCATTAGCGTTAGTATTCTACAAAACACTATGCAAATTTAAATTTTGCAATACGCATATTAATCCAAGCACCTTTTCTATAAAGGACAACTAAATTGAAATCTCACGAGGAGATTTTTCGTTGGCCGCCTGGCGGTGAATAGTGTAATGTTGTTTTGAAATGAAAAGTCGAAAATTTGGTCAAAAAATCGACCTAAAGCACACAGCATTATTTTATTTAAATCTATAATCAAAAGATTTTTTTGATATTTTTAATAAAAAACAAATGAAATACAAACCCTGTGACAAAGTAAAATAATTGAAGTTATTAATGCATCTAATAAAAAAAATTTGACATATTTTAAGCACTTTAATAATTAAGTCGGTATTACAGCTAATTAAGTAGTTAACGAGGATTAACTTAATTTTCGTCACTAACACTCTAAGAAAATCTGGATTTGCTAATTAATCTAGAGAATAGCACCTAGTCTGAACATAGCAAAGCAGTATGACACGTTTGACTAAAGAAAATTCACGACTGGCTGTTGAGTTATCCACTTCATAAGCAATAAAATTACGATAGACAAAATATCGTGCCCGTCTAAATAATTTTTGTAAATATTTTAGAGATTTTACTCATTTTAATAATATTATACATATATTCTCCATTTAATTTCAGCAAAAATAATATGGTCGCCCGAAATAACCGGTGAACTAATATGTTCGCTACTCGGAACCCCAATCATCTTCTTAGGACTAGCGCTGTTATGCCGGGCCCATTTTAACGAAGCATACAACTTATCACCGGAAACTAAAAGTGGATCAAATGTATTACGAAATCGTAAAGAGAGCATCATTTATAATTCCCTGACATCAAGAGTTGCCTAAGAAATGTATTCTCCTGACATGTTAAATAAAGTGCTCAAAATAATATATATAAAGATTATAAAATGCTTATGTAATTTTTATGATATTTATTTACAATAAATAAAACATAAATTTGGTATATTAAATAAAGGATTACATTTTAATTTTTAAATGTTTGAAAATATACTTGTATAATAAATTATAAGTTTTTTTTAGCATAATATACACATTCTTACTCGTACTTACATATATGTAGCTACATAATATATTTATTTATATATAATCATAAATTATATTATTGGATGCTGTGGAACTGGTTCCAGAGAGATTAGAGGTGGCTACACGCGGTCTTACATTTCCACTATAATATATCTGTACGTCTATGAATAAATCAACTTTATCTATTTGTATGGCTTAATAATATATTAAAGTAAAAAAAATATTTTTGTAAACTCAGTTTTATCTAAATAGCGCGCGCTTTACTCCTCTGTGTTATAAAATGACATGACGTGTGCTTCTCAAATATAATTATCTCTAGAAAACAGACCACGCGTTCATATTAATTATAAGTGGTTAAATGTTACTTTTTAAATAAATCAATATTTTATTATTTTATTTATTTTTATAATATTGTTACACTGTCGACATAAACAAACAATATTATATAAATCTTGCATGAATCGAAAACATAAAAAATATATGTAAGGGTCCGTCCAAAATAAATACAAAAAACAAAATTCTGAACATAAATCGAAACAATATACAGTACAGCAATTAAAATGACAGTTTAATCATTACTGTAGTTTTACTAATAATATTTGAGTCAATTATCAGTAGCTAAATTCTTTAATTTTAATTAATTTCATTTTTATATAAAATAGTCCGTTGTTGAGTTTACCACGTAATCTTGAGATTGAGTTGCATCTTAAATGGCGCTCTATAACAAATTAAAAATAAATATCTCAGAACTAAAAATTTAATTTATTGTTAATAAAATAATTTAAATAATTAAAAGAAAAATTATTAATCAATATCCGTACGCAGAGTTAATAAACTAAACACAAAATCACCGTACTGCGCTAAGAAATAACACGCCTGAGGAGACAATTTACAAATTACTATAATAACGGTTTTTAATATTAGAATCGGTTGGCGATAAGATTTTTGTACGCAATCGGGTACTTTCATCAAAATCAAATTTTATATTATACCACATTTTTAAGACAATAAATTTGTAATACACAGAAACCATCACTGTTATACTATTACAATGCGATGCTAAACCTTAATCCTCAATAGATTAACTAACAATAGTGTAATAAATAATAAAGAGGCTGTGTTAAAAATCATTTCCAAGTTGTGTTAAAGTTTGAAATGATTACACGCACTTGTTACAAATAATTCAAAGGTGTTTTGTTTATAAATAATTACGTAGCACCTTTGAAGATATTTTTGAATTTTTTTTTTTACATACATACATACATACTTACATAATGTAAGTAAAGTTATATACTTATATAATACAATTTATAAAAAAAACTTCCCTTTGATGAATTATTATGTTTAATGTTGTCATATTGTGTAATTTTGTAAAAAGTAAAAAAAATAAAAACAAAAATCTGTTACCAAAAAACAAGAAGAAGTTTTATTTATACTAGATGCCTGCGGTCCCGAAATACCGGAACGATTCAAATCAGTTTTCGTCAGCTTCATTGTTCTGGTAGTAACCAAATTTATTTATAACCAGTGCTTAGAGTTCTGGCGTTAACTTATCTTTGGACTCTATCTAAAATGTGTATATGTTTTAGGGAAGTTTTGTAAAATTGGGAACTCATTACCTGAAGATCGTGAGAACCGTGACAGGCAGCTCACCGGCTGATGAAGTGAGAATATCGTGCGGATGTGTATCTCCAATTTTGTTCCTGGTAAAAAAAACGTTATAATACTTTTATTAAATTTAATGTTTTAATTTTATTAATATAATTAATGTTTTCGCTCTCGAGTCCAAATTTCAAGTGAACGAGAACAAACCTTTTTAATCATAAAAAAAATGAAATGAAAGTTCCGCGGTAACATTACTTTACTACACTGCTGGGTTGATCAATGTTTAAAAGCAGATGGCCATTCGATCAAATTAAAGCTTTGTCGATACTACAGATTAAAAGGTAAACGAATGTCAAAATCAAATTATACAGCGAAATTATTCAGTGTAAGTATGTATGTTGCATTTTGGTATAATAATAATAATAATTTACAGTATTCCTTTAATTCATTTTAGAAAACCCAAACACAAACAAATTTTACGATATAAAGTAATAAAGGTTATAATATAAGATAAAATAATTCAAATTAAACAATTTGAACAAATTTCATTAAGAATTATTTTCTTTTTAGCTTGATGAACTTGAACATCCCGCGCCCATTGGCTCGTAAAATTCAAATTTTGGTAATTGGTAGCTTCATTAGCGCAAGTTTTGTTTTAATTAATAAGACGCGGACAAGGGAATCATTTCCGTGTATAAGTTGTTCAACTCTTCCTAGTAGCCATTTCGTTGGTGGAGTATTCTTTTCTATAATTACCACCAAATCACCAATTTTTGGATTAGCTGATTTTGTTTGCCATTTGTGACGTTACTGAAGTGAGAGTAAGTATTCTGTGTTCCACCTCTGCCAGAAATGTTGAACCATTTGTTGTATATATTGCCACCGTGCTAACCTATTTACTTTGACATCCAATAAACATTGCTCTGGTAACTGTACTAGTGGCTGACCGATGAGAAAATGACCCGGCGTAAGTGGATCAATTTCATCTTTTGACAACACACAAAGGGGCCTTGTATTTAAGATTGACAAAGGGGCCTTGTATTTAAGATCTATTTGAGTCAGCAATGTCGACATCTCCTCGTAGGTAAGTAGAGTTTCTACCAGTACCTGCTTTAGATGGAACTTGGCCGATTTAACAGCTGCTTCCCATAGGCCACCAAAGTTTGGTGAACCTGGAGGAATAAAATGCCACGTAATTTTGTCTGTGGTCACATACTGCAAAGCTGCATCCCTTGACACCATCGCCAGTATTCTACTCAACTCTCTTTCCAAACAAACTCCACGCCTGGCCTGTAACCTTCGAAGTGCCATTATAAATACCTCCGTTGTCATATCAGTGACCAATTTCAAATGTAGAGGTTTAGTAGTCATACAGACAAATAAAGCTAGATATGATTTTAATATTTTGGTACCTCGTAACTTTGATGCCTTCAGTTTTAAATGACCCGCATAGTCAATGCCATTCATATAAAATGGACGATGCTGTGCTACTCGACATATCAGCAGCTGACCCATCAATTGCTTTTGTTGTTGTGTCTTTAGACTACAACAACTAATATGTTACATCCTCTAATTATTTGACGTATTTCATTTTTGCTCTAAGGACATGATACTGTTGCTTGATTATAGCAGCTAATAAAGTTGGACCAGCATGCAGTTGCTTCAAATGCTCATCCCTTATAATTAACGTCGTAACACGGTGTTTAGCAGGAAAGATTATTGGATGTTTTACTTCAGATGAGACATCTGCATTTTGTAACCTCCATGCTACTCTCAGGAAACCAGTTTTATCTACAAAGGTAAACAAAGATATTAGTTTTGATTTGTTGCATATTTGTTTGTGACTAATAAGCGCATCTATCTCTGTCCCAAAAATATACACGGCTCTAAGTACGAAATGAACAGCTTCAGTGGATATTTCGATATAGCTGAGAGGGCTCACTTTATCGTCGCTTATTTTTAGTGAACGTCTCTTTTTAAACCACTTAAGAATTCGAGCCAACACACCAACCACCTTTAAAAACTTGGAGCATCGTTCTAACAACCAATTGACAATAGCGTTATGATCTGGAAGCGATCTATCACATATACTTGTATCTACTTTAACGTTAAAATCTTCTTTTCCTCGTTCAATGCCTCATCTGTCAATTCAGGATTCAACGCCCTTTGGCACGGCCAATCACCATCCGATTGCCTCAGCCATTCTGGACCACACCACCATAATTTGAAGGAAACTAGATTGTCTGGAAACATGCTCCGTGATGCGCAATCCGCTGGATTTTCTATCAATTTCACATGACTCCACAGACTTCTATTGGTAGTATGTTGCAAAATGTATACGACACTCTATTGGCAACGTTGGTTTGCCAACTTCATGGACACGATGTAATTCAGTTCAGAACTATAGTTGAGTCAGTCCACAGATAATATTTAATTGTGTTGTTATTGTCTAACGGTTCTAATAATGGTATCATCAGTTTTATGAGTAAGGTAGCAGCAAAAAGCTCGAGGCATGGGATACTAATTGATTTAATTGGCGCTATTCTCGTCTTGGCACTAACAATGTTCACCATGAAACACTTTTCAGTTTTCAATCTACTGTAGACAACTGCAGCATAAGCATTCTTAGAGGCGTTTGTAAATCCATGAAGTTCAGCTTCTTGACCATGAGTATAGAGCCATCTAACTATTCTGATATCTTCAAGTTTGATCATACTTGCTCTGATCGAAATATATTCTTCTCGAATAGAAGTTGGTAACTCGTCATCCCATTCGATTCTTTGAACTCAAAGTTTTTGAAACAACATCTTTAGTTTGATTGTAGCTGGCGACAACCATCCAATAGGATCAAAAATCCTGGACGATTCAAACAATAAGCTTTGCTTGGTTATAGTTTTCCGTCTCCCAGTTGTACCTTGAAGCAAAATGTCTCGCTATTGGGAGAATATTTTAATCCTAATATTGAAACTGCCTACCAATCATCTTCAAAATTCAATAACAAAAAGTCCCTGTTGTTTCTGGAATTATTATTATTATTACTTGAGGGCCATATGGGGGCTCAAGCCACCCCGCACTGCGACCTAAAAGATCTTTTGTGCATTAAGCCCTACTTAATTATCCGTCCAGTCAATATTCAAGCTCTTAATGAACCTGATAATACTGCCTAACGGTACGTGATACATACTATCTGGGCTCATTGCTCTCCCTCCTAGATGTTTTAATTATCCGTCCAGCCAATATTCAGGCTCTTAAAGAACCTGATAATACTGCCGACCGGTGTGTGATACATACTATCTGGGCTCATTGCTCTCCCTCCTAGATGTAATAACATTTACTTCTGCTAGAAGAGCGGTAGCATTGGGACTCAAGGACATCGAGAGGGCAGACCCACTCCCGTATATTCCTATCCGTGCCTCGTCTACCGTTTTGATTTTACTCTTGCGAGTTGCTGGGACATACTATCTGGGCTGATTGCTCTCCCTCCTAGATGTAATAACATTTACTTCTGCTAGAAAAGCGGTAGCATTGGGACTCAAGGACTTTGAGAGGGCAGACCCACTCCCGTGTATTCCTTCCCGTGCCTCGTCTACCGTTTTGGTTTAACTCTTGCGAGTTGCTGGGAATAAAAAATAAAAAAAAAAAAAAAAAAAAAAGTCGCCTGTAGGTCACCCAGGTTTACTACAGGAAGGCTAAATAAAACTGGAGGGTGCCTGGTATCCAGAGTCCGCATATATAGACTGATTCTGGAATACTTTTAAGTAGCTTTTCACTATTAGATACCCATTTTTGTAACTTGAAACGTCCTTTACTTCACACAGCGATTAGCTCCTGGCAAGTTGTGACTGCTTCTTCTATGCTGTCAGCTCCAGACATCAGATCATCAACATAAAAGTTATATTTCCGTAGCTAAGTATGGAGCACAAGCCGTTCCATATGTTATAGTGCATAACTGGCATGTATTAGGGTATCTAAGGGATTTTTCTTCCAGATAATTTTTTGATACGCTCTATTAATTGGGTTCACTCATTTTGTGAAACATTTTTTCTATATCTGCCGTGAAAATTATTTTATGTTTCCGGAATCTATGAATTACCTCCACCAAACTTAACTGCGCCGTAGGACCCACTTCCAACTCATCATTTAAAGAAATTCCGTTTGGCGTTTTCGCTGACCCATCAAATACTACTCTGATCTTGGTAGTCGTGCTTTTCTCTCTTAGAATACCCTGGTGGGGTAAATAGTAATAATTTAATTTTGCAGGCGGGGCTACAATAATTTAATTGTAGGTACTCTTCCAGATACTGAACATATTGATCTTGAAATGATTTGTCACGTAAAATCCTTTTTTCTAAACGTCAAAACCGTTTTACCGCCATAGTTCGTGAATCTCTTAATTCTGGTACATCCTTCTTAAATGGCAAACTAACCATATACTTACAATCATCACATCGTCAAACGCTTATAGTGTTGAATACAAAATTCTTCCTCCTCCATGTATGGAAGAGCAACCTGGTTAACCTCTGCAGTCTCCCAAAATCGTTTGAGAGATGCGTCTAAATCTAGGTGCAAATTAATTGGAACCTTGCTAATACCACTTGCGCATTGAATTGGTGTTCCAGGTATTATCATCGCCTTTTCCCATCGCAAATTAACTCGAAGAATATGTCACTTCGAAGTAATACTTCAATCTTCTCACCCTTGTAAAAATTCGGATCAGCCAATTTTAGTTTTTGCACTTCCGATTTCTTATCCATTTCCCACTTAATTACAGATTGATAAGAAGAACATTCAGCTAATGTCCTTTTGACACACCGGACGTCATATCATTCAATCCTTTAATCAATACTCTGCTATTTTTCTTCTTTAGGCCAAGGCGCTGAAAACACTCCTCGGTTATGAAGGATGTTTGCGATCCGGAGTCCGATAAAACCTTGCATATTTTCCATTCTTCTTGTTGACTCTCTACTAATATTTGTGCGGTCGGTAAAATAGCATTTGTTACTGAAGTAGAATATCCACAAGTTGTATTTTCACTAGTAGTTGGTTGACCGTTATCTATGTATTTAGATGTAGGATCGTGTGGTGTTTTCATCTTTACATGTGCTGCATCTTCTTTTAGCTTTATACATTGATAAACTGAATGACCTTCACCAAGACAGTTAAAACATCTTAGATATTTCTTAGTGTATTCTCTATGACGAATAAGATCTAACGCTAAGAAATCCTCACACTCAAATAATTTATGTTGCTCCTTTTTAAAGAATCCGCAGACATCCATGTTGGCGGTATAGCAGTGCAGGTACTCTTGGCATTTTTTAAACTTGGTTTAGACAAGGTTATTTTACTTTGATTTGATTTCATACCTCGTAATGAATCCATCCTTTTGTTTAAAAATGCCAATAATTCCTTAAACATTGGATAATCTTGACCAGCTGTTTCCAATCGCCACCTGCATCCATCTTTTGTAGTGCGATAAAAATCAACCATGGATCTCGACCCTCTGCTTTCTCACCCAGTGCGTTTAAACCACGTACGACTTCATCACATGTATCTTGAAGGCGTGCTATGCTTTGAGATGTCGCTTCGGTAACTATCGGCTGGTCAAACTAGGTCTGGATAAACGATTTAACTATATATCGTTTCTTGTTGTATCGGTTACACAATTTCTGAAAGGCTTCAATATAATTAGCGTCATTTATTGGAAAGTGACAAAATAAAGCAAGTGCTTTACCGCTCAATAATCTTTTCATATACTGAAACTTCGGGTCGGGTGATAGCGTCAAATGTTCGTGCACGGTTGATACATACTAATCGTGAAAAGATTGCCACTCCCTATAGCGATTGTTGTTGGCGGTAACTTAAAATCACTGGTATGCGCTTGCATCGAATTGTTTATCGTATGATATAAATTCACAGGTTGAATAGTATGTGCCTTCGTACGTATTAAAGTTTGTAACTTATAGGTGCAATCGAATAATATTGTGCGTGTACAGCTACGATATCACTTTCTGCCGTATACGGTCTCCTATAGGAGACAAATCGGGCATTTTGTACTCAATTTCCACAAATTCTCTATATAAGGCTTGGACTTATTTATTTATTTATTTATTTATTTATTTTTTTATTATAATACAATCTGTGGATTTTTTAAAATCCAGTGTCGACTGATAACAATTTAATATATTTACAACATTAATACATATTTAAAGGAAAAAAGAAAAACTAACATTAATAAAACAGAAAATTACAAGATAAATGCAATATATGTACATAATTACATGCTACACTTGAAAATGCAACAAATCATTCACACTCGAGGACTTGAACAAAAACGATTTCAGTCCTAGCTTAAATTATATTGAATTTATGAGTGCCTTTTAAATCATCTGGTAGGCTATTGAAAATTTTTGGAGCCAATATTTGAAACGAGTTTTGGTAGTTTGTTGTTGTAAATTTTTCTAGCCGTATGTACTGCTTATTTTTCAAGTTGTACTTGACTGTAACATGAGACTGAGTGTCCTTAATAGAAAAAAATGATTTCATTACTTTGTACACAAATAGATGTCTAATGGGGAAAATTTCCAAAAACTCAAATAAAGGCCACGAAGCCGATAGCCTTGTTGAATTGAGCATAATCCGAATAACATGTTTCTGAGCAATAACAAGTGGGTAAATTCTAGTATTATAAGTTCCTCCCCAGCATATTAAACCATAGGACAATCTTGATTCAACTAGCGCAAAATAAATAATTCTTAGGACTGCTAAAGGACAGGCTGAACGTAAAATATAAAATTTTCGAATTACAGCATACAAATAGATACGCAACGAATCAATATGAGGCAGCCAACGCATGGAAGCATCCATAGTCAGGCCAAGGTACTTGAATTTTGATACGAATTCAATATTAAAACAACCCGCGCAACAAGTTATGTTATCACACTTTATATCATGGTAAATGATATCTGGTTGAACAACAATTTCATTATTAAGTTTAAAAAACATACCCTTAGTTTTTGTGCTCAGAAACATGGTATGAGCAAGACACCATTTTCTAAGACTACATAGGTCAGAGTTCATAGACTGAATGTTCGTACTTTCCAAACGATTATTATACAGAAACAGTAGATCATCCGCAAAAGCTATCAACTTTGCAGAAAGCTTCAAATAAAAAATTGAGTTTAAGTAGATCAAAAAAAGCATGGGGCCTAAAACAGAACCTTGTGGAACACCATCATTGATAATTTTACATTCACTCAAAACATCACCAATCTTAACCACTTGAGTTCTATTACATAAATATGAGCTAAACCATTGCCAAGTTACTCCACGAAAACCAGCATGTAGTAATTTTTGTAATAATACCTTGTGGTTAACCATATCAAAGGCTTTAGTTAAATCCACAAAAATTGATGCAACCGATCTTTTCTTATCAAGACCTTCATACAGGAAATTAGTGAATTCCAATAGGGCTCCCTCAGTACTTTTAGATCTCCTAAACCCGAACTGCATGGTATGCAAAAAATGTGTTTTATTCAAAAAACTAGTTATTCGTTGGTGAGCTACCTTTTCAATAATTTTAGAAAAAACCGATAATAAAGAAATCGGCCTGTAATTTACAATATTATTTTTATTTCCTTTTTTAAAAATGGGAATAACCTGACTCTCTTTTAGTTTAGTTGGAAAAATACCCGAATCAAAACTAAAATTTATAATATATGAAAACACATTAACAATACAATGAGAAATTTGTTTGACAAGAATATTGCTGCAGTTATCAATGCCAGTAGAAAAATTAGGTTTCAGATTCGATATGACTTTTAGCAGTTCATCTGGACACGTTTCAAAGAAAACACATGACTGTACAGCGGAATTGCTATAAATTAGGTCAGAAAAATCATCTTCATTGCTACTTACAGTCAGTTTTAAATCTTGGACCGCATTTACAAAATAACTATTAAACAATTCAGCCAGTTCACGTCTATCAGTTATACAACTATTGGCATCAATATCAATTTTTTGAATTTGCACATTTTTCCTGTCTTTATTTAAAACGCCATCAACTAGTTTCCAGCATTCTGAGATATTACCATTCGCAGATTCAAATTTATTTTTGTAAAAGTTGACCTTAGCAAGAGTCACGTCGTGCTTAACAACTCTATTTATCACATCAAAGCGCCGTTTAAGCTCTAAATCATTCACCCTTCGAATTAACTTCTTGGCTATATTTTATTCTTCAGCCTAATTTTAATAAGTAGTGAAGGTGTAATCCAAGGCTTAATAATTCTATCCTTTGATTTAATTTTAATAATCGAGGTATTTTTATTTATATAAAATTTTAACCTGCACATAAAATTGTCAAATGCTAGAGACACATTTCCTGGCGAATAGACGACCGACCAGTTTTCATTAGACAGATCATCTGTTAAACTTAAATAATTAATAATAGATTTGGTTAAATAATTATTTGGTAATGGTTTAGTAGAAGCACAACTTGGCAAAAATAATATGGATGTCATACAATGATCAGTTATATTCAGATTATGTACATTCGCAGAAAAACTGAACTTTAAGTTTAATGAACATCTGAAGAATAAATGATCCAGACATGTAGAGGAATTTTTTGAAACACGAGTTGGTGAATTAATTAACGATTTTAATCCGTGTGTAGCCATCATACATAAATAGTCATCAGCTGTTATACGATCATCGAGAATATTTATGTTCATATCCCCACAGATAATAAGATTTTTCGACTTAATACCTGCAAGAACAGTATTAAATTCATCAACATATACAGACGAGTTTAAGGCATGAAATCTATACGAACAAACAACCGAAAATGAAATAGAATCAAAATTAAAATTAAGCAGTAAAACGTCAGCACTACTAATATCAAAATAGGAGACAGTACTGTACTGAATGCTATCATCAAAATATACAACAACGCCACCCGCTCTATACGTAGAATTACACTTACCAAATATATTATAGCCAGGAATTTTATAGTTATCAAGTTCAAAATCTTCAATCCAAACCTCTGACAATAGAATGATCTGTGGAATTTTATTAAGTGCAGCAATATTGGCTAAAAATAAATTAAAATTTTTACGTATACTTCTTATATTTTGATGTATAATAAATAATGACGAATCTTTTATATTGGATGATTTCCAGGCGGGTTGACTGGTGCAGCCGGTGTCCAAATTTTCCCCCGAGAAACCGTTGGAGCCCCTAAAAAAGAGCGTTCACGTATTCTGTTTTTGAATTCTTTGACCAGAGTTCCAGCTGGCCAAACACAAGGATTCAACAAGATTTCAAAGTCTGACTCCAGCACAGTTAATTTAAAAGATGAGTAGTCCTTATTAACTGCATCTTTACTCTTGGACCACCTAAAAACTTTAACCAAACTTTGTCAAGACGCGCGGTTAAGTCATCGTAAGACGTTTCCTCGGTAGCTTAATGAACATAATTTTGTATTCTGGTAATCTGTCCTTTAACGTAACTTTTCTTACCTTTCAGAGTCTCCATTTTGATCAATTTAAGCACACGGATATATTCACAATTGGAAAATAAAACTTTAGAACAAATATGATGGAATAGAAAAACGTTCAATTTAAACATAATTAAATAGTTTAATCAACGATTTTTACACTATACTAAGTTCAATTCACTTTTCTTTCAATATTATAGCACTTGGGATACTACACAGCCACTATGTGGGTTTCACCAAAAATCTGTATATAGTTTAGAATATCGAATTTAAGAATAAAGTTTATAAATATAGTTTATATCTACAGTTTAATTAAAACTTCGCATATAATTTAAACTAAATTTTATTAATTAAAAATGTTTTATATGTTAAATAAAATGGATACTCAATGCATTTTCTTTTCTGGAATATTCCCGGTTAAAGTTGCTTCTCTGGATTTACAATATAACTGGATCTTTAACCACCATCCGGCTCGAAGGACTAGATATGTATAAATGAAAACACGAGAACATCAACAAGAAAGCGTGCATCGCAATTGGGATATAGTCGCACGAATTTATGTCGAATTTTGAAATGTTATTTGAAAATGCACGCATACAAAATTCAATTAGTAAGCAGTTTGATATGATTGGATATGCAAATGCAAGAGTGTTTAAATTACGCCATACCGTCGCAAATATCATACAAATCGAACCAAACGTTTGGCAGAAAAGCAACGACAGTATCAAGCCTCCTGAGAAACCGAAAGCTATCAGATTATTCACGAGGAAATCCATTTCGACAAAGAAGTTAATGTCTGCTTTGGGAACACAAGGAGAGCAGGCTTGTTACTGACTCACTTGGTGTGCTCCCAGATCACCCATTTTGACACCACAACACTTTTTTTTTGTTGAAGTATCTAAAATGCTAGGTGTATACCAATCGTCCACGGTCTTTTGTCAATCTGAAAACCAACATTCGACAAGAAATTGCTACCATTTCCACTGGGGTGTTGGGTGCGTCTCAATACGGTAGGAGTTGACCGTCTATAGCCATGACTTTTGTGGACTATATATTCCAACCTTGCAACTAGTATACCTCCACGTGGTAACACCCAGGCAACTTTTTTTTTTTTTAATCGGCTAATACTAGAGGCGAGTGGATTACACGATAAATATTCAATATGCAATAAACAAAACAGAGGGAAGAAATACCCCAGGTGGTACACCAATGGAAACATTAGGCAATCCACTCTCTAATGAGACTGGCTCTAGGGATTCTGGGGAGAGCCGATCCTTGCATATACATAAAATAACAAGAATATGGAAATAATAAGCAGCCCGTACCAAAGGCGAGAAAAGGAAAACTTTTAATTTCTTATCTGAAAATCTTAACATGGAGCAATTCCAAAATAATATGGGCGCAACAGCGGCACCCGAACAAGCAGGTATAACAATCTCATATAATTATAGTGAAACATTTGTTCTTGA
Organism: Tipula helvola; assembly: GCA_963556165.1. Classification (NCBI taxonomy): domain Eukaryota; kingdom Metazoa; phylum Arthropoda; class Insecta; order Diptera; family Tipulidae; genus Tipula; species Tipula helvola. Next base: position 177,749,166 of record OY744481.1, on the reverse strand, counting down.
AAGTTGTGTTTCAGAAAAAGAGCGAATTTTATACAAACAATGGCAAAACGTAACTGATATTCTCAATTTAAAACAACAAATTGACGAACTAAACAAGGAAATAATGCAATTAAAGCAGCATGAAACCCAAACCAAGCCATCAATGAAGCAGAACCAGAATACCAAATTTGATTTAAACAATGGTACATGTCAAACCGAATCACCAATGATACAGAACCAAAACACCAATTCTAATGTTAATAAAAAAGTAGAATATCGAACCGATGAAGAAGACTTAGCTAAAGAAAGAGAATGGATTCGTGTTAAGTTTTGGAAAAATAAAAGGAGTAGATTACTCAGTCAAAATACTCAGCCTCAAAACGTTGAGAAAAACGTCAAAAAGATACAAAAAATACCTCCCCCACCACCTATCATAGTAGATGATGTTAAAACTTATCACGAGTTCCATGATATACATATATTAAGGCGAGTATTTTAGAAGAATCGCATTTATCACTAAATTGATGAAACAAAATAAAATAAGCATCAACGTAAATAGCGAAGATGCATATTATAGAAACGTAGTAAAAATACGTAGTCTGGTCAGGCAAATCGATACGAGAGGCAGACAAAACAAGACAATGGGCAACCATTTGGCCGCCAACTAAAAACTGAAGGTGTTACGTATGCCGAAGCAATGACAGGCGTAGTCAATAAACCCCAGCAAAAATTGATAGATGTAGACATCAGTTAAACATTACAAGATATTCTCATGAAATTAAAAAAATTTAATGAGAGGCTACAAAAATTGGAAGATAGAGCATTGGGAACTAAACCCAAATTCACACAGAAATGAACAGCACAATAAAAATCATATCATGGATTGCTATTGGTTTGCTCCGGCATCAGCAAGAACTACAAGCAGTCCTCGACATTGAGAATATAGATGTGTGTCTTATTTCGGAAACACATTTTACTAAGCAATCCTACATAACATTTAAAGGCTATTGCGTATACCACACTATTCAACCAGATAATTCAACCAGAGGAGGAAGTACAGTATCATAAAGAAAAATATCCAACATTTTGGAGAAGCAAAGTATGTATATGAAAAAGAAGAAATTCAGGCCACAGTGGTTTATATAAAAACCAATAAATTTCCTATTGTTGTGGCAGGAGTGTACTGTCCACCAAGACAATCTATTAAAAACAAACAATACTCAGAGTTCTTCAAGCGTCTGGGAAAAAGATTCATAATAGGTGGTGGCTTCAATACGAAGAATACTCACTGAAAAGAATTACTGATTGGCATTAAAGAAAATGGATGTGAATCCATTTCAACAGGAAACCAAGGAAAAATACCTGACCTGATCGATATTTTTATAACCAAAAATATTTCTAATAATTTTATGAAAGTTGAGGAAAGCCAAGATATGAGCTCAGATGTGAGCACGTGTTTTCTAAGTGAGTATATCATCCAAAAAGCAAATAATCCAGTATTAACTAACAAATATACAGACTAGAAAAGTTTCAAAGTACACCTTGAACAAAGAATACTTTTAAAAGTTCCTTTAAATTCTATATGGATCAACTGTCTAAGTCCAGTTGATCCATATAGAATTTAAAGGAACTTTTAAAAGTATTCTTAGAAAAGTTCATTACGGATATTCAACAATCACCTTGGGAAAGTACTAAGAAATAACTGTCCAATAGAAATTAGAAATCTTCTTAGGGGTAAACGCAAATCCAGAGAAAAGTGGCACCTAACTTGAACTCCACAAGCCAAAAAAAAGACTAAACATTCTTTCTCAACAATTAACAAGAAAAATTCAGAAATTAAAAAATGAGTCAATTAATTTCTACTTAAGTAATTTGACGAATGACAGTAATACGGATTATTCGCTCTGGAAAGCAACTAAAACTCTGAAAAAGCCAATAATGCCGATTCATCCTATCAGGAAAATGGATGGAACATGGGCATGGAAAAACAAAGAAAAAGCTAAAGGATTTGCTAATTATCTTGAAAATATATTTCAACCTAATGAATTTCAATTACTAGCAACATTGGATGAAAACATAATACAAGTTCTCGAAAATGTCACACCTATATCGCCTTGAAGTAGCAAACGAAACTAAAAACAATTTAGCTACCGAGAAAAGGTACGGTGAAGTTAACTAATATTATAAACGCTGCATTCAGGTTAAAATATGTGCCAAAACTTTGGAAAGTGGCTGAGGTTATTATGATTCCCAAAACAGGGAAACCGCCACTCTAAACTCTTTGAAAAGTTACTATTAAAAAGGAACAAACTAATAATTGAAAAAAATAACCTAATTCCGAATCACCAATTTGGTTTTCGCAGTGAACACTCAACTATTGATCAAGTGCATAACTAATATTATTGAGAAGACATTAAAAGAGAAAAAAGTTTATTCCGCAGTGTTCCTTGATGTAGCGCAGGCCTTTGACAAGGTTTGGCACGAAGGTTTAATCTACAAACTCAAATTAATCCTACCTAAACAGTACAGCATAATAGTGCTGTACTTGGGGCACTTGTGTATTTACCCCACAAAACAACACGATAGTCACTTTCGCCGATGACACAGTTATCATGGCAGTAGGTAACAATAACTCAACAGTGAAATTACAAACCACCATAGAGCAAGTATACAACTGGACAAAAAAATGGCGCATAAAATTAAATGAGGCTAAATCTGTAAATGTCGACTTTACGAACAAGAGATTAGTACGCAAACCAGTCCATATATGTACATATTTACTTTATTTTGTACCCAAAAACGAATTTTTGTACGTATCGATTATTCTTCTTCTTCTTCCGCTGGCGCTACATCCCATGAAGGGATTTTGCCGCCTCAACGATGCTCCTCCAAATAATTCGAGCCGCCACAAGAGAACGCCAGACACGATGACCGAGTGTGTATAGGTCCCTTTCAACGTCGTCCATCCATCGGGTAGGTGGTCTCCCACGAGGTCCTACAATCGTTGGTGCCGACTCCAAGGCCTGTTTGGTGGTCCGATTTTGGGAACGAAGTACGTGCCTAAGCCATCTTAGCCTTGACGATTTTATGAATTCAATGATGTCAACTTTATCGAGATCATTTCTGATCTCGTGATTCATTCGCATTCTGTACGTGGCTCCTTCTTTAATGGGACCGAGAATTCTTCTTATGATCTTACGCTCAGTTACAGCGATTTTCTGGATGTTTTGCGCTGTCAGTGTCCAAGACTCGCAAATGTCCAATTTTATTTTGCGCGATATATGAGGAGACTTGAAAATTTTTATATTGGCGTAAAATGCTCGGTAGCCTGCTGCGATCCTCGATGAAATGGCCACAGAAACGGAGTTATGCTCAGTGATCAATGATCCAAGATATTTGAATTCATTCACCTTTTCATATTGAGTGCCTCCTGAAATGAAGTCCCCACGAGTCTGCCTTCTCGCGGTCACCATGTATTTGGTCTTCGCTTCATTGATCTGAAGGCCTATTTGTTGGGCTGTTAATTCCAATGGGAGGAGGGCTTCTTTTAGAGATATGATGTTGCGACCCAGAATGCAAATATCGTCAGCGTATGCTAATAACTGGGTTGATTTATAATACAGGCAGCTACGCTGCTCCATATTGAGCTGACGAATGGCATACTCCAATGATAGGTTGAAAAGAGTTTGAGCTATTGGGAACCAGTACATATTGTAGTAAAAAAAATGTGTTGAGCAGATGTAACTTTAAGATAAAACAAACCAACCAAAAATAAAATGTAACACCTCTAAACAAAAAAGGACACCAATTAAGATAGGGTTGTTTATGGTCTTAAGACCCTAATTATGTTTAAATTAGTTTTATTATTTTATAGATTTTAATTTAATGGTTTAGTTTTAAGAATAAAGAAAAGAATTTAGGTATATAAGAACATAATTTTAAGATAGAAGAACATTATTCTTTATTCATTTCAGAAAGAAACATTGTTATAGTGGAATAAAATTATTCATTTAAAACTAAAAATATTATTTAGTGTTTTTTTTAATCTAATCCTTTCTACAATATATGTACATATTTATTTTATTTTGTACCCAAAAACGAATTTTTGCACGTATCGATTATGTATATCTAAATAATCAAGAAATACCACATGCAAACATTGCCAAATATTTTGGTACGATATTAGACGCTAAGCTTCGCTGGGAAGCTCATGTTAAAAAGAAAAGAGACGAGTTGGGATTAAAATACAATAAAATGTATTGGTTACTGGAAAGAAACTCTCATCTATTAATCCCTAATAAGCTTCTGCTTTATAAGCAAATATTGAAACCTATTTGGACTTATTGGTATACAGCTGTGGGGATGTACCAAGCATAGCAATATGGATATTACCCAACGATTCCAAAATAAAGTGCTAAGAAACATCGTCAACGCACCATGGTTTGTCAGAAATAGCAACATCCACAAAGACATGGGCATAGAACCCATCCAAACCGAAATTATTAAATTTGCTAGAAGTCATGAACAACGGATACTTACCATGTTAACATAGAGGTACTGGATAATACGGATTTAGTTAGAAAGCTCAAAAGAGTAAAGTCTTTTGAGTTAGTGTAAAATAAAAAACTTAGAAGTACATCGATGGATGAACTCTTAAATTTCAATAAAATGTAGTAATTTAAGTTAGAATAAAATTGCTTATATTAGTCTTAGACTAGATTGTAATTAAAAAGGAAATAATAAAAAAAAATCGACTGAAACGCCGCGCCACATCATGAAAAGGTGCCAAACTTGCAAAACGAATTGTTATAAAAGATATCAATCGTAATTTTGTATTAATATCGTCAGGGGTTTTTCTAAATTTGGACACCCTTTCCCCACAATTGGTCATGAGGTTGTGACAATCAATATATGTAGTTATCTACCACCAAATCACACACTTGTAATTTATTATTGTGTTGAGCAGCAATCAAAATCTCATTCATCATTTTACATGTTTGACCTTTTAGAAGTCGCTTCAGTAATTTCGTAATTCTACCTCTCTGGTACACCTTTGAAAATCCTTAAAGATTTAAATTACTCCGTTCAGATAGAGTACATCAACAATGTTCAAAATTTATTTTCTGAAGATTTGTGTTGTTTAGTCAGATAACAAAATTATGTGAGCAACTAGGGAATTGGCAGATATAATTCTTTACTAAGGGCTTCGGTTTAAACATTCGAACAATACAAACAAATCAAACACAAATAATAGAAAATCAGAGTCACAGAGTGTTACATACTTACATTGCCACTATATCACATTTAAGGGCGTCCCATAATAGCAAGTTATTACTTGCCATCAAAATTTGTATACGAGCAAAGAGAAAAGAGTAAGTAGTTAATGCTAAGAGAATTTATTATCCGGAAATATGTAATCCCTAAAGAGGCGATTACATTAAAGAAATTCACCAATAATTTTTTAAACATTGCACCAAAACTGGTGCAACCGCAAGAAAAACTGTTCTAGCGTGTTCTTTACAAAATTGTTCTGGCGTGATCTTAAGCTTTACAAAATGCCACGCAATAAAAAACTCATCGCTTGATTTCACAATTTTTATTAAATAAATGTTATTTTATTATACATCAACACTCGGCGGTGGTGGTTTGGCGTCTATTGGAAGGGGCTCCGTATCCTTCCAGTAGGCGCAAGTGTACGTACTGCCTCCTCGCGGCAACCACCGGTAACTGTAACCAATTGGCAGAATGTGGCCTTTTGTGACAGGCTAAAGTACGGCGCTAAAGGAGAAAACTATTGAGTCCCAATGCTACCGCTTTTCTAGCAGAAGTAAATGTTATTACATCTAGGAGGGAGAGCAATGAGCCCAGATAGTATGTAACGCGTGTAGAAGTACTTCTAATAGTAACCGTCTAGGAGGGAGAGCAATGAGCCCAGATAGTATGTCCCAGCAACTCGCAAGAGTAAAATCAAAACGGTAGATGAGGCACGGATAGGAATATACGGGAGTGGGTCTGCCCTCTCGAAGTCCTTGAGTCCCAATGCTACCGCTCTTCTAGCAGAAGTAAATGTTATTACATATAGGAGGGAGAGCAATGAGCCCAGATAGTATGTATCACGTACCGTTAGGTAGTATTATCAGGTTCATTAAGAGCCTGAATATTGACTGGACGGATAATTAAGTAGGGCTTGATGCACAAAAGATCTTTTAGGTCGCAGTGCGGGGTGGCTTGAGCCCCCACATGGCCCTTAAGTAATAATAATAACACTCGGCGGTCTTTTATTAATATAATTATAGTTTATATATGTGTTATTATTTGGTTTATATATTTTAGTTTATTATATAGTTTATAATTTTTTTATCTTAAATAAAAATGACCGCACACTGAATTTTTAAAAACACGACCACTCACCAATTTTTCGCACCGATAATTTTTTGTTTACTTGTCTTGTCAAGAGCACATCAAAAAGTAAATCTTTTTTTTTTATCAAAAATCAAATTTTTGTTTTTACAAATATGGACGCTTGCTCGATATATTTCGCCTGTCGTGCCATCTAGCATAAAATGATACTACTACCATTTTTAACAGGGTGGTATTGCGATAAGTGTATGCCACATAAGTTAACTAAGTTAGGTAGGATACATAGATGCTACATCACTCCTCTTCTAGTTCGATAGAACGAAACGTTGAGGTGGTTTGCTGACGCGTCCCGATCTCGTTTTTGTACTAGGAACCAAATGAACTAATGGGGTATCATTGAATGAAATTTTCTTTCTGTCCATCTGATTTGGACCATGACCAGTTACATGATCTCTAGGTAGCCCAGTACCTGCAGGAGGTGCAGTGATTTTGTTAAGAGCATCAGTCTGTGCAGGCATAACATCACCGGATTCCATAAAACACGGTTTCAAGCGATTAATTGAAATAGTGGAGTCTTTATCCTTGATTTTAACTGTGAAATATTTTTCGCTTCGACCGACCACTGGAAATAGACCTTCATACGGAGATTGAAAAGGTGCACGAATTGCGTCAGTGCGTACAAAAACGTGTGAACATGTTTTAAGTTCTTTGAATATGAAAATGTCGTTTTCTTTATACCGTGTAGGTGTTACTGGAGCGGTTCTTTTAAACGTCTTGGTCAAATTATTCGCCAATTCCATTTGCGTATGTACTGTGTCAGGTGGCTGTAAGAAATCGCCTGGTAGTCATAAGTTCTCTCCAAAGACCAGAAATGCTGACGTAGTCCCAAAATCCTCTCGGAAGGCTGTGCGCAAGCCGAGTAGAATCGACGGAAGTGACTTTGTCCACTGGTGATTTCCTACACACATTATTGAAGTTTTTAGACTGCGATGCCACCTTTTAATGAGTCCATTACAAGCGGGATTGTATGAGGTGGTTCGTTTTCGCTTGAATCCGAGTATTTTTGACAATTCATTAAACAGGTACGACTCGAACTGGGAACCGCGATCTGTTACTACAAACGACGGAACACCTTATCGACAAATCCAATGATTAAAAATAGCTTCGGCCACGGTCTCTGCCTTAATATCTGGTATCGGAATGGACCCTGGCCAGCGAGTAAATCGGTCAATCAACGTTACACAGTACCGATTACCTTCTGAGGTAGGTAAAGGTCCTATGATATCCAGATGAATTTCATCGAAACGGCTACTAGTAGGTTGTCAAGATCCAATTGGGCTTCTTACATGTCGGGTGATTTTCGATTTTTGGCACTTCAGGCAACATTGAGCCCATTTGCGACAATCTGCTTTAACTCTTGGCCAAAAATATTTTTGTGCGACCATGGTTGATGAAGCTTTGACACCAGGGTGTGAAAGATTGTGGACGCAGTCGAATACTGTGCGACGAAATTCCTTCGGTATGTATGGTCGAGCTCGCCCGGTCGAAGTTTCACATATGATATCCTCATTCGTGCCAAATATTGGGAACTTTTCAAATTTAACGGAATTCTCAGAATCAATAAGTTCTTGTAACTCGTTATCAATCTGCTGTCCTTTGGAAATTAGTAGGTAATCGAGATTGCTTTCAATCGTAATTTCGTTCACTCTGGAAAGTGTGTCTGCCACAACGTTGTCTTTACCGGATATGTGTTGAATATCGGACGTGTACTGGGTTATTAAATCAAGATGACGAATTTGTCTTGGTGAAGCGTTTTCGGATTTCTTTGTTACTGCATAAGTTAATGGCTTATGGTCCGTGAATAATGTAAATTTCCGACCTTCTAAATAATGTTTAAAATATTTAATTGAAGAATATGCCGCTAGTAATTCACGGTCATAAGTACTGTAGCCGAAAAGAAACTTAACGGTTGCCATGAGTTGAAGACGTATTGTTGGACAACGGCACCAATTGAATTGTCAGATGCATCGACCATTACTGCTAGTCTAGCGTTAGCGGATGGATGGCTTAGGACGGTAGCATTTATTAAACGTTGTTTGGATAATTCGAAGGCATTTTGCAGTTCGTCTGACCAGTCGATTAAGCGTTTATCGTTCTTCTTTGAGCCAGTAAGTTGATGGTTGAGAGTTGCCTGTTCTTCAGCCGCATGTGGAAGGAATTTACGATAGAAATTCAACATGCCGAGATAGCGCCGTAATTCTGATACAGTGTTTGGCTTTGGAATTTGTTTGATGGCTTCTACTTTTTCTCTAGCTGGCTTGATTCCTGCAGAGGAAATGTCATGACCCAAAAACGTTATTTGTTCCACTCCGAATACTGATTTACTGGCGTTTAAAACAAGTTCAGCGTCCTTTAGCCTTTGAAATACTATTTGTAAATGTTGCAAATGTTCTTCTTCGGATTTCGAAGCAATCAGCATATCGTCGATATAGATGAAGCAAAAATCTAATCCTCTAAAGATTGAATCCATTAGCCGCTGGAAGGACTGCGCGGCATTACGGAGTCCAAATGTCATCCGTACGAACTCGAAAAGCCGAAATGGTGTTCGAATTGCAGTTTTCGGAATGTCTTGCTCGGCAATGGGTATTTGATAATAGGCACGTACTAAATCGATTGCAGAAAAATATTTGCATCCATTTAGTTGGTGAATGATATCAGATAAATATGGAATACTATACATATCCGGTTTTGTCTGAGCGTTAAGAGCACGGTAGTCACCGCATGGCCTCCACTCCCCGTTTTTCTTTCGTACTAAATGTAACGGGCTAGCCCAATTACTATTGCTAGGACGACAGATTCCGAGTTATACCATTTTGCGGAATTCTTCTTTGGCCACCTTGTATTTTTCAGAATCTAGACGGCGGGCTCGGGCAAAACATGGAGGGCCTGTGGTTTCTATGCAATGAGCTACACCGTGTCTTGTATCGTTTATGCCATATTTCTCCACTGTTATCTCTATGAAACTTTCCAGTAAACTTGCTATCCGTGGAGGACACTTGGTTGAAGAGTTGTTGTAATTCCTGTAGCTTGAATTTCCGAAATGTTTACATATGACGATACGAAGGTTAGTGAATCTATAAGTTTTTTATTTTTAATGTCAATTAACAATCCATAATGTTTTAGAAAATCCGCACCAATTATCGATGTGTTCGTATCTGCTAGTATGAATTTCCAATCGAAATTCCTACGTAAACCTAAGGTTACGCGAACTACATTGGTACCGTATGTTTTAATTACTGACTGATTCGCTGCGTATAAATAAAAATTGCTTGGTGTGCACTTATCAGACTTATGCTTGATTATAGACACGGTGGCTCCCGAATCAATCAAAAAATGTTGCCCGGATTGGTGGTCATAGATTGATAAACGAATTGAGTTTAAATATTCCTTCGTGTTTCCCTGGTACACGGCGATCTGTGACGTTTTTTGAATGATTCTCGCTGTCTTTCGTTGCTTACCACATCAGTTTGGATAGGCTTAATTATGCCATAATTACACGGTTTACGACATTTACGTGTTCGCTCAGCAAAATAATGATGGTAGTAACAATACCCGTTTGGAAATTGTCTACGGCGACTGTTTGATCTATCCGAATATAACCAGAATGATAATATCGCTGATCAGTTCCTTGTATGCTGAATCATCATGAACTGGTTTTGGAAGTAGAACTATTAGAACTTGATTGGATAACGTTCACATATTTATTTGCATTGCAGGATTGTACTTCTCAAATTTGATCTGCGGTTTGACACTGCTTTTCGATTCCTTCTTCCGACCATGTCGCCAAAAACGGTTGTAAATCCGTTAGCAAATTCTGTAGCCAAATTGATCTCAACAATTCCGCATTGACTGCTGCCAGTGAGCCGCTTTTTGAGTTCAGCCTTCTATAAAAAACTGATGGTTTATCATCACCCATTGTCAAACTCCCGGAAAGAAGTTGCTTCAAACGTAGCTCTGAGGATGATGTGTTCCTTTTTACTAATGTGCTTTCGAGGGTAGTGTATTTTTGTCCTGTGGCAGAGGGCGTTGTTATGATGTCCGAAACACTGTCCAGAATCTCCTCGCCCAGCCTTGACAAAACTATATCGAAACGGTCCTCGTCTTTATCAACTCCATTCAATCTGAATTGCCCTTCTGCAACTTGGAACCACAATTCGGCATTACCTTTCCAAAACTGTGCTAACCTGACTTTTTCTGGCGTTGGTGAACCATGTTGATTTCGTGCAAAACTTCTTCGTCTTCTAATGAATATGATATCAATTTGGTTCCTTGTAACTGTTTAATTTTTTTGGGTCGGTCAGTTTTGAGTTCAGCTAAACCTTCAACAATCAACCAACGATCACTATCACTTTCAATTTTGATAATAAATAAATTTATTTGTTACGAAAAATATTATATAGCATACGCCTAATCAAATATCACCCTATAAAATGAGTAAGTAAAGAATATCTTACTTCCTATTGAATTTAGACACGGAAACAAAAAAATATTTTATATCATTACGATAAATCGAGCGTTTTCCAATTTCGATGCATTTGCGCGTTTATGCGTACGTTAATAAAAAAAATTTAACAAACAAGTAGACAAATAAATATCGATGCGTTACAAACAAAAAATGTGAGGTACTGTATCAGTGGTACGCCAAAAGTTTTTTTGTTTTTTTTTTGTTCATGTTCTTAATTCTAATTTAAATATTTAATAATTTAATATAATAAAAAATATGTATGTATATAGGTTTACTGAAATGGATACCTTGCCCTAATTTATGTATGCTGCTATTTGGTCCTGGTTTAAATTATGTGTTGGTTTGCCGGTATATGGTGTAATTGACGTGCTGTTTTCCAGCTCCTACGATGGGCGCTTCCGCCTTTGAGGGGCCCGTTGGCCTTGTATAAATTGGTTGCTTTAGTTTATTTGAAACACGCGCACCAACGAGTTCGGTTTTGCTGTAATCGCGTTGTTTTTGTAATTTACAATTTGTTATGCATATTTGTTATATTTTTGTAATTTACATTTTGTATTTTGTATTTACAATTACGATTTAATTATAATTGTGTTATCGAATTATTTACAATTGCGTGCGTTTATGAACGTACCTTCTAACTGTACTTACAGTTATTAATGCGTAATAATGGATCAAAACAGTTTAGGTTAATTTTATTTTTTTTTTTTCGCTGACGCTACATCCCATAGAGGGATTTGGCCCTTCATTTTGAAGTTTCGTAATCATTTTGTTAACGGATAATGAGTGATTAATTCATTGATCCTACCCTTAACCAGCCGTGATTTTTTCATCACCCGCCGGGAATCGAACCCGGGACCTCCGGAGCGTAAAGCAAGTATGCTAACCATTGTGCCACCGGGGCGGCCAAACTTTTATTTGGATTTATTTAAATTGTATTCTAATTTTTTTAGTTTAGGTTAATTACCGGTGCACAATAACGAGTCAATAAATATATTCTAGAATGTTCCGTAATTAATCACTGCTATCACTACCGATCACTTGAATTATGTTTTATTAGACAATTTATTAATTATTGTTAATATTAATATTGCTTATATTAACATTTATTATTTATTGTGATGGAAATTTACCGTTCGGTGGTCACCAATTGTTCTAGCGTGTTCTTTACAAAATTGTTCTGGCGTGATCTTAAGCTTTACAAAATGCCACGCAATAAAAAACTCATCGCTTGATTTCACAATTTTTATTAAATAAATGTTATTTTATTATACATCAACACTCGGCGGTCTTTTATTAATATATGATAATTATAGTTTATATATGTGTTATTATTTGGTTTATATATTTTAGTTTATTACATATATAGTTTATAATCTTTTTTATCTTAAATAAAAATGACCGCACACTGAATTTTTAAAGACACGACCACTCACCAATTTTCCGCACCGATAATTTTTTGTTTACTTGTCTTGTCAAGAGCACATCAAAAAGTAATCTTTTTTTTTAATCAAAAATCAAATTTTTGTTTTTACAAATATGGACGCTTGCTCGATATATTTCGCCTGTCGTGCCATCTAGCATAAAATGATACTACTACCATTTTTAACAGGGTGGTATTGCGATAAGTGTATGCCACATAAGTTAACTAAGTTAGGTAGGATACATAGATGCTACAAAACCACCCCACCAATAAATATTGTGGGCGTAACCAGTTACCCAAAAATTCAGTCAATGATGAAATCGGTTACTGACATTATAAGGTAACAGCGCTGAATAATGACGTTTGGAAAATTAATACTCTGGACTCAGATTCCTATAGAACCTTATCTATGAAGCTGAATGCTGAGAAGTATTAGTGGTTTACCTATGAGGAAAGACAGGCTCAACCTATTAAAGTTATGGGAAGAGGTTTGCATCACACTTGCTCAAGCAAAGAAATAATGGAAGATTTATAAAATAAAGGCCTTAAAATACTAGATGCTGTGAATATTGTTAAAAAAGGGAGAGCAGCAAACCAGGAAGGAAACCAAACTTTCAGTAAAAGAGGATCCTCCTTTTTATACTGGTATTTACAATAGGGATTAGGCATGTACAATAGGGAGAGCTGTGCCAGCTAAGTGTATAAATTGTAAGGGTCAACATCCGGCCAACTATCAAGGCTGTGAGGTTGCTAAACAACTACAAAATTTAAGAGATAAAACACGAAATCAACCGCACAATCATGAAATTCTAAGGATTCAAACATCAAATCAGATGGATCAAAATCCACAACCAAGCAACGCAGGGCAAAGAAGAACATTTGCTCAGGTAGTGAAAGGCTCGGGTTCAACCAAATATATCGAGTCTGAAAATAACCGAATTATGGAAAACATTATGAACAGCATCTAAGCTATTACAAAGCGGCTAGATGACTGAATAAAATACAACTCCCACAACGCAATCTGATAAAAAATGTTAAGTAAGAACACCACTTTCAGAATATTAATCTGGAATGCGAATGGGCTTATGCAACATATTCCAGAAATATAAATATTTTTAAATACAGAAAAAATCGACATTTTCCTAATAACCGAAAGCCATTTTGTTAAACCTTCGTTTGTTAAAATCCGGGGTTATAACTTATATCATTCCATTCATCCGCAGCGGAAAGAGCAAGAGGTGATCCGGCATTACTACTAAAAGAAAATATAAAACACCATTGAGAAACAAAAATCGAAGAAGAAACAATGCAAGTCGCTACTGTAAGGATTCACATTAAACACAGACAGCTTACTGTCTCTGAAATATACTGTCCTCCGCAGCACAACTTGAAAAGGGAGGACTACATTAAACTATTTAAATCGCTAGGAAGTGATTTTATTATTGGAGGTGACTTTAATGCTAAAAACATCTATTGGGGATCTAGACTTACGACGTCTAAGGGTAAAGAACTGTTTCAAGCAGAGCAGACATAAAAATGTGAATTTTACTCTGGTAATGTGAATTTTACTCTACCCCAACAAACTGGCCCAGTGACGAAGCTAAGATACGGGACCTAATAGACTTTTATGTAGCAAGAGATATATCTCATAACTATATTCACATTGAAAACAGCAATACTCTAATATCGGATCACTCATCGGTTATCATGACAGTCAGTGAAACTGTAATTCAAAGGGAAAGTGCACCCAGATTAAAAAATTCAAAAACAAACTGGGATCTCTTACCGATAAGAAATTCTCGACATTTGGAAGAGGAATTGGAAAAACTCAATAAAATAATTCACTAGGCTGCGTTGGCAAGCACACACATTTTACAAAATAAGAAGACGCTTAACATACCCTACCCAATGGAAGTTAGAGAGTTAGTAAGAGAAAAATGTCGGGCTCGTAAAACCTGGCAAATTAATCGAACATCGGAGAACAAAACAATTCTTAACAATTTATGTAACAGTCTCAAATCCCTTATTAAAGAAGTTAAAAATGAATCAATCAACAGATAGCCTAACTGACGAAAAAAATTCTGATTACTCACTGTGGAAGGTGGCGAAGGGACTTAAAAAGGATTATGGGAGCTGGGCAACCACTACCAAGACAATCTGCCAATGAAAATATAATGTCAATTCACAAGCTGGATGAGTTTGATATACGGCCAGTAACTCTCAAAGAATTAAAAGAAGAAGTAAAAAGTAACATGAATGGTAAAAAAGCCCCAGAGTACGACTTGATTACTTGCCAAATTATCAAAGTCTATGTACCTTGCAAAGGATTTCGTAAGCTACTACACATAATCAATGCGAACCTTCGGTTAAAATATGTTCCGCATCAATGGAAAGTATCAGAAGTAATCATGATACCAAAACCTGATAAACCACCTATCGATAAAATATCATACAGGCCCATTTCTCTGCTGACAATTATGTCAAAACTCTTTGAAAAATTACTACTAAAGAAACTTAAACCAATAATTGAGGGCCGGCAACTTATTCCTCCACTTCAATTTGGATTCAGAGAAAAGCATTCTACAATAGCAAAAAATAACAAAACATAATTGAAAGAACGGTAGAACGTAAAAAAGTATGCTCAAGAATATTCCTGGACGTCGCGCAAGCATTCGATAAAGTTTGGCACAGTGGTCTGGAATACAAGCTGCATAGAGATCTACCGAGGCAATTCTATGCCATACTAAGATCTTACTTATCCAATAGACATATTCGGGAGAAATATGAGGGTGAATACTCTGAGCTAAAGAAAATCTCTGCCGGTGTCCTGCAGGGGAGTGTCTTAGGCTCAATCCTGTATTTACTATATACAAAGAACATACCAACCACAAATGAAAGAACATCTTTGCAGATGACACAGCAATTATGGTAATTGGAAGCAATGTCGCTGATGCAACAAGCAAACTCCGGAGGATGACCAATGCGGTTTGTAACTGGACAAAGCGTTGGCGAATCAAGCTTAATGAGACAAAATCCACGCATATTAACTTTACATATCAAAAGGCTTAGCATCTACCTATAGAAATTAATAGGAAATTTACCTGGAATATACCTCCTAACAACAGTTGATGCAATTAAGCCGAGCATTGAAGCTCAAACGCCCACAATATACCAAAAGACATGATAAAGTGATCTTTCAGCACGACAACGCTCGGCCATATGTTGCAAAAGTCGCCAAGGAAACTATGGAAGCGCTTCAATGGGATGTCCTACCTCAAATATTGCAGATGTATTCACCAGACATTGCTCCTTCCGACTACCACTTGTTCCGGTCAATAATTCATGGCCTGGCCGAGCAGCACTTCACTGCTTTCGAAGAAGCCAAAAATTGGGTCGATTCTTGGATCGCCTCTAAAGATGAGGAATTTTTTCGACGCGGAATCCGTATGCTGCCTGACAGAAGGGATAAAAGTCGTAGCTAACGATGGATAATACTTTGAATAAAATACATTGTACCAATTTCTCTGAATAAAGCTTTGAAGTTATAAGAAAAACCTCAAAATTTATTTGTACATTTAATATTTTGTTTTTGTACTTGTGGATTTTTGTTACTTACTAAGCTTCTTATGTTTATTTCTTATTTGTAATAAGACATGCAGACACGCATTTTTTACTGTACATCTTTTATCTTTTGGATAAAACGGAAAGATTGAATGTAAATCAGCCTTAAGCCTAAAAATTTCAGTCTTTTATCTAATTTTATTTCATTTAAATCTGGGGTGGCTTGTTCTAAGATCACTTTCGATTCGAATTCAATAAAGTTTATGTCTCTTGTTTCAAGAATAAAATTGTATTCTTTTTCGCTTTTTGATTATGCTTTTTCTATTGCGATCTCAGTTTGTATGGTACTTTTCCTTTCTTTCACATCGATAAAGTATCACAAACAAAAATTTTGGTGATAAAGAATTATGAATATAGGTAAACATAGAATGTTGTTTATTCGAGCAAGCTGAGATAACAGCAAGAAAAGCATAATTGAAAAGCGAGATAAATAACAAGAAATACAACTCTCATCTCTTGAAACAAGAGATACAACTCTATCGAAAGTGATGTTACAACATCACACCCCCAATTTCTAATCTGCGTCTAGATCCGTGTCTGGAATTTTAAATTCCTCTAGATTTAAAATCGTCTCGAAGGAATCTCTACATTCAAAAGAATTTGTAACCTTTTCCCGTTCCCAACACGAGTTATTTATGAAAGTAGTTATGAATAAAAAAGAAATAGTACATAGTAATGAATTATTAGTTTACGAATTATTTATTATTATTTCGATAGTGTCGAGGCTTCCGCTTGCCACACTTTATCGGGGGATGAACTTTAAACCTAGGCCTAATCTTATAAACAAACCATCAATTTTAGATTGAGTTATGAGCGATGTGTTAATTTTTGCTAGATTACTAGTTTTTAATTTTTAATTTCTAAATGTTGGTAAACTGTACAAGTAATATACTAATATACGAATAATATACTAATATCCGGTAAGTAGGCTAATAGATCGTGTCTCGGATACAAGCTTGTCGGTTTGTTTTCCTACAGCTCAAGGCAGTCCCCCAACTCTTTCGCAGTTCATTTTTAACGTCTTAGCACACAAAGTCGCCAAATCGAAGACGTAAGGCTATAGAGGATCGTTTTGCGTAAACCAACTGGACATTGCATTGTATTGCTTCATGCCAGCCTATATAGTAATGACATGAAAAGCAGGTCGGCCCATGAATTCTGTACTCTCAACAATTGCTCATAGTTGTGTTCTTCGCAATCACCGATCGTAGGTATACGATGAAAAATCCCTTTTCCATTGCGCCCGTATCGGAATTCGAACCCAGTTAGATATTTGCATGGCATGTGTTCAGCTTTATTAAGTTGTGCTTGGCCTGTCCAACCCAACACGGACATTAAGACGAACCGTTCACAGTATTTGATATAATCTTGAACTTCAATTTTCAAAAATCAATAAATTCCAAAACTCATTTTTCGTTCAGAAGTTGAAGCTCAATATCAAAAATATAATACTGGAAAACTGAACTCTAATTCCCGTATAATCTACTATAATCATTCCTTCCTGGTAGCTACCCTGTCATTTATGGTACAATTGCCGAATTCATATGTAAATATTGTATTAAGGAAGATCTTCCTCCATGAAAAAATTTATTTCTAACCATGTTACACTGTTGGTTTAATCTATAATATCTTGCACAAATCTAGGCATCATACATTTTCTCCCCCTAGAGAAGCTCCCCTGGCAGTGTATCGGGTTCAGCCTGTCCAAAGAGCGCAGCCCAGTAATTTTATGAGTTTAGGTTACCTTAAAATAAAATCACCGAGGAAAATACTGAAAAACATTACGGTAGTTTACTGGAAAAACCTACCAAAATACTTAATTTGGCGTTTTTTGGTAGGCCATAATTACAGTTTCGGTAATTTTGAGGTTTTAAATTACTTTAAAATTGTCGGCAAAATTACTGTTGAAATACTGAAGACCATGTTGGACTGGTCAGAACAAATTCTTTTAACATTAAGTGTACGTAATTTATACTTATTTTTTACATTAATCTTAGAACACCAAATTACTTATTCAATTAACTAAATTTGATCAGTAAAAATCCTCTAAACATAGACATAAAGTAATAAAAGCCGAACTCAAGGTATTCAAAAATAAAATTATCCATTCGATAAAGAAAATTCGACCTCGAAATTGGTGGACTACGTTAAATAACTGTACAAAAATAAAAATTTGAGTTAAATCGGTTCAGTGCCGTAGTAAAAGTAGTAGATAAGAGATAACCATTTTAGTGGGTGCAGTTATGGAACTAATTTCTGTGTTTTTTTCAGAAACTAGTTAACTGCATTTTTGTCGATTTTGAGTTTGAATGAAATAACTCGATAATTGGCTAAAGTTTCAAAAATAAGTTTCAGTTCTACAACATTTTCCTCCATTTCTTCGAAAAATCTAAATAAAAATGAGTAATTTACTACTAAAACCTACAGTGACTTTTTATTTCAAATGTGTTTTCTGATAAATGTACTTTTTGCAGATTTTCAAAAAACACAGATTTACATTTTGCGAATCGAGGTCGAGCTAAAAACTTTAATAGCTACACAGTTAACACATTCTATGTGCGGGTCGATTGAATGAAAAGTTGTTGCTTGCAGCTTGTTGCAAATACAAAAAAAAAACAATACAAATTTTAGAGGTTTTGAAAAAATATTGGTTTATTCGAGTCACTTATCCCGATTGATTACCTCTGTTGAATTTAATTTAGTGGTACTAGTCTCAGACGTAGGATTTCAAAATGAAAATGTTTATTTTAGTTGGGATTTCTCTCCTGAATAGTTTAAAATCTTGACAAACTCGTAATTAATCAACTACGGATTAATAATACAAATTTGCTTGCATGCGCCGAAAAGGAACATAACATAAAAAATGAAATTCAACCGTGTTAACAATTATTAAATGAGTTTTCCAAATCTTAAAAACAACCAATTGGAATTGGAAAATAAAATTTTTTTGGTTAAGAATCGAAGAAACAAACCAAAATAATTGATAAATCCATTATTATCCACAACAAATACTCTACTTCCACAATCTTCCGCTCGTGTACTACCTACTAACTTCAGACTAGTCTAATCAGTGAAACAAAGATTTCTCAATGCATCAATATCATAAAAAGTCAAAGTTTTCATTTTAATATTCAAATTAAATTAAAAAATAAGCAGCTTATTTGCAATATTGATAAAAATACAATATTATTGCTAAAAAACGGCTCAGTTAATATAAATTTATTGTGTTGTGTGATTAAAAATTGAAGTTTTTCATTAAAAAAAATTTGTTCAAAAAAAAAAATTAAGAAAAAAAATTGGAAAAAACCTTTTAATAGTATTAGTGTGATTTATGTATATATAAAAAAAAAGAAAGAGAAAATATCAAGTTTTTAGTAAGAGATAAAAATATATATTAGTGTAGTATATAAGAAATATGTAAATTACATGTGTGAGTGTGTGTGTGTGTGCAGTGCTGATTGTGTGATTTAATTACTACAAGTATTATGTGGAAACAAATCATTGTTTTACTATTTTAACACAAATTATTGGATGATTATCATTTTAAAATAATAAAATACTTAATGGGTTAGTATGTGTTTGATAATTTATAAAAAGTTTTATTTAAGTATAGTAAGTGATTTTCAATCAGCTGGATTATTTTTTTTTCTCTTCTGATAACTCCTAAAAAAACATGGATGAAATGATTAAAGGAAGAAAATATACATCCAGCTAAATGTATATTGTACTTTATTTTGAGTGAAACAAATATATAATATTATATCTCGTTCTCTTTCTATAATTTTTTTATAAAATGTTATGTTTTTAATATGGTAGTAGTATTTTAGTAGTACATAAGTTACTTTTTTCTGTGATAATAAATAAAAACAATGAATTATTGTTACATATTGAAAATTTATTAATTAAATAGGCAATGCATATTAATAATGGTAATGTTTATGTAAAATAACTTAAAGTAATCTCTCATTACATCTCAAAAATTTCTCGTTTGTTGGTTGAGCCACTCGGATTTTTTTTATTGTTTCTGTTGTTTTTTTTTTTTGTGTGATTGCATTTTGAGAAAAATGGGAAAAAATGTTGGATGAAGTGAAAATTCAGACTACGCCTTGTATGTTGGTTCGTGATTTTTTTTTTGTTTGGGAAATTATTTTAGGATTTTAATAAAAGTTTTGTTATTTTGATGGAAATTTGTGGGCATTGGTAAAACACATTTTTGTATTGAGTGTGACTTACATAGAGGTTTTTCTTTTAAAACAACGAAAGAGGAGTTTTTGTGGCTAATGAGATGAAATTTAGCAGAAAACAGAAAGAGTTCTTCATTTTAACTAAACCTACGTCAATTTGAATATTGTTAATAATTATATACATCGATATCTGATTGTCTGAAATCTAGTGAGGTTTTTAAGAACTTATGAACAGTTCTTATCTTCTACTTAATATAATATGATTAATATACGGCACGTGTTTGAAAAAAATAGGTTAAATCTAGCATCTTACTTGAACAACCCTTTAAATTTGAATACATGACTGAATTGTTTTATGTGAAAAGAGATAACCCTGGAGCTGGAATAATTTTATAAACAATTACATATACATACATCCATCGTAATGTAATAATCATAAATAATTTAATGGTCAAATATTTTTGGTCACGTGTAATTATCAAACATGTCTGTAAATCTTAACAATTACCAATTTGTTTACTAGAATTTGTGATTACCAATTTGTGTACGTAGAAGTATATGTAATAGTATTTACGAACTATTATCCAACACCCTATGGATGGACAGGGTCGTGTGGGTGGGTACTAAAATTTTTTAATTTATTTGAAGTTTTTTTTTTTGTATTTATTTTGCTAAGGTCTAGATATTTCCACACGACAGACCTACCTGTATTTTTCGAAAATATCGAAATGTTAGATGTTGTTTTTATATTAGTTATTGTTATTTTTTTATTTTATTATATGTATTATTTTATTCGTATTATTAATTATTTTATTAATTGTAATGTGTTAAGTAATATTGAGTCGCAAAAATGTGATACCTTCGCTCTGTGCACGAAATTATGGGCCTTATACGGTATTACGCAGTACCCGGAACCTCTATTGCGATCTTAAAAATGATAACTGTTAATGTTAACTGTTTGAGATATATAATGCGAAATTAAACTGTATTTTCTAAAAAATGTAAAAGGAGCCTATGATTATGAAAAAATCAATCCTCTCATCAGGCCATGGCGGCTGGACTGATTGATTTTTAGAACATATTAACTTCAAATAAATTAAAAATAAAGGGTACTTATATGAACCTGCCTATCTCTGGGTTTGGGGTGCTGAATAATTTGCTAATACATACTAATAAAATTCTACTTGTTATCTGTAAAACACATTAAAATGACTTAGTATCGTACACAGTACATCCTATATTTAGAATGTAAATTGCCTTACAATCAGTCCAGTCGCCTTGGCCAGGATTGATTTTTCATAATCATATTCAGTTGGAAACTGGATAAAATTCTCTTAAATTTTTCAGAAAATATTAACCTCAAATAAATAAAAAATTTCTGGAAATCATAAAAAAAAAATATTTGGCTTAGAGAAAGAAATTGACCATTACTCCATATCTATTGATCTTTTGAACCGTAAGTTATAACAATCGATACCTTAGAGCACACAAGTGCTATGTCCATTTTTACAATTAAATAAATACAAATATTAAGCGTATTTTGTTGACCAAAATTGAATTCGAATTATTTTGGGTTTATTTTTTCCCCAAGAAAATAGCCAATTTGATTTAATTGACAAAAGCCAACTTTTCGAAACAAAATATAAAGTAAGGCCATGAGTGAATATGTTAAAAATATTTTGTTAAAAATTTGGTGAAAATCAAATTACCGTGTTGAAATATTTTTAACAACAAAAGTAGAATTTTCTGAGTGAATTAGTTAAAATTTTGATAGTTGAAATTCATTCAAAATCCATTGCATTTGATCATTTCGGTTTATATATTGTACATGTATAATAAAATTACTATATTATGCCTATACCTTTTTCCCATACAGTTTTACAGTAAAATTCATCATATAAAAAATGTTGGACTATTTTACACATCATAAGCGGCATATTATTAAACCACCAGCTATTGACGAAGGCGAAGAAATTGTGTTTAGATTTTTCACAGGAGCAAAAACTGGAATCTTTGCTAATGCTATCGGTGCTATAGGCGGATGTCATATAAGAATTAAATGCTCTGTTAAAAAGCACGATGAATATCTAAATTATAAAAGTTTTTACTCCATCCAGTGTCAAGCCGTAGTAAATAGCCATAATTTATTGAACAATGTTCAATACAATACTGAACGTTATTTAGCCTGATCAGTGATCACACCATGTATACAGCGCATCGCAACACTTCCTCGTTTCATACCTCTTTGCCTATAAACTTTGATGGATGGGTAATTTTTGTGTTGCATCGTAACATGTTTGGCGGTCGTATTAGGCAACATGTCTTGCGTCTTCCATTGATAACATGTTTTGGGTTTGTCTTTAGCAAGATGTATGACGACTGCCTGTAAATCAGTAAAATAAATCAGTCGCACTCCTAATATACCCAGCAAAAGTAGAAAATATTATTCCCTTTCCCCTTTCTTTATCCCAGAGTCAATACAAAATGTATCGACTCTCAAAAATGAGAATGAGAACCTCTTTGAGATTTTTGTGTCGCTAATTCGGTTTCGTACTGAAATGTAAGGTCTAAATCTACTCCTCGGGTAGCTACGATCGAACTACAAAAATCCAGCTCTCGCTAAATACATTAAGTATATAACCAGAGTGTATTGACTTAGCGAATTATATTCACTAACTCAAAATCAAAAAACAATGCAGAAATCTCATTTGTGTGTGTATCATGCCCACACGAATAATTACGAAGTTAAAAATTTATCTGATTTAATATGAAAAAATGTTTTCGACAACATATTAACATATTATTTATTATTTTATAAATCCATTTTGTATGAAAAGCCTGGTATGAAAAGTACTTAATATGACCACCAAACATAATACAAAAGACAACATCCAGATATGTTTTTTTTTTTTTTTTTTTTATAAATTTTTTAATTGGGTGCAGAGCGGACTTATTAACGGTCCTAGCTCCTTGTAACTGTCAGAGCTTCCGCACCCAATGCGCGATCCTGCAAGTAAAGATTAATAGCTACCTTAAATTTATTCATTTTGTATTCCTTCGGAAATTTGAAATGTATTAGCGAATTCCACTTTTTTGATGTTCGGTATATTGTTACCAATAACAACCACCAGACATTTCTTTGAAGACTTCGTCCCAAATACATGGAGTTGTCTTTTGACTGTCTTGGGTTTGTTACCACACCAAGTCTTGAGTTTGTCTTCCATGTGTTACTTAAGACACGTTTGCTGGCTTGTTAACATTTTCTGTTTTATTGTTTTCACAAATAAATATTGTATTGAATTTAAAATATTTTTTATATTTAAATTAAATAATATTTATTTCCCGTATACCCACAAAAACATTGAACACATCACCATCCGTACAAAAATAATAACAGAAACTACAAAAAAAAAAAAAATTATGCTTTTTGTGGGTTGGTAACGAAAACGAAGCGGTTTTTGAAGATATTTTCAAGACAAACAGAAGACTTGTTACCATTCCTTCTATTTTCCACCGATAAGAGCGATTTAAGTTACATAATGACTGTCTCTAGTAACATACTGAAGACAACCGCAAGACATCTTACCTAAGAAATTTGTCTCTTTTTAACCAGTGTAATTTCATATTATTTTCTCTATCCCAGACAAGCAAAAGACTTGTTACCAAAGATAAAAAATTAGCTGGGTAGTTTTTAACTAATTCACTAACAGCCTTAATATGTATTACGACCTGGTGCCAGGTATCATAACCAAAAATTAGAATTGTTTAAATAAACCCAATTTTTCTTTGGGTTAATGTTATTCTTGCGGGGATTTATCAATTGTGGTTGTAAATTTGTCAAGGAAATACGCTTATTTAGGCTTTCAGAAAGGCATTCTGTATCATTTATGGTTCTGTTATTTAGTACTTAACACTATTTCCAAGGCATTGAATAAAAATTCTAAATATTTTCGAATTTAGAGGCATCCTTGTGGATATTCAAAATATGAACATATTATGTGTACCGAATGAAATTTGTGATTTGTACATGAAGAATTAAAACTAAACGGCAATATATAATCATTATTTTTTTGTACTTGTTCTATTGCACATATTGTACAGTTTTTAAATAATCGTATTCATTCAAACTTTTTGTTCATTTTACGGCGAACATTCACCTTTTCATAATCCCATTTATTATGTATGGATGTGATCTTAAGCCGCATTGGCAAACTGCTTGCCAAACCATATGTTTTTTTGCCAAATTTTTCAACAGCTATGGTAGTAATTGCTCCGTCCAGTTCTTTACCTTTCTTTTTGATGTAATATTGGGGACCTGGAAGTGTCGAGAAATCCATTTTGACGTAGGTCTCGTCGTTCATTACGAAACAAGAATCTTTTCTTTCGTTCAACCATTTGTTGTGTTTCTTTGCTCGATCGATCCCTCTATTAAATAGTTCAACACTTCTTTTGGGGATTTTTGACTTCTTGTATGTCCGTAGATTATTTCTGGTTTTAGCTCGTTCCACAATCGATTTGGTTGTTTTGGTTTTTCTGGCCAAATCTCGCACAGACATCGAGGGATGTTTCGAAATGACTCTTACAATTTTCTGATCCAACATTTTATTTGGGGCACCTGATTTTTCTCCGGATCCGGGCTTGCGTGATACAGAAAGATTGATTTGACATTTTTTTTTACATTTGTTACCATATTATTAGAAACACCGGCCAATTTACCAATTTTTTTATTGGTATACTCGGGATGATCATTGCACAATCTAATTATTAAATCTCATTTTTCTCCTTATGATGCGTCCATTTCGAAACAAATAAAACAAATTTCCAATTTGACGTTTATTCGTTTTTTTAAATTGTTTTTCTACAAAATAACGGTACCAGTTTTTTTCTTTTGCGTAGTAACCTATGAGATAATATAAATTTGGGAATCACAAATTTCATTCGGTACACATAATATCACTTGTTTACTCTAAGGTTTCGATATGGTTGGCGCTATAGTGTAGGTAGTCAGCCCAACGAACGATTTTACACACAATTATTTGTATGCCTGTCGAAGCTTAAAGTAATTTGTAAGGTTACCTTCGTTAGATCGTTCATTCTTTGACAAATATTTTAACCAATCGTATTCCTTCTAAAAAAATAACGTCATTTGCAAGGAATGCAACTAAAATTATCAGAATAAATGAACGAGCAGGCAACCATAAAAGCGGCTTAAGTTTTATTACTGGTCATGCGTGACTTGCGACGTAGATATTTTCTTATATAAACGCGGTGTGCATCAAAAAGACGAAAGTAACCAAAAAATTATGAATAAGTAAAAACATAAAAGGAACTACTTAAGTACATAGTTAAGTTGAAGTTTCATTATACTTTTAAATAATAGAAACTATAACTTAGTTTTTTACGACATAAGTAACCAAACCAAAAAAATAAGGCTACCCAAATCAAGGGAGTAATTTGAAACATCGCTGCAAAAATAACGTATCTCGAAACTCGATGACAATTGGCGAAACTCGCGGATAACTTGTAATAACATTTTTGGTCCGATTTGAAATGAACTCGGGACCACGGCTTGGTAAGAGGTACCACTGCTCTACATTCGACGGCAAACATCATCAACTTTAATTACAGTAAACTTTTTGGAATTAAATTAAAACTATAAAGAGCTGTTGAGACATTTTACTATATACAGATATGTACATACTTAAGGGGGAACCTCCTGCAGACAACTGGTTTTTCAATAATTTTTTACAAGAAATTGAGAGCATTTATTGCAATGAAATAAATTGCATAATAATATTGACGTTCAAATGAATATAAAAAAATGTTTTTATGAGTAAAAAAAACAAAATGGCGGCGCTAAAGGTGCTCGAACTAGGCTACTAGAGTTTGCGCCGTGGAACGCCCAGGTCCTTGTAGTTAACTAAAATCAATGAAACAAATTTTTTTTATTAAAATAATTCATTCCGCTTTGCATGAACCTAAAAGTTGCAAAAAAGAAAAAATAAATTGAAAATTTGAGGACAAAAATAAAAAAAACACGTGTTTCTTTATAAACAATTCGTTAAAACCAATATTTGTTTAAACAATTTATACGAAATTTTTTAAGTTTATGCAAAGGCCGATAAGCTAAAGAATATGTGTACAAAATTTCATGTGGATTGGTCCATTGCATTTTGAGTTACATTCCACGGCGCGAAAAAAAACATGTTTCAAGAAAAACTCGATTGAAGTTTTCGTTCTTGAAAAGAACGCAATACTTCGCATCACTCCAGTGACTTCCTAGGAACCTTTAGGACTTTCTGTTGAGCTTAAAACTTTGGTAATATATTATTCAGATACTAAACGAATTTTTAAAGCACAAAAAGAAAATGCAAAAAAATTAATATCTGGAGGAGGTTCCCCCTTACGTAGGTATAATTATTTTCGCACTAATGTAAAACAAAAGCTACGAGAAATTAAATGAAAAATCTGTAATCGAAACTTAATTTCTTAAGTACGTTGAGCTGCATTGCTTTGATGGGGACGTCTCGTTGCTTGATTGCAAACGGAATTTTTCGTCGTCTGATTACTTAGGCCTATGGCCTAACCATCTTTCATGAAAGTGTTTACTATAGGCTGGCATGGATCCATGCAAAGTGGTGAAGACGTCTACGAAAACTGACCTGTAGCAGTGCGTCCTTGATTTCGCAGCTGTTAAGGCGTGACGTTAGAAAAATATTACGAAACAGTTGGAAGTACCCCGAGCCATTCTCTGTTGCTTTTGTTTCACGTGTATCATGCAAAACTTCTGCGACAGTGATCCGTTAGACCATCGAGAATAAACTTCTCATTTGAAAAATAACCTGAGTTCACCCCTCTACAAAATTCTTATTATTTTTATTTTTTATTTTTTTTACGAAATCTTATCTCGCACGCTATGGCGGAGTTGTTAAATAATAATAATTAGATCAGAATATTAAGTAGATCAGAATATTAAGTAGATCAGAATATTAGGTAGATCAGAATATTAAGTAGATCAGAAATGTCATTCGCATTGACCGAAGGAGTTATATAAAATGTAGCAATAAATAGTTTACCTGAACAACAAGAAATTTCAGCTGTAATTAGCTCAACTCTTCCTATTGGTGCAATATTGCTTTGCTTTACTTTCAAAGTAGATCGGTAGTATAAACACACGCCCCCAATGATCAGCAGGCCGACCAAACCTCAAAACATTGTATACCCCGAAATATGAATCATCATATCAGAAGTAACGTATGAGGAATAAAATATGGACAAACAAAAAAAAGTAAAAAAAAAATTATTTACTATGTATCAATTTCCTGATGTATCAATCTTCTTTAAATCTCTTTTTATCTTTCTAATCAGACATTCAACATTTTTGGCACGATATCCATTGCTGTATACCATTCTCTTCAGGTTTGGCCAAAAAGTTTCAATGGGCCTTAGTTGTGGAACATTTGGTGGGTTATAGTCTTTAGGGATAAATTCGATTCTGCGTTGACGTAAATCAGATAACGTTGCGTTGGCATAATGTGAGGATGCCAAATCAGGCCAAAAAATCGTTTTATCATTTTTATGATATTTATTTATAAATTTCTGAAGCACAGGTAAACATTTGTTTGTGTATGTTTGCGCATTAACCGCCAAACCACTTTTGAAAAATACTGGGTCATTGACACCTCGTTCGCTAATAGCCAACCACAACATAACTTTACCTGGAAACTTGGTCTTATGAATAAACTTCTCCTTTTCTGGTGCTTTGTGATCGGGAGACTCGTAGTAGTATTTTGGCTGCCATTCATTACCTTCAACAGTGAAATAACTTTCATCATCCATCACACATTTATAAGCTGAAGAAGCAGCGAAATATGTTTGGGAAAGCACTCTTAATCTAGATTTGATTGTAGCTAATTGTTTGTCTGTAGTTGCTGGTGCCGATTTTTTGGGTTTGCGTTGAATATTCATACTTTGTAAATATTTCTTGATAGTTTTTGGGGCAACTTGATATTTTTTACCCAGTTGTCTGTACGATTTTGCAGTTCGACCCACTGTTTCACCTTTCAATTTCATTCGAACTTTGCTACCTTGTAGTTGACATTTTTTACCAGAGTCGGGTTTTCTTTCCACAGGTTCATTATTCTCAAACAGTTTAATTGTTTTGTAGATAAAGGATTTTTTGAATTCAAGATCCTTGAAGTAGTGAAAAATCTCGTTCTTTTTTTTGTCTGGATTTTCCTGACAAAATTTATAAATTAATTTACGACGATCTACTTGTAACAACGACATTTTTGTAACTAATCGTAAAATGACGCAGTTGTAATGTATTTTTTATAAAATATACGGGAACCACCTTATTTAAAAAGAAGGAAATTTTTATTTTTGGTTGTACAATACAAATACAAATACATTTTACATTTGTCCATATTTCATTCCTCATACGTTACCACCATGCAACCACGACTCAGAAATGCAAAGTACATCAAGATTCATTTTTTTTTCGAAAGAACACATAATTCGTCGTAATGTTTAATTAAACTGCGTATATTGAGGTATCCAATTGGGATAGAACTATTATCGGATTTGAGTTTTACCGAGTTAAATGAATCACTAACCATTCCCATCTCAATGAAGTTTATACATCCTTTACAAAAATCGAGAAAATAAGAAAAACTTGATTTAAACTGCATAACGATTCTAAAAAATGAAACGAAAGAATGTGCTAATTTCCATCTCGATTTATGTAGAGTTGCAACTCTGAGTCGATTCTTTGACTGTGGGTTAAAACAGTTGTTGTCACATTTCTGAGAGCAATTTTAATGTCGATTTCTTTTTGCCATTTCAAATTTACTTTAATTTTGTGATCCAAAAAAAAGAACCTGACATTTCAACCAAAATTGACGATTTTTTTGTTTGTATTGGTGATAATGATAATAAACCGGTTTTATGTTCACTAATTTGACGTATAGAAAATGTCATGACACGACTTCTTGATTTGTTCTTTCAAACGTTTCGTTGTGAATTTTTATAAACTGTAATAAAGTTTAATTGTTTTTGATTTTTTTGGCAAAAAAAGAAAACCACATAATATTACTGCTAAATTTTACAGCCAAAACATTAAAATCATCTAAATACATTAAGCTACTAAATAATTATTATTGTTATCAGGAGTACATATTGAAAATGCGGGATTTTTTTCTATTTTTGAACGTTTATTCTGAAAAAATGGTAACAAATGAATTATTCAAAGTATTGTCCATCGCTAGCCACAACTTTTTCCCATCTTTCTGGCAATTTACGGATACCGTCGCGAAAAAATTCGGCCGGCTTGGCTGCTATCCAGTCATCGACCCATTTTTGGGCTTCTTCGTAAGAATGGAAGCGCTGGTCAGCTAGGCCATGTGTCATCGATCGGAAAAGGTGGTAATCGGAAGGAGCAATGTCTGGGCTATACGGCGGGTGGGGTAAGACTTCCCATTTCAGCGTTTGTAGGTATGTTTTGACCGGCGCTGCAACATGTGGCCGAGCGTTGTCATGTTGCAAAATTACTTTGTCGTGTCTTTGCTCGTATTGTGGCCGTTTTTCTTTGAGTGCGCGGCTCAAACGCATCAATTGAGTTCGGTATAGTGCTCCTGTGATGGTTTCGTTCGATTTCAATAGCTCATAATACACCACACCCAGCTGGTCCCACCAAATACAGAGCATGAGCTTGGCGCCGTGAATATTTGGTTTGGCCGTCGATGATGATGCATGGCCGGGGTAACCATATGATTTTTTGCGCTTCGGGTTATCGTAACGGATCCACTTTTCATCACCAGTGACAATGCGATGCAAAAAACCCTTCCGTTTTTGCCGTTCGAGCAGCAGTTCGCATGCAAAAAAACGGCGCTCGACGTCTCTCGGCTTCAGCTCATACGGCACCCAATGTCCTTGCTTTTGGATCATTCCGAGGGCTTTTATACGATGGGAAATGGCTTGTTGTGTCACTCCCAATGAATCTGCGAGCTCTTGTTGAGTTTGACACGAGTCTTCATTGAGTATTGCCTCCAATTCAGCATTCTCAAACTTTTTCACTTGGCCCGGCCGCTCTTTGTCCTCAACGTCAAAATCACCACTTCTAAACCGCACAAACCATCTCTCGCACGTTGAAACCGATGGAACATGACTCGGATAAGTCTCGGAGACCAATCGATGTGCTTCAGCAGCACTTTTCTTCAAATTAAAGAAGTAAATTAAAACTTCCCGCAAATGCTGTTTTGTTGGCACGAAACTCGACATATTGAGAGCTCAAAAAAACTATGAATTTGACACTGCGACAAATTGACACATACTGAAAATTAAAGCTATAAGACGTAGCTTTGACATGAACATAGTCACAGTACTGCCTGATGCGTATAGCGTTAGTAACGCCATCTGTTATCAATCCCGCATTTTCAATTTGTACCCCTGATATAATTTAATTATCTTCTTTTTTAAATTTAACGTGACTTATTCTCTTAATAACTTAATCACCATTTTAATCATTGGAGAAGTAGCTTGTGGATTCATGCATTACTTATTTGCTTTCTTGTTTCGTTTGTGTCGCTTGTCAAACTAGAATCGTTTGCAAATACCGATTCGGAAAACCGTTTTTTATGTAACAAGATATTTATTCTGTTGATGACCTATTTTCGATTGAAATGCGCTTCCATTCCAAGGTTTGTATGTAGTGAATATAAATAATTTTAAACGCGGTCTAGCATAACGCTATTTAAGTAATTTTACCGAGATGAATTGCGAACGAAACATTTGCAACTGTTGGATAACAATACTTTTATTATGTAATTTATAAGGAATAATTCTAATTTAAAAAATTAATAAAAATATTTTAAATGCGATTTTTAATTTCAATATTAATACTTTGAATTATTTAGTTGCATTAGTTGCAAATATTTTGTTCGCAACTGTGAATTGTACTATGTACTTATTTACATATATGTAAGTATATAATGTGTCAAACTATAGTTTAAATCACAACTGCGTATATATCTGTGACTATATGACATAAGGGAATAACTCGAGTTATAGCCTTTTATTACGTATTATTTCAAATTCGAAATCTCCATACTCGAATTCATATCATATCAGTTTTTTGTAATAATCCAGCAACTACAAACAGCCGTAATAATCATTTAAAAAAGCAAGAATTAAGAAAACTCATACATTTTGAACGACTCTTAATTTTAAAAACGTTTTCCTGAAAAATGCGAATTTTAGAGTTATTTCCTTGTCATATTAGCCGTTTTCCAATGGGCAAAATTTGCTACTTGGAAGTACTTGCGAGTAGATACCCAATGGAACGAGAAATCGAGTGATACAAGTAAAACACAGCCTTCTGTTTAGTTGTTTTTTTTTGTCTTTTGTAAAGTTGTTGATTATAGTAATGGCGATATTTAAAATTAGATTGAAATATGACAAAAAAAATGAACGTGTAATGAAAAGAAAGCATTGATATTTACCGCATTGATATTTAAATCCACTTTTCTTAAAATTGTAATATCAACAACAAAATAATTTTGTATTAATTTTGACATTTTACATCATCAAAAAATAAAAAAACTCGAACGTAATAAAAAACTCTCGAAAAATATCGAAAAGGTCTAAAAGCCATCTATTGGAATTTTCGCAATTAAAATCTACCTAGCGCAAATTTTATACGTAACTACTTTCTGTTTTCTACACCATCGTATGAGCATGGGTAGTTGTGAGTAGATGCAAGTACTTGCGAGTAGTTTGCTTTCGCCAATGGAAAACGCTTACTGCCACAGATATATTCTACAGCGTTCGATTATTTTAATTAGCGGATATGCAACTTTTATTTTACAGTACGACTGCGTAGGTATTTATCGTTTTACATATTTATGTTACGATATTTCTTAATTCAAACTTAAAAACCTTTCAAACTCAATTTCCCGTCCACGTAAGTAACAATTAACAGTTTGTTGTCACTTATAAGTAACAATTTGGAATTGAATAATCGCTAATTAAGTATTAGAGACATTGTAGATATTTTGGAATGCCATTTGGATCAGTTCAACCAGTTTTCAAAGGCTTGCCTCGTGTGTCTTCTCGCCTTGTTCTGAAAACACTGATTTTTTTTTTAAACATCGTCAGGTTGAAGTTGCTGAAGAGATGCTTTCTTCGAGTGATCACACTCTGAAATGCATAATTACTAATGATGAGACGCTATCTAAGCTTATGACCCATAAACAGCTCAACGTTCAAACGAGTATTATACCGTCCCTCTAGTAATGAAACCAGGGTTGGTATGTTTTAAACTCTTTGTTTTAAACACTGTTTTAAACAGTGTTTAAAACACCTTGTTTTTTTCCTTTTAAACAGTTGTTTTAACCCTTTAATGCATGATTTTTTCTTTTTAATTGAAATGCTTTTTTTCTTATAAAGATGTGTTTGGTTGAAAAGGATTTCAAAGTAAAAATGGTTGGAGGCAGCTAGTTTTCCCGGAAAATTGATTTTATGACATTATGCCTATTTGCATCATTATGGATTTGTGGTAAAAAATTTAAATATTTTTTCATTTATAACGCTTCTTAATAATAAGGCAATTCATTCAAAATTAAAATAAATATTCAAAAAGAATATTCTTATTTAAAAAAAATTACTTATGTAAATGTATGTTTACTACTAACTATATGCAAAACATCGACTAACTAATTCTAAATGGCGATTTTATTTTCAAAACGCAGAAAAAAACAAAAAATTGTGTGAAACGAGATAGAAAAACAAATGAACAACAGATATTCGAAACAAAACACAAAAAATATGCTCAAATGTAGATGCAGTTCAAATTAGAATAACATGATGCAGATATGCTACACTATGCATTAAAGGGTTAAACAAAAATTGAAATGTGGGTTTTGCTGGTGAAAAATCTTTAAGCTTGCCGATAGACTTTCGCTGGAATTCTTATTGTGATTCGTTAGAGTCTGGTAAACTGGTCTGCTCTTGCTAAGGTGTGTGAAGACAGGTGAAATGACACGAATTTTGATAAAGATATTTATTCATAATAAAATTTAATTTACTTTATACACATTTAATATTGCTCAGCAAACAAAGTTATTGATGTAAACAAGAAAAGATTGGCAGAGGATATAGTTGCTTTATTGAAGCCAATTACAGTGACCCTTGACAAAATACAAAGTAATACCTGCAAATTAGCAGACGCAGTAGAGGTCTGGAAAGGGTTGGATCCACATTTGACTGGAAATGAACTGTTAAAACATTATATCAAAAGAGATACAATAAAACACTATCAAATGCACATTTTGCGGCATATCTTTTAAGTCCTAAGCCAAAAAAATCAGTTATTACTGCACACGAAAGAGAAAAGGCAATGGATTTTATTGAATTAAATTTTTCAATAAATTTCATAAATGTCACATTTATGAAATTTGTCGCAAAATTAAATCCATTCAGGGATTCACATTTTAAAAATTGTGAGCAGCTCACAGATTTTGAATGGTGGGTGTCAATGCAATCGCTTTATCAAAATGTTATTTCGAGTAATAATTTGGCTTTGATTGGTCAGCTGCATACTGCTATATCGTCATCAGCTGGTATAGAAAGGATTTTTTCTAAATTTGGATTAACTCACACTGCTTAAAGAAATAAACTCGGAACTAATAAGGTAGCTAAATTGGTTTCCGTTTCGCAGCAATTCATTAAAATTTAAAATAGATGTATTGTTACTGCAGACATTACAATTTTTTAATTTTGTTGTATAATCATAATGGAGATATTTTATTGGTGTTTTTTATGCCATATACATATGTATAAGTTTGTAACTCATACCATCAATAAAAAAAGATTAAATACGAAACAGTTTTTCATTCATCTGAATTTATATGTACCTTTATTTCTTCCTAACCAAAAATATTGTTTAAAACAAAAAAAACTGTTTAAAACAAAAAAAAACATGTTTTTTGTTTTTTTTATTTAAAACATGTTTTTTACCAACCCTGAATGAAACAGCGTATAAGAAAAATAGTGGTTTTAAAATAATTCGCATTTAAATGTTTATTGAAAAGACTTTTTGAAATAAGGGGGGAACCCCTGAAAAATGTCAAAATATTCAAAATACATTGATTGGAATTAAAGTAATGGAATAAATTAAACACTTATTTTTTTTTTGTTTTTTACTGATTTATCTATCTTTAATATAAATATTTTGTTGGACCGCCATTTGCTTTTATTACAGCTATACACCTCTGATTCATTGAATTTGATAAATTTTTCAAAGTCGTAGAAGGTATGGATTCCCAAATCGTCATCAACAAACTTTTTAAAGCTTGAATTGATTCTGGGCGCTTTTTTGCTACTTCTAGCTTCATTATAGACCAAATATTTTCTATGGAATTTAAGTCTGGACTGTACGGGGGCCAGCTCAACACATCGATATTTTTTTCTCCGAAGTACTGTTTTACCTTTAAATAAAGAGATAAGAAAAAAGACAAATTTTTAACAAATTATTTATATTTATCTGAAAGCCAATTTTTCTATCTATAATTCAAAATTAATAACTCGCAACTTTGGGGGTATGGCACGGATCGTTGTCCTGTTGAAAAATAAATCTGCAAGTCTCGCGAAAAAGCTTTAACACAGAAGGCTCAAATTCGTTATGTAGAACCTGCAGATAAACAGCTGCTGTAATTTTCGAACTAAGGAAGCACAATCGACCGTTTTAATTTCCAGAAAAGCATCCCCAGACCATAACTCCTTCATTTTTCGGTGGAAGTCTTAAAAGGCATTCGTTGCTAAGCCTCTTGCGAGATTCTCTCCTTATGAGAATTCTTCCATCTCCAACATGCAGCTTGAATTTTAATTCATGGGGGAAAATTACATCATTCCACATCTCTGGAGTCCAAGAAACATGCTCCTGGGCCCATAGCAAACGTTTTTTTCTCACTCGTAATGTGAACTCAGGCTTCTGAACTGGTTTAATTAAGTGCTCTTAAACCAGCTTTAACAAGTCTTTTTCGCACTAAGAAGGCTGAAATTTGTTTTCCCGTTGCTCGCTCAAGATCCTCTCTTATATCCGATGGAGTTTTAAAACGGTTCCGACGACATTGTAATGTTAAAAAATGACCTTCCACTGGCGTTGTCTTTCTGGGCCTTCCAGAGTCTTTCTTTCTTTGTGTACTGCCCATCTCTCGCATTTTTTAAATATTTCACGTGACAGTACTTTTAGGAATGTTTAATCTTTCTGCTATTTCACGCGTGGTTACATTTTCTCGCGCCAAAATCAACATATTGCTTTTACTCTGCTCACTACCTTTTCCCATTTTTTTAACTAGAATTGCACTTTATTCTTTATTTGACTAGGATCACCTACAGAATAATTTAATCTTACAAAATATGCACTACTTATATTCAATAAAATACTTACAGGCAATAAAACATCTGCACCCTAATTACGGCCAAGAACGGTAGGAGTAAAATAATCTAATTGTTTGACCAATGTTTTTGCACATCAGTTGCGGGGTTGTATCGCCGTAAAAAAGGCAAAAGGCGGCCCAACAAAATATTAATATTGAAGATAGAATTTTCACAAACCAATAAAATACAAAAAAAAAAGTGCTTATTTTATTCCATTTTAACCACGCCCTTAAGTGCCAAATGGGATATTTTCAGAATTTCACTTCATGAATTCAGAATTTCAAAAAATTGTGATAAATCAGCTATTCTTTGCTTTAAAGAGGCCATATTGGATTCGCCATTTTGAATTTGATTTTTTTTACCTGAGCAACCCCAAAAATACATGGTTTGGTAAATTTTTTGAATACTTTTAAAACATTTCTTAACTGAAGAATACAGCGGACATGTTGAACCTGCCATCTTGAATTACAAAATTTGCCCATAAATTCATAATTAGCGAACTATTGGGCGAATTGTAAATTTTGCTATTTATTTTACAAGAAAAAACAGTAATTGGTTAATAAAAAAATAGCAAAAAATAAGCAAGCCTTTTCAGGTGTTAAACTCGGTGGTACAATAAGTGAGCTTTGCTTTCAACTCCCGTTGGTGGCAAGAAGAAATTTGTCACGACTTGGTGTTGCATATTTGAATCATATTCCAAGCATTTCCTTCAAAGGACATTAATGCTGTGTGCCTCAGGTCACTTTTTTAACTTATTTTTCGACTTTTCATGTCAAGATTATAAAGGGTTTTTCAATTGAGACGCAGGAAAATAAACGCAAACTAAACCTACAACAATTTATTTTTGAATCAAGTTGGGTACTTTATTTTGAAGGTTTATCGATGCCATTTATGTATGAAAAATGATATCACTCAAATGTTCATCACAGCTGGATTTACAGACGTCGATCCGTTGGTCAAAATGTTTGATGACATTTTCCAATAGGGACGTTTCTATGGCATCTATCTCGGCAATGATATTGTTTTTTAGATCTTGGATGGTGGTTCGGCTATCAACGTACACTTTGCTTTTCATAAATCCTCATAAAAAACATTAAATCGCATGATCTTGTAGGCCAATTCACATTTCCGCGACACGAAACTAAGCGATTTTCGAAAAAATTTTGCAATTCGTCGATATCCTCACGCTTAGTATGCCAAGTTGCACCGTCTTGTTGAAAATAAACATCATCCAAGTCGATTCCATCAAGCTAGGGCAAAAATAGTTCATTATCATTGCATGGTATCGCGTAGAATTGATGGTAACCGCGTTTCCGTCCTCATTTTCAAAACAGTGCGAACAGTTTTTGGCCTGCCTAGGTGCATCCACCACAGCACCCGTAGTCTCGAATTTACGCACCAAAGACCTATGGTTGTTTCATTTGGGTGGTTATGGCGACCAAAATATTCACGAATTGCGCGAAACATATTTTTTTTATTTTTTCACCATATTCTTAGTGCTCTTGAATAACTTTAACACGGTCTTCAATCGAATATGACTCCATAGCGATACCTAAATGGCAAACATTCAACTAACAAAATGACAGAAAACAAACATGGCGTCTTTGCAAAATAATTTTTTATTTTCCTGCGTCTCATTTGGACAACCCTTTATTACGCAATTCACCACCACGCAATTAACGAAAACTTCTATTTGCACGACTATCTGGTGTTTATTTCGCTAGGATAATGAATAAGATCCAGTTTTTCCAACAATATTATTGAAAAAAAAATGGATTAGTTTACTTTTATTGAATTATATAATTGTTACTCCACCACAGATTTTAATCTAAATCTAATGGAGCTTTACTTTATTTCTGTAATTTGCAATAATTATTTTTGTGTAATATCAATACAAACAAATTGAAAGATAATTTTTCAAGTTGTACCAATTGAGGTGAAGGATCTTATGAGAATTGTATAAGCAGTGATTATGATGTATGTAATTCTCCATCTTTAGCAATAACAATAATAATAATACGGGTTTACAAGTTGTTGTTAACCCAACGAAAGATGAGGAGCCAATATAGTTGACAGTGACCCCTGTACCTACCAAAAGCTGGCTCAGAGAACCGATCGACCGCTCGGTCGAATTTGATCATTCGAATCAAAATCTTGATTTCACGATTTTATAGAAATCGTATGTGCTATCATCGGCTATCATCGGCATATTCAGGGCCAAATATCATTTTATTCGGCTACTTTCGTTATTATCCATCATTGTCCAATTGTCACACCTAAATAGGATTATACGTCTGACCAATTCGAAAGAAGATTCGAAGATTTCAGATGATCATCAATCCACAGTCAACAACAAACATAAATGAACATAAATTTAACGCTAATGAGAATAACCGAAGAACAACGACCTATGGTTATAAAAACAATGCAGTGTCAACAAATTTGATTGAAATACGAAAATTCCAATCTAAAAGTGCTAGCTCATCGAATATTGCAATAAATGGAAACGAAAGAAATCTGAGTGTCATAAATAATAAAGTGTGCAAAACATTGAAAATGAAGTTAATGAAAATGTATCTTTACCAAAAACGGGAATTGAATGTTATGTTACGGTGACGTCAAAAAGAAAAAGAAAACCAAAATCTCCAGAGGAGGCGGTTACAAACCAAAAGAGCATAAAGCTAAATCCATCCGGAATAACATCTGGTTAACGATTCGTAGTTCTACAAGTGGGAGGTGATAATAAGGATGAGGAGGTACAGCCTAAAGAGGGACATCTGCCAGTCTCTTGTTATTGACAACGCTAATTGTAGAAACTAGAAACAAGTGAGAACTTTTTTCGTGCCCACATTAAACGTAGTAACACCAGAATTAAAGTCAAATACATCGACGGATGCAGAAAAATGGTAGCCTTTCTTGAAAAAAATGGAAAATACTTTTACACATACTGCTTAAAGAGCGCGAAAGGAATTACGATCATGATAAAAGGGATAGAGTCCATTGTGAAGCCAGAGGAAATGAGCGAAGTAATTGATATTTTTAATAACGACAGAAAACCTCAACCATTGTTTTAAGTTAAGCTGGAACCTGAAGTAATAAACACTCAGGATAACACGCGACTACGATATCAGGTATTTATTATATAGAAAAGTCGTAGTGAAGGAACCACGCAAACCTAAATCGGTTTAACAATGTATTGAGTGTCAGGAATATGGCAATTCGTAAAACTACTGTAAACTCTTAACTGATTGTGTAATATGTGGTAAACTATATGATAGTAGCAAGTGTGAGCTGGATAAAATCAAACTAGAGGCTATAAAATGCAGTAATTGTGGTAAAAATTCCACCGCAAACTATAGAAGATGCGTGGTGTACAAGGAGTTTAGAAAAAACAAACTCCACGTCAAAGAGCGGAACAGCAAGCGCTAAACCATATTTTCAAAAGTCAAACCAATGCAGGTCAAATGTCAAAAAATATAGTGAGGAGCATAATACAAGCATCTGTTTGGATGAATGGACAGGAAAATGCACCATATCTACAGCTTATTGTCCACCAAAACATTCAGTTATAAAACAGATCAATTTGCAAATTACTTTAAAACTCTGGGATAAGTTCCTAGTGGGAGGTGACTACAACGCCAAACATATGCCGTTCGAAAGGAACACAACTATAATAGGAATGTATGTAAAATGCAAAATTAGATCTTATATCTACTGGCCAACCAACTTATTGATCAACTGAGAGACGAAAAATTCCCGATTTACTATAGACTTTTGTATAACAAAGGGTATAGCAAAACCTATTGTAATCGCCGAAACGTATTACGATATATCTTGGGAACTATCGCCACCTAAATTACTGATGAATCAATATACTAATTGGAATCAATTCGAGACTATACATATAAACCAAACAATGTTCTTTAAACATCCCGTTAAAAACAAAATATGAAATTAATGCAGCAGTAGTACAAAACCTAACGGATATATTAAAACAAGCTGCAGCGGATGCGACACCCAGCAGCTTAGTTTATTAAAAGTTGGACAAACCGTCTCATAACCGTCTGTTATTGATAAAACGCTCTATACGCAGGCAGTGGCAACTATAGAAATCGCTTACGCTTAAATCAAATTTAAATAAAGCGGTCAAGAAGCTGAAAATTGCTCTATTAAGGCCGATTTAAATGAAGAAAATGTTTGCCCGACAAAATTTTTGCATGGCGGTTAGAACTGCACGCAATAGAAAAATAAACACTGGCTAAAAAGAGAAAGAATATGTAAACTAAAATGGCGATGCTATAATTTTTGGAGGCTAATAATTTGACGCCATCTTTTTTACATTTATCGGTAGTGACATAAATTAAATTAATTGGGGGAAATTGATCAAAATCAAATAAATACGAAAGCTTTTAATTAAATTTTTGTATTTAAAAATTTTCAAAGATAAATGGTTCACATTCAACATGTCTGTTTTTGAAAATTTGGTTTTGCGTCCTATAAACTTTTGACGTCTAGTCATTGTATGAGTTTTCATAATATACTTTTATTGTGTTTGGGTTAGTTTGTTACTATAAAATATCGAAAAATATTGTCGGGTCGAATACATTTTATAGTTAAATTTTCATTTCTATAGTAACAATTGCACAAAAAAAGAAAAAGCCTTGCAAAATTTTGCATGTTTATATTGCCGTTCTTGTCATCCAAACGAAAATTGTAATGTACTAATCTCTTCTTTTTTTGCAAGGCAAACATTTTTCTACATCTAAATCGGCCTTAAAGGGATGTGATGAAGGGTTTCAACATTATCTCAGTGAACTTACATCGACTGAAGCAACACATTACTCTCATGATTCGCCTCCCTGACAAAAACTGGGCACGAAGTGATGCAGATAAAGCAAACATATTTGCTCAACATCTTAGTAATGTATTTATACCCAAAAAGCAAATTGGAAGCCCTGAATTGATACCTAAAGAT
This sequence comes from Tipula helvola, assembly GCA_963556165.1. NCBI lineage: Eukaryota > Metazoa > Arthropoda > Insecta > Diptera > Tipulidae > Tipula > Tipula helvola. Next base: position 177,708,667 of record OY744481.1, on the reverse strand, counting down.
GCAGAAGCTGACGAAGTCAAGCCAATTAAATACAACAAGTGGCGCCAAGTAGAAATGTAAATCAAGTAAAACATCAATCAGTTTACTACCGACTCTCTAAGCTATTCGAAAAAATGATCCTGCAAAAACTTAATCCAATTCTGCATAAGAAGAAAATTATTCCTGATCATCAATTCGGATTTAGAGGAGAACACGGAACCGTAGAACTAGTTCATAGAGTCAAGAGAACAAACAAGTATTAGACATTGCGCAAGCTTTCGCTAAAGTGAGGCATAAAGGACTTATACACAGTCAGAAGAAAGTTATCGAGAATTTTTTCTAAAATCATTAAAAATTATCTGCTCGATCGAAAAGTTTTGGTGAAATATAACAGCGTATCCACCAATTTATACGAAATCCTCGCTGGGGGGGGGGGGTCTACAAGGCAGTGTGTCAGGTTCACTATTAAGTATATAGGGTTTTCCAATAGGAATGATACAATTTAAAAATTAAAAAAAAAACATAAATTATTCAGTAAGCCCAAAATTTTTGTTTATTTGAAAGGTTACACTATGCCATTATGTATGGAAAATAACATCATACAAATGACCACCACGACTTCTCCGTACGTACTGCATTCTGTCAGCCCAATTTATCATCACTTTTTCACATAAGTTTGGTTGTATTTCATCAATGTTGATTTTTAATTGCTCAATTGTTGTTGGATTATCAACATAAGCAAGTGACTTAACATATCCCCAAAGAAAGAAATCACAAGGTGTTAAATCACACGACCTGGGAGGATAATTAACTGGACCAAATCTTGAGATAATTTCATTACCAAATTTTGTTTGCAATAAATCGATTGTTAAGGTGGCTGTGTGGCAGGTGGCACCGTCTTGTTGAAGCCACATATCTTCCAGATTATTCTCAACAACAGCAGGAAAAAAAATCATCTAACATTGTTCTGTATCGTTTTCCATTGACTGTTACTCTTCGACCATTTTCTTCAAAGACATATGGACTAATAACTCCACCAGCATGAATTGTACACCACACAGTGACTTTACCTGGATGTAATGGTGTCTGAACAGTTTCGGGTGGATTTTCATCACTCCAAATTCTGTAATTCTGTTTGTTTACATAACCATTTAACAAAAATGAGCTTCATCACTGAATAAAATTTGTCGATAAAAATGTTCATCATTTTGATTCACTGATTTTGATAAAACAATTTAACAATTTCTAAACGTTGTAGAAGCGTGTATCTTTCCATGATTAAATAGCATAACCTACTGAACACAAATGACATAAGAAATATCAAAAAATAATACGCAGATTTACTAATATACCCATTTTAAATTGTATCATTCCTATTGGTAAACCCTTTATTTGATTTATACAGCAGCCCTATCAAAATCAAATTACGTAAACTTGTAACATTTGCGGATGATACAGCAATCCTGTCTACGCACCAAACGCAAACTTACCTGTCCGCCTGTGAGACTAAATAATATAATTCAACCGCAAGTAATTATCATGTAATTGGATATGTTTATCTGTTTATTAGCGATAGTTGTGAAAACGTAAATAAATAAATATCAAAACGTTAAATATCTCGGCCTACATTTAGATATAGTCCAGTCAATGACAGTTTTTCGCTCTGAATTCTTACGGACAATACCGATTTTCGTGAAATTTTGACAGTAAGTAGAGAATAGCTCAATGAACAAAACAACAACATTGAGGAGTGGATGCCACCTCTCCTGAGGGGTGGAAATTAGTACACTCAAAATAACCACAGAAATCGATAGAGGGAAGAATTCTAAGCAAAAAATATCGTATGAAGTTTTTTCGATAAATCAATATTTTTCGAGTTATTCGCGATTGAAAATGTTATTTTTCATCTAAAAAATGCATACATATTTTAGAGCGATTTTTCACGAATAACTCGAAAACCTTTCGTTTCATCAAAAAATCTTCTTGCACCAAAATAAAGCTTATAAAGTAGCAAATTGATTGGTTTATTTTTATTTCTTTAGATTCAATACGAACCGAGTTCTGGCTCGTTTAAAGTGACTGTTCGTCGAAAGCTGGGGGGCTATTTGTGAATTCGAATCGATCGCACTCAAGTCTTCGATTATTGGATTCTTATTTGAATTGAATCAGATTCGTTCGTTTCTTATTTAAATCAAATAGGAATCTTATAAATCAAAGAGTCGAACACGTTCGAATCGAATTCCCAAATAGCCCCCCTGAATTCAAACCTTTCAACATTAAATAACGGAAAAACGACAAAATTTGGAAAAACCTTGTTAGATGTTTTTTCAAGTATATACTTTAAAAGAACTTCAAAATTAACTTTAGTAGAAGTCATTAGCATAACAACTTACAGAGTTATGATAAAAATAATATGGTGATCTCGTTTTTCGGAGAAAAAATCAGCAATGAAACAAATGACTTAACCGCAAGAATTGGAATTAAACGTAATCCATGTACAATGTACTTGATTTAGGTACTAACAATAGGTCCTAGAAGTTTGAGTGGTTTAGAATGTCTATTTGAAAAAAAATTTGATTCAATTTTGAAATGATTTTTCAAATTATTGAAGAAAAATTCTTTTTTTCACAATAACTCAAAAACTAAAGTAAATACGTATGAAATGCGAAAGTACAAGAATTAAAGTTTTCCTTGCAGAAAATTTTGTTATTGTTTTATTTCTCTAGGATGAAAATTAATTGAGATACCACCGTTTTAAGTTCGCATTTGAGTGCGATGACTACCTTCCTTGAGCTTAACGTAAAAATCTCAAAAACGATGTGTTCAAAGAAAGTCATCTTTATAGCCTTTGAAATTCCCTGCAAAATGGGTTTTGGAGCAATTAGATATCTTAAAAATTAGGGAAGTTATCGTTGAAAAACCAATCGCGTGTCGAGAATAAAACAATTTATAGCTCCGCAAAATTCACCGAAAAACGCAATTGTTTTGTTAACGATAATTTTCTTAATTTTAAAGATATCTAAAAAGCCTTTTGTGGGGAATTTCAAGGGCTATTATAAGGTCTGTAAGGTTGAACTTCCTTGAATCCTGCGTTTTTGAGATTTTTGAGTTTAAAGGGTTCGGGGAATTATTTGGAAAATTTGGGGTGTCAATATCCAAAAAGGTTAAGAACCTTTGCCCTAGACAGACGTCAGACTGCGCCTTAATAAATCCGATTTAGCTAAACTCGTTCAAGTACTCTATAGAAAACAAAGCGATTAGCTAAAATTGAGGTTGACATACTACGACTAAATTCGAAAAATTCATTAAATCGGTTTTATTAAATCGCAGTGTGTCAAGGGTATTAAGCAGTTAAAAAAAAAAAACTTTGTGGCCGTATTCTGGGATTTAAAATATTGGGCCCGATTCTGGAACGATACAATTCATGTTATGTTATTTTATTTCCCCGCTTCCTATATGAATTTGTATTGAAAAAACAAAAATAACATAACATAACATAATATTTTGGAAGGCAGAATTGGGCCTATTATGTTATGCTATGTTATTTTTGTTTTTTCAATACAAATTCAAATAGGAAGCGGGGAAATAAAATAACTTAAAATGAATTTTAACGTTGCAGAATCGAGCCCAATATCAAAGTATTTAAAAAAAGTTTCTTATGTTAAATTTCCTCGGTTTTAATTTTTTCGTTGACAATTTATTTCATTTGACGTTTGAGGAAACTATTTATGAATTCGATTCGAACGTATTCGGCTCTTCTCGAAGTATAAGATTCGTATTTGATTTCAATAAGAAACGAACAAATCTGATTCAATTCAAATAAGAATGCTTCGAAGAAAAACGTTCGAATAGAATTCACAAATAGCCCCCCGTGTGGAATGAATAAAATAACGTTCTACGTCCATTTCGGAACGTCCAGAATATCCGGATTGAATAAACTATAAGCTTTTTGGTTTATATTACATCGTACATAAATGTACAGTGTACACAGTGACACATCACTGATACTAAACTACAGTGTACTTCATTTTTATTATTAGTCGATAGTTTTGAAAATGAAATTTCATAGAACTAATTAGAGAATGAACGAACCATTAAAAATGTTTAATTTGTCCGTAAATAAATAGATACTTAAGTATATGATTTTAATCAATCAAGAATGTCCCTTAAAAATAAATTGAAGCGTCGGCTAATTAATAACAACATTTAGTAATCGGCAAGCATAAGTTATGTATTTTTAGTTGAACTTTAGTTTAATTCTATTGATAATGTTTTTATTTAGTTTTTTTAATCTATGTGGTTTTATGTTTAAATGCTTCGTTTTGTTCTTGCTTTGAATTGAATAATAATTTGTAAATTTATTTTTTTGTAAATTTTCCTAGCACTGAAGCCCGTTATAAATTTCAGCTAAGCTATGGTATGCGATATAAGCTATGTGCATAGCTCTCGGTTGTAAATTAAGAGTTTTATGGAACGTTGCACACGGGCTATACCATGTGAGCTATGTTTTTTGTTTTGAGCCATGCAAACTATCTTAGCTCAATTGTCTCGGCCTTGTTTTGTCAATAAGCATCACTCACATCAGGTTGCTTACTTTTATTAAGGTATTGTGTCGTAAATCATAATAAATGATAATGAATTATACAAAAATATTAATGTTTATGTGAACGAAATCATTAGCTAAAATTTGAAACGGAGTTGAGCTAAGCCTAAATGGACCTAAACCTTTGGCCGTTAGCTAGTAAACAAATAAATATATCTGTATGTAACACAAGAACGGGACTAGTCAGTGACACACATTTCAGTTTGTTTTGGTTATATTAATTTCACGTTATATTTTTAAATACAAGTAAGTATTATTAGTCGTTTTTACTTGGTACAGCTGTATCAGTATAAGTACACTGGTGGCATTTTAATTAAGCCACAATTAGTAGAACGCATATTTTGACCTTTAAAATTCCAAGTAATTTTATTTTGGTTTTTTTATGTATTTTAATATAGGTATATAAATAAATGAAGTTGCCTCCCCCGGGCCAAATCCATGCTTCGCTCTGAATAGCTTAAGGATAAATTCCACGGCACTAACAATTGTATTTACCATCAAATTCGACGAAGAGAAATTTTCATGTTTTATTCCACCAAAACTCTATGTATTATATCAAGTCAAATTTGTCGATTTTTTATCTGAAAATAAAATAAAATAAATAGAAGCGGGATTTATTTGCTCATTCCACTGGACCGGAATGCAAAATTCTCGTTTAGAACAAAATCCCATTCCACAAAATAATTCCACACAACTGGAATCTACCTACCTACAACAGTACGCAAATTTTGTTCACAAACCGAGGCACGAGAATTGAGAATTTTGTATTCGTACACGATGTATAGTATACATTTTTATGGTTGTGTTGTATTATTTTTGTTTATTGTATTTGTGCGTTTTTTAGGACAGTTAGTACACAGTACACATATATAAGGTAATATATTGCGCAGGATGTCATAAAATTTTAACAACATCAATGGCGGAGATTGGGACTGAAATGTTTATGAACTACTTAAACAAAGTCAGTATAATTTTTCACACAATTTTAATTATATTTACTCAACACTCAAAATTATTACGCAAAACTAACAAACACGATTTGTTTGGTCACAATGTCCGCCATATTAAATTTTTATTTTATTTGGATGCGCAAGAAAGAACGAAAATGGAACATCGGAGAATATAACCTTTATTATGTGTACCGTGTCTGTGAGTCAGTAAGCATCAAAAATAATTAAATCGGGTGAAATCGGTTGAATTTTTTGGTGCTTATGTTCGTTTTTCTTCTCGTATTTTATACTTCTCTCTTGGTTTTGAGTTGAGCTTGAGATTTTTCATTCTACAAACAAAATAATTTTTGAGAGACTTGATTTGTTGTTGCTTTTGATTATGGAGCAACATATTTTTTTTTGGATGAAGGATAAATTATTTTTCCAGTTTGTTACTAAAAAAAGCTTTTAAATAAAATGTTTTCGGTTGTTTAATGGTTTTTAACATACAAGCACTTTTGATAGACAGAAGAAAATTAAATGACGTCAATTTCATAAAAAACTAAACAACACTCACGTGTGGCCACTAATATACACACATCTACCACTACTAAAAATTTGCGGTTATTCTACTCTCAATTCTCGGTTTGCGAACAAAATTTACGTACTGTACGTAAATTTTGTTCGCAAACCGAGACACGAGAATTGAGAATTTTGTATTCGTAGTTCGTACACGTTGTATAGTATACATTTTTGTGGTTGTGTTGTATTATTTTTGTTTGTTGTATTTGTTCGTTTTATAGGACAGTAAGCATCAAAAATAATTAAATCGGGTGAACCGGTTGAATTTTTTTGGTGCTTATGTTCGTTTCTCTTCTCGTGTTTTATACTTCTCTCTTGCTTTTGAGTTGAGATTTGTCATTCTACAAACAAAATAATTTTTGAGAGACTTGATTTGTTGTTGTTTTTGATTATGGAGTAACACTTTTTTTTTTGAGTTAAAGGATAAATTATTTTTCGTGTTTGTTATTAAAAAAAACATTTAAATAAAATATTTTCGGTTGTTTAATGTTTTTTAACATACAAGCACTTTTGATAGACAGAAGAAAATTAAATGACGTCAATTTTATTATTATTATTATTATAACTTTATTTAGTATAAAATACTATTAAAAAATTTACATTTTTTTAAAAATAAATTCGTAAATTATTATTACATTCAAAAATTGTCTTTACAATAATTAATCATACTACTTTTAAATACTTTTAAACTTGTTTCATTTTTTAAGTTATTTGGAAGATTATTAAAAAGACATAAGCCATTATACATTAACATATTTTTTGATTTTTCATTATTATACACTTTTAACCTAAAATCATTTCTATTTCTTAACATATAATCATGAACATCACTAACAAACACTACTTTATCATACAAATATTTTGGCAAAATTTGATGCTTCATCTTAAAAATAAAGATCAATACATTCATTTTTATCCTCTGCTCAATGTTTAGCCACTTTAAAGATTGTAACATAAAATCAATCGAAGTGTATTTATTTACCCTAAGAATGCATCGCATTCCCTTATTCTGTAATTTTTGTAGCCTGCTCATCATTTCCCTATTACACATAAATAGGATTGAAGAACAGTATTCAAAATGGGGTTTAATAATAACGTTATATATATAAATTGTAGTACTCAACGAAATATTCTTACGTATACTATTCAAGAAATAAATTTTTTTTGCAATTTTTGTACACACATAGTCTAAATTACTTTTAAAATCCAACTTATTATCTATAATTATACCGAGATATTTTATCTCACTAACTTTTTCAATCGGTTGATTATTTATATGTACCATACTATCTAATTTACTATTAATAATCATGCATTTTGTTTTTGATATATTTAGCTTCATCTTATTCATTTTACACCAAACATCAATCATTGCCAGATCATTGTTGATTTTACTCGTACATTCTTCAATGGTTTCTCCAGTAACATATAAAAGAGCATCATCCGCAAAAAGGAAGATTGTAGACCACTCAACTGCTTTGTGAATGTCATTTATGTATAGTAGAAACAGCACTACACCCAATATTGTTCCCTGAGGTACTCCTATTGAGACAGTTATTGAATCAGATAGCGATTCATTTACTTTTGTTCTTTGTCTTCTCTCTGATAAGTATGACTTAAACCATTGAAGTTCGATGTTTCTTAATCCCATTTCACTTAATTTCGAAAGAAGAATTGTTCTATCAATTGTCTCAAACGCCCTTTTAAAATCCAAAAATACTGCAACTATAATTTTTTTGTTGTGCACAGCATCCTTCCAGTTTGATACCACCAGATTCACCAGAGTTTCACAGCTGTGATTTCGACGGAATCCAGACTGAAAGTCAAATATTATCTGATTTTCTTCCAAATATTGTCTAAACTGTAAATAAACCACTCTTTCTAGGATTTTGGCTTCAGACAAAATCATATTAATTGGCCGAAATTCCTCACATTTAATTGTATTAGAAATTTTTTCAATAGGAACTACCGTTGATTCCTTCCATATTGTAGGGAAAACACCAGATTTCAACGAATTGTTTATAATAGAACATAAATTTTCTCCAATTAAATCAAAACTGTCTATAATCATATTTCTACTCACTAAGTTAATATCTTTCTTATTGTTCATTAATTTTACAATATTTAGCAACTCCTCATAACTTATTTGTTTAAAAGTAAACAGATTGACTTGTCTTTCTGTTTGGTTCAAATATTGAACAAATGGAATACTTTCATTTATACAATTAACACTATTTACAAAGTATTTATTAAAACAATCAGCTATCTTTAATTCATCCCTTATCAAAATATTGTCAAATACAACATCTTTAATAATACTACTTGATTTCTTCAAAACAAATGTTTTTAAATTTTTCCACATTTCCTTTTGATCACTTGAATCTTCTATTTTGTGTTTAATATATTCACTTTTTGCATAATTTAGTTTGTTTTTATACATATTTCTATTAATTTTATAATTATTCCAATCAGTTTCTGAGTCCTTTGTACAAGCTATTTCATACAATCTAACTTTATTGTGTTTTAGAACTTTTAGATCTTCTGTATACCATGGACACACTTTTTTTGTAACAATTTTATGTCCTATGAATTTTTTAACCACGCCATGCAAATTAACACTAAAGTTCTCTGCTTTGAAATTGATTGAATTATAATAAATTGTCGTAATATCATTTTTACAAAGCGCACTACGAAATTTATTTATATCATAATCTAAAAACTTAACTAGTTTATTATTATTGCTACCAAAATTATTGTTTGATTTACCAGACTTATTTATTATTATTTCAATCGATTCATGATCACTAATTTTAAACTCACTTTTGACATCACAAGTTATATTATTAGTATCATTAACCACCACATAATCAATTATTGATCTTGAACTCTTCGCAATTCTTGTATAATCTTTCACTATTTGCCTAAGTCCACAGTCTTGTATAATTTCTTTAATTATCCTTTTATTTGTTTCATTTATTTTCCAATTCACATTCATATCACCACAAATACAAATTTGACTATTTTTATCACAAATTTCACTCAAATAATTATTAAAATTTTGAAAAAATTCTGCATTTACATTTAATTGTCTAGGTGCTCTGTAGAATACTACCAACAATAACACAGTGTTAAAGCATACTAGTTTAACAGATAACCACCAAAAGTCTAAGTTTAAAGTATATTTTTGGATCACCTCAACATTCCAATAGTTTTTTATGTATATACAAACGCCACCGGTATGTCGTGAGAAGGAGTCAGCTCTAAATAATTTATAATTTTCTATTTCCACTAGGTTATCACTATCAAAATCTGATAGATGGGTTTCACTTAAACATATGAATTCAAAGTTCTGAGTCAATATTAGTGATTCAACTTCACTGAAATTATTATTTAAACCTTGTATATTTAAATATAACCCTGAGTATTTCTTTAGCTGCTAATAAATTGTTCTATTTTTTAATTGTTTCAACTTTCTCAAGTAAACGGGACAATTGACACTTCTTGTTTCGTGATGAATGTCTATGTCATTTAAACCTAATTTGTTTTTTGCTCTATTACAATTTAAGCACACTACATCAGTTGTTTCACACTGACTAGACAAATGATTATTTCCACCACACTTATAACAACACGCACCAATGTTACAGTCTTTGGCCCTGTGGTTATACCCCAAACATTTTAGACATCTTAACACTCTGTTTGATTCATATACCACACACCTATCCCACTCTATATTTAGTTTACCAATCCTCATTATATTCTTATATGCTTCACCATCTACTTCTATTATTGCATTATACGAGCCTTTTTTTTTAAACGCTTCGTACACTTTATGGCATTTTATTTCATTAAAAATTAAATTATTCTGAGCTTTTATTGCATTCACCACATTTTCTGCACTTATACTGTCACTCATACCCACTATCAACAGGTTAGGATTTTTTAACTTAGGAGAGTTAATTTCATAGTCATTTCCAATCTGCTCCTTTAATTTGCTTTGAATTTTTTCCACAGAATCTTTATTTCCACAATTAATAATTACACCATCATTGTTTTTTAACTCCTGGATATTATTTATCTCCACTGACATTGTGCATGGATTTATGGCATTTTTCACCTCATTTTTTGTTATTGCACTACCCTGTTGTTTTTTTGATTTCACAAATATTGGCAATTTTACCGAATCCGCATATGAAAGAGCTGCGTTTTCAAAATTTTTTGTTTTTTCACATAATGGTATCGCCTTACACACATTTTGTATATCCGAATGTACTTTCTTATTTGATTCACAAATTGTATTTTGCAACTCAAGCACTGATTTAATTACATTATCAATTTTTATTTCCACATTTTTAATATTGGAGTTATTGACTTCAATATGTTGTACCAAACTGCCAAACTCTCTTTTAAAAAATTCAAACTTAACTTTACAATCCTTACACAGAAAATTCAGATTGCCATTCTCTCTAATACGTCCGACATCATAATCAGTCAAATTTGCACACTTTTTATGATATCCCTTATTACAGAAACCACTACAAGCAACTTCCAATTGTTCCGATCTATTAGATTTCAGGCACTTTGCGCACTCCATGATCACTTACATATAAATAAAACTAAAATTTTCCAATTCATAAGTTAAATTTACGTTTAACTTTAATTAATGACAAATTTACGACTTGTATAAAAACACGTCTGCACAATACAACGAACAGACACCAATTTCATAAAAAAATAAACAACACTCACGTGGCCACTAATACACACACAATCTACCACTACTAAAAATTTGCGGTTATTCTACTCTCAATTCTCGGTTTGCGAACAAAATTTAGGTACTGTGCAGCGATTTTGGTCGCAAAATGAGGATTGAGGATTGAGAATTTTGTATATGTACACAACGTATAATATACATTTTGCTATTGTGTGCTGTAAAATATTTTTTATTGTATTAGTGTATTTTCTCATGCGTTTCCTCGTGGTAAGTATCAAAAATAAACGAATCGGGTGAATCGGTTCAAATTTTTGGTGCTTACGCTCGCCTTGAGTTATTTTTCCCTTTCTTCTGACATGGGGAATTCATAAATATTTTTGTGTCTATTGTTGTTTTGTTCAAGCAGAATGGTAAGTTTTATAGTTAAACATAAATTATCGTATTTTTGATTTTTATTTAATTGTGATATAATATAATTTATAATTTTTGTTTTAATTAATTATTTATTGATTTTCATAAAAAAAAATTATAACTAATAACAATTTAGGTATAATTTAATTAAATTGGCTCCTTAAATTAAGTTACCAGCAATTAATTCTAACGACAAAAATTAATTAATTTCGCGAAATTTTTACCGTGAAAAGCAAAAACAAAAAACAATATTAATAAATGATTTTTAATTTATTCATTCTTCTTATTGAATTTACATTACATCTCGCTTATTTATTTGCTGTGTATATGCTAGAATAAAATTTCTCCATCCTCGGACATAACATCGTATAGGAGCAACCGACCATCATGAGTTGCAACACAATACTAAACCAAATAAGCAAAATCATTTTGTTTTCTAATTTTTTTGTTTTTTTTTTTGGTTAATATTTTTTATTTTGAGTCTCTCGCTTCGTAATATTTTTAATTTTTTTTTTATTTCGAAATTTATTGTTCTATCTCAGTCTCCTCAGTATTTAATACATCAATCGTTCTCTTCTGAGCTTATTCCTCTTATTTGTATCATGTTATCCCTATTACTCGAGTCATTTTATCTCTTTTATTTGAATCATATTAAACGAAAAATTGAAAGAAAAAATGCACATTCAACACCAATACAATTTACCAATACTATTGCCTTCCGGTAATCCTCAAATGAATCCTCATTTTGCGACCAAAATCGCTGTACTGGTGTCGGGTAACGTATAATTATTTGGGAGATAATTAAAAAATGAACAATGAATTTCATATTAGAACTATAAAGAGTGTTTATATTCTGTACTAAATTAGTTATTATACAGATGAGATGATTACTATTATATGCCACCACGGCATCGTATAATCTTTGATCGAATGATTTTCTGAAACAATATTTTGACCACAAATTGTTAAAATCAAAATGAACCGATTCCATTGCCTGCTCACTGTAAAAACCTAAACCAAGTTGTTTGTCATCACAAAACTCTTCAATGTGGTGAAATACGGCATGAACTTTGGGTGTTATGGGCATATTCATATTGAAGTACAAAAGCTTTGGCTTACACTTTGTATATATGTATAATAATAATAATAATAATATTCGAAGCTAAATAATTAATTTTAAACTTCTCTATGCTATTTGAAAAATCGTCCAGCAGGAAGGTCGAAAATCAATTTTGAACCACTTCGTTGAAATCATCAAGAACTTTTGTGCGTATTTTAGACACTGCAAGCAGCAGAACTGCCGAAAAACGTTCAGTCTCTTCAACAAAATCTTGCATGAATTCCCCTTAAATCCTGAACCACCATGGGTGACTTCTCTTTCTACACCGCATATTTTTATCCACTTATTGGTGTCTACTTCGCATTCTTTCGCCATAACGCTGACTACTGTATTGACTACACCCAGCATCAAATGAAGTTCAGGTGGGGGAAGAATGTCAATGATTCTTGTTTCATCATTGGTTGATATTATTGGGGGCCTTATACAATTCTTGTAATCTTTGGCATCTTTCAAGATTGCCCCATTCGCGGTCCAGTTTTTATAATTTTGTAGACAGTTGCCAATTGTACGATGAGATCCGGAATTATTGAGGTTTGTTTTGTGTACATCACACCATGTACATGGGTGCGATGCTGAGTGTGCCTTAAGCCCGGAAAGGATGTTTGCCAACTTCAAATCAGTGGTTATTGTTTCATCAAAATTATTAATCTGTAAGAGACTCCATAGTTCTGAGACATTGTCGTAATTTTCTTGTGTACTTTTTCCAATAGCCAATATGAAAAAATTTTTAATACCAGAATCCTTCAAATCGTGTGCAATTACACCGTGACTATATCTCTGTCTTTTCACCGGAATCACTTCCTCTTCATTAGAATTTCGTAAAGTTTGCACAGAGTAGCACACTTTTAAAAATCCACACCCACAATCGATTCCAAATTTCAAATGAATGCCTTGATCTTACCTTTTTTCGTCCACGTACTGTAAAAAGCCCTGAAGATCACTACAAAAAACTACTGTTTTTGGGGTTTTCTCCAGCTCGCTTCCTTTGGTTTTCACGAAATCGAACTGTTTGCATTGGAAAAAATCTTCAAGTTTACGATTTCTGGAATGCAGGTACGTTTTCAATCCGGTTTCAACGATGTTTTGAGTTTTTGTTGCAACCCTCACTGCACTAGCGATTCCAAGAGTAACTTTTCCGCTCAGATTAAACCTTGTTCCTATTTGAGAGAAGAGCTCAACTGAAATCACACTGGGGCCCACATTTTCCTGGGGGATGACACATATTTTCATTTGTCTTCCTCCATTGCGTTGGCTCAGGGACAAGCAGTTGGAGGATCCAGGAGCATTATCAGAACTTTGGTTACTCGCTCACGAGTTGTTCTTCCTCTCTTGCATGAGTGGTGACACCAGCTGGACACGATAAAACGCCCTCATTCGAAAATAGCCCGGTGATTTTGGCTAAAAATTATTTCTTTTCACTTGGGATTACTGAAGGAACAAGTTCCTGCAAGAAAATTTCATGTCCCAAGACTTCGCGGTTAAAACGAGTTCAAACCACCCGTGACTCAAAAAGAAATATTGTCGTTGAGAATAATGGATGTATTACATTCACAAAAACAGAAAATTGATTTTAGAAAGATTTACTTTTACTCTTTATTTCGCTGCTTTACAAAATTCGGGTTTTGCATTTGCACTCATTTGTATGTTGCATTGCCGATAAAAATATATTCAGAGTTTTTTCAATAGTCATCAACGTAAAACATAAACCAAGATAATTTTGTTATTCTGAGAAAATAAAAATCATTTTTTTGCTATGCACAAATATTCATGAAATTTAGATTTTGATTTTTCCGTGAAAAAGGGCCCAAATAGTATCCAAATTTTTGAAGGTTGTGAGCATAGTTTGAAAGAGTTCTTCGTAATTTTAAGTTTTGTGGTTCCACATAGTTTCAATTTATCGGCTTTATAGTGAAATAACCAGAGGTAGGATAAGGAAGAAAGCCCGGTTATTAGGCCCTCTTCACTAATCCTTAATTAAGTATAGGCAACTTTCCCATTGAACAGTAGTATTAGGTAACAAACATAAGCATTTAGTACCAGTGGCGCAGCCAGACATTTGTTGAGGAGGGGTCTTAAATTCACAAAATAACTTCTAAGTATAAGGAAATACTTAATACATTCAAATTTACGTATTTGAATTCAATTTTTTATTAGTTTCTTATAATTTTGTATTGATTCGTCGTGATTCGTGATACTAAGGCCAAGTCATCGAAGACAACACTATTGATATTACCAAATCTAGATGAAGATTTAATATTGCCAATCCATTTAGTTGCTCCTCGCCTATTGTGTTTCGTAGATAATTCTTAAGGCGCCTAATCGCCATGGAACTCTCCAATTTGAGAAATAATAGCTTCAGAGTCCTACTAAAAATCTGACAAATATTTTATGCTAATTTTTTATTATAGTAGAAGCGTTCAAGATCTAGCTGACCGTCTTTTAAACATTTTAATTAACTTCGCTTAGGTAATCTAATTTCGACTTAAACTGGAAAAAGGTATACAGAGATTTACAAAAAAAACCGCTAATATTCTACCGTTTTGTTTACATTTATTTTAAGTGAAGAAGCAAAAATGGGTTACGTGTATTGTACCTGTAACAGGTAATCATTATTTTTCTAATATAAATTATAAATGAATAAAAAAGGATTTTGAATTATAAACGATTTTACTTACTGTGTGGATCGACACTCAGGGTGAAACTCAGAGGAGGGGGGGGGGGGGGTAACCACCCTTTCCTACACTCCTGTTTAGTACTATATAGTATGTATATACATACATAAGTACTTGGTTATTATTTACTTTTACTTAGGCAAGAACTATACGACACCAATTGTATCGACCGATATTGAAATATTAACCGATATAACAACAATAAAACCTTTACGCTTTTCTATTTATTTTGAACGATACAATTATGTAAGTACATATCAGGGTTACCATCTTCACGCGAGGACAACCGCTGCATTTTCTTTAAATAGCTTATAAGTACAACAATATTTTTGGTTTCTTTGAAACCAAAAATTTTGTTTTATAAGTTATTTTGGCAAATGTGGTGATTATCCTTGTGAGAAGGTGGCAACCCTGGTTTGAACTTCATATGTACATATGTAAGATATACCATACACCGATATCTGTGACGAAATGATGTAGGTTGTGATGGGTACGAATATACGTAATTATATTGAGCCTAAAATAATAAATAAATTATAGTTATTGGTTTCTGAAATTTTACGTTACGTTATTTTATTTTTGTTTTTATGACCAATTGTATATGAACGGCGCTAAATCGCAGTAGCAATTAAATGCCAGTTTACAAATTTTATCGATTTCTCTCTCCATATTCATTTTATAAGGAGTGAGTAGGAAAACAAATGGTTGAGCAGTATTTAATTGCTGCTGCGGTTTAGTATCGTTCACACATATGGGCCTTAGCCTTAATATAAATTCAACTAGAATATCGTTTCTGAATCGGGTCCATTCATATAACACTTACGATTTTACAAAGTAAAAGAAACCATGAATTGAAGATCAAATATTTCACTTGTGAATTACACCAAACTAAATGATCTTTTAAAGTTTTAAAATTGGAATTCTGTGTATTCTCAACCTAATTGTAGTCTTTTACAAGAACAAATTTGATTCACCATTAATAATTCAAAGGCTAGTTGGAAGATTGTACATGAGGTATTAGAACGTAATCCTCCAAATAAGCAAATACCTCAAGTATATCAACTCCGAACGAAGATATCCTTACATGTTCTAAATAGATTTCTAATGAATTTAATAATTTGTTTATAAACATATCCCAAGAATTAACTTCCACATTTAGTGCTACTAGAAATGTTGATACTGAACCTAATAAATTTATCTCTGGGTCACAGTTAAATAAATACGTCTCGTCTTGTTATTCATCACAGTTAAATAATTACGTCTCGTCTTATTATTTTGACCCTATAACTTCTTCGGAAATTATTATTGAAATTAATAATTTAAAAAACAAACGATCTAAAGGTGCTGATGAGATTGATAACTTGGTTGTTAAAAACTGCGCTTGGTACTTAGTGAATGTTTTAAAATTCTTATATAACCTGAGCCTTGATAATGGAATATTTCCAAATAATTTAAAATTAGCCATTGTAATTACAACATTCAAAAAAGGCGATGAATTACAGTTGAACAATTATAGGCCGATTTCTCTTCTAAGCACCGTATCTAAATTCTTTGAGAAACTAATAAAACGTTGGTTAGTACAATATCTTGATAAAATTAATTTTTTACACAATAAACAATATGGTTTTACTGCTGGTAAATCCACCGAAGAAGCACTAATTGATTTCTTTAGTCAGATATATACAGCTGTAAACAGTTCGCAAAAGCATACAGCAATGTTTATTGACATTTCTAAAGCTTTCGATGTAGTCAACCATGGATTAATGCTAGTTAAACTATGTAATATTGGTATTCGAGGTAAAATTTTAGATTTACAAGTTACCTTCAAAATCGGCGCCAAATTGTTAGAATAGGTGAAATATTAAGTAACACAGATGCTGTTACGTACATATGGCGTTCCCCCAGGATCAGTTTTGGGTCCATTATTATTTTTAACTTGAGCTCATAGGATATCCGATTGCTTTTGCTGATGATTTGGTCCTTAGCTACGCTATTCCTATAACTGATAGTACTTGAGAAATTAGTCATATTCGTGAAAAGGACCTGGACAATCTATTGCTTATTGTTAGTGACAAATCAAAACTCATGCATTTTGGGCGAAGGGATGCGTTTCCCTAGCGCACCCTCAAACGTACTACATGTATACATACGATAGACATCTAGGCTTGCCTCAGTGTTTTGTGCTTGAGTTTGTACATGAATTTAAATATCTGGGTTTAACTATAGATTCATTACTTAACTGGAAGGCGCACATCAATAATACTAGGAAAAGTGTAATCTGGGCCATATATATATTTTATATTCAGCAAAATTTGCCCAATGATTACATTAACGAAACTATACTATGCCCTATGACAATGATAGGCTGCTGCCTGAGTTCAACTTCGACAATTTATTCTCGGTGGTTTATCCATCGAGAGATTTGTGGTTCTCGGAGCAATTTATTAAAACTTTATCGGAGGCTTTTGCCTTCTTTTCTGATGGCTCTAGCTCTGAACAAGATGCTGGATTTGGAACTTACTGCTCTCTGATTGATTTCAGATCGTTCGGTAGTCTGGGTTTGCACTACACTGTCTTTCAGGCAGAATTAATTGCTTTGACTAATAGTGTTATTGAGGCTCTACGCGGTTTGCCATTAACAACAAAAATATTTTTTTCTGTACAGATAGTAAAGCTGTGCTGAATTCATTGAATAATCCCTTGACTAGCTCCAATCTTGTTAAGGACTGTAAACATTTCATCAACCTTCTTTGTTCTAACAATAGAGTTACTGTCTTATGGGTACCGGCTCATTATGAAATTGAAGGTAATGAGATCACCGATTCCCTAGCCAAGGCTGGCTTGCGATTAACATTAAACGGTCCCGAACCAGCGGCTGCCTTAGTTTTTATTAGCGACAAGAAGGCTATGAAAAACTTCGCTCTTACAGAGCTAAAGCTAAAGTGGCGTGCTACTTCTGGTTGCCGTAAGGCGAAGCACTTTATTAATGAGCCAGATCGGAGGTCTACTAAGTTTACTTTAACTTTAAAAAGAGACCATGGCCGTTTTAAGGACCATCGTCACCGCTTGGGATTGGCTCAAGATGATATATATGTATGACGACTGCCTCGAAGAAATTGACAGCTGCATTCATTTTGTATGCAGTTGTCCAGCTTTCGAAAGTGTTCGTTTTCAATTGTTTAATTGTAGGACTATCGATTTAGGTAGGCTACCTTCTCTCCCTTGGTCTAAACTAATCCAGTTTGCCAAGGTTGCAGTACGCTTCCGTGAGTTGGGATAGAATCCTAGGTTTGTACCATGTGCCCTTGTGGCATTGAGTGCGGAACCTTTATGGGTTCCAACCAATTTTAATAATAATAATACCATGCCCTAGTAGAATCAATAGTAATGTATGACATATCCAGTTGGGGTGGTACTTATTTTACTAATATTGAGGATCTATTTACCGCACAAAAAAGAATCATTAAATTAATTTACAAGCGCCCTCAGATAACACCAATAGTACCGTTGTTTCGTGAACTAAATTTATTGCCGTTTAGATATTAGGCCGTATTCTGGGATTTAAAATTTAATGTTATGTTATGTTATTTTTGTTTTTTTAATACAAATTCAAATAGGAAGCGGGGAAATAAAATAACATAACATGGATTTTATGATGCCGGAATACGGGGCATTATCTCTATATTTAGAAAGTCCTCAAAATGTTTTTTAATCGAAGTAACAGTTTTCACAATCGCGCTGTAAACACATACATATAATACGAGGAAACAAATAACTTTGCCGGTGTTCGTTGCAATAGCGAAAAATTTAGAAGATTCTATCTTTATATGGCTACATTCTTTTTCGACATGCTACCTAACGATATTAAAAGTCTCAGAACAAAACAATGATAAACAAACATTAAATTAGCGTAGATAATCCGCTGCAGGGATATTAGGCGTCTTCCCGCTAGCTTTGTTTGTGTTGAGATGCCTAAAAGGCATGCGTTTATTGCAATCGTTCTTTTAATGCGCTACAAAGTTGAAGAAAACAGGTAATACCTAGACACAGTTCAATGATTCTATACAATTTTTCAAAGCTGTATTAGCATGATCAACATTTATTGAATAAACTGAGGGACAAAAAAAAAATCGGTCACCTCAAAAACTGTTTTTACCGGCATCTCAACAATGTCGTCTATATAATATCTATAGGTACCAATCCTACAATAAAGAAGGATAAACAGAAACAGAACTTTTATATTACGTAATAATTGGACTTGCATGCATACTACTTTGTATACAGTCAAACAAAATCATTTTCATTCATTCATAGGCAAACAAAATTTATGAACACAGTATGTATTCTATTATGTAGGGGAGAGTCTCCGATTTTGGGCATCCCTGCATAACTTTTGACAGAATGCAAATATGGCTGATCTGACTGTTGTCGTACTTGTATTTTGACAGTACGCAGTTTTCTAGCTAATATTGAAGTGAATGGACGAGCTTGTTCATTTGATGCGATCACATTAAAAAAAAGTCAGTAAAAATCAACACATTTGTGATTTTCCAATGTTTTAAAAATGCGATAAATCGATATGTCTACAGTATTTTCGTTGTGATTTGGGATACCACATCGGTTTATATCAAAATCATGATACATCACATTTTTATGGTTACTCCGAGGATGGTCGTGATTTTCGGTTGTGGGCACCCTGTTTTTCATTTAAAGCGTCTGTTTAACTGGAAAACTGCCAGATCGTTTCTGCCAACATAACATATTGTTACGGTGACACCTAGGATAGAATAGGAAAAGAAAAAGAAGGTAACTGCACCTGCCAAACTATCGGGCAAACGCTCTAAA
This sequence comes from Tipula helvola, assembly GCA_963556165.1. NCBI lineage: Eukaryota > Metazoa > Arthropoda > Insecta > Diptera > Tipulidae > Tipula > Tipula helvola. The sequence goes on along the minus strand of OY744481.1, from coordinate 177,688,812 downwards.
AAAAAGAACTCTTCACCATCTAATGATGATATCGACTTCTGCATCATCTGTTTGAAGCCTCTGCAATCGAAGTTGACCGCTGCAAATTCCATCAAGTGCAACACGTGTGATCGGCCCACGCATTTGAAGTACGCTGACATGCATTCCAGTTATTTCACATGCAAACATTGTGTTCCTGTCTAGGAAGATGAGGAAGGCGATAAATAATTTTTAAAAAAGCCTTTTTTTGTTATTTTTGCCACTGAAGGTCTTTAAAATTATTAAACCTCGAAATTCTTTCGAATTAGGTGCGTTCTCCTTCAACTATTCCCATTTTCAGCGAATTTTCGAAGGGTGCCCATAACCGGTTACGATTTTTTTTTTTTGCCAAAAAAGATGACTTCACAAAATTGGTCGTAAAATTTTGAAGGAATCAATGTAGTTGCTTATTGCTTTAGCAAACAGTTAGCTAATGCCTCTAGCTTTCCATTGATATTCATATCTCCGGATAATATGGACTCAAACGAAAATTATGGGTGAAAAACAAAACTGTGCCCACAACCGGAGACTCTCTCCTACTTTAATTGTTTTTGTTTTTTACGTGAATGTATTGGAAAGGAAATCTTTATGCGTCTATAACTTTGGAATCCTACCACCTAAAGATCTTAGCCATACCACTTTTTTCTTAAGCGGGGATACAAGGTATCTCTCTCGCTCTAGCGCTTTGCTTTAGTTGAGATGCCTAAAAGCGAAAGTCGCTTATCTGTATTTTAGTAGTTTTGAGAAAATGAAGGTAAAAGTTTTAAAATCAAATGGGAAAACATTGAGAGGATTATATGTAGGGCATCCAATTTGGGGCCAGAAATAATTCCGGAATTTTCGAATTTGAATATTCTCGATTCCGGAATCAATTCCGGAATTGTTTTTTAATAATCTTTGATTGAAAATTTAAAATCAAATTTGTACAAAACACATCAAATTTCTTTTATTTCGTTTAAAATATTAGATATTTCTATAATTAATGCATACTAAACCGCAGTTACAATTAGGGTAAACAGATTTTGTAGAATTTAAAAAATGTATAGAATTTATAAAGTTTTTGGGATTTGTAGTAATTATATAAATTCTTTAAATTTAAAAATTCTTTAAACGCTAAAAATTTTAACAATCATATAAATTCAGTAAATTCTACAAATTCTATAAAGAACATTCAATAAGTTGCTTAAATCCTATAAAATCTGTAAATTTGCTAAATTTAATAAATCTAATAAATTTCATAGATTTTATAAGTTTTAATATGTCTATAAACTCTATAAATTTTTAAATTTTCTGAACTTTATAAATTATATCAATTCTACAAAATTTATAAATTCTCTAAATTTTGTAAGCTCTTTGAACTCTATTATTTGTTTCAAGCGTGTCGGTTTTATAAATTCTAAAAACTCAAATTTTACTTGTTTAACAAATACTAAAATTTCGATAAATCCTATAAACTTAAACAATTCTATGAATGCAATAATTTCCATAAATACTATACTTAAATTTAATAATTCTCTTAGTCCTTTAAATTTTATAAGATTTATAAATTCTATGAATAAAGTTTAAAAGTTCAGTAAGTACTTTAAATTCTATAAATCTCTAAATTCTTTAGTTCTTAAAAATTAAAGTCGATCAATTCTATAACTTTTATAATTTTTTTAAATTCTACAAAGTCTATAAATATTAAAAATTCTAATATGTACCGTTAATTTTGAAAGTGGTTAAGTTCATATTTTGTTGCAATGAGATAATGAAAGAATTGAGAATCAATAAATGAAAAAGTATATGGGATTTTAAATTTTCTTATTTTTTGCATATTTTGCAAGTTTTAGGGATTTAATTTTTTATGTTAGGTAAAACATTTAGGTTTAGGGTACTAGTTTTGGGTTCATGTTACACGCTGCGTTAGAATGTTATGTTAAACGTTGCGTTAAAATGTTGCGTGTCATGTAAAATGTTATATTAAATAAAAATATTTCGTCTCTTTTTATTTATCGCATTAAAATAGAAACAAAAACGATAAAAAACATAGCGAGAGTACTTTCAGTGTTCACGTTACATGTATGCTGTATTGAAAATGTCATGACCATCTTTGATGCTAAATATTTCCGTGCGTCCGACTTTTCCCACTGTTATATTCGCGATTTGCAACAAAGTAGCTGACATCTGGTGAAAACAATATGAACAAAATTTAACCATAGAACAAGGGGGATCAGAACTGTCAAACATTTGAATTTGACAATACTCGTCCCCTTTACTTACAAAGAAACTAACGCTAACTACATTTGATGAAAATCGCCAATACACTTTGATATTTGCTTTGACTTTACTAGTTAATTCTGTCCGCTTGCTACTGGTCGGGGCTATGACAACAGATTTATTTGCCATCGGTCGTGTTTATAACACTTAACCGTCTAAGCTATTGCTGTTCATAAAGTGAGCTTGTTATAATATGAAGGCCAAAATCGTCTCAATATTTACCTCTATTTTTAATTTTATGTTTTAGAAAACATTTGCGGTTCAGGTGGAGCTTGAACCCCATTTATTTATTTTTTAATTTAACTGTAAGTTGTTTACCGATAAAAGATTATACTAAATATATCTCTGTGGTTATCAATTTATCATTAACCTAATTTTTTGGAAAAATGCACTTTCAAAATAAACGGTCCATATGTTTATAAGTTCTATCAATTCTATAAACTCCACAAAATGTATAAATTTTATAAATTCTTTAAATTTTGTAGGTTCACTACTTTAAAAATTCCATAATTTCTATAAATTCAATAAAATCGACAAATTCTACAAATTTTAGTATTTCTAAAATTGTTTTAATTTTTATAAATTTTATAAGTTCAATACATTCTTTGCCGCCCCGGTGGCACAGGTGTTAGCATGGGTGCTTTAAGCTCCGGAGGTCTCGGGTTCGATTCCCGGCGGATGATGAAAAAATCACGGCTGGTTAATGTAAGGATCAATGAATTAATCACTCATTATCCGTTAAAAAAAATGATTACGAAACTTCATAATGAAGCGGCCAAATCCCTCTATGGGATGTAGCGCCAGCGGAAAAAAAAATACATTCTTTGAATTCAACAAATGAAATAAATTCTGTAAATCATATAAATTCTATTAATTCTATAAATTCTATACAGTTTAAAACTTCAGTAGGTTAGGTTAGGTTAGTTGAAGTGGCACAGAATTTATCTCATTCACCCTTACTGGAACCTTTTAAAGCTACCTTGATAGCATAGACCATCTCGCACTTTAATGTTTTCGATACTGAACTTACCTAAGTTTAAACCAGACTTAAATTGCTTTACTACAAGTGAGGGTGTCAGTCCACCTATCCAGCTTAAGTGCTATGATAGGACCCTCAGATTTGCTATTTCCGATTGCAGCTGGTAGTTCTAGAAACTTTATAAGTTCAATAAATTTTTTAAATTCCTTAAATTTTTTAGATTCTATAAGTTCTACAAATTGTTTTATTTGACAGAGTTCTATAAATTCTACTATGTAGCTTAAATTGTTTTTCATTTTTTTTGTTTCTAAAATTCCTCAATTTCTATGAATACTATAAATTTTATATTTTCTTTGAATTCTGAAAATTTTATAAAATCGATGAATTCTATAAATTTCATTATTTCTATAAATTTTTTAATTCCTTTCATTCAGAACAATATCGAAAAGTTGGATTGTTGTGAAAGAAAACATTAATTTGATAAAAATTAGGGTCATAACTAAAGGCTCAACCAGTGAAAAATTATAAATTAAAGCTCAGTATGCAGCTCGCGGTAAGAGAAATTTTAACGCGGTCTCCACAAGTCTCCACTAAATTACAGATAAATTCGCAAGCTAAAAAGATTATGTAGAGATAAATTTTGACATTTGTTTTATTTGTCCCATAAATAAGTATTTGTAGTCCTATGTAAATAAGTATTTTAATAAAAATTTAAATTAAAAGTTAAATAAAGTATTGAGTGATTTTTATCAAATGGATTCAACTGACGAAGACAATAATGTGCCGCAGCTATTGTCTAGATCTTCTTCACTGTACTCCATTTTGCGATTTAAAACAATAAATGTTTATTTTTTGGTCGCTGTCAAAATTTATCTCAATTTTATTGTGCTAGGCAGATAAATTGCTGCGAAAACGTTTGTAGACTTTCCACTAGCGCAGTCTGTATTTGAATGAGATAACTACAAAATTTTCACGTCAGCTGCGTACCGCTTCTGCGAAATCGTGAGCTAAATATTTTTTTGTTATTTCGCTAGCTAAATTTTACGTCAAATTTGTATGAAAAATTTATCTTAGCACGAGCAGCATACCGAGCTTAAGGAATTTTAACGACACTAATTTTTCTTAATTTTTTTTGACATTCGAACCAGAGAAAAATTATAAACTTAATAAAGGAACCTACACACACAAACAAAATAAAAAATATTAAATTACAAATTGTTATTGTTTATGTGCAATACAAAATGGGGCTACATAATTTGCGAGCAGAAAATGATCACATGTTTTACCCTTTTAGGAAAAAGTACATTAGAAAAATGTTGTTAAATCAACAAATAAATTAATTTCAGTCAGTTAAACCTAGAAAAATAAAACTGAAATGAATAAATATAAAATGAAAAATAAAAGCCATGACATGAAAAAGTTTGCATCTTTCGCATCAACATTTGTTTGGATTTGACGTTTATTTTTTAAGTTTGGACGCAAAATTGCGGGTTCCTAATTTTTCTTAAGTGACAGATCAAATTTAACGAAGCTTCGTTAAATTTCTTAATTGACGTTAATTTTTCACTGGGCGAGAATACAGAAATGATATCTATGGCATTTTTAAGTTTTGTTAATTTTTAATTTTTAAGTTTATAATTTTTCGCTGGTCACCACTTAAGGCATCCAATTTTTGACCAAAATGTAATTCCGTAATTTTCGAATTTAAATGTTCTCGATTCCGGAATTCCAGAAATAATTTATTTAAACAATCTCTGATTAAAAGTTAAAAATCACAATTTACAAAAACATCAAATTTCTTTTATTTCGTTTAAAATATTAGAGATTTTTATAATTAATGATTAAAATCGAGTCTTTCCTGTCTTTCTCATTAAACCTGACTCATCGAGGCTTGTGTCGTTTAGGCTAGAATTTTTGGTGATGATATTTTCCGCTACTGAATACGCTCTTTTAGCCTCGAAGGGTACTTCCATCTTTCCAAAATTAACCTCCCTTGACGATGCAAAAACGTGTAAAAACGAGTCAATTTGTCTTTCCATTAATTTTGAACGTTTTGCTGTTACAAAATTAATTAAAAAAACTAGCAATCGATAATTTTCTAAGCGTTAAATCAATAAAACGATTTTGAGGAATTTTGACCATTTTGTATCGTCACCAGCGATATGTTTATTCTTTCCCTTTTTAAAGAACTAATCAAATCATGCATTTTTTATTGAAACAACGTTACCACAATAAGCATTCTGGGCCAATGGATAAGATTATTGAATTCACCAATTATATCATCGCCGCCCGAGCTTGAATTGCTCTCATCAAATTTATAACTGGCATTCGACGACGAGGAGTTGAAGAACTCCTTACTGAATTTGTTTGTTTGAGTTCGAAACCAGATATAATGTATTATGTATAGCATATTTTATTATGTACTAAGCACCTTTTTCAGTTTAAAAACTAAGAAACAACACAACACGTATTTAGCATGTGTATTTTAGAAACCGAAACAATTAAATGCACAAGGTAATTTTCAGGGACGAGCATTTATTGTTTCATCATCCCTTTATTAGGTGTCACGTCATGGTGAATGCAACACAGAACCACTAAAACTAAAACTTCCAAAAGTAGTCCCCTCTCTATTTTGACTAGCTCTCTAAATTGATTACTTTTATCAGTCACTAAAATATTACGTAAACATTTTTGGAAAATTGAAGAACCTTTTTCTTTTCAGCCTGACTGAATTTTCAAATTATTAGAGTTTTTATTCCTTGAACTAACCACCTCCATAGATTGACCAATATTTCTGGGTCCCTTGAATAGTGACTTTAGAGAAGTTTCCCTGTGTATAGTTTTTTTTAGTTGAAGTAGGAACTATAATTACATAAAATTATATTGGAATTACTTAAATTAGTGTGAATAATAGAAATTCATTAATTCCGGAATTAGTATTTTCAATTTCGAAACAATCGAAACCAAAATATGGGCCGGTATTCCGGAATACCGGAACTCCGAATTCCGGAATTGGATGTCATTCTTATATGTATTACCTAAATAACAAAGACGCTTAAAGTCACTTAGGCGACTTTTGCTTTTAAGTACAGAATTATCAATCAGGAATCTTTTCAGTCCTTACAGTTATTTATATTACATATTAATGTTTATTTTTCATACTCCTGATAAATTATTCTACTCAATTTCATGTTACCGTACCGTTTCGTTTATAATGGAATGAACTTTAAGAACAGCGAATCGAGTAACAGCGGTTGGTGCTGGCTGAAAAAGGATGGTCCCAACACTATAATGCTGTAAGATTAAACGTTTTACAAAGAAACATTTTTGGTGTGACGCCCGAGGCAAGGTAAGCATAGAGGCATAACGTCCACTCAGGATCGTTTTATCAAAATGTTTACATTAAGAGAGCGATTCACAACTGCTAGAAAGCTGAAAATGCAACTCACTTCTTACATAAATATTTATCATATTATCTTAAGGAGGTATGAGGTACAAGGGATGTGGCTATTCATTTAATTAATAATGTTTTCCTAAGGCCATTTTCACTAGCGTTGGTCAAATTTTCAATACAATATGTTGTCTTTAATTTATTCTAGTTACAATAATTTAGTGCGTCGTATTGTACATAAGGGCAAAACAATAAGCCACTATTAATAATAATAACAACAACTTCAAAAGTTTTCGTTGTATTTGGGAAAAAAATCGATCGATATTTTTGATTTCGTTGTTCCTTAAAGAAGACTAGTATAGTAAAGGAATGAGTTTTAGAGAAATGTTAAAAAACAAGAAAAGTCTTATTGGGTTCATGAACAATATTTTCTATACGTTTGTGATAATAATTCCATTTTTCGTATATGTACATTTCTTAAGAGAAAGAAAAAAAATATTTCATAAAAAAATGTATGTTAAGTTCATGAAGTTTTTAATTTTGTATTGGACCCAAAAGAGTTAGACAAACACCATATTGCCAGTAAAAATAAAATCTCACCAAATCGATGATATTTTATCGATTTAACAAAGATTTTTGTCTTCAAAACATAAAACGATATAATATTTTAAGATTTATGTGCACACAGTTATTACATAATTTACATCTCCTGGTGTCGTATATGTAAAAATGTAGACGGCAATACGGCTTCATATTTATTTACACATATGTATTGTGAATGAATACAACATACATATATCTATGTAATTTATACATATGTACAAAAAAACACATTTCCCTTACTACTCAGCATCTAGATATTTCGATTTGCTATGGAAATAAATGTACGCGCTGTTTAGAAGCGAAAATAAAAATGGAATCCACTAGCTTGAAAGAAGCCAAAAATGTTCTTACGCGTGTTATGTTGTATCTTATGAACATATCTTTCAAACGGCTTCGAAAGACAGATGAAACAGCACGAGCACATCACGGCCCTGAAACTATACCAATACTACATTAGCTTTATTCATTACGATGATGAGCGCGGTCCTGCTATATTTTGAGAAACTGAAATTAATTCTAAAACTCGAAACTATCGACACAAATGAAACTAGTATGGAAATCAGTAGAAAACAAATTCTAGACTTTTGTTTTGTTTCATTCATTAAAGAAAATTAAAGTTCTATCTAAACGAAACAAAAAAAATGAATTTTCATTTAAAACATTAAAAAACATAAAAAACAAAAATTATCGATCTAAATAAAATGTTTGATAGTATTGTTTTCATATCATATATGTGGATACGATGAGGTATATAAAAAACCTAGTGTTCTCTCTTTTATTATAGTTCCCCTGGTCTCTGTCTTTATATATTCATACCAATTTACAACATAAGAATAAACAAATACATAAGTGTTTTGTGCTATGTAATAACGCGAGACTTTGGGGGTGGAGATTTTTTATATGTTTTTTATGGATCCCTCGTATTTGTATTATTTTTATTTTTAATGGTTTGCTTTCGCGACCCCAAAGTAGTCAAATTACATATTGGGATTAAATTATTTTGGTAATCGAAAGATGCTTGCATATTTTAGGACACAAGCAAAACTAACCAGCGTAAATCTAGTAGAGTAGTCTATTTTTAGAATAAATATAAAATTTTAAAAAATTCTTGAAAATATTATTAAAGAAATAACGGTATTTACTAGACACATATATAATAAATAATAAACCATAGTGATGAAAAGCTCAACTGTATTTTTGAAATGAGATAAATATATGTACGTACATTTAGTGTTTTTATGTGTGTACTGTGTACATAATATGAGACAATTGGGGTCATAAAATTATTTTGTCTCTTTTTCTTTATAAAAAAAATTTTGTTGTTTAGTTTACGAAATATGCATGAATGTAAAAAATCGACAAATTTTAGGATTTATGCATATGTGTGTGCGAGTGCTATGTTTTGATTACAAACAAGTTACAACAATTATGATTTGATCAGTGTCAAGAATAGTGACAGAAAGTGATGGTTTGTTAGCTACACTTCATCAAAAAAAAAAAACATACACCTTATTTTTTCTTTCAAATTGATGTATAATACATAGGGTTGCCAACTGGGTCATTTTCGCCCGGAGACACCGGGCTTCAGACCGAATCTTCGGTCTCCGGGCCAAGTTCACAAAACTCCGGGCAAAATCTCATCAACCAACAAAAGAATTATAGAATAAGATATATAACCCATTCGTTCATTTATCATCGCTTAATATTAAAGAAAGAAAATTAAATTTCGGCGATATATGTAAAGCTGGTAACATTTTAAATCTACCAATTAATGAAGGTACAGCCAGGCTGCGGCCAGAGTGCGCGCGATAAGCGATGCGAGGCGAGAAGCGATGCGAGAAGCGACTACTTGCGACAAAACTGCACACATATATTTAAATAGAACTGTCCGTAGTTAAAGCGATGCGAGGTGCGAGTGAATGCGAGTTTCAAAGCTAGAAGCGATAAAACTGAACATGTTGAGTTTTGTCGCTCGTTCTCGCGCGAGATTATATACATTTTGCATAGTGTTATATAAGTGTGCATTAATTTTTTTTTATTATTTTGAAATTTTTAGAGAAGTTTTACTAATAATAATAAATATTAATAACAATAATGTTATTAATTGTTTGTAATAGATAATTAAATGAAAAATGAATAAATATTTGAAGTTAATATTTTATAAATTAAAAAAAATCTTTCTATATCGATGTTTTTATTAAAGATCGACGAAGAATGATAATTAAAATACAAATACAAGGCACAGAAATTCAAAATATTTTCATAAAAAAAAACTTTTATTAAACTTTAAAAACCGCTTCTATCGCATCTACTTTGGACATCACTCGCTTCATCCTCGCATGAAATCGCCTCGCTTCTCGCCTCGCCTCGCTTATCGCGCGCACTCTGGCCGCAGCCTTACTCTTTAATGATAAAAACAAAAACAAAATTATTTCGATCTAGCTCTTTCAAAGTGATTTAAATTTTTATTTTTAATATCGTTCTAGAAACAGAGAGCGTAAAAGTTAAAAATATCGCTTCCAATCAATACTACAGAGCGATTGAAGAAAATGCATTTGGGTAGGGAGCGATATTTTTTGTAACACGAATTGCTCTTTCAATATGATTAAGGACGCGTCCGATTTCTGTGAGAAATAGGGCTAGATACTCGATACTCAGATAAGCAGATTATCAGTTGTTTTTTGCGAATTTGCTAGAAATGTTATACACGATAATTTAGCAACCCAATTGGTTTCTGAATTTCAGAAAATGGGATACTTTAACGCACTTTAACGTTTGTGCTTAATACAAAAATATATTTTACTTTGCTAAAATAATCGAGTAGTTTACGCAAGCAAATTTTCGATTAGCAAATCCGCCATATTGACAGAGTTGCGAATTGCTAGAGTATCGAGTATTTATCCCATAATTTTTCTGTGATAATTAATGTTGAACTGTACGCAACCAAATTATCACAGCACCGGTGTGTAATAATTTTGACATGTCCGCAATAATTCTTGTTTCTGCGTCAGTGAAGTATGTTAATTTTAGTAAGTAACAAGATTTTTGTATTGATGAAATTAAATTTACGACCAATAAATTTATAATCGTTCGTAAAAGTGATCATGCGTGCCTTTATTCTGTTCTTTTCAATCATTTTGTGAGCAATTTATTGGTTTTTGTGCTGTACCAAAATTTGTGTAATATTGTATCAATAGTATTATCTGCAAGCCCTAATTATTTCTTATAAGTACATAATTCATAAATTCATTGCCATTACATCGTTAAATGGTGGTTTTTAGATTATTAATAAGTACAGCAATAATTGTTGATCAACTATCAATTTTATTTGTTTAAAAATGCTAAATTTTCATTTAGCGCGCCTCAAATTTCATTAATTTTTATGGTGAATATGTCGGTGATCCGTAGATTTCTTTATTGGGGTTAAAATTTAAAAAAAATATGATCTAGGCGCTATTTTAGTGTTACTGTATTATTCTCCAAGCATTATCCGTGAAATTTATTATGTCAAAATTATTTCAGTATTCGGACAGCAAATGAACTTATTTCAAATGTGGAAGAGAAAATTATTTCACTAATGTCAAATTTATCACAGAAAAATTATTTCTCACAGAAATCGAACGTGTCCTAATAATAAAATTCAATATGTACTTAAATGGTATTTAGATAAATTTCTGGAATATGGCCAATTAGGAAGGAACTTGGCCATTTCGTATCCGATTTAGATGAAATTCAGCATGTTCGATGGAAATGGGATTCTTAAATGATTTTTAGAAGAAGTTCGGGAATTATCCAAAAATGATTTTAGAATCCCATTTCCAAGGCACATATCGAATTGCAATATAATCGGTTAAGGAATAGCCAAGTTATATCCTAGTTGACCTTATTTCAGAATAGTAGATATTTGTAAATGTGTATCAGTTCGCTAACAAATCAGGCTTTCTAAAGAGAGCGTTTTAGAAGGTTTTGAATACCGTTTGCCGTAATAACAAGGGCAAGAGCGAAATAATATTACTAACGATTTTATTCATTAGAGCAGAGCGTATTTGCTTTTTCAATATAACTCATTAACAAAGAGCAAAAATATGGTAATACAAACGCAATAGCGGAAGAGCACCTCATAATAAAAATAATATCCTGCTCTTCAGAGCGATATTTTTTGTTTTACAAATATCGCTCCTTATGAAGAGCCTTTTAATATTTTTTATTTTCGCTAAGAGCGAAATGCCATCCCTTTTTAAACTCTGGTTTAAAAACAAAAATTTCACAAAACATAATTAGCCAATAAACAAAACATGTGAGGCAAGCCCTCCAGCTTTTCCCTGTGTTTTTCCGAAAGATGCTATGTAGAAACAAATATGTACTATATTATACATCTATGTAAAATGCAGTACTGCAGTCACAATGTTGCGTTAAAGTTGAGGACAAGCTATCGAGACATGTTGCAATTAGATCCGGTCTTCGTAAAGGAGAAGCATTAATATCATGTTGGAATCTAATCTCATGTTGGAATACGTTTCTTAAAAGGAAACACCGTAGGACAACATCGTCTACCAAGCAGTTACGACCACCTTTAAGGTAGTATGCATTTTATGAAGCCCGAGACAGTGAGATTTCGAAAGTGCAATAATTCGTAAAATCGATACTCTCAAACTTTTATCAGCATAAAATTTTCAATTCACGCCTGCATTGCAATTCCTGTAATAATTTAACTTAGATATTCGGAAGTCTGGATTTTATGCAGTGCATAATCGCAATATCACGAGTGTTTCAGACGTGAAGTATGCCTTGAAACGTTTTCTCAAATCCTTCCTTGTAAGACAATTTCTACAGTCATTTAACTTTGCCAGACCTTGTACACGTCATAAAATCGAGAATTTCATTCATCTATCTTGTCTGGCAGAGTTAAATGACTGTAGAAATTGTCCTGCAGTTTAATATTAGAAGAGTTTGCTCTAGGATAGACTTTATTTACGAAAGTGCACGTGTGAAAGTTTTAAGAGACATCCACTAGAAATGTGAGGTTACCATGAAAACTTAATAAAAAAAATATTTAATCAATCGAAGATGGTTTAAAGCTGGTTTAATGGTTTTTTTCTAAATTGATCTAAAACTTATTTGCAATCCAAATGAAAGATGTTGTGTGTATAAGAGATAATTAATTTTCCAAAATAACAAAGATACATATTGTAAATCGGTTGACAAACCGTGATTTTGTTGCCAAAATTCCTAAACTAAAAAAAAGCAAAATTGTTGTTTTAACCGTTTTTTTAATTCTAATCTAAATGCATATTTTATTTATACATCCATATGTACATATACCATCTGATCAAATTTGACTCGGACTGGTAAAGAGAACAACATTTTTATGTATTTTAAATCAGTGTTTAAATTCAAATTTCGTTCCTTTATTTATTCTCTTTTTGCGAAAGAAGAGAAAAAAATATTTTGTTTTGTTTCTTTCCTCCGGAACGAAATCCAACAAAATAAAATATCTCTCCTCTCTTATCTTTTGTGTTTTATATGAGGAGAGATATTTTACTTTTGTCGATTTCGTTCCCGGGAAAAGAAAGAAACAAAAATATTTTTTGTTTTCTTTCACAAAGAGAGAAAAAAAAGATAAAAGAAGGAAACGAAAAAATGAATTTAAACACTGATTTTAATACAAATTTTTATTATCGCCTTCAAAATAGGCTCCTTTTGAGCCAATACAAGCATGCCAACGGTTAATCCATTTTTCCATACACATCTTATAGGCCTCGGCCGAGATGGTCTTTGCGGATATTTGAGTTTCGGAAATATGAAAAAGTCACAGGGGGCCAAATTTGGCGAGTACAGTGGCTGTGAACGATGACTTTTGTTTCGTGGTTGGTCAAAAATTCAGTCACAATTTGGCTGGAATGTGACGGCGCATTATTGTGGTTAACCAAAATGTGTTGAGTCGATCCATAAGAGATGTTGAGAGCCTCTGATATCTCTTTAATGCCAACACTACGTTTTGAGCACAATTTTCTTCACTTTTTCGATGTTATCGTCGTTAACAGAGGTGGATGGACGATTCGCATGAGGGAAGTTTTCTACGACGTCACGACCCTCACTGAATGCTTTACGCCACTCAAATATTTGCGTTCTCGATAGAGTAGACTCCCCAAAACACTTTTGCAACATTTTCAATGATTCCATAGCCGTAATTCCATTGGAAACACAAAATTTCAAGCAAACTCGTCGTTCAATTTTTTTTTTTCATAATAAAAATTGCCAGACAAACTTTTCGCGTCGTAAACAAATGGCTGGCAAACTCATACTAATGGACATATTCTGCTCAAACGTCACACGTATGTCAAAGAAGGTTGTACCAACTTAGAAAAAAAAAATTACCGATTTGGTATGGTACATATGATTTTTATTTAAATTAATGAAATAAATAAAAATAAACCTCCATTGAGTGGTCACTTTAGAGAAGTTTCACTGTACATTTTTATTTTATACAACGGTATAACTTTATTTTATTGTTGAAAATAATAGGCTCACTAGTTACTAAGCTTTTCTGCGCCATAAATAAGTTTTTGTATGGGTTGGAAAGTGTTGTGTTTAATTCTTTGCGATTTGCAGTAAATATTGCAAATGATTTTCATTTTTTCTCAATTTCTTATTAAAAATCTTGTATTAACTATACACCACGTCCTGCGACATTATTTTCGACTTATATTCAACTGATACCCTTACTTCCAGCCTTGAAATTATAATCTTGAGCACACATATTCGGAACTTTCTTTAAAATATCTTTCTAATTCTTGAAGCGGTTAAAAAAATCGGTCTATTAACAAAATCTGCTAGTTTTTTCGTAAAGAAATTATACACATCAGCAATTTTCAACTTGACGTCCTTGCATCATTCTCTTTTTCTCTGCACTCAAAGCTTTTTTGTCGGAAAATAAGAATGCAATGTTTTTATTTGACAACTACCACAAATGATTGCATATTTGATTTAGTACAACTATCGTCAACTTCTCATCATCTGCTTTGTATTTATAAATATCTCGGTAAATAGTTAAAATCCATGTTTGGCGCTTTAGTGCATTGAAACCAAACTTTCACATAAAATCTTACGACGAAAACGCATAAGTATATCCCGTAAATTATTCTCGAAATCTAAATACAACCAAAACCAACAAACTTCCATATCTCGAACTTCTATTATTCGAATTTTCCTTAAATCGAATTTATATTTTGGCAGGAGGATTAAATATAAATTATTCTTAACCTAACTTCAGCGAAAATGGATATTTTCATTTGATATCATGATCAAAAAGATTACGAGTGATTTTCAATAATTCCTTGTAATAATCTCGAGCAGGTTTCTTTGCCAATTTCCTGCTTTGAACTTATCCCGTTTCAATGAATTCCAAGCATCTTTGAATCTCCAAATAAAGGAACATTTACTTCAGAAGTTCCGCCCAATTTTGATTCACACTTCCAACTTTGATTATAGTTTCGAAAGCAGCCTCCTCCATTTCCAAATCAGTTGATCTTGAAAATTTGGAAACAGCCAATAATTGCTCACCAACCATATGAGAAATTACCACCGGTCAACGGTCTCTGTTTCAGACAACTCTGGAAGCAATTTTGCATCCCAATGTAATACGCCTGTTGCACACTCGAAAGCAGATTTAAGTTTTTCTGCTATTTCTACTCTACTCTTCTTCTACTACCTTATTTTATCCGTGCTTACTTGAAGATAGTGGACGCCCTCTAAGTAGTATTTGTAGCTTTCTAATCAAAGGAGAAATTTTTGTGTGTAAAACGTTTAGCTAGAATAACCGCTGTTATACATTCATCGCGGCTCAAGTTATTGATAAATGGCAATGAAAAAAAAAAACATTAATAATTACATATAAACCATATCCACGATATTGTTTTATTTATGTTGTGTTATTGAAAAACAAAACCTTTAGGGATGCTGGTATATAAAAATATTCTAATAAGCTCTTGCTTCTAATCCAACTATGGCAACATATCTAATTAGAATTAAATAATCTTTTGTAATTTAAAGTTTACAGTGAAAACATCTTTGGTGCGTTAATTTTGCGAACCAAGTGTGGGTCACATTGCCCTAATTTCGATCACATTTCGCTCATAGAGAGCATAGTGCGTCAAAAGCGCCAAAAAGGAAAGACGAAAAGTTTCGGAAATAGACGGGTAAATTTCGTGTAGTTAGTTACTCCGAAGTTACCCGCTAAAAAGCAACCCGTTTGGTTTTCTGTTCGCCACAAACGAAACTAATTAACTACCATTTCAAAAATCAGATTTTCTTATTTTAGCTATATGGTACATAGATATGTATTACATATATAAATAACAAACAAAAACTGAACTGAGATCAATTTCTAGTATGAAGAGTTCAGCATTTGTTGATCTAGGTTCCGTTTTTGTCAGTCAATAGAATACGACATAAGGTTTATTATACATTCCCCACGTTTTGATTACATAAAGATATCGCCGATTTCGATAGTTTTTAGCAGTTACAACTCTCCTACATATAAAAAAACAATTAAAATTCGCAATGACATAAATGTTATGAAATTCTTCCGTCTAATAAAAAAACAAGAATGATTTGACGATGATTATGATTAAAAAATGTAAAAATGTGCTATCGCACTTAATATTCGCTGAGCACATGTACTAAAAAATACTCTTTTTACATAGGATTACGATTTACGAGTTTATAAAGTGTTCTCTCATTTTATCATGTATGTCTCTCCTAATATCACAGTGATTTTGTACGTCATTGACATTTGATAAAACCAGGGTTTACAAACTTAAATTAGAGAATAAACAAAACAAAATTTACAAACAGAAATCGTCTTCAAATGGCCGATATGAGCTTATGTGATACTTGGGGGGGCCAAGTATAACAAAATTGAACTCATTCATAAGTTTAAAGTTTTTTTCCATTTATCAAAATTATCGTTGGAACTTAGGTAACCCACACCTATCAAGTTCCATAGGTTTAGAATTTTTGTTTCACTTTTCATAGGAAACCTTATAATAAAATGGAACTCAAACTTGGAACTCAATTCCAAAAAAATCAAAATACATTATATTTGAAGTAGTGATACTTGGGACATACTGTGATGTGATTGCCATTACTCACATAACCAAAAACTTGATAGTGTAAATGCAGTAAATTTTTATTTTTTTTTATCTGTCTCGCCATCTCGCTTATTGGATTGTTTAAATATTCGAGTAAATAAAGGAGACAAAAGATTATAAAGTTAAAACGGGTGCACAATATATGTATGTAATGTGAATAATTTGTCTTTTTCTATTTGGTGTTAAAAATCGTCATTTAATTTTTTTTTTAAATCAGAAACATCATAAAAAAATTTTATTTTATTTACTATTTATTTTTAAAAATTAAACATTTTCCTTTTAAATTGAGTTACTTAATAAATGTTTAATAATTAAAATGAAAAAAATCTACTACACCTAAATAAATGTAGTGTAAAACGTATTAGAAAAATATTTCATTGAAGAAAAAAATGTGAAGAATTTTTTAGATGATTACATGGATGTGTGTGTACCTATAGTTTTTTCTTTTTTTGTGGATGTATGCACAATGTTTATATAAAAGAAAATATGGTTTCTTTTTGAATAAATTATGTATTTTATGTTGTTTAATGTGTTAGTGGGGAATGTATATACAACATATTTTTTTAATTGAAAGTTGAAAATGACAGAAAATAATGGACTGTCAAATTTACTTTGTTTTGTTAGAATCAAACAAAAATAAATATAATTTTATATTAATTATCTATACTAAAGAGGTGATTAGTTACAGTTTGTTTTCTTTTTTTAAATCATCCAGTCTGTATAAAATTATTTGGATAGAGAAAATGAAGTGGATTGTAGTGTCTCGTGTTTGTGGCCTAAAAATTAACATTGTTTCAACACAGTGAAGGTAAATTATTTTATTGTTATGTTTGATAGATTAGTATTAAATTCTTTACACGATGATGTGGTTTTTTAATTTTAAGGTATTATTTTCATAGTTGGTAACAATTACAGGAGTATTTATAGGTAACCAAACTTTAAAACATCTGGTCTTAACCGAATGGTAAATTACAAATTTTCAGAATTATACTGATTGTATCATGTTAGCTTGAAATATAAGGTAGACACGTCTGAGATCAATTAGTGAGCTTGATCTATTTCAAACTAAATCAACCATTTTCTTAGGTAAGAGGTTGTATGTTAATTTTTGCAAAATACATCCACAGTATAGCAAACAGATTTTTTGCGAAGCTCAAGTCTGTGGAACTTTGAATAATGGCACAAACCACAATATGGGTAGTATTTTAAATTTAATTTGTGTTCAAGTATAGTTCAAATGAGCAACCTGTAAAGGTTTATATCGTTTTTAATGGGAGATACTCAGTTATTTGTATTCAAATGACCAATCTATCAAGGTGCGTGTAGCTGATTTTTTAATTGAATTAAATGTGTGAATGTGCAAGCAGCATGCTTGGTCATCCTAGACCTAAAATTATCATTCCGGATTAGGGTTATTGTGTCACCTGGATTAGAGGTCTTCAGTTGGTGTTTGCGACTGCGTTAAGTTGGGTTTGTGTTAAGATGTACGCTACTTAGTGAACTCAAAAATTTCTTTGCAATTCGCTCTTATTAACACTTTATCGACCGAGGTGTTTTCCTATGAACATGTGGCCTGTTACCGGTGTCATTTTTATAAAATGGGAAAATACATTGATCTTTTCTTCAAATTCTTGTGTATTTTGAAGTAATTTAGATATTGAAACGAAAATTTAAGAACATATTAAGGAGGTTTTGATTATAATTTATGCATTATTTATTCAATATTATTAGAATCACATATGATTAAAATTTATTATATTCAAATTCTAAGTAAAATTATACCATAAGAAATCATATCACACCTAAAATAATAACTTAAATTTACAAAAAAAATTCCACATCAATTTATTATAATAAAAATAAAAGATAACAAAAATAATATGTTCTGAACCATTCAAAATATATCACTAATAAAACATGAAGGAATCCAAAATTCACGCGACGTTTTATCAACAACTGAACTAAATAGCTTCAATTTTCACAAAATACGAAATTATGTGAAGATAACGGTTATTAAATACGACGCTGAATATTTCCTAGAACATCGCATTTGCAGTTTTTAGCGAGAGTCTATGTTTATTTATTTATTTATTTATTTATTGTACTTTAACAATAATTTAGTATTAAAAGGAAAAGCACAGATGGAAACAGAGTAAACGGAACAAAAGAACAAAAATAAAATGATGAAGCTGCTTCCATTAGGCAGAAAAACCTTTTAAATTTTTTCAAACAATTTCCATCTCATGCATACACATTCTATTTTGAGCAATAGCTCATTTACAATAAAATGTACAGCAAGAGGTTAAATAATATTAAAATTTAACAATAATAATAATAATATTAAAAATAAATTTAAAAAAACTACGTATTGCCCATCAATCACGCCACTCCAAAAATTTTGACTTAAATAATTTGGCCGATCCTAAACTCTTAATTTCCAATGGAATTGAATTCCAAAGAGAAACTCCCCTAACGTAAAAGGATTTGTTTAGCGACCTACAACTATTTTTGGCCGGAATCAGGCGGAAGTTTGAGGAATGAGACCTGCTAAAAAGTAACTTCCTATAAAGATAACAAGGCTTCTATGTGCTTTACATGATTACATATCGCAATATGATTATTTCATAAATGACGCCAATTGGCGTTCCCGGTGTCTATGTGCTTTACATGATTACATATCGCAATATGATTATTTCATAAATGACGCCAATTGGCGTTCCCGGTCGTTTAAGTGTTAACATTTATTTGTGTAAGTTGTGTTCAATGAAATAGCACACTACGATTTTTTTGCAAATTCAAAACTATTTAACAATTTTCAATTAAATGTAAAAAATCATATTTAATTTATAAAAGGAATATTAAAAAAAAATAATTAAACATTTTATTTTATAAATAGGCTGTTCAATGAAATAGCAAAGTTAATTTCAAAATTTATTTTCAGCCTTATTTATGTATGATTAAACCTAATATGCGTTTTTATTAAATATTAGTCGTGTGACCTTCTTTTCAAACCATTTCGCGGCATCGGCACGCCCATAGAGCCTACGAGCTCCTGGTATTTGTGAACGATCATTTATTCCAAATTTCACAAATTTCAATTCCAAAATTTCTATTTATTTTAGTGTTTCTCATTGTTAATAGCTACTTTTACTCGATTCCACAAATTTTCGATCGTAGTCAGATCAGTCGACTAATCCGGCCGTTGTAATTTACTTAATTAATCCCGTCGTTTGCTCTCATTGAGGGTATGGTAAATGGTTGATTGTTGTGATGCTGAAAATACCAGCCTTCTCTTTTATCACCTCTAACCAATTAAAGAAGTTCCTAAATATTAATTATTCACAAGGCATCATTTGCAAACAGTTGCTTGAAATAGATTGAACGGCTCGAGCCGTTCCTTCTTTATCCAATCAAAATTTTGAAGCCAAAAACGTGGAGAAAAGTACTATGAATTGACAAAATAAACGTCAATCTGTCTGGTTCTGAAGCCCGACATTATGAGCGATCTCAGCCCAGTACAAACTTTCACCCTAACATTCGAAAAAGACGATTAAGCATGGTGGTTGTCCATTGTGGCATAGCATGATTTTTTTCTGGCGCGGAACATTATAATTTATTGCCCGAAAAATGGAATGATGGCGGTTGTGTTTACATTCATATTATTAGCTCATATAATGCTCGGTTATGCCAAAGACAATAAACTACCAGGCTAGTGTTTTGAGCAAGATAATGGCACAAAGATAACTTCGAGAGAAGCAAAATGTTAGCTTTACGATCACAAAATGGGGGTCACACAATGGCCGAACCAGTCACCTGGTTTGATCAAGTAAAATTAGCTATTAACTTCAAATTTGTCGAATTTGGAATAGCTAATAACCGTT
The DNA here is from genome assembly GCA_963556165.1 of Tipula helvola. Lineage (NCBI taxonomy): Eukaryota > Metazoa > Arthropoda > Insecta > Diptera > Tipulidae > Tipula > Tipula helvola. The sequence goes on along the minus strand of OY744481.1, from coordinate 177,668,529 downwards.
TAGAAATGCCATGAGCGGATAGGTTCTGCGGGCGTTCCGGTGCCGGGAAATAACTCAAAGGCAAGGTCAACCGACTAATACTAATAAATATAAACTAATATTAGAACATACACGCAATCATACACAATAATAAGGCTGAAAATGAATTTTGAAATTAACTGTGCTATTTCATTGAACAGCCTATTTATAAAATAAAATGTTTAATTATTTTTTTTTAATATTCCTTTTATAAATTAAATATGATTGATAAATAGTTTTTTAGGTAATGAAGAATTCGCAAAAAAATATTAGTGTGCTATTTCATTGAACACCACTGTAACTCGGCGTTTACCTATTTTATGGTATTATTTCTTCCTATGTTGAAATGAAAACGTTTCCTTTTATACAGTCAGAAATTATACTGTCAAGCATTTATTTCGACATACAATCTGTTTTGATTTATTGCAATCAATAAGTAGCACCTGGAAAAGAAGTATTTTTGATTTGGCGATAATCATATTATAATGGGGCGTTCTCAAATAAATCTAATTTCCTTCTAATTAATTTTTTTTAATTTTGAGGATCATTTGCGTTTCTGAAACGTTTCTTTTATAGACTCCTACTTATATTAATAAATATGGCAAAAAGTAAATAAAAATGTGAACAGTAATATAGCGTGGTAATAATTGTCTTGTTGTAGTTTTAGACGTAAAACACGACATAAAACACACTCATCTGAATTGCCACAGTCTATTATACCATGGTAGAATTTGACAGATCGGAAGGAATTAACGTTCGGTAGGATTTAAACATAAAATTACATAATTTAGACTTTATAAAATTTAATTTAAATTAATTAATATTATGTACATAGATAATAAAAATCTAAACTAAATAAATGATTTTATTTAGTAATCCGCCATAAAATAGGTTATGTACTATGACTATATAGCACCACATTTTACTTGGTGAAATATTAGGTAGTTATTTCTCGAAAAGAAGAAATATAAATTTGAGAGCCTTTATCATCAATCTCTAAAAAATGGGTCAGCTTACAAATTTCAACATAAACAGTTTAAAAATGTCGATGTTCTCTTACGGTTAGAATAATCACCCTTATTATGATTATCGAGTCGATCGTGGGAAAGATACAGAAGGAAGGAAATTGGGTTCCTGATAAACTGACCGAAGAAAACAAAAACCGAAGCGTTGACATCTGCATGAATTTGCTTTCTCGGTAAAAAAGAAAGAATTTTTTGCACAAAATCATTACGGGTGATGAAAAGTAGATTTTGTACGACAATCCTAAATGCAGAAAACCATTGATCCAGCCCAGCCATCAACATCAGTTGCAAACATGTATATTTATGCGAAGAAAGTGTTACTGTTTATCTGGTGGTATTGGAAAGGAGTCATTTACTACGAGCTGCTGGAACCTGGTCAAACCGTTACAGCTGAACGTTATCAGGCCCAATTTAGCAAATTAAGTGATGCTCTCGAGGACAAAATATCGTTTAGCCAAGGAAGGCAGAAGGTGATATTGCTGCATGATAACGCTCGTCCACATACAGCAAAATCAACCCAAGAACTCATCTTCTCCTTAGGCTGGGAAGTTGTACAGCATGTAGCGTATTCTTCAGACTTGGCTCCCTCTGATTACCACTTATTCAAATCGATGTCATCATATTTGAAAGACCAACGGTTCACGAAAGTTATAAATATGTAAAAATGGCTCGATAACTATTTTGCTTCGAAACCATCAAGTTTCTATCGTAAAGGCATTCATCATTTACGCGATAAATGGCAAGAGACCATACCATAGATAGTAATAGTACGATATTACGATTATAAAAAAAGCCGAGTTCCTAATTGCACACCTAATAATTTAAATTAGTTTATTTTCGAGCGGGACAAAGAAATTGTACTTTATTGAGGGAGTGCACATTTAAACAGAGTACGTTAAAACAGATTTCACTGTATTTATTGATACAATATTTGATTAAATGGGCGCTTCCAGGCCCCCCAACATGTTGGCTTTGAAAATTTACTGATGCAAAAGAAATGACATTCGATTATCACATTGCCATGAAGGCGGATTCAGTGTTGCGTTCTTTCGTTCCTTCCTTCCTTCTGAAATTTTTTTAAACCAATTTCATTGTTTAAAAATGACATTATTTTTCATTCTGGTTCCTTTAATTGGATAAAAAAAATTATCAGAACGAAAGAACGCAACACTGAATCCGCCTTAAAATTTTGCATAAATCGCTTGCATTCAGGAAACAACTTGTTTATTTTACTCAATATGTTGCCAACAGTTGGCGAACCTGAAAGCGCCCAATGTATTATACGGTTTCGGTACTTTGATATTCTATTCTCTTTGGTTGTAGCAAGCCACTGAAGTATCAAGACATCACATATTCTTCTGTCTCTCTGCAAACCATTAGTGAACAGGAATATCAATTGTGTTAATTAATACCACGTTTACACGTAGAATAATAGTTTGTAAAGTACAATACATTAAAACGGGCCACCGGCGCTGTCATTTTATTGTAATGCAAGTTATACTGCAAATCTTATAGATAATTGAATCAATTTAGCGAACAACGTTTTGACCACACGCATAACGATATATGAACTAATTAGCAAGCAAGTCTAGTCATTTCTTGAAAGTTGTGTTTGGCTAAAAAAGTATAGCTGTGTTAAGCAAGGTACATTTTTATGCACGGTTTCGTGTGGCTAAGTTGATTCACACTTTTATAAACAATTAAATAACACAACCCGAAATGATTTTAGATTTCTGAAGATACATAATTAAGCCTAAAACATATGCCCAGACCGTTTAATGATTCACTTTCAAACCTAAACAGAATTGCATAAAGCTATCGATTGCAATACCGTGCACCACAGGAATTTGTTTAAAATTTAGTTTATTGTAAAATTATGTTTGTGTGGTTGTAAATTTTTGCTTAGATAGCAAATTTAATACAGCGAAGGCGACAGTTTTATGTTAAAAGACGTACAGTGCAACGCTTATTGTTTTACGCCACACCACGAAATGATGTATCAAATTATTTTATTTCAAATTACATCATTAGAATTTGTGAAATTTTAAGACATCTCCTTCAAATTATACATTTTGTTACAAAACAAATCTTAAACATTTTCCTACCAATTAACTGTTTCGTTTGAGCACGATTAAAGTACGGATTGGTATTGAAGCCGCAGAAACTGCCAAACTAATTTTCTGATGAAATACTATTCAAGAGTCGTTACTAATATCAACACTTTTCTTCTTTACTTTCAGATTGATATCATAAAATGGTACATCGTGGCAATTTAACACAGTACACAAATATAAATAATTCGGATGTCGAAAAGAGTTCACCAAATAAAAAGAAATATTCGTGCAGTAATAATAATAATGAAAGTACCGATGATTCGGATGAAAAATCTTCGCCGCTATCCTCATCATCATTACCAAATATATTGAATGGCTTGGAACTAAGAAAAATCGAGAGCAATGAAGAAGAGGAAAAAGGAAACCCCACATCGCCATCATCATTCACTGACAACAATATTATGAATAACAACAACAACAGTAACAATATAAATAATAATAAAAATGAGAAAATAAGACTGAGAAGAAACAGTTTATTAATAGGTAATCGCAATCTAAACAAGAGACCGTTACTAGTGCCATCATCGAATATGATATTAAAAAATGGTGTGGATAGCAGCAGTAGCAATAGCCCCAGTGATACAAATACCAATGGTGAAATTGAGTTCAATGAAATTGTAGGGCTTGTAGCAAAATTACCATGCAGTCTGCCATTGGAACGGATATCTGGTATTCTAGAAAAATTAAATATCATGCCAAAAAGTTCCGACAGCTCGAGTTTAAAGAGTAGCAATAGTTCACCAGATATTACAAATGGCGGTTCTCCAAGCGGAAATAAAACCATGTGTCTCTACTGTGAACGTATTTTTTCTTGTCAAAAACTACGTGAAAAGCATGCCGAACGTGTACATCAGGCAACTAAAGGACGCCGACTCAGTTCAAGAACAGCATCAGCTACACAATCCGCTTATCCCGGTTGTTCATTTTGTAATGTTGGCAAAATTTCTCTGTCAGAGGATTTAAATGAGTTGTTCTCGCATCTAATCGATTCGCATCCGGATAAATATTTCGCTTGTAAATTATGTATGATTCGATTTCCTAGTGATAATGCAACAATATCACACAATCAAGAGTTTCATGATCTAAATAATAGTCAAACAGTAACACGTCCTACCTCACCGTTAAACATAGAAATAGATTTCGAAAATAAAATTTTAACGAACATAATTTCAACGGATACTGACATATTTCCACCTCCGGTGAATTCCAATGACGAAGAAGATGGCGGTGTATCCAATAGATTAAGACGAACATCGACGACACGGAAAAAACGACAGCTATTAAAAAATGAAGAATTGATATTATCGCGGTTGGGTGTGACGCAGAATCGGTCGCCTCGAACTAGGCGTGGATCTAAATTAAGGCAGATAGCCAATGCTGAAGCTGCTACAACCAATACAGCCCGTGTTGTTCGAAGCACTAAAACAGGAAGGCAAACAACAAATACATCGCCAATAACATTAGACCCGTCTGCACCTGTAATTGAGGTACCGTTAAACAATAAACAATCGGGTGCTAGCACAAATTTGAAAAATAGTGATACTTTAGGCAATACAACGTTTGATGACGATTTCTATGAAACTGTCAGTTTAAATGTTCGTAAAAATTTGAGTTGCCATTTAGATGGGAAATTGGAAAGTGATACAACATCTCCATCATCTCTTAGTCCGGTGGGGGCAGAACCACCGCTTCGTGCTACGGTTGTGCGTACTCCTCACATAACTGATAGTGAAATACATGAGGCAACAACATTATCAGCAATAACCGCGTTTCCAACCCTGCTGACTGCCCAACAATATGGCAGCGAGCCAACAACATCAAAACATAAACGTACGTTTACGAAAAATTCATGGAAATGGAAATGGGATTTCATCAAAAAATATAAATACGTAAACGAGGGTGGAAAAATTGTTAAGAAAATCAAACAACAAACGTCCGGATTCCGAGATTTATCCAAATTGGATATGTGGACACAGTTAACCATGCGTTCTAAACATGAATTAATTTGCCGGCAAGAACACGAGGAAAATGTCAACAATGAAAATGCAACTAATCAAATAGTAGAGATTGGCGGAAATTATTTGCTTGGTGTGGGCGAAGTAGCACGTGAGGAGAAGCGCAAATTAATCGATCAATTGAATATTATATTAGATTCGCGACAGCTACCACAAATTAATTTGGAGCAGAATGACCAGCGTGTGATAAAACAGGAGCCAGGACTCGTGGAAGATGTAAATTTAGAGCGCCAGATTGATTTGCAGGAAAATCTATTATCGGCGGATGAAGATATTTTTGTAAAAATGTTGAAATTACGCAGAAAAACTTACGCCGAATGCAATGGAGAAAATCGAGTTATACTGAGTGGTGAATGGGCCCGTCCTAGGTGTTATGTTTGCTTCGGGTGTGGAGCAAAATTTGAAACGTTGAAAATTCTCGAAGAACATAAAAATTCTTCTCATCCCTATGTCTATTCGACGCATTACGAAATAGTTGGCCGGGAACTAATTGATCGTGAACTATATCGGCATTTTTATATTCCATCTAAAGCGCTGCATCGGCATGTGAATTACAAGAAAAACCAGCAAATGGTTATCTCCTCTTCTTCGACTTCGGCGGATGGAATTGAAAGTAGAGTTATATGTCTGGAAGACTCAATGGATAGTTCGGCGTCGGGTGGTTGTTCGACAATAACCAAAAGTGAAATATGTGATACAGATTCAAATTCGAAATTAAGTATAAAATTGAGCGGATCATCGACAGCTTCTTCAATTAAAACGTCATCTTCATCTGTAATTCCGGCATCATCATCATCATCGTCGTCTTCTTCGTCGACCGCGAAAACAATCAACAAAAACGCCGGTGTCAAATGTACAAAATGTGGTCGAGAATGTGGAGGAACTTTGGATTTATACCGGCACATGTTAGATTGTTCCAGTGATTATGCATGGATTTTAGCCAAAAAACGGTTACGATACCGATACTTTAGTGGCAATAGATCGAGGCGGCGCCGTGCCGCTGGTCGGAACAATTTTAATTCAGGACGACCCAAATTAATGAAGCGACAACAACCACCAACCCCACAAGTAGAGACAGCTAATATCGAACAGGATGAAAACAGATGTAAGAAAAATAAAGAATGTATAACGACACCCCGGTCTAAACCAAGTGATGGTGAGTTTCTTGGGTTTGATTAATAAAAATATTTTTGAATGCATGTATACCGCTTTTTAATCCTCATTGTCCCAATTCGTCCCTCAACCTCCAATTTCACCTTAAATAGTAGTTATAACTGGGTTTTAATTATTTTATATTTTTTCAGCTGAGTCAATCGAGCGAATGTTAGCTAATTTACCAGCCAAACGAACATGTCGTCAAATAATTCCAAATATAAATTCAAAGAAAACTAGACGAGTACGAAAAATAATCGTCCCGACCTGTTTGAAACTGTCAAATCAAAATAAAAAGGCGAACTTACAAATTCAACGACGAGTAACACGTACGAATGCACTATTAACTACTATCCAAACTCGTAACCAATTACAGAATAACCGTAAAATTAATTTGCGCAAGCGGCAAGTAAATAAATTAAATGTGGAGCCAAATGAAGAGACAGTGGAGGACATAACGACTTTAGATACAACGGTGGAAGATTCAATTGAAGTTGAAGATACTGCAGATTTATCGACGACAACAATCGACGCAGCTGATACAACTTCAGAAGCTCACGATACGTCTGAATCGCCGGAAAATGAAGAAGACGCTGCAGAGGAGTTATCAGTAATAAAACCAAATGTAAAGAAAATTAAACAGAAAACAAAAAGCAAGAAAATGGTAAGGAAGATGAGTAAACAATTTGTCGGCAAACATCGAATGTTGAGGCGGTCGTCGGCCATTTTACTCAATGCCTCATCCTCATCGTCGAGTGAAGCAAATTCACCTGCGATTACGAAAAACATTATGAAACAAATCAGCGATATTAATAGTAAAAACGAGGAGAATTTCGAAAATGAAGTACAATCTACTAGTCATCAGCACATAAAGCGACAGTTTAAGGGTAATCGGCTGATGCGGAATAATTTGAACTTTACACAGACCACACGAAATTTTAAACTACGTCCAGCACGGTTGATCGTTAAAAGTCATCTGGACGAACCAGAGCCGGAAATAATTGTTCAAAATGAAGCTAAACCAATATCTATCGAGGAAGATGCGGAATCAGAAGATGCCAAAAAATCGGAAGTAACAGAGGAAGAAGCAAAAGAACCAGAAGAAAAGCTAGAAGATCCCAAACTCATTGTGGAAGATACGCATATAGACATAATTCTAGAGCCTGTTGAAAAACAAACTGAGTTCTTACGAGAATCACCACCTCCAACACCAGAACTAACACCTCCCGCATGGGAACCTACATTTCCAGGATCGGAACCTGTATCTGCAACACCAGAACCCAAGTCGCCAGCATCGGAAACTAAACTTTCAACACCTCCACAAGATTCTTCTCCACCGCCACAAGAACCTTCTCCGATCATAAATGTTCAACATGTGGTTACAAAATCTAAAAAAAAGAAAGGGCGACCCATTAAAAACCCTAAACCAGTGCTTACGTTTGATGAAATTTCAATGGAAGAAAAAATTGAAGAAGTAACCAAGGTCCTAGAAGTTACCGAAATGACAGAAGGTGAAAATTCCAAAATTGATGTGGCGTTACCTGAAGTTCCGTCTACTAGTTCCGAAATACCTACTTTCAGCCATATTGATATGAATAAATCTGTAGATGAATCAATTCAGAAAGTTGAAAAAGTTGAAGCCCCAGTTAATCTAGCTTCAGATGATTTTACTGGGCAGGCACAAAAACTTGTTGGTGCAGCTAAACGGAAACCGAAGAAATTGAACGATTGCATAGCGATGTTGACGGGAAAACTGCAAGAAAAATTGGGTGTGTCTTTTTTGAAGGATTTACCGAGCAGTTCAAACAATAGGTCACCTGCATTAGCGAATCACACATCAGTTTCAGAAACGGAAGCAGGATCAACAAAAGAACAAGAGAAAATTAATAATCCAATTCAACCAATACTACGATCTCCGAAGTCACCTGTCGAATTAGTCATCGAACAAGATGACGAATTAGTCCCGCTAGATTTGTCGATTGGAAAAACTAAATCGGATGCTAATTATCAGAGGGACACTGTCAATTTGCTTATCCAGAAACAAAGATCAATTCCACTCAATGCTCTGCCAGTATCACTAATTAAACCAATCGCAATTGATCTACCGAAGCTAAATAGTTCTGATCAAAATGTAAATTTAAAATTAAGCGAAGGAACTCTCCTAAATTTATCACCTGTCAAACCGATTCCTCATTCAGAACTACCTTTCCAAGCCGCTCTTCCCTCATCCACTCTTATCTATCCTGCTCGCTTATCATCAGTTCCGCGAAGTAATCCATTCAATACGACAAATCATTCAATTACTATACGTCCATTTATATCCCATTCAATTCCATCAATGCTATCGAATACTGCGCCTCTAAAATCATTTAGTAAAGATAATATTACGGTCAATAACAAAACTTTTTTATCACCTTATTCAAATACAACACTGCCATCTAAGCCATCAGTTTCGGTATGCATTTCAACTCAACCTCCATCGCACAGCAACCGCACAACTTCAGTATCACCGCCGAATCTATCCATAACTCAAATACCCACTGGGACATCAATATCGCCATCGAATTTAATGAATCCTTTGAGCGGTGGGATTTTATCTAAAAAACCATCGGTCACTATAACGCCATCGTACAAACAAAATGCATGTGCCCCACCACCATCTTCAATATCCCCACCATTATTTCTATTTTCCGATGCCTATAGTAGGCTAAATGAATCAAAATCTTCGCACGAGTCGACAATGTCGATAAAAACATTCAACTCTCTCGTAAATAATAACCGAACACTACCAGAACAACGAAGAAACATGCCCGACAAGCATGCTATAAACGCCGGATTAATATCGGCAATGAGACACAAAGATTTAGATTTCCTTAAAGTGGCGGAACTGGATAAAATTGTTGAATCGATAAATGTTGTGAAAAATTCGGAAACATATGAAACGCATTTCAAACCCAGAAGATCGAGGAAAGGCAATAATAAGAAGCTAAGTCCAATGGAAATGGTCGAAACTGAGATGGGCGAAGATAGCGGGGATATGATAGGCTCTGCTCCTTTAGAACCAGAGGTTATTATCAATGAAGATCCAGATAGCTTAGAAATTGGAGAAATTAAACTCCTTAATGAAGAAGTTCAAAGGGTGCAAATTAAAACCAATGAGGAACCTTTGCTAACAATTCCAGATGAAATTTCAAACGAAAAAATTGAACATTCAACTCAAGAAAGGATTCCTGTTGAACCTGTAGAGCAGAAAATAAAAGTTAATCCAGAAGTTGAGGATCAACCTAAAGGTCCCGAAATCGTAATTGAATCTGAAAAATTGAATGGTACTAAAATTACATTAGGGTCAACACCTACAACAACACAGACTGTTGAACCATTAAATTCTGGGGAATCAGTTGTAACCAAACCGATTAAAATATTGGAGCAAGCCATCGAAAATACTGAATGTAAGCAAATTGAGGAAAACCCAATAGCAAATGAACCGGATAAGACCATCGGAAAACGAACTAGAAAATCGAACCAACATTCTAAAGAACTTGAAGTAAATCAAATTCAAGTTGAATCCGTAATACATGATCCAATTGAAAACGAGCCTCAATCCGAAGCGATTATCGGAAAACGGCTTAGAAAATATAAACAAATCACCAAAGGAACTGAGCCTAAGCCAATTCAAGTTGAACTTGAAATAAATAATTCAATAGAGTCTGAGGTAATTATTGAAAGTTCGGCTAACGAAATTGAGGTCGTCAAAAAAGGTAAATCGAAACGAATTAATAGTAAAAAAAGTAAAGCTAAAATCGTTGAGCTTCCTCAGGTGGTGGAATTACTTGAACCTCCGTCTGAATTTGTAACTAATATTAAGCCTATCGCTAATGAGCTATCATTAGAAAATCCACGGTCTGATGAAATAAATGATGATACCAAATCACAGGATGATTCCCAAATGTCAATGACTGAAAATGAGAATAGTCAAACTCAGGAAGAATCTTCGGTTTCTGATAAGCCAAGAGAACCCCAAACTAAAACACGGCGTAAACGACAAAGTGAATTGACCGCAATTATAGCGGATCAGCTACTAGAAAGTTTCAAAGAGGTCGATAAATCACGAATCGATGAACTCAAATTATTGCACGTGCTGTCCCTTGAGAGCAGTCAAACAGATGATATCCTTCTACCGGTTGTACATTCAACACCAAAGCGTAAAGCCGCTGTAATTAAAAAGTTGGATGAAGGGAAACTTGAAAAACCGAAAGCAACAAAAAGACCACCAGTAAAGAAGCGTTCGGCTCCAGTGACTGAAGAATCAATCGAACCAGAACCTGATACTACCAAAGAAGTTGTACAAGTTGATGAGCCACCGCTGGCATCTGAACATATAGAAGAAGAAAAAGTAGAATCGGAACAGGTTTCACCAAAACGTCGATCAGCCAGATTAACAACTACTATCGCTCCTGCAAAAATTTCCGCTGAATCGCCAATTATGACAGAAACTACTGGAGATATAGAAAACAATGTTGAGACAACTATCAAACCCACAAAACCGAGTGGTCGTGTAAAAGCACGCCGTATGACAATACATCAAACCACCCACATAGATATTGAGTTGGCAGAACGCGTAACAGTGGTACAAAACATATCTAAAGAAGCTGAAAGTATATTCGACGAGGTGGTGAGTGACATCGGAGATTTACCATTCAAATCAACCAAGTCGTTTAAGGTATGCAGTAAAAAAGTGAAACAATCAGTGGAGCCATCCCCGCCAATTGATGTCGAAAATATTGAACTCGAAGCACCAGAAACACCTTTACGGAGAAAATCTGCTCGAAATCAAGCAAAACAAGACGATAGTTCTAAACAGAGTGAAAGCCTTGGTAGCTCAAATCCTGCTGAAACTGACATCTCACAAAAACACGATAATACTTCACACAAAGAAGATCAAACCTCTTCAAACGAATCTGAAGATGATTTATGTCTGGCTCAATTTGCTAAAAATGCTTTAAATAAGACTGTGGATTCAGCTACCCGTGAAGATGTCATTAGCAGTATTTCAGACACACATCCAATGGATGCGGAGTATGACATGCAAAATACAAAACGTTCAGTTGAATTTAACCTCGACCAAAATAATGTTAAAGTTCTAAATCCACCACAGTTTGACGATTTCGATGATAACACAAACACGGAACTGGTTGATATGGATCTCGAGGACGAAACCATGTCCGTCTACACATCAATTTCAATTGACACGTCGATTACCCTAAATCCATTAGGTATACGTAAGAAACGAAAACGCAGATCGATACTGTTGAAGCCGCGAAAACCGCGTGGTCCCAAATTCGATGACGGTAATACGCTCGAATACGAGTGTGAGCTCTGCAATAAAGTATTTAGAAAACAGGAAAGCCTATCAAAGCATAAAATGACATTGACGCATATAGCTAAATTATCGGAACAAGAATTTTTGAATTCGAAAAATCAAAAGCCTGATGAACAACCGATTATATCACCGCTAAGAGAAAATTTACCAAGCATCCTAACCCCAGTGAGGATTGAAGTTGAAAAACCATTAATCCCACTAATACTGGAATCGCCGAAGAAATTACCGCCAATCACAACAAATAATTCGGGGATTGAACCAATATCGTCTCCGGAACATATCGATGGGAATTATGATCGGTATAGTTCGATTTCGCCACAAAAAGAAAACTCTCGATTTAATTTAAGCCAGGAGGAGAAGTTATTTTTCGAGTGCTGTAACATGTTAAAAGGGTCATCAGATCAAGCAACCACAAATTTAACGAACGCTGGTACTGCTACAACTCATATCGATTCGATATTGCTAAATAATGGCAAGTCACTTAATAAGACGAATGGAAATATGCAAACCAATCTCCTGTTTTCAAACAGTCAGCGACCTTCGTTCATGTCATCGCCGAAAGTAGATCCAAATCAATTCAGCGATATTTCCTCAGATTCCAATCCGGCCGTATTCCATAAAAATAAGCTAAACCTTAGTGCGTTGGATGTTTTAGAATTAAACAAAAATAAGGGAATCTCCCATAATATTTTCATCCAGGCTGAAATGTTAAAATCTAGCTCAATACTGCAACACCAACAGAAACAACCTACGTCGGAATATCCGCCGAATTCAGAACATTCAACTGTTGCACCGTTGCCTGGCAACTCAATGCATATTAATAACTATAGCGATTTATTATCGGACATGGGCGACAGTTTCCCATCATCCCAGGACGCAAGCGAAAGTGAGCACTATTCACAAACTGTGCTAGAAAGATCTAGTTTGAAATTGGATGGCTCTGGTGGTGAAATATTTGCGAGGAAACTACCACATTTTACTGCGGGCCAACTTGTTATTGAGAAGGCTAATTCTACTTCCGTGCCATATTATAATGTTGCAGGCGAAGTATGTGGAGATGAGGCAAAACAAATCGATATTCGGTAAGTAGATGGGTGCGAAATTTCGTCTCTTTCCAATTAATTCATAACATTTCATTTTATTTGCAGAACTACGTTTGAATCGCCAATTCACTCGAACTCATCGCAAAGCTCTACAACGTCAAAATTCATTACAAAAGGTGCACTTAAGGGATATGACAATTTTAAAGTATCCATACCAACAATTGGAATTGATTTACAACAAGCTTTAGTTCGAAGTTCACATATTGGTTCAAAATTGGCCACACTGGCCGATATTGCACTAAGTAGTGATGTACCTGCAACAGCTGGCTTGTTTCGGGATGATAATGTAAAAGCAACTGAATCAATTATATTGGAAGAACCAATAATCGAGCAAATAAATCAAACAAATCCAGTTGATGAAAAATTGTCAGAGCCACTAACGATTACGGTCGATACGAATGTGCCTCTATCGGCACAACCAACAACTCCCGTGTCACCAAAGAAAATTTCGCCGAAAATACCTGAAATTAAAATAACAACCCGAACTACATCAAATCGCAGATCAAATGGCAATAAGCTTGGATTCAAAGCAAAGAAGCACTTGAAACAACAAGCGAAGCGGAATAAGGCGAAACAACAACGAAACAAAACCAAAATACTTGCAACCGAACAAGAGAAACGGTCATTTGATGTGTATGAATTTGAAGATTCGTTCGATTCGGTCGATGCCCCAATTATACCATTATCAAAAGTAGCGGGCGGCTTTCGAGCAAAATTGTTGACCAAAGAAATGGTGGAATTGGGTGCAGTCGCTGGTACAGAAGATTCTCAGAGCCCGAATAGTAAAAACGATAAAACCGGTGTAATTCCTGGAATCACTCCCCTAAATGAGGAGAGTCAAATGTCGAGCACAAGTTTTTCAGATAGGGATGATTTTAATTTTGGTGTTGATTCTGGTGTAAGTGAAAGTAGCGACGATAGTGAAAGTGAGCATGAATCGATGTCCCCTGGTTTAAATAAACTACCCGACACTACGAATAATTTACAAAAAAAATGTCTCATTATGGGGCGAATATTTAAAAATGCAAAGAAATCACAACCACAGCCAGTTGAGGTTGTTGGCGCAGCCGATGGAAAAATTCCGGAAAAAATGAATAAACTACCAAAACAAGAGCTCGATAAATTGTTCGATAGCCTGAAGGAGGTTGAGATAAAATTGAGCGCAGAACAAAGTCTGAATGAAAATTCCAATTTATCGAAGTTGTTCGGTGAAGGCCAAACAAAAAACAAAAAGATTAATAAGAAAGGGGATACTGGAGGGGGTAATAGGAAATCTAAAAAATCACGTGAAATGCAAATGCTTGAAGCTGAAATGGGAATGTCACTAGAACAAATTAAAGAAATAATTGGCGTCGGTCAACGAAAATCCCAACGTAAATGTGCCACCGCAAAACCTAAAATTTTGGCAGAAACTTGGAGCTCAGATGAGTACGAAGATTTCCATACTACTAAAGATATTATAGCCCTAATTCAAGAGACTGAAATTAAGGCACTGCAGCGGCGAAATCGTAATAAAAATACGAATAAAGATAAATCGGAAGCTAGTGAGAAAATTCAGAATACATCTGCAAACTCGAATGATGTTTCGATTAATAAAAATTTGGTCGAGAATGAAAAGCAGAATGATGATGAGGATGACGAAGAAGAGGAGGATCGTATTCCAGCCATTGTAGATCCTTCTTCCATTAAAGCCAGTGATAAAAAATCAAAAATCGAAGAGACTGTGAATTTAGAATACCAAAAAAGTGAGACGAAAATTGATTTCGCACTTAAAGACAAGAAGGAGAATAACGGTAATGTGAATAATAAGAAATCCGTTAAAATTAAAACTCCACCACAGCGTCGAAAATCCATGTCGGCAAATAATTCAGCAGCGGCGGTTAAACCACAGCGTCTCGTGTATTACGACTCAGAGAGCGATTTCGAGGCAGATTGGAATCGTTCATCGAAACGATCTAAAATTAAGAAGCGACGAAAGACAACCGCTTTTAAAGAGATTAATAAAGCAGTGGACGGAAAATCGCCGAAAACAGCTGCGCCGCCAAAAGTCAGTAAGCAAAGAGCGACCACGTCGGATGTAGAGGCGGCGGCACCACCAAAAATCAACGAAAATCGAGTGAAAAATATTAAAATATCAGATGATGCAGTTGTCGAAACCGAAGGAAAAGATTCAAAAATACCAATGTCGCGGCGCAAGCGAATTGCATCGGAAATGCTCTATTATTGGTCATCGTCGTCATCGGACGACGAATTTGGCCGCGTTGGTGGATCATCACGCCGTCGTCGGAATCGAAATCGTTCCGTTGAACATCACCATCAACAGGATGATGATGAAGATGATGACGCTGATGATGATGAATTAACACAGAATGGTGAACACCTGCAACAACATGGTTGGATTGTTGGTGATTCACACAAAAAATTAGTAACCCTTTTGGCACACGCTAAAGGTAAAATGACTGATGATTGTGGAGTCAAGGAGTCGGGTAATAAGAAAAAATCATAACATTAAAAAATACGACTGTATTGAGCAACATGTAAATAGTTAAAAAGATTTGTAATGTAATTTTACAAATAATTTTATTTGTGATATAATCTTTAAAAACTTTTATTTTTTTTTTTAGTATTAATCCAATAATATAAAAAACACTAACAAACTTGTAATTATAAATAATTAATTATATTACCTAGTGTACTACTTGCGTTCTAATTTCTTGTGCGTGATGAACATTGCCAAAATTACGCGAGAAATCTTGTCTGAACACAATGTTTTTTATAATTTTTATTATTTTAAGTAACTTCAATTTTTTAGCACATTTGAAATGCATTTCTTTTAATTAAATATTTTTCTTTTTTAAATACACAATTTCGTTTCGAATATAATATACATCCACGTATGTAATAAATATATTTAGTTTTTTCGAATATTGTATATAATATAAATATGACTGCCATTTTTTCGTTTTGTTTCGTTTTTAGTATTAACCGATTTATTATTAAACCAAAATTAGGATACTGTTCTAGTACTACTTTTGTATCTTGCATGTGTTAGTATAGCAGAAATTTGTAACCCCAGAACGAGTATTATTTTCATATGATGGTATTATTTATTCACGCCTCTTCGGATAATACGGAATAGATATCTAAAAATGTGAAGATAGGATTATAGCTCGCGTCGGAGGCTAAAGAAATATTTAAGTGGTTTAAAAAATTATGTGAATGGTTTAATTTTTAACAAATTGCTGTAGGTCAACGAATTTTATTTTACGTTTTATAAAATAAATATATGTACGTATAATTTTTGGGTTTTGTGTAATTAATTATTTTTAATTAAAATAATATTTTGTTTTTTAATTATTAATAAATATTATTATTTGTTGATCAAATAAATAATTTTAGGGAAATAAATTACAAAAATACATATGTTATTTTAATAAAAAATTAAAAAACAAAAAAAAGTTATTTTGTGAAATAAATTGAAGTATATGAATTAATTAATATAAATAAAAAAATATATATATATATATAAAAATAAATATATTATATGATAATTATAATCTATTAATATTAAAATTAATAAATTTAAGTCATTTCATTTTTAGTCAAAAAATCTAAAATTAAATTTAAATTATAATGAATAAAATAAATATAAAATATTACAATAATATTATAGATTTATAAATATATAGAATTCAATGGATTAATTAATTAATAAAAAATAAAATACATAAAAAGTTAAAAAAAAAACTGCAAACAATTTAATATTACTTTATTATTATCATTAAAAGAATGATGAAAGAGAAATTATAAAAATGAATAAAAATCACATTTAGAGTTAATAAAAAAACTAGATGGTTTTAATTCGAATAGACCGGGAGCACGCTCTGAGTTATTTTGGTTTAATAATTGAAACAAGAAAATGGATTTGGTTTTGAGCCATTAAGGGAGAACACCACTGTGACCTACCATTTTCAAGTGCTTAGTTTGGTATTTTTTTTTGAGAAATGGGTTGGGTTTAGAGAAAAAAAAACTTTTATTAATATTTGGCATATATTTAAGTAAAAAAAAAAAAAAATTATGTAAAAAAAATACAAAATGGCGGCGCTAGAGTAGCTTTAGTAGAAGTGATTTTGCCTAGAGTCGCTCCGCTGCACGCAGTAGAAGTGTCTTAAATTTGTTCCTGGAACAAAAAATAAAATATTTTCATGAAATATATTAGTTTTAGCATCGAAGTACATGAGGAAATTAAAAAAATCGAAAAAATAAAAAATTGAGACAAGTTTGAAGAAAAAATTTCATTTTTCGACTATAATTTTCGTATAAAAAGTTGTATATCTTTTTTAATTTTTAATGAATCAAAAAAACTCAGGTACTTCGATTTTAAATCTATTTAAGAAGCTACAGTGAAAATTTCAAGTCAATTGAACAAAAATTGATTGAGTTCTGCTTCGTGCAGATTTCCAAAACACGGTTTCGAGAAAAACGCGTTTAAAGTTTTTGGTATCAATAACTTCTCAATAAGAGCTCTAAGGAAAATGCTTGAAAACATTCTTGAAAAAAAATTTTTTTAGCTAAAAACGAATTTGTATTATATTTTTGAGGGTCTAAAGGATTTTTTAAAGGCAAAAAAAAAAATCGATTTTTGAAAATCTCACAGTGGTGTTCTCCCTTAAAGATGAGTAACTATTCTCATTGTGTCTTTGTCTTCCATAAAGCCAAGTCGAAGTGAAAATATTTTTGAACTGTTAAGTGGTGCGCTAGATAAAGTTTAACCCTCCATTACTAACCTCGACTTTTAGCTAGTTTCTACTAACTATGGGTGTTTCCCACCCATTAATTGATGGTCATTTATATCGCGAATGGACCACAAAAATCACCAATTATTGTTATTTTCGTTAATTTTATCAATAATTCAGTATCATACAGAAAAAAACAGTTCAACCATTTATTAAAAAAATAAATTTAATAAATAAATTAAATTTATTTATTTATTTATTTAAATAATAATTCAACATTTCATTTAAAAAATGGCAAAGGTTCAGGAACATTTATCACATACCTAGATTTCTATAACCACAGGTATGAAAGAGGTATTTTAAAAAAGCTGAAATGTTAATCAAAATTAAATTATAGTACAAAAGTTTTTCGCTGTAGAACAATTCGGTTGAAATGAACCGATGAACCATACCTTTTCCTTCTCAAAATTGAAATTCATCAAAGGATGCAGAGTTTTCTGGATCCGGTAAGGCCATTGGCTCATGGCAATCTGGGCAAAGTGTGATCGTATGACTCCACAAATGAATTTGTCACACTGGTAACATTTTTTTTTGTTTTGCGGTCGCTTTTGTAAGAGCATACTTGGCATCGGCTCTGTTTTTCAACTTTTTGTTTCTTTGACGCAGGGCGTTGGTCGTTGGTATTTTTAGTTGCAAATTTTAAACAGCTAATTTTCAAATTGTGGTTCAGTCTCTTAATTTATGCCTGTCGATTTGTGTTTGGACTAGGCTCATTGCAAGATCTTTGATAAACAATGATCGTTTTTTGTACTGGACTGGTGAATTGTCGGTCGACAATAATACGATGCGGGCATTTATGCTTAATACGTTTAAGAGACAAAAGAATATTACAAGCGGCGTGCATTTCTCGCAACAATATAGGTGGCACTCAGTTGATCTATAGTGTCAACCCCTTCTTTTGTTTTATTATAGAAATGTATAGCTTCTGGTCGCATTTTGGGCCCACTGATAAAATTATTACCCGTATGTAGTGTCGAGTGGAGCAAGACACTCTTGTTTCTTTTTGCGACATAAGATAAAATTGTAGTGTTTTTTTTGGTGGCCAAATGCTGTTGAATGTAATTCACGACCTTTCGCAATTGTAAATAGTTGAGGCGAAAACGTTTTGTTTTTCCTTACTGTGCCGACTAGAGTAATTCTCTTCCCCAACAAATCTTTGGCCAATGGATAGGTTGTGAACCAATTATCGGTTGTAATATTCCGGCCAGCAAATTGAAGATGTCGTGTAATCCTTTGAACTATTTGTTCAGGTTTATTGCATAAATTGAATGGTCCTGGTGGTTGTTGTCTGCAATATATTTCCAGTTCCGATGTATAAAATGTGGTTGCATCAACAGCGGAAAAGATTTTAATTCCATATTTGGCTGGCTTACTAGGGATGTATTGTTTGAAGCTACATCGACCTCGAAAGCTTTCCAATTTTTTATCAACAGTGATATAGCATCCCACAATTTGGTGCCAATTTGTCAAATTGCCAACGTTCTTCTCTAGTTTCCACATTATCAAATGTAATACTTCGAAGTAAAAATTGGAATCTAATATAACTCATTGTGGCGTTGAATATTTCCAGTCCGGTACCGTCACTAGCCCATAGATCTCGAACGTAAACATGGGATGATTTGTGTAACCCACATAAGTACAATAATCCCAGTAAGCTATTTACTTCAATACTATCGGTAATACGCGCATGTTTAACATCTTTATACTTTGATTGTTTTTTTCTGATGAAAATGTTGGTGTTTTCAACAATAAGGTCTATACAGGAAAAAAAACAGCTGCCAACTTTCTTGTGGTGTTGTAACATTTTTAAATTTATCTGTCAAGCTTGAGGTAACCGTGAATATATTCTCCGTTCTTGGTCTGTGTTGCACAAATGGGGTTTTCCGCCAAATCGATCCATCTTTCCCTATAAAATTATTTATTACATCGGAGCCTGCATCAAGAGTTTCTTCATCAGAGTCTAACTCTTGCTCCGTTTCGGTATCATGCTCGCTACGTATTTCCATATCCTCTTCATTTTCACTAACTTCGCCTCCAAAAGACTCTTCACACTATCTAGTTCTTCTAGAATTGCTCGAACGAAGCCTCGCCTGTTCTTTTTCGTAACTGTACATTCTATATTATATTTATTAGCCCCTAAAACATTAGGTAGGGAATTATTTTAGCACGTAAAAAAATATAAAAGAAAAACTACCTGTTAAATAGCTTGGGTCGAAATTACCCAGAAATGTGTTTTTAATAACTACTAACCTGGGTGTGGGGTGTAAATTACCCAAATTTATGTAAAAAAAAATCTGTTTAATTAATAACCTGGGTGTGAATCACCCAATCAGTTTCTAAAATTCAAGTTGTGCATTCGTTGAATGACAAAACACTACTAAAGAATAAGTAGAACAAAGAGAAATATTTAAATTTAAAATATATAGTGGTCTGAAGTTGGTAAGGATTGATTATCATAGGATTTTGTTGTAGTGAATTCAAATTGGGTGTATTCCACTTCCACGTCCACCCCGAGGTTAGTAATGGAGGGTTAAATCAGAGATCAGAATATAATAGAGATAACTCGTTCAATGTGATATATAAAAATAAAAATTGGGTTCCCGAATTTCAATACTGGGTTCTCGAGACACTATACGTATTTATGTTTTTGTTTCTTATACTTTCGGTTGCATGTGTATAATTTTTTCTCTTCTATTTATTTCGTTCTATGTAGTGGTAACTTATTTTATTTAGGGATGTATAATAAATTTATACCGATTTTCCATCGTCATAGTATAATAGTATAATAGTATTTTGCTATTATACTATGACGATGGAAAACCAAAGTTCATAGTATAATAGTATAATTATACTATTTCGTTATACTAGCTATCAAAAATATAATAGGTAGCAAATTGTGTTTTTAACATTGTAAATTTATCTGACAGTGTATTATTTTGACAATTCGCAAAATTAGCATTCGATTGTTTTTTTTTGTGAGTTGTATGGCTTGTTCAAATATTATAATGGAATTTAAAGTTATTTTTGTGAAATTAACATTGTGAATATCGGCATTTATTTCTAAAAATCATGGAAAATTGTTTTTTTTATTTATGAATACATATACGTTAAAATTTTCAAAATAGGAATTATACCTACGTTCACTTAAAAAGAACTATAATTGGTGTTAACTTCATCCCGCGCGATGGAAAACCGACAAGGAATAATAGTATAATAGTATTATACTATTATGCTATTATACTATTGACGATGGAAAATCCGTATTATTTTGTAATTATGTTTTCTCGCTTGAAATTTTTCAATTTTATATTCTTGGTTTTTAAATTTTTTACGTTAGTACAATACTAACAATTTTTAATGCTTTATACTTTTTAGTATTAGCGGCTGGAATTATGATGTGTTCAGCCAACAACACTATGTTAGAAATATTTATTCGATTTGAGAACATTTGAATGTTTCTGTTTGATGATGATCTGTTTTCTTCAATTATGTTTTTTTAGATCGAGGAAGACTGTCCTGACTATTCAGAATGCCTTATTAATTTTCTTTTCAAGTTGTATGTTTATTTGCGATTGTACAAAACAAAATATGACTATATGATCATCTGACACCCGAAAATTCCGTTTCTTAAATCCTAAAACTATAGCTGCAGCTTCTTTTCACGCGATACGATTTTCTTCTATTATTTTTAAATTTAATGTAATCAAATTTGTTACCAAATCTATGACGGAATTGATGACAATCATATTACGTAATTAATTGAATCAGAATTTATTTTCAATTATACCACAGTATAGGAGTAAAGAAGGCGATAACCGATACTGCCAAACTTAAAACGAACCCCAGCTGAAATACTCGGATACGAGATTGATGATCGCACAAATAAACGGATACCTTTTGAAACGTGGACACATTCCAGTAAGACTTCTCGGAACCAAATTGACGTCGTGTTGATTTCAAATATATCGAAACAGGTAGTTTTAGATGTAAAATTTGTATGGATCCGAAGCCAAATTCGTAAGCAGTCCCGTCTCGTGACAAAATGAAATTGACAAAATAATTTTTATTTACATCGATAGCATAGCAAACCACATTATTACAATGACACGAAAAAAGCTAACTAGGTATAAATGAAAATAATTTTTGTCATTATCATTTTGTCACGGGAAGGGAATTGACTCGCTGGTCGTTGCAAAGCTACGTTGGCATTTTGCCTACAAGTCGCGGAAAATAAGAGACCATTCAAAATGTTGCAACTGGGATGGTCTAGTAACTAATATAAACAACAATACCTTGTCAGTGAAAGGTGTAGTGTAAAACAAGCCCATGGAATTTATTAATCTGATAAGGTCATCTTACTGTTTAGTAATATAATGTAGCCTACATAGAAGTGCGAAACCGTTTTATATTCGCAAGAAAAAATGAAACTGCCCTCGATAGGAGAGCTGATAACAAACAGCCGCAATAGATCTTAGTAGTGGTACTCACATATTCGAATGAGTGAGGAAGTTCAATTACTTGGACTCTCATGAATGATAACAATGTGTTTGAGCATATTTAGAAGTTGCAGCTGGCAATATCCAGTATTTTATTACAATACCCTAAAACGTGGATAAGCTGAGATTGTAGAAAATGTTGATTATACCGTCATGTACGGCTGTGAGAGCTGGGCCTTGGTGGTGAGTTTAAAAGATGGCTGATAATATTTGAGATAATAATCATGCTTCTGATTTATGGGCACACAGGCAACGATGATGGCATATACCGAGTTCTTGTTACCTTTTAATTCAGGGGTCTAATGCAGCCTCGTACTCGAAATAAAGACATGCTGGCTCCGTTTCGTTATACGTGCAATCCAAAACGAATTGTGCAACGAACCCTGAAAGTAGTGTCGTAATTTATCGCTTTTTAATGCCAAATCATTATTACTAGTTTTGCCTGTGGTCGATATTCGACCAAACTTATTCTAAGAATAAAACAAACCCATCCAAAGTCATTTTTACTAAAATATTTTTATTACATTTTTTATTAAACTGTACACAATATGATACATTACATCATTATATAAATTACATAAACTGGAATGCGATGATCTATCGATTTTTTTAAGTTAGTACGCCTAAAGTAAAAACATTTATTCCGTCCCACCACTCTATTGTGAACCATTTTGAAAATCCTCTTATGCAATGAAATTTTATAATATTTTATGTTTCATTTGAAATGTTATTGGTCAACGATTACATTAAAAACAATATTTTTAGTAAATACTCTTTCATTATTATACAAATGACCCTGTTCAGAATAATTTGAAATATAAAATCTTAATCCTTCAAATGATCGAACTCGACTGGCTGCTACATACAACTGACCATGTGTAAATACTGGTTGTCGTAGTAATATTCCGACCTTTTGAAATGTTTGCCCCTGCGATTTGTTAATGGTCATAGCAAAGGCAGGAATGACCGGAAATTGAGTGCGTTCAAAATCAAATGGCAAAAGTGTACCGGAGTACGTCAAACGAATGCGAGGAATTAAAATTCTCTTTCCACGTGTAACTCCAGTCAAAACCTCGCAGTCCAATGAATTTCTATGCATTTGTTTGATTCTCATTCTTGTGCCATTTACCAATCCTTTTGTTGTATTCAAATTTCGTATTAGTATTACTATACAATTGATTTTTAATTCCAATTTGTGAGGTGGCAAACCATTCACGTTCAATGAATTTAAAAATTCAATGGAGAAATCATTGACCCGACTAATATCATCACAAATAACGCTATCATAGCTATAATAGGCTTTAGCTTGACCTAGTGTTTGATTCAAAATATCCGAATTAATTAACAAACAATCTTCATTTCTCGGAGCTAATATGACGGAATTTAAAATATTATTATTTTCAATATTTGATGAAATATCACCAAAAACATCTCGAATAATGTTGCTCGGTTCACCAATTAAATTGTGTGGAATTTCAATTAAATCTCTACCCAAATCATTAAAATTTGGCAATGCTCCATTTCCAAGTAGTTTAAGAAATTCAATAAATTCCACTTCATGCGACAGAGCTCGCATGTTCTGCTGTAGAGTAAACCGTCGAAATTGTGGGAATAAGTGCCAAGAAACGATACAATTTTCAATTAATTCAGTACGTGAACCGTGAGGAATCACAGGCAAAATTTGCCGAAAATCTCCGCACAATAAAATAGTTTTACCACCAAAGGGTTTGTTTCTATTTTGAACATCGCTTAGATCATTTAATAATCGATCAATGGCCTTCAAGGCATTAAGTGGACACATAGATATTTCATCAATAATAATTAATGAAGCGGATTTTATGAAATTTGCTTGATTACTATCAAGTGAAACACTCGAAACCGAATTCTCTAAAATTGGAATTGGTAATTTAAATATATTATGTAACGTTCTGCCATTAATAAGTAAAGTCAAAGCAATAGATAGCAGAAGCAATTCCACTAAATGCAGTAGAAATACAAACTAAATTTAAGGCGGGTTTTGAGTTGCAGTCATTCGTTCTGAATTTTTTTTTAATCCAATCAAAGGAATACGAACGAAAAATAACGTCATTTTCAAGGAATACGATTGATTAAAAAAAAATTCAGAACGAAAGAACGAACGAACGAAAGCAACTCAAAATCCGCCTTTAGAGAATTAATTTGTGTATAAGCGCTGTTTGAACAAAAGTTTTTCCACAACCTGCATGAGATGTTAAAACAAATACATTCATACCGGTATTATGATGCATCACTTCACGCAAAACTGCGTCTATAACATTACGTTGTTCATTATTTACAACATCGTAAAACTCAGTAAAAAGAAACGCAGCTTCATCTGTATCCAATTCATACATTGTTCTAAAATCTTGCACACGTAGTGGTGTTGGAAGACCAACTTGTTGACATGATGTATTATGAGACAGAAATGTTTCTTCTAACTCAAATAATGCAAAATTGTATGAATCATTTTCAGTTTGATTTCGGACATAATGCTAATGCATTCCCAGGAAAATTCAATGCACAAATGAATCCAAACAATTCTCTTAGCTGCTCGGTGTTTTGAATTGAACTGCTTCTAGTAAACAATGGCGCCACTCATCATCATTTGAAGCAATCCCACGCGCATGACATGCAGCAGTAAATGTCGGATATAAAACCCCTTCATAAGTCCTCAAATCATCAAAAATTTTAGGGCCATGCACAAGTAATAATACGCGCAAATGAAATAGTTCCACATTTTTCAGCGAAACAAAATACAATCGTGAAATTACTTTTACGTATGTAAATATATACTATAATGTAATGGGTGTTCATAGGAAAAATCCATTCTATCGCGAACCTTCAATAGTGAAAAATGTAAATTTTTTTGTGATTTTGAAAGTGGGATTTTGTGAAAATTTTCTTTTGTTAAAAGTGAACAAACTTAGATTTTTTAAACGGTGGTGTAAAGTGAAAACAGAAAAAGGATTTCTGGAAACATTTAAAAATGTTTTTAATATTTTCTCCCGCCTCCGCCTTGCTCGATATTCAAATGTCTCAGATGTTCGAAACAAATGTAAGTATTTCTGTTATTAAATACAAGAGGATTACTTTAAAAAAATCCTATTTCCTTTGTTTTACAGAAAAAAGAAACTTGGCATTAATTATGTTGGCACAGAAGAAGGCAAAATATAAATTTATTACATGTAAAGAAAACAAATCTAACACATTTAAATCATTTGATTTACACTTCCAAATGGAATTAAAATATTTAAACCAAATTTATTATCTATTTAAAATCTACAAAATTTTTTGGTTTAGTGATACTTTTTGTAATAATGTTTGATAGTTAAATTCTTAGTTAAAAAACAAAAATTGAAAATCTGAACTTAACATTATATTACAACGATTATAAGCTTAGTTCTAAGTGAAAATTATTTATAAAATTATAATTATTTATATTTAAATATAATGAAACAAATAACAATCAAAATTATCTAATTTGTATTTAAATATTTTCTGTATCTGATGGTGAAATAAAAAATACAAAAATAAATTGTCATGTAATTGTATTATTTTAAACAACCATTTCTCAAATTGAAGAAATATTTCTGAAACGAAGAAATATTGCGTAACCACACCTGAAGAAATATTGCATTGTCATAAGAAAAGCATTTCTCTAGTGAAGAATATTCAAGTTCCCTGCAAGAAGAAAACCGATGCATACAAGAAAACGCAAACAATAGATTTATAAATTGTTTTCTATAGTCAAGAAATAGCAAGTTTCTTATAAGAAATAAACGTATGCATACAAGAAAATCCAAACAATAGATTGGTAAATGTTTACTCTACTCAAGAAAATATGTATTTTCCAGCAAGAAAATATCTGTTTATTTACAGAAAATGCTACTTAAATAAAGAAACGAGATTTCTCACCATAAAAATTTCTAGTTTTCAATCAAAAGAATCGGTTTCTACAAACAAACCGATTTTGTTAAACTTAAGAAAAAATAACATTACATGGTAGTCTACAAAACATCGCACAGGGAATCCAAGCTTAAGCTTTATGGATTAAAACAAGACATACCCACCAAGAGGGACTTTCAACATCTAAACGAGAACCAGAAGGATATAGATAGAATAAATGAAGAAGCCACAAAACAACTAGACAAACACATGATGGTTTTAAGCGAACTAGTGAAAGAATTAAAAACCAAATTAAACTTAGAGGTGACCTACTGAGGGATTTGGACTTAAATTTAAGCAAAGAAACTTAAAAACCGAATAGTGTAGCAGACATTGATCTTATGAAAATTGAGATCGGTAAATGTCTGTATAAAGTTAGTAAATAAATTTTTTATGAATGGTTTTAAACTTCTTCAAATAAACATACGAAGTTTAAAAAGCAAAAACCTACTAGAGAAATATATATCAGATAACAACATAGGTACAACTAATAATACTTTCAGAAAAATACTAAAGAATCGGATGGCGGGGTGGGCTTTTTAATCAGGAAAAATATTTCTTGAAGGATAGTAAATCTATCCAACAATTATGAAAAATTAGAAACGCTGAAAATAAACATCAAATAATTCAAACAGATAAATTTAAACATCATTTATAATAATGCAAGGAGAAATAAGAACGAAATAATAGGAGAATTCGAGATGCTGATACAGGAAAACAATTCAGGAAACACTATTATCGCTGGAGATATAAACGCAAGAAGCGGCATATGGGACAACAACAACACTAATGACTTCGTAGGCAATACAGTGGCAGATAGTATAATAGATAACAACATTTATATAGTCATCGATGGTTCTACAACTATGATGAATATGTTTAGACATATCAGTGCTGGATATAACGCTATGTATACAAAATTTGATAAACGCAATCTCATGGAGAGATAATACGGAAAACCTAAGGAGCGACCTTTTTGCCATTTTGATTAATTAAGAGATGATAAGAAGAGAGGGAAAACAAGTAGTAAACTGGAAGAAGATAATTTCTGATTTCAACTCAAACTGGAATATTAATAATTCATTAGATATTCAAAGTTATTTGGGAAAAAGCATTAATAAAAACACAAACACTATCAAAGATCTGACTTTGATAGTGTTTGTGTTTTTATTAATGCTTTTTCCCAAATACCTACTATAAACCTAAAAGATGGTGGAATTAAGAGCTGCGGAGGTTATGGACAGCCAAAAGTAATAAACAAAGGATCTATAATGCAAATAAAACATTATACACGGCGCGTTAGAATTAAAAAAAGCTAATCAAATACTGAAACTTAAAATCAAAAGAGAGCAAAAACTATGCTGGAGAGATTTTCTAAATGATATGAAGCACAAAAAAAACAATAGAGATTTGAAATAACATAAATAAATAAAAAAATAAAAAACAATCATATTATAAAATTTTAGATGATAAAAACCTAGCCACTGATTTCCTAAATATTAATTTCCCCTAATCGTTGGAATTAAATCAACATCAAACAACAAATCGAATCGAGCCAATAGTGCTAGGAAGCGGCTCAGAGATTATGGAAATTATCAGCAAATCAGAAAACACTGCCCCAGGTAACGACAAGATAAGCTACGAACTGATTAAAGCATTAATTAAATCTAACACACAAGTCTTGGATGCAATTTTAGATCTATTCAAAAAAATCAGGTCAAACCAATGTTATCCAGACAAATGGTAAATCGCCAGTGTCATAGCCATCAAGAAAAAAGGAAAAAGTGACAGAGAAATATCGAACTACAGACCGATATGCCTACTGCCAATTTTTTCCAAAATTTTTGATAAATTAATCCTTTTAAGAATAAATGGACACCTAGATAAATATAACATTCGTTCAGCTTCAGAAAAAATAGATGAAGGAAAAATAATTCTCAACAAAGGAAAAATAATTCTCATAAACACCGATGTTATTAAAGCTTTCGATAACATCAATAAAAAAATACATAAATTCGAAAACCTTGATTTCCCGGACTCATTAACAAACTGGGTATATCAATTTCTGACCAACAGGTCAATCAAGATTAATAATTCAAACGTATCAAATAAACATCTTACAAACAAAGGAATTCCCCAGGGAAGTTGTTTGAGCCCTACACTCTTTAATATTTACACAAACCATATACTTGAGCTCAACAACTCACATACTAAAATATTTCAGTTTGCGGATGACATTTGTTTGATAATTAACGGACACTATCAAGGAATGCAAACAATGCTTTACTATCACTTTCAAATCAACTAGAATCAATAAATCTAATGTTAAACCCAGAAAAACTCACTTCTTAAGACTTTTCATAATCTAAACATAAATAACCACATAATCATTGAGAATCAAACTACAAAAATTTTGGGAATTACTTTTACGAAAAATCTAAACTTATCAAAATCTGAAAAACCAAAATCAAACCAAAATTAGATTTCGCCTATATCTTTACAGAGGAAAACAACAAGACTGCTCAAAAAAATTGCCCAAATTATAAAAAATGCATGCCTAATACGGTAGACAGACACAAAGTTAATCGCGATTTTCATTTATCCCGATTGTCAAAAATGACAACTGAAAATCGCAATTAACTCTGTGTCTGTCTACGGTATAAGACACTGCTTGGGTTTATTAAGATCCACACCAGTACCTACAATTTTAGCAGAATCCATAGAAATGATCTCAATTTTTGACAATAACACACCGATTCCCATAGTCACGTCGCTTCAAGTGACGTGATTATAGTCATGTCACGTCACATGCAAATTGTTATTCTTCAAGTCGATTCAAGTGATGTGATTGTAACCAAAGCAAAATCTGGCAGTACCAAGAATTGCCTCAAATTTCTCGGTATATTTACTAACAAAACACAACTGTCTGTCAAAAATTCAAATTCAAAATTGGTTAATAAAAAGTATTATCTACATTCGATACATGTCTGCGTTCCTGGCATGATTGGTTGCGTGGACGGCACTCATGTCAACATATTTGGAACATCAAAAACGAATAAATAAATGGAAATAAATAATGACCCCGATTCCCTTAAGGCCGGTATTCACGTACAATTAAATTGCGCAATATAATTGTGTTACGCCCAATATTGCACAATAAAATTCCAAAATCTTGAATAAAAGTTGAGAATATTGTGCAATGTTCTGACGTCACACAATTATATTGCGCAATTTAATTGTGCGTGAATACCGGCCTTTAGTCGTATCACGCCATTTTACGTAACATTACTCACTTCACTTTATTTTTCTATTCTCTTATAGGATAGCTGATTTAATTCAACGACATTCAACGTCCGCAAAAAGTTGAAACACAACATATGAAAAACAGCAAAGACAAAAAGAGCAAAAATAATCATCTGCTAAAAAAAGTCAATTGAAACCCGAGAAACAAACCCAAAAGTCGTCGTCTGCTTTTTTTTGCAGATGTCGAGTTTCATCTTTTTTCTGTAAAATCGTCGATGCGTGTATAAATAACTAAAATGAGATTACATAAACAAGAAAACCAATCATTTTTATTGGTTTATAACATTTTTTGTTTAAATTTATTTTTTAATTTGTAAAGAAAATGAATTTTTGATTTGACATCTGGACCTGCGGAAATCTTTGAATGTAAATCAGTCTTTAAGACTAATTATCCTGTTGTAAAGTCGATTGCCATGCCAAATGTCGTTTTGTAATTATTCTACTAGTTGTTTCTTCCGATAAATTTCATTTCAATTGAAATTTTTCATCACGGCGTCTTTTCAAGTGACAAGTCAAAATGGATGAACGTAAAACGTTAGTTTTTGGAAAATTTATTGTAATTTTTCAAATATTTATAAATAGTGTATAGATCATGTTTTCCTAAAGAAGCAGCACGATCAAAGAAAAAGTACAGAGCGTTTCCCGAAAGAGGCAGCAGGATCAAAAAAGAAGTACAAAGCGTTTGCCACTAGATATCACTACACAATCAAAAAAATATTACTGACGTTTTTCAAAAGGGGACAGTTAAAATTAATTTAATTAACACGTATTAATAATAATCACTTTTATAACACGAAAATATTTTTGTTTATGTTTAAAAATGCCACATAAAAATATCATACAATATTTGACAGCAAATATTTAGTAACACCTAGTGGCATAATGTGAAAGTTGCTTATGATTTCGGAGTTTTACGAAAGATGGTAGCTTTTAGGCCCGTTGTACATTTCAGCTAAGCTAAGCTAAACGATTTGAGCTATGTTCATAGCTCTGTTTGTAAATAAAGGGTTTTAATGAATCGTTGCACACATGAGCTAAGCTAAGCAAACTATGTTGTACTGTTTTCAGCTATGAAAATAAACATAGCTCGAGTTGTCTTCGCCTTACAATTTTCAGCTATGTTTCTCACATATACAATGACATTTTCCTATACTTTATTTTTGACGCACATACAATGTTATTTAAATTTCATTCTGTCAAAATATTCTATACGAAAGGAAGACATTTTAAATATATAATAATAAAGCAAAAATTTCTTAAACATATTTATCATATAGATAATAAAGTTTATTTTCTATAATTTTTTCTAATTCATCTGCAGACATTATTATGTCGTATTTTCGATGGACAGAATTAATTTGAAGTAACCTAATGGGTGCGTCACAAATAAAATATAGGAGTATAAGGATGTGTGAACCAATTTATTAGCTCAAATGTGCGGATGTCGAGCTAGCGAACTAAACTAAGCTAAACTAAGATATGTTTTATAGCTTAGCTTAGCTGAAATGTACAACGGGCCTTACGGTTAAAGAATTTGACATTTTTAAACATGATCTATTGCTTTGGTAAAAAAGGATTAGATTTAGGTTTGGATTTAAAATTTCAGAAAGCAACCCGCAAAGATTTATTTTTGGATTTAATTTTTGTTTGATGTGTTTCATATGAAGCAAATTCTAGTGGTAGGTATTGAAACTCGGAGTAGGTATTAAAATCGGATTTGATTTAAGTAAATTCAAAAAATAATTGACTATAACTTCCATAGCACTGCGGATATGACACCTCTTCTTCTTTACCATAGAAGATGTTCCACACATATGTCGTCTCCTCTTACCCAACGATTTATTTGAATCCCGTAATAATTGCACATTACCCAATCTTTTGCTTTTAGATAAAAAAATCCGTAGTACGCCATTTCCTTAGGATCTAAGAAATTTCGGTGATGCCAATCTCTAAATGTGAACAGTCGATTTGCTTCCACATCCATTTTATTACTGATTTAAAATCTCAAATATACATATACAATACATATATATAGGTATATGCAGTCTGAAATGTTCTATTTAGCGATGAGTCACGCTCAGATAGTCGACGAATTACACCGACCGACGCGTAAAAATTGTATACATCGTAAGGTACCAGAGACTGGAACCGAAACTGAACCGAAAACCGGAAACCGTAATTAACCGCTATTTTCAATGAACCGAAAACCGGAACCGAACCGAAATAAAATAAAAAATTGAACCTGAACCGAAACTGGAATCGAAATTAATGTTCGTTCCGGTTCAAGTTTTTGCTATCCTTGCTAAACTTAAATGTAAATGCCGCTGGGGACTATGAATTTCCACAAAAACTTAATAATTTGATTTCACAAATAAATTCTTTTATTCCACCACGGGAAACAACAAACATCGATATTTTGAAATATTGGAATCATAAATAGAAATGTTTTATTAACAAACAATTCTTGAAACGATTTTGGAGCCGAACCAGAGCCGAACCGGAACCGAACCGATATTTAATGGCCGAACCGGAACTGAACCGAACCGAAATTTAAAAATTAGGAACGTAACCGAAAACCGGAACGAAAAACATTTCGGTTCCAGTCTCTGTAAGGTACAAATGAATGGAATTGATGATTTGTGGCAGGCAGATCTCGTCGAAATGATACCGTATGCAAAATAAAATAAAAATATATCTTCTCAAAATTTGCCTGGGCTGCACCTGTAAAGAATAAAACAGCACAGATAATTGCTAATACACTTAACGAAATTTTCACTTAAAGTAAACGAACACCACGAAATCTTTAATCGGATATGGGAACCGAATTCTAGATTCTACAATAAATATTTCAAACAACTAATGAAAGAAAAAAATATTAACCATTATTCTACGTTCAGTCCACTGAAAGCAAGTATTGTGGAGAGGTTGAACAGAACAATTAAGGACAAGATGTGGAAGGTGTTTAGTCTTCAGGGATCTTATAAATGGTTGAATATTATTGAAAAGTTAATAAAGGAATATATTATAATCATAAGAAACATCGTACAATTAAATTATCACCTGTTGAAGTTAATAAGACCAATGAAAGCTATCTTATGAAGCGGATAGACACGCATCCAAAGATAAAACATAAAAACAAGTTTAATATAGGGGATTTTGTTCGAATTAGTAAATATAAAAGTGTTTTCGCGGAAGGTTACACTCCAAACTGGACTACTGAAATATTTAATATAATCAAAACAAACAAATAATCATTTTCATACAATTTAAATATTTTAATTAAAAAATCAAATTGCAGCCCAAATGACATGGCCCAAAAAATTCTTGAAGACGTGATTTAATCTATTTTAGATTTTGTACTATTTATAGAATCGGCGTAATATCTTAAATATAAAATTTCACAACACGCATCGATAAATGTGTTTATACCATTTGGTGCTGGAGGTAATAAAAATTGACCGCATTTACTGTGTATGGAAAACCCAAATTGGCAGTCTAATTTTTCATTTATGGTGTCGACCGTAACACCATTACTACGAGTCGTGTTTCAAAATATTCTTTGCCGTTGGCCCATGTTTTGATTTATAAATTGTGATCTCAGCCCAATCTTAGGGCCGAAAAAATCCTTCAGGCCATGTAAACATAGGTTTTATATTTGGAATTATCTTTAATAACAACAAAATATTTCAAACATAAAATTACACTAAAATCCGTCAACAAATGAGCTTGTTCCATTTCATGATAGTGTTAAGAAGAAAGTCTGAATTGGCTCAGTATGTAAAAATAAATTTGGCGAATCTAATTTTTGATTTAGGATATCGACTAAAGCATGATGATATGGGCGAAAGAATTCTTCAGAGCCAGAATTTTTTTAATTGTATATTAGGAACTACTTAAAGAATCGACTTTACATATGAAATCTCAGATGTAAAATTTTATTAAAATACCTCCACAAACTTACCACCTAGTCCGGTCCCAGATTGCTTGTTCATATAAAAGAATATTGGTGAAACAATGTTTGATGAAAGGTACCATAATATCAGTAGAGGTGTTCTGCAAATTTCTTGAATTTGGCTCTTATTTTATCTAAAAAATCCGACCCCACATGATATAACCCCAGAAATTTTTCGGAGCGTGAATATTTCGATTTTATATTAGGAAGTACTTACAGAACCGGCTTAATAACGTAGATATAAAATTTCACTACAATTTATTGGCAAACGTGTGTATTCCATTTGGCGCTGGAAATGTAGAAACGGCCTGGATTGATCATACTAAAACACAAGTTTTTCTTTAGCAATTTTTTTTTTGTTGATTTATGGCTTGTATTTATGTACCAAAGTATTATTAGCAATGTGTTGGAATATTTGTTGAATTCTGGCCATGTTTCATTTAAGAAACTTCATTCCTGCCCTAAACGGAACTTTTACCTGACTTAACCAACAAATTGATGATAAATAAATTAGTTTCAGTTTTAGCACATCCAAATGATGAATGAAGATAGCGGCTTTTAAACTTTTCTAGAAGAAATTTAGCTACAAATCTGTTTTCTGACCAGTGGATGGTCGTCGCCACCAAACCAATTTTTTCTTTTTTTTTTAAAAATACATAACAAAATTCGAGACTTTAAAACTGTCCTGGTTTTTTAAGTCGAAATTTTCGACTTTTTCAAATTTGCTCAGATTTCGTTCAAGTTTAGTTGTTTTTGGTCTGGTCATCGAAGTGACAACTTCCATTGGCTATTCTATTCTTGTAACTAATACCAACGCATACCCTGAACTTAAACTACATACGTCAATGAAGAAAATATTGGTGTGGTGTGGCTTTATTGTGGCTGCTCGGTTTGAAACATTTCGATATCTAACAAAAATAATTTCAAATTGGTTTCACACATGAAACGTGTGACAGTAAAACTACCTACGAAATTGTTGAATTTCGACCAAAAGCAGTGCCGAAGTGCAGAAGTTCTGAATGAAGTGAACTTCTCAAACAGGTCATAATTTGTGAAAAAACAACTCTTACCCATTGTACCACGATAATACACCTGCTCACACTTCTTTGCTTGATAGTAAATTCTGCTTGTTTTTATTATGATACTGAGCACACCAAAACTGTGTACCCTTTTCGACAGCCAACAATAAACTAAGCATTCGATATGGCTCAAAATGATAAGAAACGTCAGGGAAACTGTTTACACAATCAAAAAGTGCAATGAATTGTGGCAATTGGACTTAAATAACCTGGATGATTGTAAAATTTGACGATTTTTTGATCAAGCCACGTATTTTATCAGTTATCACCAAGTAATTTGTGAAGGCTCTGACTTTCTAGTCAATAGGACGCATTTGGGTTTATTTTCGGTATAAATTCTAAATAATAATTCTTAAAATGGGAAAAAAAGAAAATTAGAAATTTGTACAAGTAAAGTAAGCAACATGTGCCGAAAAGAATAAATTGGTTAACTAATTTCCAACCATAGAACTATCCATGATCGTTTTCGCAGAATAACATAACCTACATGAAGAGATTACTTTACCGGATGGTTGTACTGTATTTTTGGCTTTATAAATATGTTGGTTTTATAAATTATTGAATTATTGTTATTATTATGATGTCGAATCCACGTCTCTTGGTTATTTCTATTAATAATGACCTCTTGCTCAAAGTAGAGTACCAAAAGATATGTAAATGAACGTGAACGTGTGCAAATTTTCTTTTGTGGTTATATGACCATGTTGCTTTTACCGGTTTCCATTTCGATACATATTTGGGCTTTATAAAAATTCTAGAAACGTCTTTTCCATTTTTTGTAAGAATAACTGCAAAAAAGATCGATTTTTTAAAATTCAAAAATTTTTTAACGTGCCGGAAAAAAATGTAAACGTGCCAAGATTGGCACGCGTGCCTTGTATTTGCGATCACTGATCTACACTTTATTTTTTTCTTTTCAATTTATAATTTTTATTAATTTTAATAAAGGTTATAATTTTTTGATGATGACTTTAATTTTTTATTATTTTAATGCTGACAATTTGAAGTATGGTGCAAGAGTGATTTGACAAAAAACTTATTCTAATTAATATGTTCATTTCGAAAACCCATTAGCCTTAATAAAAAAAAAAAATTTCGCTGTAAAAATTATGGCATTGCAATTGGGGTTTCGATCATGAATATTGTCATGTAAACATAGCTTAAGTAACTATAAAATTAAAGTAGAGTGTACCAATTAAACAATTTGATCCTCTACTGTATACAAATATAAACAATAATAACAATAATAAATGAGTTGTTTTTTATTTTAATGAGCCAATATATTTATCAATTAAACAATTTTTTTATTTGGTTCTTTTTTATTTCTTTTAAACTAATTAAAGCTTTAGCTTCCGAACCCTACTCGGATTCATTTTCAAAAGCGTAATGAAAAAAATATAACAAAAATTCTTTCTTTTATACATAAATCAAAAATTAAAAAATAAAGCAATCACAAATTTTTATTAAAACCGACTTTTCATGGAAACGCACCGCTATGTAATTTTCGAAAAAAATACTTTGCTAAGGCGCTTTTCATGTAAAAAAATGGAGGTGTGGCCAACACACGACTTTCTTTTACGAACAGCGAATTTTAAGAAACTTTTATAATGCAAATTTCTTGCAAACTTAATTAAGATTGTTTTTACTTTTACATGTTTTCTGAAAATTGTATATTTTTGAAATATTTGCAAAATAAATTTTCTGTTTCGCGGAATCTGGGAGCTGTAACCCCAAATATTATGTAAGGCATTAATGAAGATATATCTGTTTTGAGGTCCGCTGAGTCCGAAAAAGTAGGTTTCGAAATGATGTCTGTCTGTCCGTTTGTCCGTCCGTCTATCAGTCTGTGTCTTCTCTATAGCCCAGATGGCGTAACCAATCGAACAAAAACTTTAGATTTAAGCTTTACTTATGTATGTAAAAGAAAGTAATAAAAAATAATAAATTTGTAAGAAGTTTGCGTAATTGGTTTCTCAAAATTCCCTGTTCGTAGAAGAAATGTGTTGGCCACACATCAATTTTATTTTTTTTATAAAATTTTTTAATTTTTTTTTTAAATTTTTTTTTTTAAATTTTTTTTTTTTAATTTTTAATTTTTTTTTTTAATTTTTAATTTTTTTTTTTTTTATATTTTTTTACTTTTATTTTTTGGAAACATTTTGTTTTAGTAGTTTTTTGTAAACCTTATACTTTTTGAGATATTTGCAAAACAAATTTTCTGGCCCAAGGGAGTGGCCACTTCCGGTTGCCCGATTTGGAGTAAAATTCACTGGGACCTCCCAATTTATCAAAAAAGCTTAAATCGGAAGTTTCAGTTCGATTGGTTAAGCCATCTGGGCTGTAGAGAGGACACAGACTGACAGACGGACAGACGGACAGACAGACGGACAGACAGACGGACAGACAGACTGACAGACAGACATCATTTCGAAACCCACTTTTTCGGACTCAGGGGACCTCAAAACAGATAAATCTTCAATAATCTCAAGGTCGAAAATTTTCATGATTACTATACTTTATTTTACTTACGTAAAAGAAAGTAAAAGGTTTTACATTTGAATAAAAATAAAATTGCATGAGGCAAAAAACAATTTAGACGAACAAATCTCTTTAGACGTTATCTCTGTTAATCTCTTTAGACATTATCTCTCAGGAGGGGGAAGCCAAATTTCCCCGGAAAATAACCTCATTTTCCGGGAAAATTTTCCCTTTTCTTTAAAAAATCATTGTGAATTATTTTATTCAAAAGACGTCAAAATGTGCAATTTTTATTAAAATTTTGATATTAGGATTATATCTCAACAGTTTTTCGACAGTGCAAGTAATTTTTCCGGGAAAGTTTTGCAATTTTTCCAGGAAAATTTTGCAATTTTTTCAATTTTTTTTTTCTTACTTTAAAATTACAAATAAAATTTAAAACAGGAAGAATTGTATAAATTCAGGAAAAGCGGGGGTTTGGGGGCGGCAGCCCCATCCTCTAAGGACAAACGAATTAAAATTACATTAAAAATTTGAGGAAATTTAACCAATTAATCGGCCTTGAAATACCTACAACATCGGAAGGAAAAGCAATATTGAACATGGAGCAGAACGAAATTGGCAACCGGGTGGTTAACAATTTTGAAAATTGTGGCAATAACTGGATTATTAATTTGACAAGGTTGGAAATTCCGAGTGATGTGGCAGAAATTCTAAAGTTAGGTAATAAATTTTGTTTACCATTCAGAAAAGATATTGTTCCATATCCCAGAATTGTAGCTGATTTAGAAAGTGGCATTTCTAAATTAGACGAGACTGATCAGACTGCTATTCGGAATAGAATGGTAAACATTTTAACAAATTTCAAGACTAACATTAACATGTCA
Organism: Tipula helvola; assembly: GCA_963556165.1. Classification (NCBI taxonomy): domain Eukaryota; kingdom Metazoa; phylum Arthropoda; class Insecta; order Diptera; family Tipulidae; genus Tipula; species Tipula helvola. The sequence continues at coordinate 177,630,768 of OY744481.1, read as the reverse complement.
CGGACTTTTTTAGGAAGTAATGAACTACAACAAATTCAACAAGCCAAAAGGGCTAAAGTATTTCTAACCAATAATCCAGACATACACCCCCGTTCAAAAGTTTAAGACCACTGCAAAATATGCCGTTTAATGAATTTTCAAGAATCTTGCTCTAAAATTGGATTTTATATTGTTGACAAAAACATGCATTTTTAATTTATCGAGCTATTACAAAAAATTGTATTGATTTTACATTTGTTGTCAGCAAATGTAATGTGAATTGTGCAATGTGGTCTTAAACTTTTGAACGGGGGTGTATATGTGGTAAAGGCTGATAAGGGCAATGTTACGGTTCTTATGTCAAAAATAGCATACGTTGAAAAAATGGAATTGCTCTTGTCAGACGATAACACGTATATAGAAATTAGGAAAGTTGGTATCGGGATGATACAGACGAATTCTAATTTAATTATTTCTTCTTGGGAACGTTTAGGCAAAATAACTAAATCGATTGGTAAGGATCTGCGTAGCTACAATGGTACAACTCCGAGAATGTACGGTCTTCCAAAAATACATAAAGACGGTAATCCGTTGAGACCAATTGTGAGCTACGTGGGTTCACCTTTGTATAATTTATCTAAATTTTTGTCTGATATTTTGAATTGTTATGTTGGTCGTAATTTTTCGGCAATAAGAAATGCGGAGGATTTCAAACTAAAAATTCAAAATTTTGTTCTCCCACCAAATTATATTTTAGTTTCGCTTGACGTGGTTTCGTTGTTCACTAACGTGGATTCAAAATTGGTTCTAAATTTAGTTAAAAAATTATGGAATGATATAAAATTAAACAGTGGAACAAATTTGGATTTGAACAATTTCGTGGAGGCATTAAAATTCGTCCTGGATCATACTGAGTTTAGTTTTAATGGAAGATTTTTTAAACAAGTATTTGGTTCACCAATGGGTTCACCAATGGGTTCACCAATCAGTCCCGCAATAGTAAATTTACTGATGGAACATATTGAAACCGAAGTATTGAAATTATCTTCTGTTAAACCAATACTCTTTTTCAGATATGTAGATGATATTATTGCGGCTATTCCAAATTCTGAAGTTACCACATTCCTTAGTGATTTCAACAATTTTACGCCGCGTAATAAATTTACGGTAGAAATGGAAAATGGAAATCGGTTGGCTTTTCTGGATGTGTTGGTTATACGGAATGATAATGGAAGTTTGAGTACAAATTGGTATCAAAAAATGTCTTGGTCAGGCCGCTACCTAAATTATAATTCATGGCTTCCATTATAGCTGAAAGATTTTAAAATTATCAGATGAATGTTTTCATTCGGACAATTTTTCAAAATTAACAAATGTGTTATTAAAAAATGGTTATCCAAAGAATACGATACGCCGGAACATAAGGAAAGCTATTGACAAAAATAATCGCTTAGAAACTTCATCCAATTCACAGGATTTAGAGGTGGAAAATACTAGGAAAATCTTTATATCGATTCCATACATAAAAGTTCTTTTTGAAAAAATTAAATCAACTTGTCAAAATTTTGAGATGAAAGTTGTGGGTAGACCAGTAAAAAGTTTAGATAAGTTTTTGTTTACTAAGTTAAAAGACGAAATTCCTTTAGAACTACAATCAAATTTGGTGTATAAACTAAATTGCTCATGTGGAAAGGAATACGTTGGACAGACAAAACAGTACCTAAAGAAGCGTGTTTACCAACATGTTCATGACTCAATTTTCAACTTTCAAAATTCACATAGTGCAATAACAAACCATTTACGGGACAGTGGCCACGTATTATCTTTAGAGGATGCTACAATTTTGGAGAAAGAAAGTAATTTGGAATAGCGTTTATTTTTGGAAAATATTTATATTAAGAAAATGCGGGGTCCAAATTTGTTAAATGTCCAGGAAATTTCCAAATTCTTGTTAAATTACTACGACAATGTTATTCTAAATTAATTTACACTTTTGACCAACGGGTTTTTTCAAATCAAGTAGTATGTACATTTGTAAGGACTTGTTATTTTGTTTGAAATTTGTATGTTTTTTTATTTGTAAAAAAATTGTCCTGAGGATGACGGAATAAAGCCGTTGAAACGTCGACAATAAATTAATAAAAAAAAAAAAAAATAAGCTAAATACCAAATAAATTTGTTTTAATAATTAAAAAAATTGTTATATTTATAAAAGTTGCTGTTTTTAACATTTGTGGTACTATCAGAAGAAGCGATAAGGGCGAAAAGACTCTTTGATCTGTGTCTGCAAGGTTGACGAAGCAATTATTAATAAAAATAATAAAAATATTAATCTTTAATAGTATAAAAAAATGTTTGAAAAAAGTTTTTTTTAAATATTTTAACATTTGTGGTACTATCAGATGAAGCGATAAGAACGATAAAAACTCTTTGATCTGTGTCTGCAAGGTTGACGAAGCAACTATTATTAATTAATTTACAATTCTACCGTCAAAAATTATCAAAAAATTCAGATTTTACCCAATTTTGAAAAATAAAAAATAAAAAAAGGGAAAATTTTCCCGGAAAATGAGGTAATTTTCCGGGGAAAATTGGCTCCCCCTCCTAAAAACTATAGATACACAATCCTACATTCAAAAATTTTCAAAATATATAATTACGTATGTGACATATAAGTCTTAATAAAAAAAATATTTATTTATTCAATTTTTAACATTTATTTACTTTACATCTCACTTTTACGGAGTTAAAATTACAACTGACTTAATTATGAATTATATTTTCTTAATTCTAATCTAAAATTATTAAAAATGCTACGCGTGCGTCTTATGCTTATCCGTTGGCTCAGGTTTCCCGTATTTTATGATGTTCTCTTTAATTACATTTTCCAAGTGTGGGAAATGCAATTAACCCTCGTCAGGCGGCATAGGTACAATTGTACCTTTTCACGTTTTTTAAATTACAATAACTTTTCTTGTAGAAACCATAGAGGATGGAACTTTCGTAGGATTTCTACATTTGTAGTCTAGATCATAAAGCAACGCATATAGGGAGGAATGCTTATAGAAAGGAATGTATACAGTGAGGACTGTTAATGTTGTAAAATTATGCCGTCTGACGAGGGTTAAGCATTTTCTTTATGTTCGTCTTTTACATGTGACGAATGAGAAATGCTATTATGCACTTTGTTGGAACGTAATTCCTCCGGGGGATGAAAAAAGGGCGTCCCCGTCCTTTAGTTTGTTGGTCGCTTCTTTCAATATGTTTGACAACTGGTTGACTTTTTCCCTCTCTGATGGTTTTGGAGTTGAGCTGCTTATTTTTACCGTAGCGGGTTGTATACCACGGAGGACAATATAAACAATAAGAGCCATTATACCGATTGATGATATCGTTACTGTTCCTGATAACGTCCATATCCAGTTTTGATGTTTGATCTGTTCCAGATACACGTTTTTAATTTCTTTTCTGTTTTGGGTATTCTTATCCTTTATTGTGCTTATGTCTAACGCTTTTATTAGTTGCCTGGTTGCGTTTATGTTATACAGCGCACCTTGTATTTCCTGTAAATCACTAGTTAACTCGTATGATTGGAATTTTCTGTTTCTAATTGTTATGCTGCAGTTCCAGAATGTTAGTAAGAAGTTTCCGGTTAGCTTTCTATCGCTAGGTCCGCAATCCGAGTGTAATGTTTCGTTGTTTGCGTTATTTATAATTAATTTGTTTTCAGAAATAAACTGCATTTCTGTTTCCGTCTGAGATGTCATGTTGCAGTGGCTTGATGTACCCATTATTAACGGTTTGATACAATTATCGTCAAAATCTTGTATCTCTGAATGACTTTGTACAAATTGCTTGTGATCTAATGTTGTATATAATTTCTGGTTGTTTCTGATGAGGTACAGTGGATGGTCCCGTATGACTGTATTGTTAATGACCAATGGTACGATCATCAATGTGCTTGAGGTTTCCTTTTCCAATTTTGGTACCTGAAGGATGTATAATAATGTTTCACCGTTTATAGCAATTTTCGGTGTTACAAACTGTAATGCCTCGTCGGGCAATGAGATTTTGATACCCTGGTTGACCAGTAAATCTTTAATCTTGATGATTTCGGTTAATGTCAGAATTTTACTGCTCGGTAAATTTACTTTTGTCCTAACTATTGCTTCTTGAATTTCTTCCAATATTGTATTTATAGTGTCAATGGTTACTATAGTTGCCAACATGTCTATTTCCGTTAGTATTACTTTATTATTGATAGTGCTGTTCATTATTGCCCTGTTCACTGTTGCAGTTATCATTTGGATTCTTCCATCTATTTGTTGATTTACATGAAATTGTTGATTATTAGCGTCTATTAATTGGTTCATGGTATTGTTGATTATACGCAGGTCTTCAGCGTCGGGAGTCCCCGCAAGCCATTTCCATCCTGAACCCAAAGCATCCCATCGTTTATATCTGGTGCTTTGAAGTGGTTTTATTTGACGTAGGTTGTCGTGTAGCTTTTTAATTTTTTGTTTTATTATGTTATGTAATTCTAATTTATCGTACATTTTATTGTTGATTAGTTTGTTAATTGTTCCTACCGTTACTTCTATATTAGTGAGGTTAATTGGATGTATTACCTTAATATTTCCTACTTGAATTTTGCAATGCCCTGTTTTTATTAACAATATCGGGTCATCGTATAAACTTTTAATTTCTAATTTTTGAGCAATCAATGGTTTAATGAATACAATTAAAAAGATACAAATTTGTGGGTACATTATGATATAATTTTCAATTTTGATAGTTTTCAATTTAATTTTATAATTTTGTTTTCAATAGTATAATAATTTTTCTTTTTTTTTTCTTTTTTTTTTCAAATTTATAATTAGCTACCTATAATTTTTACAGAATTTAACATAAAAGTTCTGAAATGATAAAAAAAAATATTAGTTTAGTTACACTGTTTTAATCTCTTAATTTTATTCTTGTTTCGCTTAATATTTCTATTGATATTGAATGTTTTAAAATTTATATTTTTTGCTTGAGCTTTAATCCCTCTTGCTTGTGTTTTTGTTCTAATATTCGGTTTGAGAAATACCGATTGATTTTCAAGCAGGTTTGGTGGATTTTCTCTATGGATATTTTGTTTTTCCATTTTTTTTATTGCCCCTTCTATATTTAAACTCACCTGCTTAAATATGTCGTTGGCTTGTCGTTGAATATCACAAGGGTTTATTTGATTAATTTGATTGAAAACAATCTCATTTGGCGTGAAGCCTGTGGAGGAATGCACTGAGCCATTGTATAAGGCTACAGATAATTCGATTGCGACTGGAACACTGGAATTAGGAAACTTGGTTTTATTTGTATTGAAAATCTCAATTATTGTTGAATGAGCTTTTTCAATTTGTCCATTCGATTCGGACGAAGATGCGTATTCTAGTTGAACGTTAAGTTTATTAAGATATTCCTGAAATTATATGGAATGAAATGTTGTTTCGTGATCTGATACGATTGTATGAGGAATTCCGAATTGAGTGAAGTATCTAGTTAGAGCACTAGTTGTGTCTAACAAATTTTTGGTTTTTATGGGAATCATCTGTAGATGTTTCGAAAATGCGTCAATTATGGATAGGAAACTTGACTTATTTATACTAAATATGTCAATATGAAGCCTCTCTAGTGGCTTGTGAGTGATAGGCCTAGGTGATATTTTAATATTGTACGGTTTCCTATCGTACTTGTGAGTTTGGCATGTATTGCAAACATTAATGTGACTTTTGATTTTTTTCGCCATATTTGGAAAAAAATATGAGCGTCTGATTTGGTTTTCTACTTCCCGAATACCTCTGTGGGCTCGTTCGTGCTCTTTTGAAATAATGGCATTTTGACGATCCTCGTTCGTCACGTCTTCAACCATTTTCGTAACGAAGACGAAATGGCCGTCTCTTGAAAAATTCTCCCTGAAAGCGTCTTGAATGCTTTGGTACAGTATCTCTGGCGCTATAATTGCCGACTGTTTACCGTTGTGGAAGTTTTTCATGTAATTTACTATATCGTTTTTCTCAAATACTTTTTGAGCGATAATTATTCTTTTAAAATTTTGAAAAATTTGTTCCGAAATTATTGTCTCTATCTTGGCAACCTTAAATATAATTTGGTTCCTATAATAGTTTATAGGTTGCTCCGAGAAGTGAATAAAATAATGGTCCGAGGTGTTTGCTGAGTGAACAGTCTCTATTTCACTATCAGTTTCTGATGTATTTACCTCCCTAACTTCGAGTTCACGTGGAGTGTTATGACTTCTTTCATTGAGATTTATTTCATTAGTCGGTATCCGACTTAAAGTCTCTGCTACCACGTTGGTTTTCCCTTCTCTATATACGACGTCGTAGTCGTAATTTTCGAGCTCTAATCGCCATCTTAATATTTTAGAATTTTTTTCTGAAGTTTTAATAAATGTGAGCGGCTTATGGTCTGTGACCAAGGTGAATTTGTTTCCGTAAAGGTAACACTGGTATTTTTTAATGGCCCATATTATAGCCAGTGCCTCTTTTTCATTTGTGGCGTATTTAGATTCGGTCTCGTTAAGAGTTCTCGATGCGAACGCAATGGGTCTTTCGACTCCATCTTGCACCTGCGATAGGACTGCACCAAGAGCAAAATCTGATGCATCCGTAGTCAGTATGAAATTTCGTGAAAAATCAGGGTATGCTAAGATTTGATCCGTTGAAATGATCTTTTTAAGGCTTTCAAAGGATTCTTTGTAATCTGGGTCCGCAATATTAATCGAAGTATCTTTTTTCAGATATTTCGTCATGTGTTTGGTTATCTTCGAATAATCTCTGATAAACCTCCTGTAATACAGTCCTAAGAACTGTTTTATTTCTTTAGCCGTTTTAGGTATTGGCCAGTTTAGAATTTTTTCTATTTTCTCGGGGTTTGATTTTAACCCATCCTGAGTGATTATATGCCCCAGGAATTCGGTTTCCCGTTTCAAAAACTCGCACTTGTCGAGCTGAATTTTTAAATTAAAATGGGAAAGCCGTTTAAACACAGTGTCTAGATTATTTATGTGGTGTTCTAAATTTTTACCAACGATGATAATGTCGTCGAGGTAAACGTGACAAATTTTTCCTATCAGACCATTGAGAACGTTGTTCATCGCCCGTTGGAATGTGGCGGGATCGTTCTTAAGGCCAAAGGGCATTCGAGTGAACTCAAAGTAGCCCTTATCTGTCGAGAAAGCTGTTTTCTCTAGAGATTTTTCCTCCATAGGAATCTGGTGAAATCCAGATTTTAGGTCCAATGTTGAAAAATATACAGATTTCCCCAAATTATCAAGAATTTCCTCAATTTGTGGCATTGGAAACTTGTCATCTTTGGTTTTTTCATTTAGTTTCCGGTAGTCTATCACTACTCTTACTTTTTTTATGCCTGATGCATCTTTCTTTTTTGGGACAACCCAGATAGGTGATGTGTATGGGCTGATCGAATTCTTTATGATACCACTATCTAGTAGCTCTCTGACTTGTTCCTCTACATCATTTTTGTAATGATGAGGATATCTGTAGGTTTTTGTGTAGATAGGACTATCGTCAGTTGTTATAATCTTGTGTTTTGTGATCGTAGTCGCTGATAGCTTTTCATTTTGTTTTAACAGAATTGATTGGTTATTGAAAATGGTTTCTGTTAAGACGTCTTTTTCTTTTTCGCTCAAATGGTTCATTCTAATCAATTTCTGGATACATTTTTTATCTATAGTTTTGTTCTCAGAAAGTGGTATTGGATTTAGTGTTTCAAAGTTATTCACTTTGAGTTTTAATTTAGGAATCCGTTTAGGAGATTCGAGGTTTCCCGTAAGAATTTTGACGGTTGTCTTGAAGTTTTTAGCTTTATACAGTCCTGGTTGTACTGTTATGTCTTCGTTTAACTTTTCGAAGCCCGTAACTAACCATTCGCCGTTTTCCGATGTATTAAGCGTGACTGTATGGTTATACAAATTGTTCTGTGGATAATATCTGTTGAATTTATATACACGGTTGTTCAGCGTAATATTGTTAGATTTAAAATCTATCTTGGCATTCATTTTTGCCATTGTTTCGGATCCTAAAATTCCATCAAAGAATTTATGGAAAGCTAGTTGATAGTATGTTTGTTCTGGTTGATTATCTCCTAATAAATTTAATTTCACTTTTTTTTCAACTTTACGGTTGCCTAAAATGTTTTTAATTGTGGTTCTATTTGTATTAACGAAATTTTTGAGATTTAATAAATTATTGATTTCTGGCGTAATGACATTTTTATTTGCGCCCGTATCTATTAAAAGTGTTATGTGGCCTTTTAAGTACTCATTATAACACTTGAGGTACGGAAGATAATTTAATCTTCCGTATCTGACTCGATGGTCCCTTGAAAATTTCCTGAGTCCCCATCTTGGATCTCATCGTGATTTTCTTCGTTCGAATCTGATGCTAGGTCGTCTGTAATTTCATTTTTAGTTTCATGATTGTGAATCATTTTCTTAAATGAGTTCCGAGTTCTCATGGATTGATCGACGTCCATGGGAGACACTGATCCTCGAACTGAATAGGTTTGTTTTTTATTATTAAAATTTGTTGGTAACGGATCTTTATTTCTTGGTTGGTAATAATCAATTGCTTTCGGTTTTTGAAAATTATTGGGATTGTTGGGTTTTTTCGAGTTATTTGATATTAACTCGTTACTATTGAATTTACAGAGGAAGGCATATGCCTCCTCTATACATTTTGGTTTTGCCGCTTGGGCGTAGCCAAAATAAGGTTTTCGTAACCCTTAAATGAAAGCTGCTAGCGCGTCTTCTGCAATAAAAGCGCTGATTGCAGGCCATGATTCGCTATATATTGTATTTTGTTTAGACAGTGATTTAATATTTTGCACATTTTGTTTTATTTTCGTAAAATAACTGTGCACTGTCATGTTTTCGGTCATCTTTGTGGACCATAATTGAGATTTATAGAATGAAAGTTCCTGGCGATCGCCTAAGGCTTCCATTAAAATATTTTTTATTTCTAAAAATGATTGAGGATTTCCGGCAAGACATATTATATCTCTTGCGTTTCCTTCTATTTTATTCAATACCGATTGAATGTATAGTGCGAACTGTTGTTCTGAAACTAGAGGTTGAAATATTAGCAGTGTACTTTCTGCTGTTTTCAGCCAAGCTGATAATTATTTACGATTCCCATCGTAATGTGGAATCGATTTGATAGGATCCGGGATCCTGAACAAGTCAACTGTTGACATTTGTTCTTTAACTTTAACAGGGGTCTCGAATTGATCCTGTATGGTTTATCAATTTTTTCGAAAAGAAAATTTAATTTTCCATCTTGCTCCACTTGTGCATCGTTCAATTTTTTTAATTGTTCTACGATCACGCTTAATTGTGTAGCTAATTCCTCCATTTCTAATATTGAGTTGATTTCTTTGTCAATATTTCTATTTTGATCAAAGATTTTTAACCTTTTCCTCATATATTAGACACTAATGGACTTAATATTATTATTATTTTTGTTTACTGTCACTATGCGATCCACTGATGCTAATTGTGAACAGTATGGTCCCGTTGCGTCTATCTGGTAGTGCGCGGTCGAACCGAGGTAACAATTTTAATAATATTTTATCACTCTACTTTAAAAATCACAGCAATTGCTATCTACTGATGCTAATTGCCTTTTTTTTATCGTAAAAGATTAATAAAAAATAAAAAATCTTATCTTTTGGCAATCGTTCTGAGAGAGTGGGTTACAGTGATGTCTTCAATGAAATCCGGCGGAACCTCAAATCAACCAACGGTTTATTAACCTTCAGTTGGCGATGTAACACAAATAATTTTTTCACGAAATTAAACTGTCACGGATTCACTTCTGAATTTGTGTTTAAGTTCAAATTCTTTGCACTGTTAATAATTTCACTGATTTTTCACTAAACCGCGGCTGCGCCAATTACGTATGTGACATGTAAGTCTTAATAAAAAAAATATTTATTTATTCAATTTTTAACATTTATTTACTTTACATCTCACTTTTACGGAGTTAAAATTACAACTGACTTAATTATGAATTATATTTTCTTAATTCTAATCTAAAATTATTAAAAATGCTACGCGTGCCGTATTTTATGATGTTCTCTTTAATTACATTTCCCAAGTGTGGGAAATGCAATTAAGCATTTTCTTTATGTTCGTCTTTTACATGTGACGAATGAGAAATGCTATTATGCACTTTGTTGGAACGTAATAATTATATACTCTTTACCTGATTTTCTCGATTTATACGTGAAGTAAAATAACGCCCAGATTATTATTATTGATTAAATTTATTTTGTTGTTCAGCTACTGGACATACACCCGCCCTTGAACTGGCAAGTTCAATAATTTCTTCAATCCAAAGTTGAGTGCTGGTGAATCAATCCAATGATGTTACGAGGAATTAAATAATAGTTACTACTTAGTGGTTTAATTATTGGTGTTGTACATGATTGAAGTAAATTTGGAAACTGTGATGCAATTTTGTTTTAATGATGAGAAGATAATCTAATTTATACTGGATGTTTAAATTCGTTGTAAATATTGTGGTCTTGTTTAATGCTTCATCGGAGTGGTTCTGGACTATTGGCAGCAAGCATAATTTGTGTATCGGTCGTTTGATTTCGCTGGTTTGTGTTTTTAAGATGACTACTCGCACCAAACCATCAGAGCCGGGATGTAATTGAGTGACTCTACCAAGAAGCCATTGATTAGGGGATAGATTTTTATCTTGGACTAGGACAACATCGTTGATTTGGATTGGCGGTTTTCGTTGCCTCCACTTGGAACGAGTTTGTATGGACGTAAGGTATTCTATAAACCACCTCTTCCAGAAATGCTGGCCCAATTGCTGCACCATTTGCCAACGGGTAAGGTACGATGGTTTGAGATGAGTGACGTCCATTTCGGGGATTTTAGTAAGTGGATGGCCAATTAGAAAGTGCGCTGGCGTTAGGGGATCAAGATCATCATTGTTGAAGCTGCACAGTGGCCGGGAGTTCAGGATGCCTTCTATTTAGGCTAATAGGATGTTCATCTCTTCCAGTGTTAAGATGGTTTTTCCAACTACCCTCTTGATATGGAATTTGGCAGATTTTATGGCCGCTTCCCATAGGCCACCAAAGTGTGGCGAATTAGGCGGGATGAAGCTCCATGAAATACGGCACCTGGAAAGATAATCGGAAATATTGTTTGAACCCTTGATCATTTTGGCAAACTCTTCCTTTAATTTTCTATTCGCACCGACGAAGTTAGTGCCATTGTCACTGTGGAGTTCGCAGCAAATACCACGACGAGCGGTGAATCTTTTGAGAGCCCCCAAGAACGCTTCGCTAGACAGATCACTCACTAACTCGATGTGGAGTGCCTTCGTGCTTAAACATATAAAGAGACAGATGTATGCCTTGTACGTTTTTTGCCCACGTCCCTTTGTTAGATGGATTAGGATGGGCCCGGCGTAGTTCACTCCAGTTTTGATAAACGGTCGTACCAACTCGACGCGGGAGCAAAGTAAATTTCCCATTAATTGTTGTTGGCACTCTGCCTTAAACCGTGTGCATATGACGCATTTCTGGATCACTTCTTTGGCCCGTTGTTTTCCGTTTGGTACCCAATATTCCTGCCGCATGAGAGACAGAAGGAGAGTGGGGCCTGTGTGGTTATGGTCTAAATGAAGGTCGCGAAGAATCAGTAGCGTGATTGCGGATGGAGAATAATTGGGTGTTTCGTGGCATATGAAACGGAGCTATTTTGCAGCCTACCTCCAACGCGAATTATCCCGGAACTGTCTATGAACGGGTTTAATGATTTTAGACTGCTGCTCTTATTGATAGCCACCTTAGATTGAAGCGCCAATATGTCGTCTTGGTAAAATCGTCGTTGTTCGTGCTGACAAGTTATATGCAAGATATGATTCAACTCCTCACGCCGAAGATGGATGCCACTGATTCTGGTTTCCTTGGACTTTCTGGCATTTCCGATGAATCGTAGAACGTAGCCCAACACTCTTTCTAGTTTTTGGAATGACGAATATTGATTAATGAGGCCGACCAGCCACTCATTTTGTTCGACGCAATTGAAGGTGAGTATTATTGGTTTGTTTGACATCTCATCGTTGTTTCCATAGTGTTTGGATTGCTTTGGCCAAAATTCGGTCGATTTAGAAAGCCAATATGGACCGTTCGACCAAAGCGAATGTGATTTGATCTCACTTGGAGAAAGGCCTCTGGATGCGCAGTCAGCTGGATTGTCAGCAGATGGAACGTGCCTCCAATTATCTCGAGATGATGTGGAAAGTATTTCTGCTGTGCGATTGCTTACGAAGGTGCTCCAACGTCGTGGATGACTGCTGAGCCAGTCCAACACAATTTGGGAATCAGTCCATAAATGCGTTTGATTAATTTTGAAGCTCGATTCTTCTTTAATGGTTTCCACGAGATTGGCTAATAGCAGTGCGGCACACAGCTCCAAACGGGGAAGCGACTGCTGCTTGATGGGTGCTACCCTGGTTTTGGAGGAAATGAGGCTTATATGAATTTGTCCATCCGAATTCGTTGTTCGCAGGAATATTTCGGCGGCATAAGCTGACTGACTAGCATCGCAGAATCCATGGACGCGTCAATGATGGATCCCTGATAAGACTGCACGAATCTGGGAATTGATATAGAACTTATTAATTTTAGATTAGATCTTATTTTCGACCAAATGACGCCTTTGTCGTGTGGGAGCGGATCGTTCCAGCCCAAATTGTCTGCCCAGAGCATTTGGATGAAAATTTTAAAAGTTATGACTACCGGCGATAGCCAACCCAACGGATCAAATAGCTTGCTGGTTTCCGATAGAACTGTTCGCTTTGTGAAGTTGGTTGCTTCTGGTAGCTGCGATGTAAACAAAAAGCGATCGGAATCTGGATTCCATTTAATGCCCAAAACTTATGTATGTTACGGTTGACAGACTGAAATGGCGGATGGGATCTGATGGATTAGATCGCCAGACAATTTTTTGATAGTTTGTGTCCTCTGGTGATACGTCGATCTGGCGATACATCTTTTCCACATCGGCGGAAAAGGCAATCTTACGCTCTCGGAAACGCAGGATGACAGCATACAAGCTTGATTGTACCGTGGGTCCGATTGCTAAACAATCATTGAGTGATAGACCGGTGCTGGATTTGGTTGATCCATCGAAAACTACTCGAACCTTACTGGTGGCACCCGTGGTTTTGAGCACTCCATGATGCGGCAAATAAAATTCGTTTCCTGTTTCTCTATTCGGAGGGATTTCCACCATATGATTTAGCCATTGATATTCATCCATAAACTTGTGATACAACTTAGCAAAGCATGGATCACGAGTGAATCCATTGCTCTCAGTCGTTGGATTGCTAGTGGTAATGATTCGCCCAAATCTGCCGATGATTTTTTAAAGGGAAGCTTTACAATTAATCGTCCTTGAGCGCTTCGTTTCAGGTTTTTAATGAAATGTTCTTCGCAGAAAGCTTCTTCTGGAGAGAGAATTTTGTTTCGTGGATTGAGTGTTTCTAGTTCCCAGAACTTGCGCAAGGTTTGATCTATGTTTACCATCTCGGTTTCCTCCGTCGATGAGGTTTGAAATGAGGCAAGCTGATGATCGTTGGAACGATTAGTTTGACCAGAAACAACCCAGTCGAATATGGTGTTTTGAAGAATAGGTTCGTTCGGGCTACTTTACATGCCGCCCCGGTGGCACAGTTGTTAGCATGCTTGCTTTAAGCTCCGGAGGTCCCGGGTTCGATTCCCGGCAGGTGATGAAAAAATCACGGCTGGTTAATGTAAGGATCAATGAATTAATCACTCATTATCCGTTAAAAAAATGATTACGAAACTTCAATATGAAGCGGCCAAATCCCTCTATGGTATGTACATCGATCGAACGTAGTCTATCAAATTGCGGATCGGTCAATTGGAGTTTGGTGTACGAGGTTGAATCAACTGACAATCTTCGTGGTGGTAGTACATTAGTAATTTTTGGCATTACGAGAGCCTCAATGGTGAATTCAGGTAGCGATTCTGGTTTGATATTTATTAACACTAGCCCTCTGGAAATTCCACATCCAGATAGGCCTAACCGACTGATTGGAATGCGCGCGTTTTGCCTTTTTAGTCGAAGCCGTTGAACACATGATTCAGTGACAAAACTAGCCTGTGATCCGGAATCTAGGAGAGCTCTGCATGATATGGTTTTTCCGGAGTCATCAATGGCCTTAATGATTGCTGTGGGAAGAATTGAGCAGGTAGTCATATTTTGTATGTGCATATTTGTTACCTGATCTGATGAAGTAGATGGCGATTTTGCTTGTAGTTCTCCAGGGCTCTCAGTTTGATGTAGAAGAGTGTTCTGCTTCTTGCCACATTTTTGGCATCTACGTCTGGATAGACAACGAAATATGGGGTGATTTTTGCTAAGGCAATTGATACATAGGTTGTTCTTCTTTGCAAATTCAATCCGTCCTTTTGTATCTAGCGATTGGAACTGGTTACAATGGAACAAGGAATGATCTGGGTCTTGGAACATGGCGCATTGGAACTTGACGATTAATTTTATCGCAGTATGACCCTCAACTCGATTTGATTTTATCGCAGTAAGACCCTCAACTCGCTCATCACAGCCATTGGAAGTGACATGGCTTTTCACGTCAAGTTTTGAATTGGCTCGCCTAGATGGGCCTTGAAGTGATTCGAGCGTGTCTATGTGCCGACCCAGAAATTTGAAGAAATCCGAGAGCTCCGGATTATCCATCTCCGCCGAATGGTCTGCCCAGAGAACCTTGGACTTGTCGTCTAACTTTTGTCGTAGGATATAGATTAGCCAGTGATCCCTGGTTTCGGCAATCTCACCAAGAGCGTGGAGGCCTCGGACAGCTTCGTCTGAAGTGTCCATCAGGCGTTTGATAGTGTTTGCATTTGCGCTATGAATGACGGGTTGCTCGACGAACGCTCGGATGAAATTATTTATGATGTGCTTTTTCCGATTGTATCTCTCCTTTAATTTGTTGAGAGCCCCAATATAATTGCCTTCGGTTACCACTATATGCCTCAGTAATACAGCTGCTTCCCCTCGTAAGAGTCCATTTAGATACTGGAACTTCTGTACCGGGTTTAAATTGGGCGATTCGTGTATGGTGCTGGTGTACAAGTCAAAGAATGACTGCCACTCCGAGTAATCTCCAGCAAATGATGGAATGTGAATCTTTGGCAGCTTGATTTGATTGTGCTCTCCAGTGTAAGTTTCGTTCTGTGAGACATCTAGGTTTATCACACCTTGATTGAGGCTTTTGGCTCGAATCCACTTGTTGAAAGATGTGATGGCGGTGTAATAACTTTCTTCATACGATGAATCGCTTTCCTCCTTAATATCGGCTGTGTAGATGCGCGTTTCGAGGTCCGTGAACTCCTTCATTAGCGCTTCCACGCGATGCAACCGCGTGGTCAATTCACCTAAGTCGGTTTTGGAATGATCTTGGCTTGCGTACTTCACGAGATTTGTTAATTTGTCTTTGTTAGTACCACGCTGTTTTTTAAGAGCCGCAAGATTTTCGGCCATGATGATTAAGAATGGATAGCACTTTGTTCAAATTAAAAAATAACTTTATATACCGAGTCTTAATTCACTTTGTATTTCACTTTGTATACACTAAATCACCAATAGTTATGTGCCGGAAAAATAATTGTGCGATTGGAGCGAACCGAATGAAATAATAAATTGACCAGAAATTCAACACTAAATCACTTTATTTTATTGAAAATGTTTATAATTTGGTTTAAAAGTAAAATAAAAAATGGCTACTTAGCTAAATAACACGTGGTGTATCACCTGATCTCAACAATGACTGCTTGTATATTCAGCGTTGGTTTCCGGATGATTTTTTGATTGATTGATTGATTGATACGGGTGTACGACCAAGCCTCAGCAAGATTCCCGGATACGCCGGATCCACCGCACACCCTTTACATAAAACAAAACCGAGGGATAGGAAAGGAATGTTAGTATTAGAGACTCGACCCGGTTTCAGCCACCTATGCAGTCGATAGTTAGTAAATTGTTAGTAATAAATATAATAAAATAGTTAACACAAGACAGCACAATTTCTAAACTACAAGCTTATTAACTTTTTGTTGACACTGGAGAGTTAAATTAGGGTGTAAATGTATTCTGAAAAACGGGATTAAATTAAATCCTTTTAAAATGATTAATTCTGGAACTATGTTAAATTCTGAAAATTAAGTTATTAATCAGTAAATTAAGAAAGAGATCCCTTTATATGTATAGGTACTCTTCACAATTATATTAATTAATAAATAATAACTGATGAATAAAATGAATAGGGTGCCGCAACTGGGTTGTTCATCCTGGAATCCCAAAGTATCCAATCCGATCCGAAAACTACAGTTTAATTCAAAACTACTTATAAATTAAGCATTTTCCTGAACCTGCCACTTAAACTATAGCAGTTTGATCTGTGATAACTATTCTGTAATGAATTAAATTTAATATCACCAGCACCCAAAATTAAAATTATAAGACACAAATTAGTATCTAAAGTATAAATTCAGAACTAATGTTCTGTAATATAGGAGGATATAAACCAAAACAACAGAATTTCTAAAACTACCTGTCCGCTAGATGCTTTAAATTTCTGGGAATCTGCGTTGAATTTCCACGAATATTTCTGAAAATTAAGACCGAAATTATCATTTAATACTCCTTTTAGAATTTAAATTAACATTATTAAATCTGCGCTTAAAACCCCACTATTTAATTGTTAAATCTACTATAGAACAAGTAACTAATTAATTAAATTCCTCACCATGGTCACCAATATTTCTGAAAATTCAAATCCAATATTAATTCATGTAGTTGCAGCTCGTGAACCTAAGCATAATTATATAAAGAATTAATGTAATTTGATAATTAATATAAAACATAATTATAATGGATGAACCTGACATGATCCAAGGGGTTCCAGAAATATTAAAATAATTGGCTATCCCGACAACCAAATCTCATCACCTGCACATTTTAACAGTTTTCATCATTCGCCAGCTGCAAAATCAACTCATCTCATCCCATAATAGCAAAAACAAATTTTTACCCAACCTCAGTTAATGATTTAAATTTCAAATTAATTCGGCACAAAGTTTCTGGAAATCTATATTGTGTTTCTCTGCATATTTCTGAAAATCAAGATTTAAATTAGTTAATTGTCACCCACAACTGTTTTTTAAAACTAAAAATTATTGAAATCCTCATGGTTTAGTTGATAAAATGGCTATATTAAAAGTAATTAATAAACATATCATTAAGGTCATTAATCCTTCTAAAATTCAAAGCACTTAATTAGATATTCGTTATTTCTAAGCAATTTATAATCATTTATTTAAACTACATTCAAAAACTTATAGAGCGGTATCTCAAAATCCGACCTAGTGTAATAAATCCAATTAGTGTCTTCCCATTCAAAAAATCCCCGTCATACTAGTCATCTTCTGAATTTAAAAATATATCCACCAACCTTCTTCTAAGACAACATAAGCCGCCCCTGATGAAGGTGGGATAAAATGTAATAAAATAAAATAAACACAATTAAATAAGGATAAATATAACACAAATTATATTGTTGCTGCAGTCGTTTCATGATTTAACTGCAGCTCTGTATTTCCATGCCCCTCACAATTTAAACTGTGAAACTATAAACCATAACCAATATACCTGCCGTCATACCTTGATAACCAAATACACCGCGTTGTTGTTGCAAAAATTAACAAGTTAAGACTGCAGTATATTATCAAGTATCAGAATATCGACTAATTGATACTTTCTCGCACAACAACAAACCATTCCATTCACCTCCCATTTGTACTCCTACACTCATCCCTTAAAAGGAATGTACACGGCAAAATATGCAAAGCTCAGGACAGCACCACTCCACCATCAAAATAGCTGTAGTATAAGCAATTAACAACTAAACAATTCATTATCACGATCACTAATATCTCGAAATACAAGTATTAAAATTAAATTGATTGTAATTATTAAAATTTCAAATCAGAAGCAATCTGACGGTTAACAAAAAATTTGTTTTTAATATTCAATTCCCACCAATCATTTCATAGGCCAACGAGGATACCGCAATGTTCTGAAACCCTATTTAAACTAAAACTTAATAATAAGACAACCATATTTTGTTGTTGCAGCTCACGTCATCCAATCGCATCCCCTTCTATGCTTGCATCAAGACCAAACCTATAAAACAACATGGTGACTCGTTCTACCTTGATCCCAAAAATACCGTTCAAGTTAGATAATTTAAAATAATTAATAAGTTAAATAGAAAAAAATTAAAATTTAAACTATACATACATGCATTGGATAATTACGCATAACACTCTATTTAAATTAATTTAATAATTAATATAATTCTACATTGTTTCTACTACCCCGCATTAAAACCAAAATACCCAAAACAAATCGGGTCATATGAAATACCTATTCATATAACGATTTAATATGAATTATATGACCCATTCGATTCAATTTATTCGATTATACGAATAATTATTCATATAAGAATTAAGAATCCCATTTGGATCAAAACATAATATTTGTGTTGCGTATGTGTTGCTCTTGGTATATAAAGAGCACTTTAAATGAACACAACGAATGAAAACAACACCAGGAAAAATATTAGAATACGAAAGCCCAATGTATTGTATACTATTGCTGTAAAAATACCTCAATGTGAGATTGTATTAGCGATACGTCACCATGTACATATACGGTTGTGAATACAGCGTAGAAAAAACATAAACAATCGCATACTACGAAACTGAAAGAGAGTAAAATGTATCATAAAAAAACAATAAAAACGAATCTGTCAAATTAGTAAATCACAAAGAAGATTTAAATTACATATTTTATATTTTTATTTAAAATATGAATTTTTATTTATTTTGTATGATGTTACATAATTTATATGAATTGTTCGGAAATAATTTATTCGGAAATACCTATTCCCTTTAAGGCCGGTATTCATGTACAATTAAATTGCGCAATATAATTGTGTGACGTCTGAAATTTTGTTTGTAGATCAAAGCAAAGAATAGAGAGTAAAATGCTCAAATATCATCGGTGTTAGCAGTATGTGTGATAAATACATGGTGTGGTGTTAGTAGGTTTGCAAACAATAGAGAGTAAAAAATGCTCAAATTATCGACGTTAGTAGTGTGTGTGACCTATACGTGGTGTGGTGTTAGTGATAAACAAATAAATTTAAATTTTTTTTCAATGATTTTTCGTAGTCACTACTACGCCTTGACGTTGAGGTTTATAAGTATGTATCTGCGTATCAGCAAAATGAGCAGGCTTTCTAAAGAGAATTTTAGCAGGTTTTGCCGGGACGTAACATACATACATATAAGTTTTCATTTATAATATCACACTACACACACAACACTTCAATGGCGGACAAAATCTAATTATATTTATATATACATTACATATTATATATTATAAAGATTTATGTATATATTAAATTATTAAAACTATATTTACAAAATTATATAAAGATTTTAAAATTTATATAAAAATTAATCAAACATGAATATTAACTGCGTATCAAAATGGATTATTTTAATTTTTATATTAATTTGATCAAAAAAATGAGACATGCACCCAAATTTTATGCACAACTACAAAAATATTACAGCCAAAATCATGCAATTTATCAAGAAATCAATCAATTTGATTTCTATCATTAAAAATTAAAAAATTGCCTGGTAAATGCATCCCGGTGGATTACATTTTCCAAATTCACATTAAAACTTTATTATCACTATTTACTATTATTAGTAATAATTAATTATTGCACTTATTACACTTAATATTATTTTACATTTATTAATACACTAAACAACACAATCTAAAAACTAAAAAATCACTTTATAACAAAAATAAAAATTAAATTAAATTAAATTAAATTTACGAAGAGGACGACAAAAAAACACGTCCGTCTTCTTCGAATGTCAACGACCGACCCAGCGTTGGTTTCCGGATGATTTTGTAGTTTAATTACAGCTCTCTGATGAATGACGAAGTAGATTCGATGTGTTTTTGTCGGTGCGGATAATTCTTCGGGTTATCCGGCTCGAAGGACCAGAATGTCGGGGTACAGCCGTGAACAATTAAAAGTTGTATGCCTTTAATTCTAATTCACTAGCACGGCTTGTATTTAATTCCCAAGTTGAGGTTTTGCGGATATTTGTGGCTTAGTTGATGAAAACACGTATCTAGACACTTTATTTTTTTCTTTTCAATTTATAATTTTTATTAATTTTAATAAAGGTTATAATTTTTTGATGATGACTTTAGTTTTTTATTATTTTAATGCTGACAATTTGAAGTATGGTGCAAGAGTGATTTGACAAAAAACTTATTCTAATTAATATGTTCATTTCGAAAACCCATTAGGATTGCCTTAATAAAAAAAATAAATTTCGCTGTAAAAATTATGGCATCGCAATTGGGGTTTCGATCATGAATATTGTCATGTAAACATAGCTTAAGTAACTATAAAATTAAAGTAGAGTGTACCAATTAAACAATTTGATCCTCTACTGTATACAAATATAAACAATAACAACAATAATAAATGACATTTCATAAAAAATTCATTTTTGTTTACAATGGTGGTGGATTATTGTTTGTTATTGTTATTAATAATTAACTAAAATAATTTAAATTTGTTAATACCTAACTCTAAGCATAAACCAGGCAAGAGTGCCAATCAAAAGTATTAATTCAAGTGTATGTACTATATTATACAACTTATTCCAGTGCGGATTCAGAATAATATTTATTATTGGCATTCCAAACCGATCGATGGATTCCTGAATTTTAAGATAAGTACAATTTACATGTTTTACAGATTATTATTATTGATTAAATTTATTTTGTTGTTCAGCTACTGGACAACTTTAAAGTTCTGATATTTTTTTTTGTTAGTTGATTGTTATTCCTAAAAAAAAAAAAATAATTATTTTAAAATCAACGCTGTTGTTTTTTTTTTTTTACCTGTCCAATGTTTTCATGTCCATACGGTAGTGAGTTGTAGTCTTGTAAAAAGCGACGTTTTCTACTTTGCGGCTTATAGTGCTTCGTTTGTGTTATACTCACAACTTCATGAGTTTTTGTTCGCACTATATTGTGATGTGTAATAGGTATTGGCTCGGGTTCTTCTTCTGCGAGGATATTATCTCTCATTCTCTCCAAATTAATTTTTTGAGAATTTTCGTAATTTAGAGTGAAACCCTTCACTTTGCATTTTCTGAATTTTTTACCGTCGCTAGGTGATAAGACTTCATATGCATAATTTTTAGGACCATCAGATACAAACTCTGTGATATAGCTACCTGGACCATATTCCTCCAGCTTATTTGTCATATCTCCTAGGAAAGATCCCAGGGACAGTTCATACTGGTCCATGTTGACTTGGGAAACATATATAATACTATCTGTGTCATAGTATAGTACTCGTTCCTCTAACTTTTCCAAATAACTATACAGTTTTAATCGTGCCTGTGTTGTTGCGTAAGTGGCGATACATACATTAGCAGTTGGAGTAATTTCAGATGATTTAGCTATATACTCCCAATTGACTATGACCGTGTTATCGTTGACCTCCTGAATATTATTAATCGCTATAGAAGGGTCCGTCATTAAACTATATAAAGCCCCTGGTTCTCGTATAATGGTCGTTTGGGATTGGTTTTCTTTTTGTCCAAATTTTCCCCAAAACGAGTTTAAGGTTATTTTTGCTATTGATCTGCGACCGGCGTTTTTCTCTATTTTAGACTCTTCTAAGGATATGCCCTCTTTATTTTTGTATTCTTTTATATATTTGTCCTTTTCAGTGTTGGTGGTACAGTTTGATGGCCATCCTGATGATTCCTGCTTCATTTTTAAGAATTTATTTATAAAAGGAGTGAAGAGTCCTTCAATATGATGGTTTTGTTGGACTGTCTCGAATTTCCAAATTTCGTAGATATAAAGCATCTTATAACCTTTTCGAATGGCCTCGTTTATTTCGTCAATTATCCATGTACCTGTTAACGATCGCTCAGCCGATGTGTGCGTACAATTAGACTGATTAAATGATTCTCCACAAGTGCGACACAACAGAAACATTAGTTTGTTATTCATTTTGAGCGGTAATACTGGGTGATATAAATTTGCCGGTGGTAGTATATTACACTTTATAATTCCGTCGGTTTGTTGTAGATTTAAATTGCTACATTCCGCGTCAATATAAATCGTAGGATGTCCTACAGGAAATTTACCGTATTTAGATACCCACGGATACAGGGAGCAAACATCAATATAACTAATTTTTTCACCAGGTCTACATTTATAGTACGTTCTAGTATTGCCCGTTCGACCCCCGTAAAACGCATCTCGAGGATTTAGAGGTACATAATTTAGTAACGGATGAGTGTCTGGTACATTAGATATAAACTCGCATTCCCACTTTTCAATCACCGTATAACCAAATCTTCTTAGCTTTTCGGTTTTTGTTATTGTACGCGTTCTACGATTATTTAGTGTGTCTGCTTTATCGTCATGTATCGGTTTATCTCTGTTAGTAACTAGACACTCGTGCCCGTGATAGTAACAACCATGAAACTCAAATATTTCATGAGTTGCATCGCAAAAACCGTCAACCATGAGTCCGTTTATGGAAACTTCTCGATTGTTACCAGCATGAATTATAGAAATATTGCGTAATCGACTCTCTTCAATCAGCCATTTAAGAGCCGCTTTGGATTGTTTGTTCGCCTTTCGATAACCATTTTTAGGGATAATTCCAATAGTTTTAGGCTTCAAGAAGTTTCGACGAAAAATCAGATTGCATGTCGAAGCAATAGTGGTACCCTCCATAAACGGACATACCATACACTGGTCTAGTATGATTTTACGAAATTTTACACAAGCCTGAGCGAGAATTTGAACATCTGATTGACAATAAGCATCAAATTCGCTTATAAAATCAAATTCATAATTCTGCTGTACCTTCGCGTGATACCAGCTTAAGAAATTATTTCTACATCCTTCCTTAGTACAAAATTGATCACAAGCACCACAATTTTTCATTGTATCCGGAGAATAATATGCTAAGTCAGGCATGTTTCCTACATAATTTCTGTTAGCGATGGTATTAAAAAGATGCGGAAAGTAACCCTTTTTATATGACGATGGAAGATCGAACGCTTTTGGTAATGCTGATAGAGCCATAGGAAAGTAATTTAAGCTATCTATAAATTTAACGTTGTCTACCTTCATTAAAATCAATTTAGTACCTCTCATTAAAAGGTCCGGTTTAAATTTAGTCTGTTCTAAAATATATTTTAGGATAAACTGGTGATCAAAGGCTTGACCGTTGTGAGCAATGACCACAATATTTTTAAAGAGCTTCCTCTTATTCAATAT
The DNA here is from genome assembly GCA_963556165.1 of Tipula helvola. Lineage (NCBI taxonomy): Eukaryota > Metazoa > Arthropoda > Insecta > Diptera > Tipulidae > Tipula > Tipula helvola. The sequence goes on along the minus strand of OY744481.1, from coordinate 177,607,214 downwards.
AAATTCTACAAATTGTTTTATAATATCGCCCGTTTTGATTAAACCCTTTCGAAATCCACATTGCTGACACATGTATAATGAATCAGCATTTATACAAGCAGCACAACGCTGTTCATAAGCACATAAATTAGGCTCGTGAATTTTTCTATTGGGTTGATCGGGGCTTATTTTTTCTTGTCTTGTTTCCAAATCAAAAAATACAAATAAAATTTCGCTCGTTTTCGGTTTCCTCGTATCCAATTGAATATGGCATAAATGGTTTTCCGGCTGATGACTCGAACAGATTTTACAAAACATTTCTCCACACGTATGTGTCCGATTCTTCGGAATTGTGCGAAGACACAAAGTACAACTACGAATTTTATCACAAATTGCATTGCCTTTGTGCTTATCGAAACAGGATTGACCCCGAAAACTGCGATTACAATCATTACATATAACTTCAACAACCCTTTCACAGGGCGGAGCCTGTTGGCAGCATGGACAGGTTTTCTTACATCTGTGCTCGCCCTTTTTGGTAAAAGAAATGTGACACTCTTTGCAGTAATAACTACGACCAAACATAGCGTTTACTGAATTAACCACGTTATAATGGTTATCAGAGTAAATTAACTTTATTTCTCTGTTTTTTTCAGGTCCCTTAAAAATTATTTCTCTATTCGAGGATTGGTAATCGTATACGATAATTTGGTAATTTTTTAGGTATGCTTGAAGTCTTCGTAACTCGGGAATACCACCACCCTCTCGCGGAATATCAACACGAGATTTTAATAGCAAATTTCGTACTTTAATGTCTTGTAACTTACCGACATTATTACGTACTTTTGCTTTTAAAGGGCTATTTTTAGCGTAATACTTTCCAATAATGATGGCTCTTGGCAAACAAAGATTGTCTGTATTATTAACAGATATAAAACCTCGTCGCTCTCTACACTCCTCATGAAAGTTATTATAAAAATCTTTACGCTTTCTCCCCATTCCCGAGGGTAAATTAATACGGGTCAGAGTTATTTTGAAGGTGTCTAAATTCAAACCTTCGGAATTACTTTGAAATACACTACTAAGCATATCCCATATATCGTCTAAACTGACGTCGCGTGCCCTTTTGAATTTAATCCACGCCGGATTATTGAATTTTTCGATCGTGAAATCGAACCCTATTTTCTCGTTTGGATCTACGTTAGCCATTACGTAATCGTATAAATTACTTATCGCTGACTTTACCCACTCCAATGGGTTATCCTCTTCTTCAGGCATATCAGCGAGTTTAAAATTAATCCTTCTACGGGTTAATCTGAATCGTCGGTTTACATTTTCGTCATCATCGACGATAAAAAAATTTGATGATTCCATTATTTCTGTAAGACAAAAATAACGTTTTCTTCAAAAATGTATATACTATATACTATCCAATGCATTAGTAATTGTGATGAGGAAAATTTAAGGTAACGTTTACGTTTGTTCCTATATAAAATCAATGAAAATTACTTTTTTGGAATTTTTTTTCTCTTATTTAATTGAATTATAAATAACGTTTCATTTGATATAAACTTCATAAAAAAATTCATAACTGTAATGCAAATAAATATTTGATGCAAAAGTAGTTGTGATTCATATTTTTGATGCATAAGTATTTGTGATATGCAGACAAATTTAAATATAATTAGTAAATCAATTTGATTGATTGATACGGGTGTACGACCAAGCCTCAGCAAGATTCCCGGATACGCCGGATCCACCGCACACCCTTTACATAAAACAAAACCGAGGGATAGGAAAGGAATGTTAGTATTAGAGACTCGACCAGGTTTCTGCCACCTATGCAGTCGATAGTTAGTAAATTGTTAGTAATAAATATAATTAAATTGTTAGCATAAGACAGCACAATTTCTAACTACAAGCTTATTAACTTCTTGTTGACCCTGGAGAGTTGAATCAGGCTGTAACTTTATTCTGAAAAATGGGATTCAGTTTAATCCTTATAAAATGATTAATTCTGGAACTATGTTATATTCTGAAAATTAAGTTATTAATCATACTCTTCACGCTTATATTAATAAATAATTAAATAATAACTGATGAACAAAATAAATAGGGTGGTGCGCTTGGTTTCTTCATCCTGGAATCCCAATGTAGGATTGGATTCCTAAAACTACCGTTTAACTCAAAACTACTATTATAAATGAAGCATTTTTGTGAAACCGCCACTTAAACCACTTAAAGTATAGAAGTTTAATCTGTGATGACTGTTGTAACGGATCTATAGCGGCTGCACATCCTTGTAGCTGGATAGCGATCAGCGGAAAATGTAGGTTCAATTCGCGCCGCCATATATGATGAATCCGTTCAAAAAAATTTTGATGTGCGAAGATACTTACCACATGCTACAATAATAAACTTTAACTGAATGGATCAACAAAAAAAAATAAATATAAAGAAGAAAAAGGGTTTGACTCTGGTTATTCTCACGACTTCAGGCATCGCATCACACGACGCACCTCCTCACCAAAAAAAAATTACTTTACCTCATAACGGAATTTAAACAGTTAACATTTTCAATTTAGAAATAATATTGATTAAACTTTTATTCAATGAACAGCTAAAACTACATAGTTCTAATTCTTGTTTACTTAAAATCGACTTTATATCACAATTTGCCTTAACTTCGGATAAACGTGAAATAACAAAAAAAATTAACAATGAACTGAAATAGTCTTTAACAAAAAAAAAAAAAAAAAGGAACAAAATTTGCACAAATCGGAAAATTGAATTAAATTTTCCTTCGCGGTATCGACTGATAATAAAAAAAAATAGTTTTGTTTTACTCACCACTCTCAAAATCTGCATCCGGTAGAGCTCTTCCGTTGCTAGCTGTGAAAGAAGTTTTATTCTAATGTTTACCAAATCGCTTTGGTGAAACAAACGTTAACCGAATACTGACACTGATCAAAGTGCAATTTTTATTGCTTTTTGTACACTTTAATTACTCTACTAACAAATAGGTATACTACTTTGACTTTAAAATTTTATAATTGTAACAACTAATCACTCAGCACTTATGAATCAAATAATTTAATTAGCTTAATCTAAATCAATGAATTTAACAAAACAAATTTTTGACACAACACAATGCACTACATAAAGTATAAATACACCGCTATAGGTATATAACCAAGAAATGACCGGATAATGAAGATTTTATTAAATTCATCTGATGCGATGATTTCTTTTTATTTATTTGATTTATTTCCAATCAGGATAAACAAAAAAGAATAATTAAAATTCTGCGGCCCACGACCGGCTGACTGCTGCCACGCCCTTCGCGTCGCGTGGTTTGTAGCACCGATAAATTTCCCGTAATTCGGCTATCTCTACGATGAAATAAACAGTACAGCGTTATTTAGGTATATCAAGCAAAGGCGAACAATAAAACTATAACCGTGTCTCGCTTACCCTATAAGATTTAAAGTTTCTTTTATTTGAATCCTCAGAAACATGCACAGAACACTAATTTATCTTATACTGTATTTCTGTGTAAATTTTAATTTCACAACACAATACACAACTATGGAATAGGCATATAGTACACGTTGATTAACTATTTTACCACGATGCGTATTCGCATAAATTCACTTAGAAATTTTAATTAGATTTGCTCTGATCGATGGGCACACAAAGAATAACCAACTCCACTTTTCAACAGCCGATATCTCAATAACATTACTCTCTCATTTATGAGAGGTCATATGACAAAACAAAAAGGTAAACTGGTCCATATTTCAAAAACGCTACTTCATGACGAATGTACATGCTTATTCATCAGGGGTATGAAACCAAGTTCACATCTGTTTTTTTTTTTTTTATCATTTTCGGTAACTATACAAAAATCATAAATCAGAAGATTTATACTTATCTAGCCATCAAAAAAAAATTATAATTTTATAATTCGACACCCGTAACACTGTTCTGTAATGAATTACAATTAATATCACCAGTACCCAAAATTAAAATTGTAAGACACCAATTATTATCTAAAGTATGAATTCAGAACTGAAGTTCTGAAATTTACGACGATCAAAATCAAAACAACAGAATTTCTAAAGCTTTCTAAAGCATTCTGGGAATCTGTGTTGGGTTTCCACGAATACGTCTGAAAATCAAGATCGAAATTAGTTAATTTTCATTAAATACTACTTTTAGAACTTAAATTAACATTAAATCAGAGCTTAAAACCCTACTATTTAGCTGTTAAATCTACTATAGTACAAGTGAATAAATAAATTAATCACCATGGTCACCAATATTTCTGAAAATTCAAATCAAATATTAAATCGTGTAGTTGGAGCTCGTGAACATAAGTATAATTCTACAAAGAATTATTGTAATTTGATAATTATTATAGAAACCTAACAATAATAGATGAACCCGACCTGGGTGGTTATTTTGTGGTGCTTTATCACACTTTTATATCACTAGTAGAGACTTTTTTGTGTGATATAAAAAATTGGAGAACGTCTACAAGTACAACCCTGCAAAATGAATCTTAAGGGGAAAATAATGAATTTTAAGGGGAAAATAATGAATAATAGTGATAAGTTGACGTTTCCATTCTGATAGTGACATCCGAATTGTGAAGTCGTGTGTAAAATATCTAGGCAGAAGCCATTTTGTATTAAATAAATTGTTGAGAATAATAAAAATAAATTTAGAAATTAAGTAATATATTTCTAAAGGTGTCGGGTAAGTCATAGTTTGTAAGATTATATATTATAGAGCATAATTTGGGATAGGATTAAATGAATAAATAAAGATTTGGGAAGTTATCATATTCCAAATATTAAAAAGAAAAGAATAGCGTGGTCGAAAAAATTTTGCTTCAAAATGGCGTTGCCATTGTGAATATAGGAGAAATTTATTTTCAATTGTGGGAAATTGTTTTTCAATTATTTCTTAAATACGAAGAAAATACAAATGCAAATTTAAATTTAACAAGTGTTGTGACGATGAGTGCAAAAGAAACAAAAAGGAAAATCGAGAACGAGGAAAAATATACAAACAGCAAGAAAAAGATGGGGGGGAAATCAAGCAACAAGTACATTAACGGAAGAAACAACATCGAGCAATTCTAAGATGGAACTAGAAGATAACATCATAGACAACTCAGAAGTAGGAAATTTATGGAGAAAAGACGGAAATAAGAATATTTCACCAGTCAACAATGTGAATCTATACTCAATACAAGATTGCGGCCCATTTAGAGTCATCATGAAAAAAGAGAATTTAAATATGCTAAAAATCGGCAAAATTCTTAAAATAAACAGAATTTCAAATATAATTAGCATCGATCAAATCAGCAAGGACATGGCCACAGTGACGTTTAATAATTACAACGAAGCCAATAAATGCATAAAAAATAAACTAGTCAAAGAGTTTGATGACTTTGACTGTTTCATTCCTGACAGCTATAATAAAACATGCGGGGTAATTCGTGAAATTCCAACAGATATTTCCATGGAGGAATTAGGAAACAATATTATAGCCAAATATGATATAATCCAGCTAGAAAGAATGTATAAATGGGACCAAGGGAGTAAAACAAGAACACCAATAGAATTAGTCAAAGTGACGTTCCAAGCAAATATAATCCCGAATAATGTGGTGGTATACGACAATATTTTGATTAAGGTTAACTACTATTTCCCTAATCCAATGTACTGCCGTAATTGTCTTAGTTATGGACATACAGTCAAAAAATGTAAATCAAAAGAGGGCAGTAGATGTGGAATCTGCACTAAATTAATAGAGGCGGATCATATGTGTGATTTAAAACCTAAATGCAAGTTTTGCGGTGATGGTCATGGCACTAACCACTACAGCTGTTTAGAAAAAAAAAGCAAAAAAAGTTGGTTGAATACATGACTATATATAAAAGTTCCTATAAAGAAGCAAGGGAGAAGGTATTTGGAATGAGAAAACCCATCCCCAACACATGGGAATTCAAAAGTTTGATGGACTTAGAAAAAGAAGAAAAGGAAAAGATGTCGCAGGCTATAGTTATTAGGAAGGAAATAATTAGGAATATTAACAGCAAAATCGCAAATATTACCACGGATGGAAATGCAATTACGAGTGTAGAGGACACTCTGACTGAAATTATAAAATCTATAAATAGCAATTAATCCATGACAGAAGATATAAACATTCTACAAATAAACATTAGAAGTTTATACAACAACAAAGTATTATTAGATCATTTCATAAACATAAACAATATACATATAGTCATACTAAGCGAAACCTGGACAAAAGACGACTGCAAGTTAAAATTCAACAACATGGACTTAATAATTAGAAATAGGAACGATGGGTATGGAGGAGTGGGATTCCTGGTAGACAAAAAAATTTCGTGGAAAATAATAAATAAAACAACAAATTATAACAGAATTGAGCAACTTAAAATCAACGTCATATACAAAAACATGAACTTAAATATTACAACTTTCTATAACAATAGTAGTAAGGGGCCGATAGAAGTTTCTGAAGATTTTACAAAACTTATTAACTCAAATTGGGAAAACAACAATATAATAGCAGGGGATATTAATGGACATAACGCGTTATGGGAAAATAATTCTAAACAAAATAAATTAGGTAATCTAGTAGCTAATATAATAACAAATAGTAACTTAAAAATCCTAAACGATGGAACACATACGAGGCAAGACGTTAGTCACCACTTATCTTCAACACCGGACATTTCATTATGTAGCCGGGAAATAACAAACAAGATATCTTGGACCACATCACAAGATACCATAGGAAGTGACCATTTACCAATTATAATGTCATACAATATTGGGAACACCAATCAAAAAGAATCACGAATTGGAATAAAATTATAAAAGAGTTTAATTTACAAGACTTAGAGAAGATAAATAATATAGAAGAAAATTTAGAGCTTTTAATCAATAAAAACACTTCTCACATTAAAACAACAAGAAATTTTGTGCCGAAACCATGGTGGAATAAAGATCTTCAATTATTATGGGAAATTAAAAAAATCAAACAAACCATATACAATAGGAAGAGAAATCTTTACACTGCAGAGGAATTAACAATCGCCACTAGAAAGATGAAGCAACAAATTATGAAAGAAAAAAAGAAAAGTTGGATATTGTATTTAAACTGTATAAACAAAAATACAAATTGTTCAGAATTCTGGAATAAAATTAATAAAATAAAAAATAAAAAAAATAATAAATTTTCTATACTTGACGACAGTAAAACGGCAAATAAATTTCTAAATAGTAATTTTCCAAAATCAATAGAAGAAATTAAATTACCTAAGAGTAAAGATAACAATAACATAATAGAACAATTCAAATATTCAGAAGTCAAAGAAACCATAGCCAAACTAAAAAATTCAGCACCGGGAATGGATTTAATCAGCTACAAACTTATAAAAAACAGCAAATTCCAACATTAAATTCATAGAGGCCATCACAAGATACATAAACAAAATCTGGTTAAATCAAATATTCCCAGAAAAATGGAGGAGGGCTAAAGCAATTGCAATAAAGAAAAAGGGACCAAATGACAGGGATCACTTAAACTACAGACCTATTTGCCTATTACCAGTTAATTCAAAAATTTTCAGTAAGTTACTATTGGATAAAATAAATAATCACATTGACTCAAATAATATATTAAATTTTAACAATTATGGTTTCAGAAAAAACAAAAACATAAATGACTATATGGTTGAACTTTTCAAACACATTAAAAACTGTAAAGATAACGGTAAAAAATACTTTTAATAAACATGGATATTAATAAAGCTTTCGACAATGTGAGGAAAAATATACTCATAGAAATAATGGATAAACTAAAATTCTCAAACTCAATTATTAACTGGATCTACTTATTCTTAAGAAATAGAAAAATATATACGATATCAACATTGGAGGAGGATCACATAACAAATACAGGGATTCCACAAGGAAGTTGCTTAAGCCCGACAATTTTTAACATTTATACACACAATATACACAGCCTAAGCAACTCAACAACAAAGATCTTTCAATTCGCCGACGACATTTGTATGATCGTTAATGGTAACAACTTTGAAATATTACAAGAGAATATAAATAAAACAATTAATAAATTTAACGAGATCCTGAATTCACTAAACCTAAATATCAACACCGAAAAGACACATGACTATTTACTAATATAAATAATAAAAATAAAATTATAATAAAAATAAATAACAAAAACATTGAAGAAAGAACATATACTAAGATACTTGGAATCACTATGGCTAATAACCTTAATTTAACCAAACATTATATAAACCTAAAAAATGAAACAAATATTACAATCAACATGATTAAATCATTAAAACATAAAGAGGGGGGCACTAACCCGGGTATCCTATTAAGACTATATAAAGTCCTACTAAAACCAAAAATAGAATTTGGTTATATAATTTCAGTCACAAATAATAAGAAAATTAATAAAACATGCCAAAGCATTACTAATGCATGTTTAAGAGCATGCATAGGTCTAACAAAAACCACCCGTATACCAGTTCTACTAGCTGAAGCAATAAAGAAACCTAGTGAATTAAACAATGAATTAAAATCATTAAAATATATAGCTAATCATTTATTTAAAAATACAAATATGTATTGATGCGGATATTAAAAATGGTAAATCTATAAATAAACTCAATGAAATATATAATAATACCCTGTGTCTAAAAACGATAAAACCAACACATTTAAAAAACACAACACATAATAACATACATATCTCAACAATAATATTGGGGATAAATAACATAAACGCACTAAACAAAAAGATAATGAGAGATCTAACCATAGTATCTCTAGAAGAATACAATAATTGGGACCAGATATATACAGATGGATCAATCAAAGATAACAGTGTAGTAGTAGGTATTTATATTCCTAATTTAAATCAAAAACTATCAATAAAATTAAAAAACTACACAGATATTAAAAATGCTGAAACGATTGGAATCAAAATAGCAGTCATATTAGCACAACTGCGTAAAAACAATAAAATAGTGATTATTACAGATTCTCTAAGTGCGTGTAAATCGATTATAACAGCCAAGGAAAAAATAACCGAAAAACATTATGAAAACGAACTATTAGATTTTGCTGGTGACAACAAGAATAAACAGATAACAATAAAATGGATACCTGGTCACATAAAAATAGAAGGGAACGAAATTGCAGATCAGTTAGCAAAAAAGGCTATAATCAACCACACACATGTATATGACAATGTTCCTACAACCAAAGATATATTTAAAAACATAAATAACATAATCAACGAAGATTGGGAAAACAAATATTATAATTTAATGTATAACAAAGGAAGATTCTATAATAATATCAGCAATATACCACCCAAAGAAGTATCGTGGAAATCATCTAAATTAAAAGCAGCTGAAATGGGAATAATATCAAGGTTAAGAACAGGACATGCATACGACAAAAGATTTAAATGCATGATAGGCCTAGAAGATAGTTCGCTATGCGACCTCTGTGGAGTAACAGAAGATATAAATCACATTATTATCAATTGTAATAAGTTTACCAATATAAGAAATAACTATGATTGTCTAAATGAATTTTCCCTGTACCACATATTAAGTAATAATGATGATAAACATTTAAAAATAATTATGCTCTATAAGGTAATCCAATCAATTCTATGATTTCCTAATAAAAATTAAAAAAAAAAAAAAAATAACGAATAAACTTACAGAATGTCACAATCAGAATGAATTAGGACTTAGTATGCTTAACATGTAAATTGTAAAAAAAAAAAAAACTCTGATATATGTATAAAGTAAGGTGATGGGATCTATTAAAATTAAGTCATATTAAGGGTGAGGGTCTGAAAAAGAAGAAAAAAAAAAATAATAACTTTCAAAGCATTAATAAATAAATTTACTAATTTGTAACTATTAAAGATAAGTTAGGAATTCACTTAAAATCGAAATAATAGGGATAATTCAATATAAATAAGGAGGGTCATAAGAATTAGTCTTATTGTAATTTTAAGGGAACAAAATTTTGATTTATATAAACTGTAATAATAAATTCGGGGGCCAAGATATGGGACAAACTAAATCTAGTAACCTAATGTAAACCTTAAGTTTCATTAAGAATATCAAGATGAGGGCCGTAATTGATTAAAAGAAAAGAAGTTTATAAGATATAATTTTTAGTTTAAGAATATAATTATAAATGAAATAATTGAAATAATTGGAATTCGATATACATAATGAAACTTTAGGTTATATAGCTTTTAACTTATTATGTATCAAATAAAGATAGTTAAGATATTGGGACTAATTTAATTGTAACATCAAATTACACACTATTAATATTAGTAAAATAAACACATCAACCTCTCTACAAAACCATAGTCAAAGCTAAGATTATAAAAGCAATTGGTATACTTTAGAAATAAAGTATATACAAATTACTAAATCTATAACACCCCATTGCTACAGCACTTCCCCTGAGAAGTTTTTGGAAGCGGATGATGGGGAAAGGATAATCATAGGTCTTATGCCTGGTAACGGGTCGACCACAACAAATGGAAAGAGGAAAAAAAAAAAAAAAAAAAGTTGACGTTTCTTCATAACCTCAAATGTCATTATAAGAACATTTTATATGAAGTGCTAGTTGAGGTGGTGATAAAATTTAATTCAAAAGTAAATATGGTAAATATTGAAATAAAATGCATTTTAATTTAATAAATTCCAATATAACATGTTTTTAATGTTTGTGTTTATCGTAAAAATACAAGAATACGGGGTCAGTGTGTTTTGTTTTAATTTTTTTTATATGGAAATAATGGCCGATGTTTGAATATTAATTTCTAGTAAACCAAAGGCTTTCCTAGTTATGTTATGTTAAAAAAAATAAAAATAATTCTTCTGTTAATCAATAATTTTGTTTTGCATTTCATATCATGGTAATTTTCATTCATTTTTTTAAAATTTTAATTTTGTTGATTTTGATCAAACTCCATAATATAGTTTAATGAAAAACAGCAAAATTAAATTTCCCAGGTCGTGTGATTTAACACCTTGTGATTTCTTTCTTTGGGGATATGTTAAGTCACTTGTTTATGTTGATAATCCAACAACAATTGAGCAATTAAAAATCATCATTGATGAAATACAGCCAAACTTATGTGAAAAAGTGGTGATAAATTGGGCTGACAGAATGCAGTACGTACGGAGAAGTCGTGGTGGTCATTTGTGTGATGTTATTTTCCATATATAATGGCATAGTGTAACCTTTCAAATAAAAAATAATTTTGGGCTTACTGAATAATTTATGTGTTTTTTTTAATTTTTAAATAGTATCATTCCTATTGGAAAACCCTATATCTTCACGTCACGATTAAACCAGGATGCATTAGAAAACTCGATTGCTCTAATAAGAGGAGCTAACGGGAATAATTTTAATCCGTCAGTCCAAGAGTTTAATTTTACGATTGCCAAGTTACTGTCAATAAAATATCTAACATCATTTACCATGTCCTCCAATTGCGAAGAAGATAATGACTAAAACCTTTTAGCCATCCTGCGAGAGGAAATTGAAGAAGAAAAAATTGGTAATAAGAAGGAATTTACGGAAAACATATCGTCAACAAATTGTGAAACACATTGTGAAGCTTCTGGCCATTGTCCATTAGAGGAAATAGAAGAAATGGTCGATTTGGAATTATTAAATTACGAACCCAACACAAAAACGGATGCTTCAACTAGATATTCTGTTGGTTATTTAATTCAGCGAGTTTTAAAAAAATATAATTGTGTCAATTGTGCGTTAATAATGGTCAAGGAAAACGATTATTTAGAGTGCAACTCGGAACTATTGATACATTACAAAAATTATTTAAATGATACGTTTGGAAAATTGCAAACTCCATCCCAGTCATTTTTTGAATTGTGCAGGCGGCAAATAGATCATTTTGAATATTATTTTCAAAGCAATGCTTATACCGTTGGTTTAAAAAGTCATGTAGTAAAAACTTTACAAGAAAATGTAATTGACCGTGAATTTTATGATAAAAACCATTTATGCTTTAACCACCGTATGTTTTTATTAAACCTTATGATTTTAATACTATTGCGAAAGCATAGCAAATGGCACATGGAGCACATAAAAAAAGAAAATATAGAGGCTTTTGGTAATCGAAAAGAAATTCGAAAAAAACAATACAACTAAGGACAGGAGATGGAGAACAATTCTCAGCTAATTTTTTTATATTGTTAAAAAGCTAATAAATAAATAAGATTAAATAAAAAAAATTTGAAACGTAAACAAATTATTTCCGAGTGTATTTATTTCATAACAAAGAGAAAAGTCCCTGTCAGCAGCATTTCTGTTTTCTAAGCCTGAATCTCACATTAATTACAGTAGAAGAAATAAGCGGGATATCTGATAAAATTCCAATAATGATTACCAGCGCATCACGGCCTGTGCTTTGTTCAACTCACGGAAATAGATACTGGAATGAACATACATCCTTTGTATTTGATCTCATTTATTCTAAAGCAAGTACATAATTTTTTCACTAAACCCTAATTTTATCAAGTATAAATTTCATATTCAGATGACAAATTCCGATTGAATTGTAATCTAACTCCTTCTTGTGTAGTTCTTCTTGCATAAAAGCCTCAAAGTAGGATTTTTGATAGTATGCACTTTATCAAATTCAACGAGTTATACTATACTATGCTTCAATTGAATCGACCGGTTCAAGGAAATGTGCATAGGGCGTGCTATTTTAGTGCAACTTAAAGCGACGCGATATGATCGTACGTATAATTGGTCTATTCAATTGGTTCTAATTAACACTCTAAACAATACCAAAACGATTTTCAAATTGAACAGGTAATTGGGAAGACAAATCAAAATATTTTGCTGGTAAAATTATCTACGATTTGAATCAGAATCAAAAGGTATGGTCTATGGCAGTGGTGCCTAAGCAAATTGAGAGTTTTCGAGAAATTTTCAACTTATTTTTTATCAAAGTTTAATTGCTCTAATTATTTTGAAAATTTGTCGAAAATACTCATTTTGCTTGGCAAAATGGTCAATGGCGCGAATTACAATTCCTTTTGTCTTGCACGTTTGCCTAAGGCTGGAAACACACCGAATCAGTCAAAACGTTTTTTTCTTGTCTTAAAGCGCCTGACGGTCAAAATATATACGATTGGATAGCGCTATGCACATTGAATCAGGCAAAACAATTAAACGTCAAACATTTTGTTTCATAAAACATAGAACGGCAAACATTCTATTGAGCCTTATGGGTCCATGCACACATGTAACGGGTGCTTGTCATCCCCGTCACAAAATAATCTTATCCATCAAATTCGCGTATAAAACTGTACCCCACATTTGAAGATTTTTCTTTTCTTCTAATAAATACCAATTTACATGACTAAATCCGGGTACAGTTCACATTACATTTACATTAATTGTGTTGGAATAATCTTGTCTGTACATATTAAAACATGCACATAAGCAAGATTCATAACCAACAACTAAATTAATGTAAAATCCTATTATCTCCAATGGCGCGTGCCCATATGACTTGGTTTTCATTTATGTTTATTTGCGGAAGCTCAAGTTTCGGTAAACAAACATAAGAATATTTTTTTTTATTATCACACATTCTTTAATCAGTGTGGAGACACATTTGTTTTTGTTGAAGTCTCAATTTTCGTTTCCGTTTATTCAACCTGGGTCATTGTCAATGTAATTGAATTTCTCAAGGTAAAAATAAGCGTGGAAATATATTTTTTTTTTTTTGCGACTTGGGCAGTTCATGTGGTTACACATGCAGCCAAACGTGCCTCATGTTTTCAGTTCGTGCATATTGTCCGGAAATTCGGATAAAATGTCAGTGGGGTGATTATGGAATTTTTCAAGTTGATTGGAAGAGAAAAAGAAAAAGGAAATATGTGTTTTTTTTTTTTTTTGATCAGCAGAAAAATTGTATAAAAACTCCACAAAAATTTTATTCGTGGTTCTTTTTAGTTGATTTTTGCTAACCGTCAGGTTAGAAGTTTTCTATTTAAAAAAAAAAAAAATAAAATAAATAAAAAAATTTTTTTTGGAAAATAAATATTTTTTTTTGCAATTTATAAATTAAATTTTTTTTGGTGTTTTGTTTTGTTGCGGTCTAAATCGAGGAAAACAACGGTGAGTATAAAAAGAAAAAAAAAAACCATACTAACTAAGAGAGGTCCAGTCAGTATAGTAGGAAGCCAATAGCCTCATTAGAGGCAGGTGAATGTACAGCTTCAACCGCGTCATTTACCCCTTCTTTTGGCTAACTACTTACTGACCAAGTTAATTACTAATCAAACCCTCATACAGGGACTTGCTAATTAATTATTTTTTTTGTGTGAATTTCAAATAATGCGTGGCTAAGGCCAAAAACTGTCCATTCATGCTGGACAAATAACTTAGTTTTCTGTTGGTCACTATAGACAGGTCCAACGTTTCTAATCCCCAATCCTTTTGTGATATCAATGATCACCCAATATTTTCATCCAACCGCGGTATAACTAGGTTTCTCAACTGTGTCACCCCAAACCCATGACTAATTTTACCTCTACCGGCCTTGAGCACAGGTAAATGCCGCAGGGGTGACAACAGCGGTCGAGAAACAATTTCTTAGTAATGTTGAGCTGAGGTAACACAGTTACTTCTAGTTGTTTCATTACAATTGGCGCCCAAAGGAGGCCAAACATCCGTCTCCAAATTAATCATAAGTTTGTGCGCCAGTGTTTTAACATTACAAAGCTCCATCAAGCACAAAACTACAACTCCTCGCAATCCGCATCCATTCCCATTGAGAAGAGCTAGACCGCGTGTGTACAATGTTAACTTGAAGGATTGGTCTTGAACAAATTTCCATGCCTCTGGCAGAAATGTTTTGATCAGTTTGTTACGTTCAATGCATTGGGCGGTAATTAATTCCGTAAAGTAATATTATTATCAACGTCGCGTCGAGACCATTGCGTTGAACGTCTCAGGTATATTCATATGACAACCCTATTTAAATAAAACAACCAACTGGTTTGTCTTCGGATGAGTGGGGGATGGCATTGTTTTGGTTGGGTATAAAAGCGAATTTTTTTCGATCGCTGGGGAGAATAATTGTAAATTTTAAATGGTGATAATCCCGGTACGTTCGGTAGTAATTTATTTAAGTGAAAATCAAAACGTGGAAAAAAGAAATATAATTAAATTAGAATTTTAATAATAATAATAAAATTTGGGACAGTATATTTTTTTTTTTGTTGTGTGCTTTAAATAGATACCAAAATATAAAATTTAATTTTCTGGTGTAAATAAATAT
Source organism: Tipula helvola (assembly GCA_963556165.1). Lineage (NCBI taxonomy): Eukaryota > Metazoa > Arthropoda > Insecta > Diptera > Tipulidae > Tipula > Tipula helvola. The sequence goes on along the minus strand of OY744481.1, from coordinate 177,591,776 downwards.
AACTCCATAAGTAATTGGATTCATAATACTTAATCGTGTATTATTGTAATTTTATTATAATTGCATACAATTACATTTAGAATTAATGATATTGTTTAACGATATAACTGTGTGTACAAGTAGAGTTAAAGTTAACTGCCCGTAATCCTCAATTGATAAAAACAAAATGGGTGTGCATGTGTTAAAGACATAACGAGTAAACCTTTATTTTTGTGCAGAAAAATCAAAGTCAAATATTAAAACAAATTAAAACAATTGCTCAAGTTTAGTGAAATAATTAAAGTGTAATCGGAAGAAAAAAACTATATCTACATAAAAAAAAATTTTTAATGTAACTAAATCTAAAATTCTAAAACTATGATTATCGGTATCCTTATTAAAAAGTGAAACGAAAAGGCACTAACAAATTATTAAAATTGTGCTTTTGTTGAGTATAGCAAACGTATACCAAAACGAACAAAAATTAATAAATTAAATGGTTTTGCAAATGTGAATAAACGAAAGTGCGAACAGTTCAAACATTTTTAATATGCGTATTTAGTGCAAACCATCCCAAACACCGATTTTCGTTGTGCAAGTATAAGTCTTTGTGCATGCTAATAAATAAAACTGACCGATAATTACAGTGATAATTCACAAATATAATAAAAATCTGTGTTTTGATACGAATTGAAAGTCATTAATGGCTACTATGGTAATCTTCTTTCAACATGGCGGTTACATCAATCAACAATGATGCGGTTTTAATCAGCTAAGTGACAAGAATTTGTTTAAAGTTTGATATGCACATAAATTTTATTATAAAAATTCCAACTAATTATCTCAACATCTGGGCGTTATTATAATTTAGTTAATTAAATAGTTATTTAGTTTTTTTTCTTCTTTCAAATATTGGTTTATGTATTTGATTTATTATTCGGATTATATCTATTATTTTCTTAATTTTAAGCAACCTGGTAGTGATTAGCAATATGATATTAGGTAGATTAGCAGGGTTTAGATAGATTTGCTCACTACTATAATAATATTTGTTTTGTTAATATTTCCTTTTATAATTTTTTTATTTTCTTTATTATTTTATTTTATTTGAAATACAAATTTATATTACATTTGTTAAATCTAAATATTTATGGAGTTTCTCGTTTTTATTCTAAAATTTATATTGAGCAATATGGAGTAGAAAATTAAGTCGTCATATAGGATGTGAGGTTAGTATAGTTTTCATTAGGTGAGTATTCTCTGTCTGCATCCCTTCTCTCTCATCTTTCCTTTCCTGGTTTTCTTTTCCATTTATATTTCCTCTTTACCTGTCACCATTTCCCCCCCCCCCCCCCTAAGCGGTTTTTCATGATTTTATTATCCTCTAGCAAACACCCACCCCAGCCCTGAGCACTAGTCACGCTTTAATGACCGCGTTGGAGGCTCTAATAAAATATTTAATATTTCAGTTACGGCAGATGTTACTCGGTGCGACGATCTTTGGTGGTCGCTACTCATTCACAATCTGGCCAACCGTAACAAGTTTCACACGGGACAACAGCTCGCCCGCTGTTGTGTTCCGTTTCGTGTTTTTGTAGTATATCCACTGACTACCCGTACTACCACACCTGAATTCCATACCCGTCCATGGCAGATCAAAGGCGTGATAAGTAGTTAGAAATATACCCTGGACGATAACCTAAACTTAATACTAAATGTGCGAACCGACGACCCCATCCCGAAGGATGAAAAATTACGACTTTATACTGAAGTGAAAATATGACGCGAACCTAACTATAAAAATTTATACGAAACGAACTTTTCAATTTTGAATCTGAATTTTTTGAACAGATTATTATTTTATTGTAATGGGGTAAATATATTAGATTTATTTAAGGCTTAGCCTCACTGGGATTTATTTCGATTGAATATTTTTAGTAACACAGATTTACCAGATAATTCGGGCCTATTTGGCCCCTTTTTGGGCGCCACCTGTAATGAAACAACTAGAGGTAACTTATTTACTTCATGTGTTTCAACATTACAAGTGGCGCCCAAAAAGGGGCCAAATAGGCCCGAATTATCTGGTAAATCTGTGTTACTAAAAATATTCAATCGAAATAAATCCCAGTGAGGCTAAGCCTTAAATAAATCTAATATATTTACCCCATTACAATAAAATAATAATCTGTTCAAAAAATTCAGATTCAAAATTGAAAAGTTCGTTTCGTATAAATTTTTATAGTTAGGTTCGCGTCATATTTTCACTTCAGTATAAAGTCGTAATTTTTCATCCTTCGGGATGGGGTCGTCGGTTCGCACATTTAGTATTAAGTTTAGGTTATCGTCCAGGGTATATTTCTAACTACTTATCACGCCTTTGATCTGCCATGGACGGGTATGGAATTCAGGTGTGGTAGTACGGGTAGTCAGTGGATATACTACAAAAACACGAAACGGAACACAACAGCGGGCGAGCTGTTGTCCCGTGTGAAACTGATCAAAACATTTCTGCCAGAGGCATGGAAATTTGTTCAAGACCAATCCTTCAAGTTAACATTGTACACACGCGGTCTAGCTCTTCTCAATGGGAATGGATGCGGATTGCGAGGAGTTGTAGTTTTGTGCTTGATGGAGCGCACGGGTAAACCCAAATAGGCTGTGTGGTCTGTATTCGCCATAGCAGTGAGACTCACTCGTGTAAAGTTGGAATTCCACTGCGCGATTGGGAATACAGCCAACAGTTCTAACTATTAGAAATTACAATCCTTGATTCCTTTCCTTTTTGACCTGTCTCGGTGATACGACATCACTATTCCAGCATGAATGGAACATTCGTTATAATTTAGGTTAGGTTAGTTAGTTTAGAGTTTGTTTTTTTTTAGTCTAAGTAAATAATCGCTTTAAGGAAGAGCAAGATGATTCCAGCAAAGCTACGTGATAAGTTAGTGGAAGTGAACATCGACGCTTATAAGGTAGCCACATCCTTAACGGATATTTGTAAACCGCCTACAGCATACATGGAATATCATGACGGTGAGTTCTACGAACAATTAGATGATCTCACGTGGATACGAGACAGCACGCGTTCACCAACACAACGTCAACCAGAACTCGAGATTGCTACCTGTCAAAAGAAGCTATGGTTGGTGCAGCAGTCTTTGTTAGAGCAGATTCGGACAGGTACGTCAGCTGATGAAATATATCCGAATATGAGAGCCGGAATAATACACATCCATGTGAGGTTGATCCCCTATCGCAGTATAGCATGTCCAACACTAAAAGACCGGGTAGAGCGTATAGTAATAATGATGCGCATGGTTCGTCAGATAATCATAGATTTAGATCAAGGGGTGAGTACACCAAACGACGCAGCTGCCAAACTGTCCAGGGTGAACATAAAAGTTGAAGAGCCCACGAACAGAAGATTAGGAGAGCAAGTGGCACAGATGCAATATCACGAATGGGATACTGCATATGAAGCGGAAGTCCGAATACATGTAGCCCAAGCTCTTCTCCTCGAACAACAACTAGAGGAAGAGAATACAGAAATATGGGTAGTAAGCGAGGAAGTTTATTCGATCAGTGTAGAATCCGTGTACATAGACGAAAGAGAGGTTCAGGAGGAAGATCTGATACAGGAGGTGAAAGAAATTCAGATAGAAGAGCAAATTTTTACCGATACCCAGGAGGAATTTACTGAAATAGAGCCCATGATGGTTTCCGTTTCATTGCCAAGTACCGACAAAGATGCTGTGACGCAAGAGGGTCATTCGATATATGAGCCATCAGGGTGTACATGCTCCTCTGCTGAAGAAAACCGCGTTGCGTTATGCAAATTGCATATTGAGATCAAAGGTAAGTTCAGAACTAAAACCCGAGGCAAGTTCAGAGCTAAGATAAGGCGCAAGATCAGAAGCAAGTTCCGCGGGGTGTCAGGTAGGCGCGCGCGCAAATCACAACTGCGGCGCAAACCGAAGGCTCGAGGCTGGTTGAAGAGAACGTGCAGCACCAGTTGCATAATGGTGTACGTTCGAAGATGGGTTCGGGTGTGCGCAACCCAAAGCAAAATACCGGTAGATCATCTACCAGGTGTTTTGGATTTACGTTTAGAGGATGAGGTGTTAGCCAGGTCTAATCGGCGACTGGTTTCCGCAAGAATATAATTTTCCGCAGTTACCACTTTACCTTTACAACACCTATGAGTTTGTAAACCGGTGGTGTAAAAGTAAAGTGAAGGCTGGGTTGTTTCTGGTTTATCGCTATAAACCAAGAAACACCAGTATTTAGTGTTAAGAATTTGTTAGGTTTAGTAATTAGTAGGGGTTAGATAGGGAGTAGATCAAAATAATATAAAAAAAAAAAGAAAATAGGGCAGGCACTATTAACTAACACGGAATGGAAGATGGTACTGTACTACGACTTAGCTAATTACTGGCATGAGTGGGAATCCCTATCTTTTATACTGGATCGCATGACGACTGCTTGTCACATCAAAGAAACGTCAAAGAACAATCAGTCCCTCAACAAACCACCTGTGGGGCATTCATCAGCCTGTAGTCATATGCTAGAATCCATCCAATTTATGATGAAGGGAATAGAAGACCGTAATGTTCTTCTGAAAGTTCCAGTACGAGTAAAAAGAGCACCACTGGAATTCGTGGGAACTTTCCTGAGTGAGGCATTTGGGGTACTGGACCAGAGGGCAGCAGTTCAATATGAGGCACAGATACGGGATCTGCAGGCGGGAATATTAAGCGCGAAACAACTACTACGGCAACAAACCCACGTATTGGAAGTAACTACTAACCTGGTTCGCAAGCAACAAGAACAGATTCAGCGCCAATATGCCCAGATGCAAGCGGAGATAAGAGCATTAGTGGAACACGCTGAATTCACCGATATGGTTCTCCAGTTAACCACTCACATCCTTCTTTTCAAGGAAATGCAAGAAGCTATGATTGATGTGATGGTAGACTTGCACCAAGGACATCTTAATACCAAGTTGTTGACCCCAGACCAACTCCGGGGCCAACTTAAACAAATGGAGGCATGGACATCGCCCGAGGTACAGGTACCCGATTACCAGCAACATTGGGTCCAGTTGTACCAATTACTAAAAGTCAAAGCACGGCTTGTGGGTAATTACCTTATTTTCGAGTTAAGGGTACCACTTTTCGGTATTGAAACATACCAGATTTTTAAAAACTACCCAGCACCAACTATGATCCAGGGTCAGATGGTGTATATCCAGCCAACATCCGAAATTCTGCTAGTCAATATCAAGCGCACCTGGTACTATCTGATGTCTACTAGCGAACTGCAAGAGTGCCAGCGATGGGACCAGAACCAGATAATCTGTTTCCAGAAAGGAGCTCTGTACGTCAACCAGGAGAGCTCGGCACCTTGTGAATTAAGGCTCTTACAAAACGACGATCAGGCAGCCGCCAGGTGTCAAATTAGAACTACTACGACCAAAACATACATAAGAGCTATAAACCAATCCAACAAATGGCTCGTGTCATTAGCCAAGAGAGAAACAATGGATGTAATCTGCAATGAGACACTACAATCTATCACTATAGGTGGAACGGGTTTGTTAAGTCTGGAATCTGGATGTTTCCTCAAAAACAACAAATTTTTATTGAGGAGCATATCAACGCATACTTCCGAACAACCTGCGCAATTTATACCCCATTTTAACCTCAGCCAACAAATGGGACCAACGATAGATCTGGAAACGGTCAACCTAGAACCAGAGGTACAAAAGATGTTAACAGCCGTCCAGATGTTGCACCGTGAAGAGTCATGGTATCAAATGAATATCCATGATTTTCCTCAATATGCGATATCAGGGGCCCTACTCATTCCAGTTGTTTTGCTACTTGTTGCATGGTACCGGAGACGACAACTCGCTCAAATGTTGTTCCAAATAAGTCAGCGCCGACCAACGGACAACAACATTTTACCGATGACAACTGCCTATCGCCGCCGAAGCATAAGTTAGTCGTATTTTCGTTAGGTAATAGTTAGACAGAGCAGAATAATAATAATTAGGTTTAAAAAGGCAACAGTGAAATTGAAATCAAAATCAAAATCAGCTGTTTATATTTTCTAAACTTAAAGTAAAATAATAATGATAACAATAATAAATTTCTCCTTGCAATTTGCCATATGATAAAACAAATAATTAATTAGAATACAATTTCGCTTCATAAAATCACAATAATTGTCAGGAAAGAAAACTGTTCGCCTTAGGTTAAGTACATTAATAGTTAACTTATAACACTAGAATAGCTCAAAGTCGAGGCTGTCTCAAATTTAAACTATTCTTAGCAAACAACCTATTTTTTTGTAAGCACTGATACAAGAAACAATTAACACTCACAAGAAGCAGGTTAAAATTGAGACAGCGCCGTTCTTATTTACTAATATAGCGTTAAGTAGGATATATAGTTAGATTAGAAAATAAATTGTTTTTAGGTAAATAATGAGCGTTAAATTTTCATTTAAAAATAAAGGTATATCCTATTGAAAAAAAAAAAAAAAAAAAGGTAATAATTTTTCGCTCAATTATAATTTTTTTTTATTATCAACAGTAGTATATTTTAAGAAAGTATATTATATAAAAAAAAAAAAAAAAAAAAAAAAAAAAAAAAAAAAAATATATATATTATATACAATCCATAATATTAGGAAATTAGTATTAAGAAAATCCAAAATTTGTAAATCTATTATTGGCCCGGCTTGAGACTATCTCAGGTTGTGGGGCGTCCCCACGTTGGGTTGACACAAATTGAAAACAAAACTGACGGAAGCATCCTATCCCCGCCAAACAGAGCATGAGATCTCTTTTCATCTCAGGGATTGGGTTTTCCCCACGTTGTAACGGGTGCTTGTCATCCCCGTCACAAAATAATCTTATCCATCAAATTCGCGTATAAAACTGTACCCCACATTTGAAGATTTTTCTTTTCTTCTAATAAATACCAATTTACATGACTAAATCCGGGTACAGTTCACATTACATTTACATTAATTGTGTTGGAATAATCTTGTCTGTACATATTAAAACATGCACATAAGCAAGATTCATAACCAACAACTAAATTAATGTAAAATCCTATTATCTCCAATGGCGCGTGCCCATATGACTTGGTTTTCATTTATGTTTATTTGCGGAAGCTCAAGTTTCGGTAAACAAACATAAGAATATTTTTTTTTATTATCACACATTCTTTAATCAGTGTGGAGACACATTTGTTTTTGTTGAAGTCTCAATTTTCGTTTCCGTTTATTCAACCTGGGTCATTGTCAATGTAATTGAATTTCTCAAGGTAAAAATAAGCGTGGAAATATATTTTTTTTTTTTTGCGACTTGGGCAGTTCATGTGGTTACACATGCAGCCAAACGTGCCTCATGTTTTCAGTTCGTGCATATTGTCCGGAAATTCGGATAAAATGTCAGTGGGGTGATTATGGAATTTTTCAAGTTGATTGGAAGAGAAAAAGAAAAAGGAAATATGTGTTTTTTTTTTTTTTTTTGATCAGCAGAAAAATTGTATAAAAACTCCACAAAAATTTTATTCGTGGTTCTTTTTAGTTGATTTTTGCTAACCGTCAGGTTAGAAGTTTTCTATTTAAAAAAAAAAAAAAAAAAATAAATAAAAAAATTTTTTTTGGAAAATAAATATTTTTTTTTGCAATTTATAAATTAAATTTTTTTTGGTGTTTTGTTTTGTTGCGGTCTAAATCGAGGAAAACAACGGTGAGTATAAAAAGAAAAAAAAAAACCATACTAACTAAGAGAGGTCCAGTCAGTATAGTAGGAAGCCAATAGCCTCATTAGAGGCAGGTGAATGTACAGCTTCAACCGCGTCATTTACCCCTTCTTTTGGCTAACTACTTACTGACCAAGTTAATTACTAATCAAACCCTCATACAGGGACTTGCTAATTAATTATTTTTTTTGTGTGAATTTCAAATAATGCGTGGCTAAGGCCAAAAACTGTCCATTCATGCTGGACAAATAACTTAGTTTTCTGTTGGTCACTATAGACAGGTCCAACGTTTCTAATCCCCAATCCTTTTGTGATATCAATGATCACCCAATATTTTCATCCAACCGCGGTATAACTAGGTTTCTCAACTGTGTCACCCCAAACCCATGACTAATTTTACCTCTACCGGCCTTGAGCACAGGTAAATGCCGCAGGGGTGACAACAGCGGTCGAGAAACAATTTCTTAGTAATGTTGAGCTGAGGTAACACAGTTACTTCTAGTTGTTTCATTACACACATAATAAAGCAAAATTGTCTTAAGTCAAATTTAACTAACGAAACATGTTTGAAGGCGATCATGGCGTATAAACAAATAGGTTAATTCACACTGAAACAAAACAAAGCAAAACAAGAAAAAACTGCTTGAGTCAAGAAAAAACAGTGGTTGACGTCGTTTCGTGGTCGCTGTTTTATAAAGCAAGAAATAAATAATTATCAAAATAAATAGGAATTTAATATTTTTAGCAAAACTAATATTTTTAATTAAAATTGTTTAATTTATTTAATATTTGTTTGGTAGTATTTTATTAATGGGAAACATTTTTTTTTTATTTTGTTGACAACATTTTGTATTCATTTTATCAAACCAATTCACACCAACCTATAAAGCAACACGAGACAATTTGACTAAAAACAATTTGTTTGATTTTATGTGGGCTATGTTTAGGCAAATCGCCTTGCCTATTTAAAGCAAAAACGTTTTGACTAATTTGGTGTGTCGCCAGCCTTATTCGCGATTTCCAACAAAGTAGCTGACATCTGGTGAAACAATATGAACAAAATTTAACCATAGAACAAGGGTGATCAGAACTGTCAAACAGTTGAATTTGACAATACTCGTCCCCTTTACTTACATAGAAACCAACGCTAACTATATTTGATGAAAATATAACAAAGGAAAAAAAACGTTTTTTCAAAACACATATACTACAGTACAGTTTCTAGCCAGCGTCATGATCGACAAGTCGTAATAAAAACGTAAAGTAAAAAAAATAATTTGTAATTTTGTACAAGCAATTTAAAAGTAGTTTTTATATAAATTTGGTGGCAATAAAAAAACATCCCAGTGGAATACTTACATTATAAATAAATTCAACTAATATAGTGAATAGCATATCAAGTGAATTAAATAAAATTTGAAAACATAAAATTATTTCCACGCATTTTATTTCTGTCCGCCATCACATCGACCCATAATTTCGTTCGGAGACGCGGAGCGCTAAAATAAAAACATTGGGGATATACGATAAGTAGAGATATCACGCCAGCCCCGGCGCTGCTCTACATATTCACACACCCACCCCATAATTGGTGACCACGACAAAAAGAATCTGCAGTACTTCTGATATAAATTAAACGGAATTATTCGAAATAAAAAGTTTGAAAAATTTATACTTCCAATTCGACTACTCAAAGCACGTGGGAATAAATATATAGTACAACGGTATACGCAAGTACACAGTACAACGATACAAAATTAACAATACGAAACGGTACACGTAATACGTATTTCAACGAGGCAAAACCAACGGTAATATATATTGCAATTTGCAACGTAATTCAACGGCTGTTATCATTATTGGTTTGCAACGATATTTCAATGGTATTACAATAATATTGCCGCAATTTCAACACGCATTTAAATATTAAGAAGCATAAATTCATCCAGGGCGACAAAAGCAGAGATCATTCGTAAGTGTCCACATTTTTTATTGTCACAATTAAAATTAATTTTTTTGTTTTATCTTGGAAATAAATTTTAAAGTAGCTCTTAATATTTTTATAAAATTATATTCAAACACATATATATATATATATATATATATATATATATATATATATATATATATATATATATATATATATGTATATTGTAACGTGATCTTGGCAATACTGTACCAGACCGCATTTAAGTATTCCGTCGTAATTTATACGCGTACGCGCACACTAAGTTAAAATATTCCAAATTCGCGAGAGTGGTTTACAAGTTTTAGTGTAGTTTAAGGTGGAAATTGTTGCATGCATTGTTTATTTTGTAATAAAATGTCCGACGACGAACAAAATTCAAAATCAACGTTTAGAGTTGCAGTTAAAGCTCCTCCATTCAATAGGGATGATCCTCGAAATATGGTTTCATCAACTAGAGGCACAGTTTAATATTTCAAATGTAACCACGGACCAAACGAAATACAGCTATCTAGTAGCAGCACTCGACGCCGATTCAGTAAAATGCGTCAGGGAAAAAATCAAGCAACCTCCGGCAAAAGACAGATACAATGACCTTAAACAAACTATCATAGATAGATTAAGCGACTCGGCGAAAATTAAATTGGATAGGTTACTTAAGGGACTTCAATTAGGTGACCGAAAACCATCGCAATTGTTAAGGGAAATGCAGAATTTGGCAGGAGCACAGATGCAGGACGAAGTCTTGAAAAATCTCTGGCTTCAACGTTTGCCGTCCCACGCTCAATCCATATTAACTAGCTTAGAAGAAGGTAGCTTGGACAAATTAGCGTCCACGGCAGATAAAATTGCCGAAGTTCAATCCGTAACGGAAGTTTGTTCAATTTCCCCAAACAATTCTTCCACATTGGATAACCTAACAAAGCAAGTTAATTTACTTTCTAACCAGCTAAATAACCTCATGAAGGTTCAGCATAGAAGTAGAAGTCGTTCGTCAGGGCGACCATCGAATCCTTGTCATAGCAATAGGTGCACGACACCTTGCAATTTTAAGTCGCAAGCATTGAATAGCAATGAACCAAAAAATCAGTAGGCTCGTCGTTGATGACGACCAATGACGCTTGCCATAATAATTGTCGTCTTAAGTCCGATTTAGACATACCAACATTTTTTTCCAACAATTTTTTTGTTGCCACTTAGAGCTACACGCAACACAAAAAAATGTACATGCGATAAAAAGAGAAAAGTATAAAACAACAATGGCGGTCGTGCCATAATTTTTTGGCGGTATAAAATCGACAATATAATTTTTAATAAATACGGCGCTGATACTCGTTTATTTATCAAAATTATGGCTTTTTCGGGTAAAATGAAAAAAATTCGAACGTTAATTTTATTTTATTATTAAAATTTTAATAAAATATAATAAAGCGCTATAAAAATTTCACAAATCGCCATTTTATTGTGTTTGTTGCTATAAAATATTAAAAATATACTCGGGTCAAGTATATTTTATAGTCAAATTTATTTTTATAGTAACAAATGGTAAAGTAGTTTATAGTAACAATTGGCAAAAAACCCAACAAAAATTTTTGTTGGTTTATATTTTTGTTCTTGTCTTACAAATGAAAATCATAATGTACTAATATCTTCATTTTTTGTTGGGAAAAAAATGTTGGTACCTCTAAATCGGACATTATAGTTATTGACTTTGCTAGTAAAGTACAATTCCTAGTCGATACTGGGGCAGATGTGTCCGTCATTCCCTCTAATATTTACGAAAAAAATAACAATTGCGATTTTAAACTGTTTGCCGATAATTCCACTCAAATTAATACGTACGGAAGTAAAATTTTAAAATTAAATTTAAACCTCCGTAGAGACTTCGTTTGGAAATTTATTATGGCAGATGTCGATAAAGCAATTATTGGTGCTGATTTTTTAAAACACTTTGGTTTATTGGTGGATATTAGAAGCAAACAATTACTAGATCCATTGACATCAATGTACGTTCGATCAAAGGGAACAATAACAGGTCCATCTTCCGAGTTGAAGACAATCTCCTCAGAATCGCTAAACCCGGTTATTTTTAAATTATTAAGCCAATTCAAAGCAATAACAGTGGATAAATTAAATGTTAATACTAACATATTGAAAGTACCTCACGTTATCGCTACCACGAGACATCCATGTGCGTCAAAAGTTCGCAGATTATCTCCCGAAAAATTGGAAATCGCAAAGAAAGAGTTCAATATACTACTCGAGCAAGGAATTTGTCGTCCTTCTGACTCAGAGTGGTCCTTCTGACTCAGATGGCGTCCGTGCGGCGATTATCGCATGCTGAATGCGCAAACCAAACCTGATCGGTATCCCATTCCATTTTTAACGGATTTCGCTTATCAACTACACGGAACGACGGTATTTTCAACGATAGACCTAGTCAAGGCTTACCATCAGATTCCGATTAACGAGGAGGATATCCCGAAAACCGCAATTTGTACACCCTTTGGACTGTTCGAATTTACGCGGATGATTTCAGTTTTAAGAAACCTAGAGTTTTGTTTTCCATACATAAATGATCTGTTGATCGCGTCCCATTCTATGGAAGAGCATTTAGATCACCTCAAAATCGTATTCGAGCGTTTAAAGAACGCCGGTTTAATCATTAACGTTAGCAAATGCGTTTTTGCTTCGCCTAAGGTTACTTTCTTAGGACACGAAATTTCAAGCGAAGGCATCAAACCATTTGAAGCGAAAGTGGAAGCTATTAATAGCATTCCTAAACCTCAGACGATTAAAGGTTGGAGAAGTTTCCTAGGTATAATTAACTTCTATCGCAAGTTTATTCCGAACGCCGATAAAAGAGAAGTTGATTGGTCTACCGAAAGTAGTAACGCATTCGAACTCTGCAAAACTAAGTTGAAAAACGCTGTTACTCTCGCACATCCAATACAGCCATTGGCGCTGTAGTACAATAACGCATATCGGACATGTGGACGCCACTTGGTTTTTTTTCAGTCAAGTTAAACGACACGCAACGCAAGTATAGTGCGTATGACCGCGAATTATTGGCAGCTTATAGTTCAATAAAGCATTTCAAACATTTACTCGAAGCCCGATCGTTTATATTATTTACGGATCATAAGCCCTTGATATTTGCTTTACAGCAAAATTTGGAAAAGGCATCTCCTCGTCAGCGTCGTCATTTAGATTTCATATCTCAATATACAACGGATATAAGGCACATCTCCGGTAAAGATAATCTTGTCGCAGATGCATTGTCAAGAATCGAAAGCATAACACTTGACAGCTCAATCGATTATGCGAAGCTAGCAAAAGATCAGTCCACAGACACCACGTTGGCAAATTTGAGGGAAACAAATAAATCCCTAATATTTCAAAAATTCCCGATATTTGGCACGGAAAGCAAAATTTATTGCGATACGTCCACCGGTTCTCCAAGGCCATACGTCACAGAAAGTTTTCGACGGGTAATTTTTGATAGCGTGCATAAGTTATCACACCCGAGTATTCGGACAACAACTAAAATGGTGACTAAAAAGTTTGTTTGGCCTGAAGTCAACAAAGACGTCAGAAACATGTCCAAAGCGTGTGTAGCATGCCAAAAGGCAAAAGTATCTAGACACGTCAAATCGCCGATAGGAGAATATTTGATCACATCTAAGCGTTTCGACGAGATCCACTTAGACATCATTGGTCCACTCCCGCCATCTGAGGGAAACAGGTTTTGCGTAACCTTAATCGATAGATATACGAAATGGCCGGAAGTAATTCCAGTCGCAGACATAAAAGCAACCACAGTGGCAACTGCAATTTTCAAAGAATGGATCTGCCGTTTTGGAGTGCCATCCAGCATCACGACTGACCGAGCTTCACAGTTCGAATCAGCGCTGTTTACAGAATTAGCCATGTTTTTGGGCTTTAAACACAAGCGAACAACTGCATATAACCCGGCATGTAATGGCATGATAGAGAGGTGGCATCGCAGCTTAAAAGCAGCTATAATGTGTCATAATAACCCACACTGGAGTAGTATCTTACCGATAATTTCTCTAGGCCTTCGGACAGCATTGAAAGAGGAATTAAAGGTGTCCCCCGCACAATTAGTATACGGTGAATATTTGAGATTGCCGGGAGATTTTTTTGTGAAATCCAAATCAAACGCAAATGTTTCCGATTTCATAGAAGAACTTCGTAAACACTTTAATAGCGTTCAGCCTACTCCTGCAACAAGGCACAGTCACAATGATATATTCGTTTTCAAAGAACTCAATGTGTGTTCACACGTATTTGTAAGAGTAGACTTACTTAGAGGAGCTCTACAATACGCTTTATTAATTTATGTAACTAAAATGGTGGCACTAGTAATGTCAATGTGGATTAAATGTCAAAACAAAATTTTTTTCTAAGACATTCACGTGTGTAATATTTTATGTCCGAATTAAATTAATTTTGTGAACTTATAAAATGAGTAATTCATCAGACAGTGAGTGTTTTGTATAAAATAACATTTATAGAACCCTAATAAATTAACATTTTATTTAATCATTAACATTTTTATTAGATTTATGTGAAAATAAACACTGGACAATTCCTGCAGTCAAATTGGAATTGAAACGTTTGGGAGCAAAAACATCTGGGAATAAAGATGTCCTAATTAAACGGTAATTTAACCAAATTTATTGATTGCATATAATTAAAAATTAAATAAATTTATAACAAAACATAATTAAGTAAATCTAACCAACAATAAAAACTATAATCAATGTGCGAATCGAAAAATTTAATATGAATATTATATTTCAGATTAAAAACCTGGAAAGAGAAGCATTTGAACAGAACTTTATTTAACAACACCGGAATACAGCATGCAGCAACCTCACAGCACGACTCAGGGCACATACAGGATTCATTAAATACTATAACATCAAATGAAATTGTGCTGAGCACCGAATTAATTCCTTTGTGCGATTTTGAAAATTCTAATTTTAATTTTCTCTCGGTGTCGCTAATTTCAGTTTGGTTTTCAAATAAACAAGCACTTGCTAGCTTAGACAGAGGACTTCGTTTAGCTCAGCACAATTTCATTTGTAGAATAAATTGTAATATTTCAAATAAAAAAATTTTAATTGCAGGTTCCTGTTTTTCCGAGAAAACGAAACACAAGGTGTATACCGTGAAATTGGTATTCATTGAAGAAGAAGTCAACAGTGCTAACTGTGAATGTGTGGCAGGTGCTGGAAAAGCTGCAGCGTGCAAGCATATTGCAGCCATTATGTTCTGCTTGCAACACTATGGAAGTACAGGTAAGACTCTTAATACATTTGGTGCCATTTGTGTTAGGTCTATGTACTTAAATTTAAATTTTTAGGAAAATCCTTAGAGAGAGTGTCACCGACGAGCCTGTTACAAGTTTGGCATCAACCAACCGTGACAAAACAGACTACCAAGACAAAAATTACAGATTTTCATAAACCAGTGGATGAGTCTACGTACACAAACATGTTTGTGGAGAAACAAACAACTAGTCACCTACAAAATTTATTTGTAAAATACCGGGCAAAGTCGGCAATAAACATTAAAAGAAATGTGAACGCTTTGGCATATTTAGAGGACCATTGTTACTGTGCTAACATGGAGAAAATAATTGTCGATCATATAAATAGAGTGTCAGATTTAGAGCGCCATCAAATAAAATGCCAAACCATTCAGCAAAATAAATCAAAAAAGTGGCACAATTTACGTAAATCCAGAATCACCGCCTCCATTGCTTCAGAAATAACAAGCACCGTACGCTCCGGAAGGTATTGCAAGTCAGTAGCAACGAGAATAATAAACCCCAAATATTTCAGCACAGTAGCAACTCGATGGGGTATTACTAATGAAAAAAAGGCACTTAAGGAATACCAAATAAAAACAGGATGCAAAACCAAAGCAATCGGTCTCTGCATAGATTCGCAGTATAACTTTTTAGCTGCTTCACTTGACGGTATCAGCGAAGATGGCCTTAAAATTATTGAAATTAAGTGTCCGTATAAGCAACGTAAAGAAGAAAATCATAATAACATTAAATTCATATCGAATGGTATGTTAAGTAAAAGTCACAAATATTATTTGCAGTGCCAATTGCAGATGCGAGTCACGAATACAAAAACTTGCGATTTTGTCGTTTGGACTCCAAAATGTATAAACATCTTTAATATAATCTATGATGAAAAATTCACCAAAGACAATATTGCTCTTATTGAGCAATATTACACAAAGATTTTTTGTGCGGAATATATTTCACGCCAATGGGCTTAATATGATGAGGTGACATTATTTAAACCTGACACCACCTCACACAGCAACCAGGGTAAAATCAGTATATAATAACAAATACTCAGATGTTAAATGTGTTATCTTAGTGGTGAGTAGGTGGCTCCACTATAAGCCCACACCACCTCACCCTACGCCATCGGGGTAAAATTAGATGGTTTATGATAACTACATCTGATTATTTGTTTTTCTTATGTTAAGTCTCATAAATTTCCTATTATTTAACTAGGTATACATACATACATAGATTATGTATTTCTAGAGCTGCGATATTTTTTGTACATTTAAAATTTATTATTTTGTGTACGTATTATTTAACAAGACTGAGATATTATTTTAAGTTTAATTCTTATTTACCTACCTAATTTTATATTTTTATAATTTATTTATTTAAATTAGTAGTTGAAACATTTTTGTATTTGAATTTTAAAGTTAATGAAAACCTATATATATATTAATTAAAAGACTGAAGTTTTAAGTGAACACGTATGTACATATGTTGTTTTATTTTTAAAAAACTAGTTACACAATTCCACCTTTAAAATTAATTAACATGTTAGCTACATAAATAACTGCATTGACGTGAGGCCATAAATGCGAAGGGATAGTATTATTTAATATTTTATTAAATTTTCCCAACCCAATAACTCTCTCAACGAGAATTCTTCTATTAGCTATTCTCCTTGTATCTAAAACCTCTTGTGGTGTTAATTGACTTTTATTCCTTAGAAACGGTGGAATGTTTAAAGCGACACCTTTCTCCTCTAAAAGATCGCTGATATCGAAGCCTCGATCAGCCAACACAATATCACCTTCTGTAAGCTTGGATATTAACCCACAATCCGACACTATAAATCGATCACTAACTGACCCACAGTAAACGTCGGAACAATAAATCATGGTGCCTTTCTCATCAACCGCAACCAAATATTTCAAGGTGTTTTGATTCTTGTAATGAGAAAATAAGGCCTGGTTTAGTTCTGGTTTCTTCCTACTTTGGTTCGTTTTAACTTCAGAACAATCTATGATAATAGTGTAGGCTGTAGGATTTTGATATCTCAACGACCACCAATCGACCGATTTAAATCCAGCATTCATGATACTTGTCCAATGCACAAATATTTTGCGTGTTGTTAGCAACGTAAGTCCATACATATCCCCAATTATTGAAAATAACATATTTTGTTTGTATTTGATAAGGGTTAATATTAACTGATCCCGCTTAGTCAAATATTTGTCAAACTTGGATAAAGTGGTTTGGTTAAGAAATTCAAATGAAACGTCAAACCTATTACGTTGTAATCCCGTGTACCTATTAAATTGTTCTTCCGTTAAACAATCATAAAACAGCGTTAGCTTCATAGGTTCATACGTTTGAGTAGAACTATCTCGTGTTGTAGTTGCTTTTGTCCCTAACATCTCCAACGATGGTAATAAAGGAACTGATGAAGCTTGGATGAATTCCTCAGACATCATTTGATCAGCTTCAGTTTCATCAACGGCTGCCGTTTCTAGAATCTTAAATCCAAATGACGATTAACAGAAATTTAATTTTAATACATTTTTTCTTACGCGTGGTGGGTCTCTCTGTTTTGGTGGTGGTCTAGCTCGACGTAAAACTAATTTTCCACTACTAGGCACTTTTGGCAAATTTTGATTTGGAATGGCTGTGGGTTTTAAAAATCTTCTTGCATCACCTAAAATGTAAAATTTATAAATTTTACTAACTTTATAAGAATTTTATTTTTAAATCAAGCTCACTATCAACAGACGGTTTATAGTCGTTTTCATTAAAATGTAAACCACAAATTTTAGTGAATTTGGTAGGCCTTTTGCCACTTTTAATAGCCCTTAACCACTTTGTTACCATCAAGTTATTTGTCGTAAATTTGTGAAAGCTTATTTCACAATCCGGTGTTTTTTTGGACAGGCATTGAGGAACACAACAATAATGCACCATATTATAGCTTCGATTTTTCTGAAAAATTTGAATGAAAAATGACATTAATAAGAATTATTAATTAGGGAAATAATAGATAGATGACTTACCTACATAAATATAGTTAACATTTAAACTGTTTGGTTTTCTTATAATTTCATTTATCGAAAGTTTAATTCTCACACTTTTTCCGCGAATGATTTTTAATAATTTGACAGCTTAATCCACATTCACAGCGGTAGTGACATCTACTTTTGCTTATCGCCATAAAGCGTATTGCCATATGAAGGACCATTCGAGGTAATTCAACGGAATCCTAAATATTTCACAATAAAAATGAGGAATAGGGAAGTAAACATTTCTATAAATCGCCTTAAGCCTTGTTTTTCGAACGATTACGCACACAATCCAATTGACGTTCCGTTCCTTCAGTTACTCCACAAGAAGTTATCCAGGATGAAGCCGAGCAACGGTCACTTCCAAACAAAACAGTAACATTTAGTCAATTGCCCCCTGTTACGTCTAAATCAAAATCAGGGCGTCAGATAAAACGTCCTAGCAGGCAGCGGCGTTTTCTAGTAATGTTCTAGTCGTTCGCCGAACGACTAAACAATTTTTGCTTTTTGTTATATTTGTAAAAACTTTACTACTCGTATTATATGCACATAAAAGTATTTTTCTTTAATACATATTATTAAAAAATGTATTTGGTATTGTGAATTTGTAATATTACTATAATGTGTAATCATTTTTAACAACCAACCACTGTAAATCACTGTAATTTTTCTCTGTGAACATTGCAATCAACAGAACCCAAAATGCAGTACACGAACATATTTCAAAGCGTAAAATTGAATGGAGTGAAAGAGAGGCAAATTATTTTCACATTGACTTAAACCATTCGAATTGTTCGTATTTTATACAGAACCAAAAATTTTTCGTTGTTCAACAAAATGAAACGAACATAAATAGAAACGAAAAGGCCGGTATAAATACAAATATGTGGTATCACACATTTCCCCTACTCTTAAACGAACAACGCTACAAACCTAATCCAAACTACAGCACACATGCATATTTTATACCGTAAAAAATAATAAAAATTGATTTAGAGAGAAAGAGAGATTAAAGGGGAAAAACTTATTTTATATTGATTTGATTCATTCGATTTGTTCGTATTTTATTCAGAACTAAAGAAATTTCGAAACAAAACGAATGAGCAACATGCAGGTGTTTTTTTAATTTAGTGGTAAGTTTTGATTTTATGTTGAATTTTGCAAGTTTAATAATTACGATTTGTCATTCTCATTCAATTCAAAGGATTTATTTTATTTATCATCGCAACTTTTTAAATTATTTTAAAATACAGGGAAAAACTTAATAAATTTGACAACCATGGATGAGATAACATATTGTGTAATTAGAGATTTACAGAAAAAATCTTTACAGTAATTGTGTTTACTTTTGAATAAATTTTATTTTTTAAAATTGTTTAAACATGTTTTTTGTTTATTTTTAAAGAATAGCGAATGTTTTGAAAATATTTAATAAATTGAATTTTTATTACTATAAAATTATAATCTTTTTTTAATATTCTTTTCTTTATTATTTATTATTAATTTAATAATTTTTGGTGATCAAAATCCAAGCAGAACACCCAAGGCTCACAACCAGGAAACGCCACTGCTAGCAGGTTTAATGAGTAACGTTTGCTAAACGCTCACTGGTAGGGGAGTAATGTGGCGGCATAAATAAACACAAAACATAGCATGCACGAGCAATGAAATTAAAACCGGTTCACAGCTCTAAAAATTCACGTAAACTAAAACCGGTGCACGGCTCTCGTGTCATTTTGGAATAACTTATAGCAATCGCCACTCGAAAATTTTTCCACAAAGTAACAAAGGAAAAAAACGTTTTTTCAATAGAGCTGTTTCCCCCAAATATTTTGACTGCTATATTCACCTAAGCTGTAGGCCAAACATTTAAGAATTATTGCTGTGGGACAAATAAATAGGATTCACTGGTGGTAAAACAATACCAAATTATTTTAAAAACGTTTCTAAAGTTAAACATATGTATTGTACAAATTTAATTTTGTTGATTTAATGCAGAAAATAAGAAAACATATTTATGTTTGGCCTACAACTTTAGTGGTCAATTTACTTCATTTGACGTTTGAGGAAACAACTCTATACACATACATATACTACAGTACAGTTTTTAGCCAGCGTCATGATCGACAAGTCGTAATAAAAACGTAAAGTAAAAAAAATAATTTGTAATTTTGTACAAGCAATTTAAAAGTAGTTTTTATATAAATTTGGTGGCAATAAAAAAACATCCCAGTGGAATACTTACATTATAAATAAATTCAACTAATGTAGTGAATACTGAATAGCATATCAAGTGAATTAAATAAAAGTTGAAAACATAAAATTATTTCCACGCATTTTATTTCTGTCCGCCATCACATCGACCCATAATTTCGTTCGGAGACGCGGAGCGCTAAAATAAAAACATTGGGGATATACGATAAGTAGAGATATCACGCCAGCCCCGGCGCTGCTATACATATTCACACACCCACCCCATATACTATTCTATTCGGTATTCGGTATCCGCATCGAGTAAAACGAAACATAAAAAATTAATGTCATATTCGTATTTGCAAACGTATTGTGTCATTGTGTGTGTGTGTTTTTATTTTCAAAAAATTTAACTATACAAAAGCGTACATGCAAATATGTATTACATATTCAACCAAAGTTAAAAATAAAAATAACAAACCAAGGTAGCTACATAATATACATACAATTCTCAATTTTATTTGAACAACAACAAAAACAGGCTATCGTAATCTTAGTTCAGTAATTTGAATAAGCGAGCGCTCTATTCGCTCTTTCAATTTCTCTTTCAATTTTAATTATATCGAAATATGTGATAATGTATTTAAATTGTATTCGCTAACCACACAAATTTAAGACATATGCATTATTAAGCGAAAAATCAAAAATTTGATTGTTTCGCTATAAATATGAAAATAAAAATTATAAAACAATGCCTTTTGAATGCATCCCGATGGATTGCATTTTATCCATATTTAAATTTTCCTTTTTTCACTAAATTAAATCAAATTAAATTAAATATATATGTACAAAACATATATTTGAACACTTTACACCACTAAAATAAATTATATTATTATTATATATTAAATAAAAATTAAATTCTCGAAGAAGACGACAAAAACACGTCCTTCTTCTTCGAGCGTCAACGACCGACCTTAAAAATAATTAGTAAATCAATTAAATTTAAAATTATTTTTAACTAATTAAATAGTGATTTAGTCACATTAATTTTGTAAACATTTGGAACATTTTTATTACGTCTCCATCACGTCTCGGAAGTGACTCAAAATTTTGTTCCATAAAATCGCAGGGAATCTTATCCCACACGGTTTTGTAAGCATCCCATTATACATGTTTGGTCTTGCTTCATTGCGAATATCTCCCACTTTCATTTAAACCCCAGCAAGGGCAAATAAAAACTCTGCCTTGGCCTAGGCAACTAATTATGTTCAATATTTTTATATTAATTGACTCACAGCTAAATTGGACCTCCCACCTAACTAATATCAGGAAAATTGTTATTACTGCAGTGCATAAATTTTATAATCTTAGACCTTTGTGCCCTTCTTTTATTTTAAGAAGGTTATATCATGCTCTTGTTGAATCTATCTAAATGTATGGTATAACTAGTTGGGGTGGCATTTACTTTGCTAATATTGCAGATCTTTTTATAGCGCAAAAAAGAATTATCAAATTAATTTATGGTTACCCAAGAAATACACCTACTATTCCGCTTTTTCGCGAGTTAAACGTGTTGCCTCTAAGGTATTTGTATGTTTTTAAAGTATTGAAAATGTTTTTTGTTCGTAGCAATAGTTATCATAGTCGAATATACCACGTGTATAATATGAGAAATCCAAACAATTTTGTCGGTCTTCGTTGTAATAGTGAAAGGTTTAGAAGATTTTATTTATATATGGCACCTTATTGGTTCCATCTTTTACCTAAACATGTGAAAATGATTCCATCTGCGGAGAAACATAAATTTGACAGGGAAATTCGGACTTGGTTACTTGACATCGATGATATCGAGCAATATTTTTAGTATAAATATTAAATTACATTATGTTCTAATGTGCCGTCGTGTAGTTAAATATATTTATTTTAATAAAACTGAGCTTGTATTTGGTTGAAGAATATTGTTAATTATGTAACCAAAGAATATTATATAAATTTTAATTAAAATTTGTTTCAAATTGCTCCACTACAGACAAAATGTCTATAGGAGCTATACTTTATTTCATATTTTATTATGTTGTTTCAACTAACTTTTAATTTTGTATTTATTTTATTGAAATAAAGAAAGTAATAATAATAATAATAATTTCGTGCCAAATTCTTTTTCTTGTGTATGGCAGCATTATTGCGCTGAAGAGCAAATTTTTCAGGCCCGACTGTTTTTCAACAACTTGCAATACTGCCTCATTCAATAAACCGAAATTGAACCTTGACTTTGAAGTGTTGTAATTTATACAGCCCGCATAACCTTTTATTTCTTCCGCAAGAGATGCTAACGGAAGAAGTAACCACCGTATTTGATATTCCCTGTAATATCAAAATTTGTTTTCAATTTTCTAATTAACACTAAAACACACTAATTTGGACATAACAAGGTTCTCCAGAGTTCAATTGGCACTCCAATATAATTACGTTTCCATTTTGTTTCCTCACAATAAATCATATTCTGTTTGGCCATGTGTTCTTTGTTCTGTAAGCTACAACTCTTCAACACCAATGGTTAATTTCGGTTTATTGAATGATGTAGCATTCTTATTTGTTGAAAAATTAGTCTGCCCTAAGTTTGCTCTTCAACGTAATAACGCTCCCATACACAAGAAGTATCATTGCTTCGAAATTAAATAAAAATATTGAACATAAATGGTTGCCTAGGCCAAGGTAGAGTTTCGATTTATCCCTGCGGGGGTTTAAATGAAAGCGGAAGATTTACGCAATTCAGCAAAGCCAAAAATGTATAATGGGGTGCTTACAAAACCGTGTGGGATAAGATTCCCTGCGATTTTATTGATCAAAATTTTGGGCCACTTCCGAGACGTGATGGAGACGTAATAAAAATGTTCCAATGGTTCACAAAATTAATGTGACTAAATCACTATTTAATTAGTCAAAAATAATTTTAAATTTAATTGATTTACTAATTATTTTTAAATTTTCTGAGGTACAATTAGACGATATCATTTAAGTGAAATCTCACTCAAAAAATTATACGTCTCACTCGATGATAAACTAACATCTCATTCATAAAATGAGACATAACTTTTACGTAATCTTATAATTTCAAAGTGATATTTCACTTGCCAAGTGATAACGTGTAAACAGATTCCAAACGTAAATTGCATCTCACTTTACTTTTTAAACTTGTTTAAATTTCATCTCATTAAATTATTCAATGGAATTTTCGATTGAATATAAAATTCAAATTACATTAAATTCACATTAAAGTTTTATTCAAATCATATTCAAGTCGCATTCAATTCATATTCAGTTGAGTTGCAATTCATATTTAGTTCATACTCATATTGAATTCATATTCAAATCATATTCAGTTTGCATTCAAGTTATGTTCAATTAATTTTTGAGTCATCTGCAACTTCTATTTAAATCATAATCGATTCATATTTAAGTTTTATTTAAATCATTCTCAATTTTAAATTCAAGTCGCAATCAATTGATATTCAGTTCATAATAAATTTTAATTCGATTTGGGAAAGAAACAATTTAATAACAAATAGGTGGACAATGTGCATCATCATATTTTTTTACACCTGAAACTGTGTATATAACATATAATTATGGAAAGCTAAGAACAGAACACATCGTTTAATATTTCGCTTAATACAAATTCAACTTTATTTCAATTAATCTTAAAATATGTCATCCTCAATGGGCTTCAGGTCCTCCTCATCTATTGGAAATCGATGATGTCTGGACAGTGGTTTTCTGGCATATTTATTTAATCTTGTTTCATAATTAAAACTGTTGTTGTTATCATGATCAACAAATTTTATGTAATCTGGCTCGCAACTTCTTGGAAAATCATTGTGCTCTTTCGTACGATGCATTGGAATCCCTCATCAATAGACGAGGTGGATTTCGAAGTATTTTTGAGTTCCGAGAATGTCTCATATTAAATGGCTTTTGTTTGCCCGGTGAACTTCAGTTTTTGAGAAATTTAATAAGATTACAATATCATCAATTTTTTCTTCCCATCCACCGCTTCTTTAGTAATTACTGTCATCCGAATCGTCGTTATACTACTTATACAGTTCATCCAATTCACTATATTCATCTTCGGGTGCAAATAGAATATAACCCATACAATTTCCAATGAGTTCGCAGCGCGGTTAATGGTAATAGGATGTACGCAAAACTGGCCCATAGCACTCAGGCCAATGTCAAAGTTATCAATGTAACACCCATAACATCCCCTATTCCCAAAGACACCATACTCATATTCATCATAGCATCCATTGCAATCCAAACTTTCTGGAAATACACCACAAAGTGTATACGGCCAACGATAAATCGAAATACATCGTGATGGTATTACAGGCTCGGCAATGTAAACGGTATACCGTCGACATCCATTTTGTTGCATGTTGTGCGATTTACATCGGTCACCACAAGTTGCATACCTCCGATGACCACATTTTGCCCCATTCAATGATTTTCGATATGATTTTGGTCGAACCACCGTACAACATGGCCCATTGTCACGTTTTGCTATTTTCTTGCTGTAAATGTAAAAATGATTGATAGCCAGGGTTGCCACCTTTTGAAAAGTTCAAAGTAGGACATTTCTGAATTTTGAACTTCAAACAATAGTTCGCATTTTTTACCCTTTTCATATATGTGTGTTTATTTATTAGAATTTTTCAATGCTTTGAATTTGGTTGTCACTTCATAACCAAAAAAATGTCTGCTCGTATCTAGATTTTAAGTTGCAAAAATTATTGAAAACAATTTGTAGATCAATTATTTTAGTACCTACTGGTTTTTCATTAATCGGTTTCTTAAATATAATACTTATATGGCTTGCGAAGAGGAGATATATTTCGATTTTAAGTGGGATTTCATCGTTTTCTATAAGTAAGACTTTTTCAGTGCAACTGAAAAATCTACAAGTATAAACTGCTTCAAAAATATGAGTGTAATGCTGGAAATTATTTTAGTAACCTTTCTATACAAAGCTGTAAAGATAGCCAGCGAGTTACAACGTTTTTAGAAAACTCGTTAAAGCTGACCTTCATAAAAATGCAGAATTCTTTAAAAGTTTCGTTGACAAACATGAGAGTTGATTTTCGATATGATATTTTTGATATCGAAGTCTAATTCCTCCAGAGAAAATCTGAGACAATTGTGCAAAATATGAGCATAACAGTTTGCTTTAACGATTTTTGTTCACAGTTTGAAAATTTGTAAACAGTTAATAATAGCGATCAAAGTTGAAATTTGTATTGTCTGCTACCAACACCGACATTTTTTAACACCCAAATTTAGTTCTGTTATCGAATTACAAATGTTTTTAACAATCCATCGGCCGGTTTATCCTAGTTTTGATAAAAATCAATAATTCTATGTTGTAAACCGTTCTGTCTTGAAAAAAATTGAATTGTTTACGGGAAAAACTTCGCGATTTTTTGTTAGAAGCAACAGTCATTATTGAAATCAAAGTCATTATTCAAATGTCTTTCTTTAATCTATTTGATAACGTTCCGTAATATTTGAGAACACGAAACTTTTATTACAATGGCTTCGGTTTTAGTTCGGCCACACGAGATCTTAAATGAATTGGTTTTGAATTTTTGGCAATAGCTTAAGCAAACTGCCTAATGAGTTATATGATCGTTTGTGTTTTACTGTGTCGCATATGTAATTTCAATGGCAATAACCTGAAGCAGTTATTTTCAGTCCTTTATAAGAGATCACGGAAAATACATATTCGGACGTAAAACTTCCCACTCTTTTAGAATACGATGTCAAAAATGGAGGTTTCTGTTTAAAAAATGACTTTGACCTCAAAGTGACCTTGAAGATGAGGTTCAAAGTCACATCAAAGCTCACTATTAAGCTCCTTGTTGAAAATTACCTGACATTTAACATTGGTAATTTTTTCTTATTGAACTCCGCGAGGTTTTTAAGGGTTTCCATATTTTTTCGTCACCCTGAGTAAGCTGATTACATACGTAACATTACATTTTAATTACAGTGTAAAATTCAAAAGCACTGGTAAAATAAAAATTTAAACAAGCATTTCGATTGTATAACTTTGATTGTGATCTGAATAGACAGTTGCTTTATAAAATTCATTATATAGATAGTGGCTTAGTATAATTTATGCATGAACCGATGCTGCTGCCGTATAAACTAACGTAACTAAAGTATATTTTGAAAATATTTTAATTATCAGAGGGATAATTTAAACAATAATATTATTTAATCAACTATAAGCAACAAAAAAAATTTTCTGTCTATGATTGTGTTCAAAGTAGGACTTTTATTAAAAGTTTAGGACGTAGGACAATCACCTTTAATTGTAGGATTGTCCTACGTAAAGTAGGACGGGTGGCAACCCTATTGACAGCTGAATTATTAAGTTTGGTTGTAACATCCACAACTTAGTTCACATTAATAATTGTGTTTAAATAATTTATCGTGGAAATATTATTCCCCGCATTAAGTCGCCATTCTTCAGTGAGCCGACTTAGTGATGAAGGTTGATCCGGTCTAATTGTACGAGTCCCTCACATACCGCAACAATACACAGAGCTGGATTAACTATTTTCACTCCCACTTCTATCATTTTATATGTATACACTTAAAGAATAGTTCAAATTTAATCACAGCGCAGACTTTTCGTTTTGGAATCCATTCCTTTACCCAGATGGATTTAGTAACTTTATTTTGTCTTTCTTTACGTTTTTGTATAAGTAAAAGGGTGAGACAAGCCGCAGCTTGGGCTTGATCCATATCAATAATATAAAAGTAATTAAATCTAATTTTTTAATAGCGTAATTGATTGCTGCATCGGCTGCAACCAAATAATAAATTATTAACACCAAACTCGAACTTAATAAAGAAATTTCTTTATCACAAAAGTGTGAAAGTTTAAACAGGTTTTTCACTTGAGCAAATGAAGCGAAATTTTACAAATGATATATCACTTTTATTATTCAGATCTCACTCGAAATGATATCTCACTTAAATGATATCGTCTAATTGTACCTTTATGCATCAAAAATATGAATCACAAATACTTTTGCATCAAGTTTAATTGAATTTATTTGCATTACAGTTACGAATTTTTTTATGAAATTTATGTCAAATGAAACGTTATTTATAACTCAATTTAATAAGAGAAAAAAAATTCCAAAAAAGTAATTTTCATTGATTTTAAATAGCAACAAACGTAAACGTTACCTTAAAGTTTCCTCATCATAATTACTAATGCATCGAATAGTATATTATTCTATATTGTATTTTCTTCAAAAATGTATAACCTTTTTAAAATTGCACTATTTTCACTGTTAAAAACTCTTTGCTTTTACAAATTATACTAACGAATAAACGAGAATTCACAACTTTTTATACACTTAGCGGACAATATTTTTATGACACAATCAAAATGTTATTTCTAAACGTGAATAAAACTTGATTTTTTATGCGTCGAAAAATTATTTCGATGTGCTTACATATTTATTTACACACACACACACAGAGAATAGTTAAATAAAAGTCTGAAGATAATGAAATAATAAGTATACAAAATGAAAGACCAAATACATATGGTCGGTCGTTGACGCTCGAAGAAGAAGGACGTGTTTTTGTCGTCTTCTTCGAGAAAATTTTAATTTAATTAATTTTTAGTTTATTTATTTTCTAAAGTAGTGTAAAGTGTTTAAATATATAATTTATATATAATTTATTTTAATTTAAGTTATTTAAGTAAAAGTGTGTGCATAAGAATAGTGAAAATTTAAATATGGATAGAATGCAATCCATCGGGATGCATTCAACAGGCATTGTTTTATATTTTTATTTTTATTTTCATATTTATAGCGAAACAAGTCAAATTTTGGCTTTCTCGCTTAATAATGCATGTCTTAAATTTGTGTAGTTGGTGCATAAAATTCGAATGGTCAAATACATTATCTCGTATTTAAATTTAATTAAAATCGAATAAATAAATTTACGCATTAAATTTCTGTTTCTGTACATGAATATACAAGTTTTCGGTTTCTCTCTTTCCTCTTACGAGATTATGTATGTGTTGTATTTTTTGTTTTATGTGGAAACGACACAAACACATATATTCTTTATTTATATACATAAAAAGAATATAATTTCTATTATATAATTTCTATCAAGACAACATTGGTTCTATAGTGTTCGATTGTTTATATTTGTTTCTGAATTGTATTCACAGTCGTGTAAGTGTAGTGTACGAGGTTATTTTCGGAAATATATACAGTAATATATAATATAGTGAAGCCTATTATATATGTGTGATATATAATATAGAGAAGGCATGTACCAAAACACACTATGTACACATCGATACTTTCCCTGCTGCGCACGTGAAGGATTATATGAAAATGTTTGTTTTCTCTATGTGCGTTGGTGGTTTTAGTTTTGTACTGTAATACGATTTTATTATTTTTACTTGGCGTTGTTGTATTCTTTGTGTTTATAGTGCTCTTTATATACAATGAACTACACAACGCAAAATTTTCATGTATTCAATTCAAATAAGATTCTTATACTACGTATAATCGAGTAATTTTGAGTTGAATTGGAAATTTAATTAGAATTAAAAGTTTCTTGTGTTCGATTCTAATGGGATTTGTTTACTTTGTATTATCGAGTAAATTTGAGTTGAACCAGAAACTATCGTATGTAATACAGCGAGGTCTCGTTATAGTGAATACTGATTTAAGGAAATTGTAATTTCGCAAGGAAATTTTATTCGCCAAAGTGATAAGTGTTTATGTGAAAATATATGGTTAATAAGGAAATAAAATAATAAAACTTTGCAGATGTAAATACACAACTAAATTAAATTATTAAATAATTAAATACATTTCTCCGGTTCCTTTGGCTGCGCTGTTTCGAGATTTCACTGTTCATATAAAATTTTTTTGTTTATTTAAGCATGATTATTTTTAATACGGGGTAGTTAATTTTACTGAACTGCACGGAATTCCTAAACTGAATTCATACTTTAGAAACTAATTAGTTCTTATAACTTTAATTTTGGGTACTGGTGATATTAATTGTAATTCATTCCAGAAAAGTCATCACAGATGAAACTTCTATACTTTAAGTGGCAGGTTCACGAAAATGGTTCATTTATAATAGTAGTTTTGAGTTAAACTGTAGTTTTTTGGATCGGATTGGTGAAATTGGGATTCCGGGAAGGACTGGCACCCTATTGATTTTGTTTATCAGTTATTTTTGTTAATATGTGAATAGTATCTAAAGGAGTTCCTTTTTTAGTTCACTGATTAATAAGTTAATTTTCAGAATATAACTCAGTTCCAGAATTAATCATTATTAGAGGGATTAAAATTAATCCTTTCTAATAAAGAAGCTAATTTCAAGTATAGATTATAGTTTCAGAATTAGTAATTATTAGGGATTAAATTAATCCCGTGTTTCAGAATTAAATTCCAGCTTAAATCAACCTTCCAGGATCAACAAGGAGTGAAGAAGCTGAAATTAAAAATTGTGTTAATTTTGTAAGCTGATGAAATTAATTAATTGTTAAAATTTGTAGGGGTGCCAACTAGAGGATTTTTAAATTATTTATTGAATTATTTAAGTGGCCTAGGCTAGGATTGATGCGGATGTAATTTTAAGTATACTTAAATTAATAAAATCTTAGGTGTTTAGAGGGGTTTATTTTAAGTATACTGATGAATATTAATTTGTTTCAGAATTTAAGATTGCTCCAGAATTAATCATTCTTAAAGGGATTAAATTTAATCCTAATTTTCAGTAACAAAGGTATAGCCGGACTCAACGCTCCAGGAACAACAAGCAGTTAACAATCATGTAGTTTAGAAATTGTGTTGTCTTGTGTTGTCTTATTTACTAACTATCAACCGCCATGGTGTCTGGAACCGGGTTGAGTCTCTGTTACTAACATACCTTTCCTTTCCCTCGATTTTGTTATTCGTAAGAGGGTGTACGGTGGACCCGGCGTATCCGGGAAACTTGCCTTAGGCTTGGTCGTACACACTAAATCAATCAATCAATCAATCAATCAATCAAAATGAAAGACCAAATACATATATTATTATTTTATTAAACATTGGTCATTCTCCATCAGCCCGACTACCATTTCTTGCTATATAATAATTTAGTATTCGCTCCACTATTA
This sequence comes from Tipula helvola, assembly GCA_963556165.1. Classification (NCBI taxonomy): domain Eukaryota; kingdom Metazoa; phylum Arthropoda; class Insecta; order Diptera; family Tipulidae; genus Tipula; species Tipula helvola. The sequence goes on along the minus strand of OY744481.1, from coordinate 177,561,241 downwards.
GAGCTGGCCGATTGATAGTTATCGATTATATTATTGACAGGTTGTCCTCTGTCATACTCAGGAAATATCTTTTATGTCATTATTATGATCATTCACATAATTATTCACAAACATTCAATAAAAATTGCTTTCGTTTTTATGAAATTAATTAACTCATATGTATGTTATTATATATTTCGTTTTTGAAGTGAAATTTCTTTAGTACCGGGGTGATTTTTAAAATCGATGAAACAAAACAAAAATTAAATGCGATATGGTAAACGAGAAAAGCGACAGTATTTCTTTTATTTTTGAAGTGAAATTTTTTTAGGCACGGTATGATTCGAAAAAAAAACAAAAGAATATTGAAACGAAATTGAATGTATTTGCAAGCAATACAAAAAGTGTATTGCTTTCAACCAAAATGAGTTAGGTATTTTTTCTGGTTAACGACTGATCAAAGCAACAGAAAAAATTAAACAAATTTTAGTCAAATTTTTTTTCGTGTATTTTCTTGTCAATTTGACTCTTGTGGCATGTATTAATACTAAAAATTTGCCACTAATTTTTTTTTTTGGGTTAGCTAAACTATTTTTTGGTCTATCTAGTACGATTGTTGCTGTACTTTTTGTTTGTTTGATGAAAGCAATACAACTAAAAACAACATCTACGAACAGTCGAATCAATGCCTCCTAGATTTATAGTATATTGAGGAATTGATTGCAATTTACAAGTATATTATATAAAACAAGTATAAAAATTGTGTTTGTAAATAATTTGCTTGTACACAAATATCTCAAACTTACTGTTTTTGTACTATTTAGATGTAGGCGGTTATTATGTTAAATAACTTATTGTAAATTTACAATAAATAGTGAAGTGAAGTTTATAAAACTTAAATTTGTATAGATATTTAAAGGATCAATGATCATACAATGAGAGTTGGCAAATTAAGATTAAATTTAATATAAATTGGTTTTATATTAAATTACTCACCTTTAAAGAAACAATCAAACGTTGTTTATCAGGGGTCCCATTTGAAACGCGATATTTTAAAACGCGATTTGCCAAAACTCGATATTTCAAAACGCGATATTTCAAAACGCGATTTCCTAGTTCTGATCGTACATGTTCAATTTTATCATTTTGGTGAAGGAAAATTTTATTAAATAAAGGAAGATTAATTAATTATTATTATTTTAAAATAATATTATTCACGTCGATTATAGAATTCGTGGTTGCGGATCTATCGCGGATCATAAACTACATATAAAAAAAAATTGGAAACAATAATTTTGTATCATAGTTTCATTGAAATTCCTTAGGATAATTTTACAATTCGTCAAAAAGAAATTGTTTTATATCCGCAATAAAAATATTACGTTTGTACGAGGAATAAAAAATATAAATCACATGTAAATCAATAGAAGTTTTCCAGGATTCTTTGATTTACACCAATTGTTTCCAATTTTTGATGTGAAAACATCTTTAGCGGCAGGAGTAAGTAAAAAATTGTATAGAACTCGGGTTATGGAAATAAAAGTGCCGAACAAAAAGTATTGCAGGTATGTATGAATATCGACAAGAACAAAAAATAAATAAAACGTAAAATCAATGCAAAATCTACGCATACACATGCAATATACAACATCATCCCAAAGTAGGCGATTTCTTTTGTATTCGGCTCACGATGTTTTTGAAATGCCGGATGAATCATCCGGCATTTCAAAAACATCGTGAGCCGAATACAAAAAAAATCGCCTACTTTAATTAATTTTGTTGAGAAAATATCTGCTATATGCCCGCAGTAGCAAGTGTTTTTGAAAATGAAAATTACATACGAGCAAAAGGGCCACAAATTATGCTTGTGTAGTGTAAAAAAATTAAATGGAAATACATAGCTAGCTGTGAAAATTGTATATATGGTATACATTGATACACAATAAAATAATAATTTTAAAATTGTTTTTCGTGTACTTAATGGCAAAGAGTATCATTTCTTGACTGAAAACAGTAAAGAAAACTGCTACTTTTCTCCTTAGCAACACATTTCTTCACTATAAACACTTTTCTTCATAGAAACACTTTTTTTCCAAATGATTTTTACATTTTTGACTTTTATTTATTCGCTTACTGCGATTGTTATGTACATGATATGCATACATACTTTGTTCCAAACTAGGTCTACCTTTTTTATTTTTACCTGATTTATCGTCAAATACACGAAAAAATAGCATGTCCGACACGTAAGAAAAGTGGTTTTCCATGCTCGTAAAATTGTTAATCCACTCGCTCGCTAGCGCTCGCTCGTAAATTAAACAATTTTACTCGCTGTAAAACTATCACTTTTCTTTACTTGTAGAACAATCTACTATTAATCGCTTCGGTATGCTTTCTTATTAGTATTGCTCATGTTGTTCGTGAGTTTGGTTATGGAGGGTATCGCACTACTGTCTTTCCAATTGCAATGATTTTACAACCAAAAGTGCGCCCAAATAGAACCGCTCTATTTAATTTATTTTAAACTGATCAGTGATAAAGCGATGCGATTTTTCGTTGTTCAGCGAGTTTGCCGTGACCATTTATTACTATGGAATCTTGAAAAAGATTGCTGTATATGAGTAATGGTATATTTTAAAGCGTACTTGGCAGGTTAAGGTGATTAACTTAACAGAACTGTACTTTTCTCAAGCTCAATTAATGCATTTAATGTTAGTTAGGTTCGTCCTCCAAATTCAAAATAGTAGAATAACTTGACTTTTTCAACCAAAAATTTCTTTATGAAGGGGTTTCTGAGCCTTATCGAAATGGCTTGAAATGATTTAATAGATATTTATACGAAAAAGTTTTCACATAAATCTTTTGCGAGTTGAGGGTGAACTCGCTCGTTGTTTTTTTTATATTTAGTTTACGATCCGCGATAGATCCGCAACCGCGAATTCTATAATCGACGTGATTATTATTTTAATTTGTATTATTATTTTAAAATTTTAATTTTAAAATATCGTGTTTTGTACCATATCGCGTTTTAAAATATCGCGTTTTGTACCATATCGCTTTTCGTCACAACGCGTTTTGAAATATCACATTTTAAAATATCGCATTTCGAGCGGATCCCGTTTAACAGGTACAATGTAGTTGCAACGCTACCTACACAGGACAGACGAAACAATTTCTAGAAAAAAGATTTTACCAACACAAAAGTGACATAAATAAAGATCAAAATTTAAACATTAGTGCACTTACGCGAAAGATCGTTCATCAAGCTTATCCAAAAGAAGCTTAGCGTAAACTTTATATCCTATATTACAAAGTGTAATCCTGCGATATTCATTTGTATCTTTCGGGTTCCTTGTTTTCGGGATCGGAACTTGAATGGTCTCAAGCCATTCCATGGGGGCTCATTCGTTGTCTAGACATTCTTAATTATCTCATGGAATGCTTGAACAAGGTCATCTGGTAGATGTTTGAGTAGTTCAAGCGAAATACCATCGGTGCCGGGAGCAGTTCTAGAACGAATCTGCTGAATGTTGGCTCGAACATCAGCTTCGGTCGGTGGTGATCCTATTGGACAATTAGCATCTTCTTCAATCAGCGTGAGCCACTCTCCTTCGGTCCTTCGCAATTCTTGATCCCACGGTGATAGTGGAATATACTGTCCTCTAGTTGTTTGATTGGCCCTTTGATACTGCTTTAAATAGCTATAAGTTCGACGTAGTCTTTCCGAAGGTTTAAAGTTTGATAGCCCCCGAAAAAATTGTTGACATTCTTGCTCCTTATCTACTGAAATTGCTTGATTGTATTGAGCACGAGCGTTTCTGAGTTGAACTTGGGCAACAGCATCCTGAGGATGTAGGTTTTTCTGGTATTGCGCGCTTTTAAAGCGTGCCAAAGCTCGTCTGGTGGGTGTTGTTAAGCTAGCTCGCCTGATTAATGTTTGCTGAGCAGCAATTTTGATACTCGTTACAAATGTTTTCCATAGAGCACCAGTGTTCGCATCCAAAATGGCTTTAGAATAAATGCTTGCAAATTTTTTCTTCCTGTAACAAGGTTAAATCAAGTGACTTATAGGAATAAGTTGAGGCTGTATTTGTTGTTGTTTTCCTAACTAAAGATAGTTGACCAAAGCGTGATCTATTGCGCAAAGTGCAGCTTATCCATACCAATCGATGGTCACTTATTGCGGATTGAAATGAGCCGACTTTAACTGCATTCACATAAATAATATTATTTTTCTGTCTCGTCAGAATATAGTCTATTTGGGAATAGACCCGCCCATCAATCCAGGTTGTTACAGTTCTTCGACGTCCTTTTGTTGTTTGTATGAAAAGTCGCCCTAAACTTGCAAGAAGCGACAGAGCAATCCCATTTGCATTAGAAATGCGATGATACAGGTTAAGCCCGATACCTTGTCCTCTGTGGACATCAAGTGATCCTAGATGAGCATTGAAGTCACCAAGTAAGATTAGGTCGCGTTTTTTACGGCAACGATCCACAATTGACTGCAGCTTGGTGAAAATTTTGGAAGAAAGGATCCGATTGCGGGCTGAATTTTGTGAAGGCACATACACGGAAATGAAAAGGACGCTTCCATGAAATAGTATATTGACCAGTAAAGTGATGATAGCTCCAAAATAACTCCGAATATGTTCCACTTGGAGAAATGAATTCCTTCTAATTAATATAGCCTCACCTGTGCGCTTGGTTTTCGGATCATTAGCAAAATACCAAGTATAGTGACTTGTAACACAGGAACTGGTTCTCAAATTAGTCTCCTGAATGCTACACACTGCAATAGAACTCCGGTCCAAGATTCCATCTATGATATCGCGTTTCTGCGGATCATTGCCGCCTCGAGTATTCCAAGTCCCAGCACAAAATACTGTTGGATCTGTTGGGTTGAGTGGGGACGAGATGGGCTGTGATTCCTCAATGAGCGTATAGGGATTACGTGTTGGCTGTATATTTCGTGGCAAATCAGGCCGTATACTTTGATGGGACCCCGGATTGGATTGATTGGTTGAAGTAAGGTCTGGTTGCATCAAAACGCTGTCATAGTGATCTCCTGAGTAAACTAAATGAAGCTCATGGAAATACTCTCCACTGGTTGGATGAAAATATATTGGGTCTTGACCTCGAGTTTGATGTATGATTATTTTACAATGCCACATTGAAGATATGGCAGAAAGACATTCGGCACCTCCCCAAAAGCCATCCTGCTTTAAATCTTCCAAATATCTGTAAATTGTTTATGCAGATAAAATAGTAAACAAAGATAAAAGACATGACTGATCCATAGGAAATACTTACTTTGCGATGAGCTGTGTCTCGGATGCGGTTGAAATTATATCCGGATTGTAAACAGATCTACAGGGATCTAATATAGTTGGAATATAATTGCTGAGATTATGTTCTTCTTGGATGAATTCAACTATCTGAACACGTAACTGTTGTACGGTGATTGCTGGAAACGGTGGATTGCATTGCTGCCTGAACCTGATGAAGGACAGCATTAAACAAGCAATTCCCATCACCGGGAATTTGATGCACTGTCATAATATTTTTAGTGATTGTCTCCAAATTAATTGTGGACTGTGCCATTACGTTACAATCAAGATTATTTAGTGAATCAAGATGCCCAAATTTAAAAATTGAAATATAATAAATCTTGTGTCCACACAAAATTTCAAGTTGATTCTTGTTTTACAACAAAAATGCACAGAACACGGTTTACACGTGAATAAACAGGAAAACGTGTTATCCAAGTTTAGTAACGTGTAACGTGTAAGTAATAAATTGTAGTGGTAGATATAGCGTTTCCAGGTAATGCGATGGTCGAATGTTTGGTGAAAGATCTCTTGAATAATCAAGCAAATATATGTATAATCGGTAATAATCTCGGTTCCAGCAAGTTCCAGCTAATAAATGAGGGTCAATAAATTTCAATACGGTATCTATTCGTGTCCAATTAACTTTCCGGGGTAATTTTAATTCAAATTTTAACTATTTGTTTTAATTTTTATATTTGAAAGGCACTATATTCACTTGTTCACTGTTTCACTTCACGGTACGAATTGGTAATGATTACAAATAAAAAGAAAACATATCATTCAGTGAACGAAATGGTTATTATACTTAACTTCGGGTAATAACAAGTCGTGGTAGGAGAAAACGGAGAATTGTATTGGGCCAATTTCATTGTATTAAGGGGCGTATCTCAGTTATTAGTGTAGGCTCACTTGCCAGAAGAGTAGCCATAATAGGCAATGCGGTACATGTTGAGTGAAGGAGAGATAATCTAATACTTATACGGCTACATGATATTCCATGTAACGGTTGATACTGGATTGATCTAGAATAACATACTTGTAGTTGCATTTATTAAGTTGAATCTACATAGAGATATATAAGTACATACATATATGAACATTTTGAATCTCATTGTTATATTTATATTGGAGAGAATTAACAGTTGTGGCTAATTAATATATTTTGGGAACACATTTTTGCATGATTATAAAGATAGGAAAAAAGGAAGAAGGATGGGAATAAGAAAGAAAGGAGACAATACACAATAATATATTCAATTTAAATTTTAGAACTTTACTAACTTGTAATACAAATTCTTAATGTTGTTAGTTTTAAATAATATTAATTTGATAATTTATAAACGCATAATTATTGATTGCAGGAGCACAACTCTTATAAATTAAAACAGGTTATCAGTTTAAAGAAATAAACTTTTATTAATTGTTACAGTATATAATATACTAGGACGGGTACAATTTATATATAATTACTTGTTAGGGACCTCCAAAATTGCATTCAAATTTTATTTAGGTAAAAGACAGATTTGTACGTTGTATCTTAACGATACCTCGGTTAGGCGCCGCTTGTAAAATCTAGAACTGACTCCTTTTTTTTTTTTTATATAAAATTATAGTTTATTTTCCAGTATTTACATTTCTTGTTTTTATATAAGTAAGTGAAACATAATTTATTAAAAACTTACAGCAATTAACATTGTAATCTACACCAAATTTTGGCCAACTAGGCAATATGTTCGGCTCTCAATTCGTTTAAATTTGTAATTATTAGTATTATTATTATTATTATTTTTTTCTTATTATGTATAATTTTTATTGCTAAAATTATAATTAGGTAATAGGTTTATTATTTGAATACAAAAAACTGGTATTACAAAAATATCCTGAACTTACTTTATATTAAAATATGACTAGAAATGATAGAATAGGGAGTAATGAATATTATTAATAAATTAGTAATTCATGTTATAGTATTATTATTAAAGTAACCACCAATATTTCTGTTTGTTTTTTTCGTGTTTAACTAATGACTTATTTGATATATTTGTATTGAATCGTAACTGTGTTTGGTCCATGAATACATTAGGATTGATTGATTTAATATTTTTTCGTCTTTTTATATGATAGATTGTGGGTATTGCCGTGTTTTGGTCCTGAATATAAGAGTTTCTATCTAAATAAATGAACGATTCTTGGGGTGGAATTTTATTTTCAATTATGTATTTGTAAGGGTTCATATCGGTTTGGTAGGGTGCAAAAATCATGGAATTTTCTAAATTTGTAATTGATTTTAAGATATGTTTTCTTATTTGTTCTATTATGAATATATCTATCCTATCAAATTTTATTTGGTTGTATAACGTTTTATTTGATATTAAATGTTTTAAATTTTCCTTTTTCCTTCCTTCCTTTCAAATATTCGCATTTTTTCCATTATTGCTGGCGACACATTATACCAAATGGGTGCCGCATATGTCATAATTGGTCTAACAATCAGTTGATAGCATATTAATTTTACATTTTTATTTAAATATTTTGAATAAAATAACCTTTTAAGCATTCCGAACACTTTTCGACCTTTTTCGATTTGTATTGTAATATGTTTATCGAAATAGAGATATTGATCAATATTAATTCCGAGATATTTTACTATTAATCTTTGTTCTAATTGTTTGTCGTTTAATTTAATACATATTTGCTTCCAATTTTTTCTTATATTGTTATTTAATTTGTTCAATGGAGGTCTAAACAGTATTACTTCACATTTAGATGTATTAATTATAAGTTTCCATGTTGTACAGTACTCATTTATATAATTTAAGTTGTTTTGTAATGTACTCTGTATGGACTGTATATTTTTTGATGTAGAGTAAATTACTACGTCGTCAGCATATGCTAACGCTTGACATTGTTTCGAATTTAAACTTTCTTTGGTTAGTATATCTGCTGTATATAATGTGAATAGAATTGGTGCTAATATTGTGCCTTGTTGCAGTCCATTGAATAATTTGAATTCACAACTTATTAAATCCGCTCCATCCGAAATGACAAATTTCCTATCTTTCAACATTTCAAGTAGAAAATATAATATGTTTATATTAAATCCCATATTTTTTAATTTAAAAATTAATCCTTCAATCCAAACAGAATCAAACGCCCTTTCTATATCTATCAAAACTGCTCCAGTTACTCCATTATCGTTAAAACCCCTAATCACGTCTGATATTAGCTTTGTGGTTGCATGTACTGTAGAGTGATTGTACCTAAAACCGAACTGTGTGTCTGGTAGTAAATCAGCTCGTTGAGTAAAGTTTAGTATTTGATTATAAATAACAATTTCAAAAACTTTACTAATATTCGGCACTAGATTTATTGGTCGATAATTTTTATATGATTTATGATCTTTATTCTTTTTCTTTATAGGTACTATCTTTGATAATTTCCATTTACTGGGAAAGTAATTGTTATTTAATGTATCTATATATATAAAAATGAATTCCTGTTTGTTTGTTCCGAATGGGCGCCTCAGCCGCTCAACCGATCGCCATGAAATTTTTACCATGTACAAGTTGCATATCCAGAATCAACCTTACGATATTTTGGAAGGGGCTGGACCCCGGGGTCTAGGGGCTGCGGTACAAATTTTTTCAAAAATTTAATTTTCTTTAAATTTTTCCACGAAAATGAGTTTATGGGGCTGGTTATATGAAATTACTGACATGTTGGAATCCGAGGGACCCAGCCCTGGATCAAAAATTAATTTTAATATTTGATTATTACAAAATTACTTCTCAGTCGCTCAACCGATCGCCATGAAATATTTACCATGCAAATGTTGCATGTTCAGGACCAATCTTACGATATTGTGAAAGGGGCTGGACCCCAGGGTCTAGGGGCCATGGTACAAATTTTTTCAAAAATTTAAATTTTTTTACGAGAATGAGTTTTGGAAAGGGGTTATATGAAATAAGAGACATGTTCGAATCCGAGGGGCCCAGCCCTGGATCAAAAATTCATTTTTACATGTAAAGATACAATTATTTGATTGTTCTGAAATAACGCCTTAGCCGCTTTAGCCATCGCCATGAAATTTTTACCATGTATATGTTGCATGTTCAGGACCAAGCCCACGATACTTTTGAAGGGGCTGGGCCCCGGGGTCTAGGGGCTGTGGTACAAATTTTTTCTCAAATTTCAATTTTTTTAAGATTTTTTGACGGGAATGACTTTAGGAAAGGGGTTATATGAAATTAGTGACATGCTCCAATCCGGAAGTCTGCCCTGGATCAAGAATTCATTTTTACATGTATAGATACAATTATTTAAATGTTCCGAAATAGCGCCTTAGCCGCAAATTTATACACCAAAAAGGATATCTAGCGTGCGATTGTTATACACAAAATTACGACGTTGGTCAGTTACGAGTTTTCGCTGAAACTCAAAAAAGTCTCTTAGTGGATGATCAAATACAGGCATACACTAAAGTGATGCAATACATAGCAAACGGTAACGGAGGAATTATTTTTTTTGATGCACCCGGAGGCACTGGAAAAACATTCCTTCTTAATTTGATACTTGCTGAAGTAAGACAGCAGAATACAATCGGCCTCGCTGTTGCATCATCTGGAATTGCATCCACTTTACTCGATGGAGGCCGCACAGCACATTCAACGTTTAAACTGCCATTGAATTTGAATCAAGCGGATAATTTTTCTTGCAATATAACACGAAATTCGGGAATTGCCACGTTATTAAAAACATGTAAAATCATTATTTGGGATGAATGTACCATGGCACACAAAAAAGCATTTGAAGTGGTTGATCGTACTTTGCGCGATTTGCGACAAAATAACCGACCAATGGGAGGACCTCTAACACTACTAGCAGGTGATTTTCGTCAAACTTTGCCAGTCATTCCACGATCAACACCCGCTGATGAATTTAATGCCTGCCTGAAGGTGTCTCATCTTTGGAAACACGGTACGAAAATCACACTATCTACAAACATGCGTGTGAATTTACATCACGATGGTACAGCTAAAACATTTGCCAGGCAGCTTTTGGACATGGGTAACAGGAAATTACCAAATGACCCTGTAACATGTGAGATATCGTTCCCGCCTAATTTTTATCAAATGCTGCCATCAATACAGGACGTGGTAATGAAAGTATTCCCAAATCTGCCAAATAACTTCAATAATCATGATTGGCGGTGCGAACGTGCACTCCTAGCTCCCAAACATGACGGCGTTAATAAATTAAATAATGAAATTCAATCGCAACTACCCAAGCCACTAATGAAATACAAATCTATCGACACGGTTACTGATGTGGATCAATCCGTCAATTATCCAATAGAGTTTCTTAATTCCTTGGAGCCACCTGGTATTCCACCACACATCATATTTTTAAAAGAGGGTTCACCAATAATACTGCTCCGAAATTTAGATCCACCGAAATTGTGCAACGGAACACGGCTTTGTGTGAAGAAATTGATGCCGAATGTGTTTGAAGCAACGATTATTACCGGTAAAAGTAAAGGAGAAGATGTGCTAATTCCGCGCGTTCCTATGATTCCCACCGATTTGCCGTTTGAATTCAAGCGACTACAATTCCCATTACGCCTTGCTTTTGCAATGACAATCAACAAAGCCCAGGGGCAATCATTGAAAATAGCTGGTGTTATTGTGGAAAATTCATGCTTTTCACATGGCCAACTGTATGTTGCTTGCTCCAGAGTAGGAACGCCAACAAATTTATTTATTTACACACCAAATGGAAAAATCAAAAATATTGTTGATCAAAAGGCTTTATAATAAAAATTATTAACTAAACTATCTTTATATTTATTATTCACTTTGATCTGGTTGAAGGTTTGTAAAAATGGAGTATAATTATTTGGCAATTGGTAACAAATACCAAACCAAAATTAATTAACTATCCTCACAAACAGGATGTCCAATAATATCATTACAAAATTTCGCCTGGATGCATTGACGGAGGCACCCGTTACTGAATACAGCTACTTATAATTTTCTTTTCATATGTGATTGCAACTACAGCGATGTAAAGAGAGAATTCTTGCATAACAATCAAGGTATTTCAATTATATACCTCCCGTGCAACGCCGGGTAACTCAGCTAGTTATTAAATAAAATACAGTAATCTCTAATGATGCACTCAGGTATATGTTTTAGAGCAATATTCGGTATATTATCTGGCCCCGATGATTTTTTATTATTTAGACATTTAAAAATAGTTTTTAGTTCTTCTATCGATGTTTGTAAATTATTATTATTCATAATATCACTATTTATCGTATCTGATGTATGGAGATCATTAAATTCTATCTTAAAGAAATTATTCGTATTATTGAACAATATTCTTTGTTTTTGTCTGTTGATTTTGGTTATAAATCTATTGACAGTATCATCTAGTTGTGAGATATTAATTTTTTGTGTTTGTTCTTGAATATAAGCTCCTATCACGTTTAGTTTGTCCCTGGTAGAAAAAATTTCAATCTTTTCACTGTCGATATGTTTAATTTTATTTTTATTGTTTAAGTCAATTGAGTACATATTACAGAAATTCAGCAATTTTTGATCTTCTCTATTGTTTAAATTCATGTTTAAATTGTCTATACTAATTTTTTCTTTAGCTCTGAATATTTGATTAATGTTTTTAAAGAAATGTTTGTTGATTTTTATTTGGATTTTTTGAATTTTGTTTTTCCATACTTTGTTAATTTGTAAAATTATATTTTGTTTAATTAGTGATTTTATATTTTTTATTATTGAGTAAACCTGGTTTATTAAATTCTGGTTATTATTTTGTGTTCTTTTCAAATTTTTTATTTGGGATAATACACGACTCTTTTCTTTATATAATTTAAAGATGGTTCTGTTTCCATATAAATCTTTTAGATATATCTTTTTAGGTATATTTTCTTTAGAAATTTCTTTAATTGACTCTAGTATTAAAGCGTCGATTTTGATTAGGTATTTGTCGATTTCATTATTAGTTAAATTTTTATTATTTGGTACTAATGTCCTGTGATTAATGATATTATTATAATTGTTTTCTACTTTGTTTCTAAATATATTCCAATTCACATTATTAATCCATACTTGATTTATCTCTCGATCCATTGTTATTGACATATCAAATATTGGATCATTAATATTTTGAGGAATAACATTAAATTGTAGAGCACGATGGTCACTGTCATAATTAAGTGTGTTTATATAATTTTCGTTTGAAATTTTTATTCTATCATCTAGAAATGTCAGATCTATCGTCGAGTTCGTTCGAGGATAGGTTGGTTTATTTGGGGGTATAAATTTCAATTTATAAAATTGTGAATTGCTGTTCAGCCAGTTTCTTAATTTTTTACCGCGTGGATCCTCCGTTACATTATTCCATGAGCTATGTTTGGCATTTAAGTCACCTGCTAGTATATACAAATTATTAGGGCTATTCAAGTTAAGATGATTAAATATGAAATCTAAATCACTTATAAAATCATTATTGGACTTATTTGAAGCACAGTACATTGAACCTATTATTAAGCTATTGCCTCTGTTTAAATTTATTTCAATTATTGTGCATTCTACGGAAGTTAAGTGACAATTAATATTTGGTAAATGTTTATATTTAAATTGGTTTCTTATAATTATGGCGGTGCCTCCTCCGAATTTATTCCTATCATTTCTAATCATGTTATAACCTTTAATTTCAAATTTACTTTTTTTATCTAATTTAGTTTCTGATAATAACACAATATCAGGATTGTGTCTATTAATGAAATCTAACAAATTCATTCTTCGTTCTATTGTTAAGATTGAATTTACATTTATAGCAATAACATTTATATTTTTTATATTTACCATAATTCTAAAATATTTTTTTTATATTTGTTGCGTCCATTGTCAAAACATTTTGACAATGCATGCATCAACTTTACACAATCTTCCAAACATAATATTACAGAAATAATATAAAACTTAAATGTTTTTTATACATCGGGAATATCTTATTCATTCATAATTGAGCTAATTGCATTGAACAATGTTTCAATCCTCTTGTCGGTATCGATCATATATTTTTTAAAAGCGTCTAATTTCTGTAATATTTGTTCATTTATATTGTTGTTAGTAATATTTTGATTATTTTTATTGCTATAGATTATTTTTTCATTACTTGTATTATCCGTTTTGTTGGTGTTAAAAAGATCCGAATAGTTAACCCCCGCTTTAATGTAGCTTGAGTTGAATCTTCTTCCTTGTTGTGCTTTTTGTCGACTTAAAAGCTTCGCTTCCTGCATTTTTTTTACAATATTTTTGTAGACTGGACATCCCCGAAATGATGCTGGATGCCCCATTTCCATACAGTTTGTGCAATAGGCCGTTGAATCTTTTGTTTTTGTTATTTTACATTGTTTTGGGTTGTGTTCCTCATTACATTTGACACATCGGTATCGTAAATTACAATTGATTGCCGAGTGCCCAAATCTTTGGCAGTTTTTACATTGCGTTACATTATCGCTTGATTTTTTTTTTTCCCATTTGATGCGTTGGTGTCTTATATATTGTATTTTGTACACCATATTTAATTTTGATTCAACAGAGATTTGAACCATATAAATTGCTAATTTGTTTTTTATTGTTTTCGAAGTATTAGATTCAAACTGTACACAATTTATAAATTTTAATTCTTCGGTTTCAAATGTTTTGAGATCCATTAGTAACTCATTTGTATCTTCTTCGCTGGACAATCCTTTTAATAATACATTTTTTGGTTTATTTTCTTTTGGGGTGTATGTATAATATTGTGTACAAACATCGTTTAAAAGTTCTTTTGCCTTATAATAACTTTCTGTTGATTTCATATATAATATATGTTTGTCCTTGTTGATTCGTTGAATGCTAAAATCTTTAACATTTGCCATTTCCAGTACTGTTACCGTTTGATTAGGTGTCTGTACATAAATGTTTATTGGTGGCATTTTTACCTTTTTTTCACTCTCATTGTTTTGTTTATTAATGTTTTCATTATCATTTGATTCATTATCATTTAAATTTGTATTTTTATTACTTTGATTTTTATTTTGTTTTTTATTATTTTTATTACGGTTTTGACGCCTTAACACCGGTATAAATTCGTTTCCTTCGTCATCTATGGCTGAATGTTCATCTGCACACATTTCACTATCACTTTCAATTAACGGTATTTGATTTACTGTGCTTTCTGATTCCACATTACTTATTAAATTGTTTGTGTTATTTATTGATTTATTATATTGTTTATTCTTAGCGTCAGAATTGTTTTTCTGTTTGTTTTGTAATTTGCCCATAATTTCTTCTATTTGAGACTCTAATAGTGTTATTTTATTCTTCATTTCAAAATTTTCTTTATGTAATAGTTCATTTTGAAGAATTATTTGTCCTATTTGGCCTTCTGGTATTGAGCCCGAGTCAATAGAAGAACCAGGCCTTTTAATTAGCTTTGGTGGTTTTATCATTAGGTTCGGACTGAAACTTTCATAAGTTTCCGTATCCGTAATAATTACCGTTTCCACTCCGTTTCCATCCATTTTTTCTTTATTTTTATTTTTAAACACAACTACACAAGTTTTTAGTTAATTTCAATTACTAGTTCTACCTGGGGCCCTATATAGGATGCCCCAGTAAACGTTAATTTTATTTAAAAGTCCACTCCTTATGTTTTTTTTTTTTTTTTTTTTTATTACACAAATAATAATTAATTTTTTTTATTTAGAACTGACTCCTTGAAGTATATCGCATGAATCTATTTGGCACAAACAACTATCGTATTTTGTAGTTACGCATCGTTTGAAGAAAAAGTTT
The DNA here is from genome assembly GCA_963556165.1 of Tipula helvola. Lineage (NCBI taxonomy): Eukaryota > Metazoa > Arthropoda > Insecta > Diptera > Tipulidae > Tipula > Tipula helvola. The sequence goes on along the minus strand of OY744481.1, from coordinate 177,546,069 downwards.
TCCTCAATTCAAAAAAATGTAATCAAATGTTGCGGAAGCGAGCGTTCCGGATTAAATCTGTGAGACAATTATATTCCTTGTTTTACAATACAAAATTTTATGTTTTTCAATTCGTATTGAAACAACGAAATGCCGTTATGGAATAAAAATAATATTAAAAAAAATTATTGAGTACTTTGATGAGCATCGAACCCGAAACATTTTCTATTCGAAGTTTGTTGTTACAGGACAACACCTATATCACTTAGGCTGCTCAGACATAAAATTTGAATCACTACAAACATACAAATATTCAAAAAAAAATATTTAAAAAAAAAAGTTCGAATAAATATCATAGTAACCTTTGAGCGTTACACGCAAACAAACATTTCTGTTTAATTATTATATGTATTAAATTACCCTATTATAGTTTAGGGAAATAACTGTTTCACTGAATCAAACAAATGAAATAGTAATTAATATATTATATTAATTACTATTTCATTTGTTTGATTCAGTGAAACAGTTATTTCCCTAAACTATAATAGGGTTTATATTAATTTAGATTGTTGGATTTTAATTCTAATTTAGATTGGTTTTCAGGAATTAATGTTTAATTCTGATTAAAATTTGATTATTTCAAATTTCAGCAATAAAGTTATAGCCGGATTCATCGTTCCAAGAACAACAAGCAGTTAACAACCACGTAGTTAGAAATTGTGTTGTCTTGTATTGTTTTAATTACTAACTATCAACCGCCATGGTGTCTGGAACCGGGTTGATTCTTTATTACTAACTTACCTTTCCTTTCCCTCGAATTTGTTATTCGTAAAAGGGTGTACGGTGGACCCGGCGTATTCCAGGAAACTTGCCTTAGGCTTGGTCGTACACACTAAATCAATCAATCAATCAATCAATTAGTGCACTTACGCGAAAGATCGATTTTGGAAATGCTACAAATTAAATCAAGTACAAATTGTTTATTTATTTATTTAGCTTTTGAAGCTATTTACTTTTCAATATATCCTTTACATAATTATAATAAATTTAACAATTAATATTTAACTAAGAAAATTTAATCTACATTTTCTTTTATAAATTTGACTAACAACCTCTTAAATACATTTATATTAGGGCAAACTTTAACATCACTTGGAATTTTATTAAATAAGTCAATTCCCTTATAAAACAAAGAATTTTGATTTTCAGTTCTCTTAAAAAATGGTAACAAAAATTGATCTCTATTTCTTAAATTATAATCAGTTTTATCTTTCACATAAGAAATAAAATTTGTTAAATAACTAGGAACCAAATTATTTTTAACTCTATAAATAATTATTAATACATTGTATACTATTCTTTGATTTACACTCATAAAACATAATGTTTCCAACATATTTCGAATACTTGTTGTTTTTGGGACGTTTAGCAGGACTCGCATCGCTTTATTCTGAAGTTTTTGGAGGTACTCCTTATCTTCTCTACTGCATGTAAATAGCACTGATGGACAATACTCAAAATGAGGAGCAATTATTACCTTATATATACTATTTTTGCTTAAATAGCTCAAATTTCTATGGCATCTCTTCAGTACACCAATCTTCTGATTTATTTTGCTTCCTATATAAGACACATGATCACTGAATTTCAACCTCTTATCAATTATTACCCCTAAATATTTGATAGTGTCTACCTGCTCAATGTTACTCTGATTAATTCTGATGTCACAATTATGATCTGCTTTACCAATAACCATACACTTTGTCTTGTTAACATTTAACTTTAATTTGTTTCCATTTAGCCATTTTTGTACTCGTTCCAAATCACACAATATTATCAACAACTTCTTCAATGTTATTTCCACTTAGGGATTGCAATCCCGGTTTTCGATAAACCGGTAAACCGGTTTTACCGAACAATTTTGATTTTAAAATAACCGGTAATTATCGATAATTTTTACCGAAATAATTTCGGTAAATTTTTCTTTTTTCGTATCGCAAAAAAATTCAAGTTGCTCTTTCTGTATGGATTATTATACGATTTTCAGAGTTTTTTATAATAAAGGTCCAAATGAGACGCAGGAAAATAAAAAATAATTTTGCAAAGACGCCATGTTTGTTTTCTGTCATTTCATGTCACTTTGTTGGGTTGTATGTTTGCCATTTATCGCTATGGAGTCGTATTCGATTGAAGTTCGTGTTAAAATTATTCAAGAGCACTGTGAAAGAGCGGTTACAATTAATTCTACGCGATACCATGCAATGTTAACGAACTATTTTTTGCGCCAGCTTGGTGGAATCGACATGGGTGAAGTTTATTTTCAACAAGACGGTGCAATTTGCCATACTACTCAAAGGTTCTTCGAAAATCGATTAATTTCTCGTCGCGGAAATATGAATTGGCCTGCAAGATCATGCGATTTAACGCCATTAGATTACTTTTTATGGGGATTTTTGAAAAGCAAAGTATACGTTGATAGTCCAGCCACCATCCAAGACCTAAAAAACAACATCATTGCCGAAATAAATGCCATAGCAACATCCTTACTGAAAAATGTAATCAAAAATGTTGACCATCGGATCGACGTCTGTAAATCCAACCGTGGTGAACATTTGAGCGATATCATTTTTCATACATAAATGGCACCGATAATCCTTCAAAATAAAGTATCCAGTGATTTAAAAATAAATATTTGTAGTTTTACAACAAATACGACTATAGTTTATATTATAAATTTATGATGTATGCATAATATTGTCTTTGTCGACCATTTGATGATAGCTAGCAAGGCAGCATTTAGAAGGTAAAAAATTACAATGTAAGTTGTTGAACACACTTCTGGTCTATTTACTACTATCTACTATATAGAGTTAGAAATTTCATTCGTTGTTTCACAGTCTCCTTCAACGTTAATTCGGAGGTATCGTTAAAAAAATGGATTAACTTTGAAAATACTTGTAACGACAAAAACTTGATTTTCCATTTCAACGTTTGCTAAAGTTTCAACGTTCCATCAACCATGCGCAATGGAGCCAACTAGTTTTGGAGAAATCTAAAACTAGTTGATATTCATTTGATCAGTTGTATCAAGAAATTCTTTAAGTACAGGTACTCAAACGTTAAATCTTTAAGAGTGGTTATATAAATCTACTTATATTGATTTTGAATCAACCGGAAGACGTTCAATTGATGTTTGTATTGTGCGTAATACGACAACTCAAGCTAATTTAACCAAGACTAAGCTTCAACTCAACCCTGGCTCAAGCCAAACCTAAACCCTCTAAACCACTCCAAACTCGACAGCCAGCTCAATCCCGAAATCAACTCGATTCTAAAAACTACATGCTTACTGAACTCAACTCAGCTCAATTTTAGCTCACCAGCGGACTAGCCAACTCCTTTATATAATCTGTTTCCATTACTACACAATGTACACATATTTACATATACACATAAGTATATAAGTTAATATAATTGTATGGGAAATTTATGTAAGTATGTATGATTATCGGCATACATTTAGTACAATCGATTCTCTTGTGGTATAAAATGTGGTACGTCCGTTCAAAATGTGCTACGAATGGGCAGCCTAATATAAGACTGATGAGTATTATAAATACTTCTTATATCTTAAATTAAATATTGCCATGGCTAAGTAATACTGAAATATGTATGATACAATCTTCTAATTTTAAAAAATTACAATGGCGTTTGGTTAATATATTCCCAATACCGAAATTTACCGGTAATTACCGGTAACCCGGTAATTCAGCTAAAAAAATACCGAAAACCGGTAATGTAAAATCTCGGTAATTTTGCAATCCCTAATTCCACTATAATAAATCAAGGTGTCATCCGCAAATAAATTTATGTGACAATTTTTAAGACTTTTTACTATATCATTGATATAAACTATAAATAGTATGGCACCCAAAACGGATCCTTGAGGAACACCAAGCTCATTAGTACATCTATCAGATGTTTCATGCACTACTTTCGTTCTTTGACTCCTATGACTCAAATAACTTTTAAACCAATTCCATTCGTTATTTGTAATTCCTATCTCTGTTAACTTTTTCAACAATATTGTTCGATCAATTGTTTCGAATGCCCAAATCCAAAAATACTATAATTGTATATTCACCCCTGTCTCTCGATTCCTTCCATTTACTCAATACTAAGTTTAATGCAAATTCACATGAATATCCCTTACGATATCCCGATTGTTGCTCTATTAAAATCCCTTCCACGTTTAAAAATTCGATTAGTTGTATCTTTACGACAGTTTCTAAGATTTTCTCACAGCAGTCTAGCATATTAATTGGTCTAAAATCCTCTGGATATTTTGCGTTTTTTATTTTTGGAATAGGAATAATATTCGCTTCTTTCATACATTTAGGGAATTGACCCGCCATTAAAGAAGTATTGAACATTGATAACAATTTTTCGCCAATAACATCCATAGCTTTCAAAATCATACTTGGCTTCAATCCGTGTACATCTCGCTTATCACACATTTTTGTGATTATATCCTTTAATTCTACTAATGTAATCTGGTTCAAAGCGAATTTCCTTTTCGCTGATGCCCTTATCTCGACTAAATCATCTTGTACGCTTGGAATTTGTCCATTTAAGATCTTGATACTATCGACATAAAATTTGTTTAGAACATTTGCAATTTCCTTGTGGTTACAGTATTCATGGTTATCAACTATGATGCGATCTATGCTACTATCTCGTTTTCCTTTCATTATTTCCTTTAAAACGCTCCATACTCGTTGCGAACTATACGAAGCAGTTTCTATTTTTCTAATGAAATAGTTTCTCTTACTTTTTCTTATTGATGAAAGATACCGATTTCGTGTTGCTCTATATTCATTCCAATGTTCCTCATTTCCAGTTTGCTTTGCTAATTTATTCGCTGCAATCTTTTTTGATTTTAAAAGCCGCAGATTATAATTTTTGTGAAACCATTCATTTGACTTTGGTTTTATCTCTGCTTTCTTGTAAAATACATTTAGGGCCTTATAAATATTTTCATACATATTTTCGCATACTTCATCAATATCACCAGTCGTATCCCACTTTGAATCTTGTAACAGCTTATTGAAAATATCTTGATTAAAATTAAATATCCCCTCAATATATTTTTTTGGTGTTCGGCTGCTTTTAATAATTTCCATCAAATTTACTTGAATCGTCTCATGATCACTAATTTTCTCTTGCTCTAATGTGTCGATACGTATATTTGCAGTTGTTGTATTACCAATAACCCAATCAATTAAGGTATTCGTGTCTGCTGTTATTCTGGTACATTTCTCCATTAGTTGTTTCAGATTCAATCTTGTCATTAATCTATCCAACTTAAGTTTATTCGTCGTCTGACGTAGGTAGTCAATATTAAAATCACCGCATATTAAATTTAACTCCTCTGTAGAAATATTTTCTTCACTCCATTGATCGAAATAGTTGATGAATGATATTATACTTGAACTTGGGGATCGATACAACACCGATAATGCTACATTTTTATTCAATTGATCTGATTTTCTTATCAAGACTTTACTAATCCATAAATAATTATTCTCAATCGAGCAATTTTTTACTTCAAAATTTAAATTTTTGGATATATAAATCACTACACCCCCAGTAAACCGTGAATGTGAATCACATCGAATACATGAGTAGCCCTGACATGTAATTTCAAAATCGCTTATGTCACATGTAACACATGTTTCACTAGCACATATAACATGTGGTTGCCTCCTGTTTGCTAGATCTCTAATTTCATCTATATGGGCTAATAAACTACTGATATTCAAATAAATGATTCGAAATGGGACATCTTGAGATTTTGATTGCTATTCGTAACAAATTCTCCTCTTCATTAAATTTAATGTTCTTAGGTAACTAGGACATGCCTTATCAGTTGCTTCATGATTCACATCGATGTTCAACTTATTATTTTCCACAACTTTTTTACAATTAACACATGATTTAATTTGCTCCGCACATTCCTTTGACACATGATCACTTTTACCACATTGCCTACAAATGGCTTTAGCTTCAGTGCATTTCTTACTAGTAATAATAGTAATAATACTAATTATAATACTAATTCAATCTTACTAGTAATAATACTAATTCAATCAATATCGTTGAAGATTATGCTTATACTGGCAACTCATATGTTTTTTTCATCTAAATTGCTTTTTGCCTCATGCAATTTTATTTTTATTCAAATGTACAACCTTTTTTACATGAAAGCGCCTTAGCAAGGTTTTTTTTAGAAAATTACATTGCTTTGCTGTGCGTTTCCATGAAAAGTCGGTTTTAATAAAAATTTGTGATTGCTTTATTTTTTGATTTATGTATAAAAGAAAGAATTGTTTGATATATTTTTCATTTTTTTTTTTTTTTTTTTTTCGCTGGCGCTACATCCCATAGAGGGATTTGGCCGCTTCATAATGAAGTTTCGTAATCATTTCTTTTTTAACGGATAATGAGTGATTAATTCATTAATCCTTACATTAACCAGCCGTGATTTTTTCATCACCCGCCGGGAATCGAACCCGGGACCTTCGGAGCTTAAAGCAAGCATGCTAACCACTGTGCCACCGGGGCGGCACATATTTTTTATTGCGCTTTTGAAAATGAACCCGAATAGGATTCGAAAGCTAAAGCTTTAATTAGTTAAAAAGAAATAAAAAAGAGCCCTAAACCAAATAAAAATTTGTTTAATTGATTAAATTTAATACTTTTAAACTAAATACAAAATGTATTTCTTTTTCTCGGGCAATTCAAAAATGAAACAATTGGTTTATGCTAGCTACAAAATGACGCATGGAAATTATATTCTGCAATAGTTTCAAATGACATGAGAAAACTGCACCTATGCATCAATCGCTGGTTGCATTACTTTAGATATATAAATTATTTAGTATTCTGAATTTCTCTTGAAGAAAATGTTTGTCTTAAGCAAAATTCACTTTAAAATATAAACCGAACAATACACCATCACAATTTCGCTTGCGTTATCAAGCTAAAATGTCGCTTTAATATCAGTATTAGGTAAATAATATTGCTTTTACATATTCCGTTTATAGGTAGATTTTGTATCGAGTTGTAATAATCCTGTTTTACCAGATCATGGAGTAACAGAGATTGAGAAAAATAACTAGATAATGTAGAATGTGCAATTATCTAATTTGGATGTGTCTACTCTGACTTTGTATAATACTCCTATAACACTATAAGGATCAATTGACTATTTCTTCAATTCTTGCTGCGGATACGCTACACATTTTACTGTATATGCCAGCCAGACTATTAAACGATAAATTATAGTAATTACAAATTTACAGCTTAAACAGTTTCACTTCTGCCGCGCGTTGAGGCTACACATATTGTTTTTTATATCTAGGCTTCTTTTAACTCCAGCGTCTGATGAGGCATTCAGGTAGCCCTCAGTAATAGAATGTGCTTTAAAGAATGACTTTGCTGGCTGGTGATCATCAGTTTACCATCCACTTTAAGTGTTTGAATTTGGAGTTTTGTGAGTCTTGTTTTTAGTATTTTAGTAGCTTTCCAGAATGGAGAACTGCTAGTTTTATTTAAAGTCTTTAAGTAATTAGACCATCGAAGGTTTCTAATGGGTGATAAAATAAGAGCTTCCGGAAGTTTTTTGAAATAAAACGCATTAAAATCAATTTAATAATCAAAAATTGTATTTGTGACGTAAGCTCGGTTTATGATATTTAATGTTTGAAAATAATTTCTTTTAAATGTTGTCCGCGAAACATCAATGGCGCAAACTACAGAGCAATGATCAATGAATTTTTATTGCCAAAAATTCAAGATATTGGTGTAGCCGACTTGTGGTTTCGACAGGATGGTGCAACATGCCACACGGCAGGCCAAACCATCGATTTATTGAAAGAAAATTTTAATAAGAACATCATATCAAGAAAAAGACCCGTGAATAGGCCTCCAAGATCTTGGGTGTTTTCTTTTATTCGTTCTGGATATTCCGGACATTCCAAACGTGACGTAAACCGTTCTTTCATTCTTTCCATTCCTTCTATTCCTTTTTTACTCCATTCTTTTATTTATTCGGAATATTCAGAATGCATTCTTTTTGTACTACATCGAAAGGTAGAATAAAAAGAAAATTTCGTTTGACGTTTTGTAATTATGTGCGATGCTTGCAATTTAAATGATTAAATTGAATTAAATCGTAGATATTATGGAAAATTAAATTATTAATTATGATAAAATTAATTATTTGAGGTGTTAAATTTAAAAATTTTTGAAAATATTTTTAGTTTTATTACATCATAATAGTTTTAAATAGAACTTGGCGGATACAGAAAATCCCAGTTATTTTTTAAAAATATATAAATTAAAATTAATATTGCATTGTGTGTTTTGTACAAATCATTTGCAACTTCAATTTGTTATAATAAAATTATTTATTTAATAAATTTAACTTGCTTCCTAATTTTCAAAATAAAAAAAAAAATCATGCTATGGAAAATGTATTCCATTTATTCCAATCCGTTCTTTTATTACATTACGTACGGAATATTCCGAGGTCACGTGATCAATATTCTATTCCTTCTATTCTTTCTATGGAATGAATAAAAGAAAACACCCCATGTGATCTGACGCCGTTAGATTACTTTTTATGGGGGTATCTGAAATCACTTGTTTATATTGATAAAACACAATCGATTCCTGCATTAGAAGCGAACATAGCACGCGTAATTAACGGAATATCGGCCGAAATTCTCGAAAGTGCTCGAAAATTGGACCCATAGAATGGATCATCTAAGAGCCAGTCGCGGACAACATTTAAAAGAAATTATTTTCAAACATTAAATGTCATAAACCGAACTTACGTCACAAATCCATTTTTTGATTATTAAATTGATTTTAATGCGTTTTATTTCAAAAAAACTTCCGCAAGCTCTTATTGGATCACCCTATAATTCCATTAATTTTATTTTGAATTTCATAGTTCAACATTTTGACGGTAGTTTTGACTTTGAGATATGAATCATGAGTACGTTGGAATTGCATTCGGATTGTATTTCGAATTTGGATTAGCCTTATGGTTTCATCATCTAATTCAATATCATTTTTTTTTTATTGTGAGATTGGGAATATCATTCAAAGGCATGAAAATTTGTTGTGTTTGATTATAATAATGGAAAGTTTCTTTCATTGACGTAAACAGTGTCTCGTTCTTTCGCGAGGGTATTGGGATATTGCTGTTGAAGTGAGATTTTTGTCTAGCTTGCTGTATTTTTGTCTTTATATTGATATATTCAGCTCGTTTAGCACATATTGTTGAGTTGGCAGGATGATTTAAATTACAATTTACACATTTTATGTTTGATTCACGTAATGCATTATCAATATTGTTTAAGGGACTCAGTTGATTTGTGCTTGTCACTAAATATGTTACATAAGGTTTGTTGGTAGCAATTTTTTGTCCCATGTCCCCACATCTGGTCGTTACGACATTGAGTCGGTCCATTTCTAAGATTAACGTAATTACTCCAGTGAACAACCGTAGTTGATATATTTTATTTTCATCAGTTCAGTTGGTTAATATTTATTTCTCTGTTTTGGAAATATAATATGTAGCTCACTTGATCAGTGTAGCTGGATTTTTTTAAACCAATTACATACTTTAATGTCACAAGGAAATAAGCATTTTTCAGCTATGTAGCCGTTTTTTCAGTTCATCAACTGGCATTTTTGTGAGACCTTTTAGAACGAACTTTAGCTGTTTATCCATCGAGTTCTCATATGTGAAGAAATTAAGTTTATCTAGTTGGAGACTATTTTTCACTTTATTGCAATGAACATATAATATTTTTCTCTGTAAGTTTAACACCTATTGACATATTTTTAATGTTATATTCCTCAATATTAAGTTTTTGCATAAGTTTATTAATTTCTTGTTTATTCATTTTATTTAAAATTATTGATGGTATCCTAGTTTTGTCATTAATTATATGTTTATTTAAATTATGTTCTTCAGTATTTAATCCAGTAAAACGGTTTCTAGTATTAATGTTGTAACTTGTTCCCGGTTCATTTACTATATCATTTATTTGCATATCACAATTATCGTTTATGGCTGCATTATTTTTTGTAACTGTATTTAACATGTCCTGTTCTTGGTGTGATGTTTCGATTAAGATTTTCTTGGCGCAAAATACTTTACTTTTCTCCGTATTATTTTTCATTGTTGTATTTCCGTACGATCTTTTAATAGTAGGTGAGGGGCTGTTCGGGAAACCGAGAAAATCATATTCATTTTCATTATTTATGGCAATTTTAGACATATTCAAAGATGGCGGACCACTTGGTGATCCGCCATTCCCATTTGCATTGTTATCGAAAATGTTCACTTGTTTTGTTGAATTTCACACAAACTGTATACTTGACTTTGTATTCACTAATTTTTATTCTAGTATTGACGACTGGTATGGTGTGCTCTGGCGGACGATATTGAACTAAGTAAACCAAGTAAGCAAAAATATGCTATATGAAGTTATACACTGTGTTTACACTAGGATATCATGGGGCCCTATTATGAAAAAAATGCGTTCTTGATGGCTTATTATAAAATGCGATAGCGCATTTTTGCGAAATTGAAATTGACAAATGCGACTAGTCTATTGACGATTGGAGCATCACGGATTCCACCTAGTGGAACATTTTTAAACTGAGCTACCTGATAATTTGACGTTCGAAATTATTGTAAACAATTCCAATTTTGAACTGTAAACACAATTTTTAATTACCGGATTGCTAATAATTGTAAATTATTCTAAGTTGGACTATAATAAAATTTTTAATTACTGCATTGCTAAATTTTCTTTCATCGTATTTGGGACAAATGTCATTTTATCAGGTGCATCAATTTAACTTTTTTCCTTGAAAGGCGCTTTCTCTACATTTACAATCGTCAATAGCAGTCGGATATCGTATTTGCGAAATGATTGTGTTAATAAATAATTTTTTTCTCTTTATGTTTAATATACAATTAAAATGCCTTTTATTAAGAAATATTTAATTTATTTTGTTAAAAATAACAAAAAATAATTTTTATTAGTCAAAAAAAAAAAATTTTTTATTTTTCAAAATAAAATTTCTTATAAGAAATGCGACATGCGATGTCGCTTTTCATAATACAGACATACGAGGCGAATCGCATCCGCAAAATCGCAAAAAATGCGAAATGCAATCCATTTCATAATAGGGCCCATGAAATCAATTTCTCTGGGGCCCTATTATGAAATGGATCGCATTTCGCATTTTTTGCGATTTTGCGGATGCGATTCGCCTCGTATGTCTGTATTATGAAAAGCGACATCGCATATCGCATTTCTTATAAGAAATTTTATTTTGGAAAATAAAAAAAAAATTATTTTGACAAATAAAAATTATGTTTTATTATTTTTAATAAAATAAATTAAATATTTCTTAAAAAAAGGCATTTTAATTATATATTAAACATAAACAGAAAAAAATTATTTATTAACACAATCATTTCGCAAATGCGATATCCGACTGCTATAGACTAGTCGCATTTGTCAATTTCAATTTTGCAAAAATGCGCTATCGCATTTTATAATAAGCCACCAAGAGCGCATTTTTTGCGAAAATGTCGTTTTATAATACCCAAATGCGATATCGCATGAAAATGCGAAATCGCATTTTTTCATAATAGGGCCCCTGATATCACGAAATCAACTATCGTTTACATTAACTTTTATGAATTAACGTATCACAATATAATATGGCTGGCAATAAACCGGCACACAAAAAATTAATATTTGAGATACAAAAAAATAATAAAACGGCACAAATTAATGAGCAACAAACAAAAATTTCTTGGCATCACAATAATAATTTGGCAACATTTATAATTTTTTGGCACTATTGGAAGGTACACAAAAATTATTTTTTGGCATCGAAATAAACATTTTGGGCGACAAAAATAATTAACTGGCAACAAATTTATAAATAAAAAAATTAAATTAGTTTTAAAATATTCTGGAAAATGGAGATCCCTAATTTAACTTAGGAGCCAGGATAAGCAAACATGTCGCACTGCGTGCCGCACGTAGGAGCGGATTATATAGAATCTATTAATGACACTGCAATATTTTATATCGATCCCCCATCAAATATTAAATAATACAAAATCGATTAAATTTAATTTTTTTTCTCGATTTTTTTTTTTTTTTACTACTAAAAATTATTTTTTTCTGTTCCAAAATATTATATTTGTTGCCAATTTTTTAATTTTGATGTCAATGTTTGTCGCCACGGTATTTAATAATGTCCTTCAAAAATATTTCTTTGTTTTTTCATATGTGGTGCCAAAATATTATTTGTGATGCCAATTTATTATTTTTGATGCTAATGTTTGTCGCCAAACAATTTTTCTTGTATGCCCGTTTAAATTGTCCCATATAATTTTCTCGTATGTGTAGAAATCTGGCATTTCGTGTAATGTTTTAATATGGGTTTGACATTTGTTTGATTTATTTTTATTTGTATTGGTGCATCAAATCATGAGATCCGCAAAAATTTTTGTTCAAAAGAGAAATCAAAACATGGCCTTGACAAAACCGCTTTCCTAGGTAAAGGGGAAACAAACGAGGAATGAAATCGATTTCACGATATCAAGTGTAAACACGCCGATATGGAAATAGAGTCTATTTCATTTTAATTTTTATTTATTAAAATTGTCATGATTGGAAAATCTAATGAATCCATTATGTTGTTTAACAAGTGATTTTTATATATTTGATTAATTTGGAACTAGTTTTATCAATAAAAATGCCAGAAAACTGTACAGAAAATTAATGTTAATTTCACTATAAATATATGTTTGAGTCATTAAATATTTTTGAAATTATATTATACCACATTTACCACGTTTTGAATGATAAATACATAGTTAAATTCAATATTTTTAAAATATTTATGTTTTTAGTAACATTAGATTAGTATGAAATTTCTCCAATTTTCAAGAATAAATTTCTGTTATTTAAAATGATAAAACTGTCCAAATTAATCAAATATATAAAAATCACACGTTAAACAACATAATGGATTCATTAGATTTTCCAATCATGACAATTTTAATAAATACAAATTAAAATTAAAGAGACTCTATTTCCATATAACTTCACATAGCACATTTTTGTTTACATGGTTTACTTAGTTCAATATCGTCCGCTTAAGGCGCTTTTTCAACTTTACCAGTCGTCAATTGTATTTTTATTTATTTATAATTTTATTAGCTACTAATTTACGTGTTGTTTCAACGAAATTTGAAACAAGAATAGACAGTACTTTATTGCACGATTTGTTCACCGCTTATTGAAGCTTTACTCCCAGATAGATTTTTTTTAAACTATTTGTCTGATTACATCACAGGATTTGCATTTTTAATATTTTTACTGTTTTTTATTATTCCAACTTCAGCAAGGGATTCCTTGCTGGGTGGTTTATTATAACTATTGATTATAGGTAATATTTCTATATGATTTAGAAATAAAACTTGGTTTTAACCCTTCACAACAAAAATGAAAAAAAAATTTACTGTTTAATTATACATAATGTAGATAGGTACATATATTGAATAAAAATCAATTTTTTATTTTATTTGTTTTACTATTGGAGTTACCACCTTTACAGTATTATAGGTAATAAAAACTAACACACTGATTTTTACTCAGTCTTTCCATCAAAAATATGAAACTGATCTTATAAATGCAAAGAAACGCAACAGAACTGTCTTCTTATTTTAAATGTGTAACTTGTACGGACGTTTAAATTTTACTGTTCCGAGGCAAAAGGGTTAAGACGAATAGTTAACAAGTACAACCTTAAACTAAAATTTACGAAAACCAATAACTTAGAAAATTATCCTTCGGCGTTTGCACCACGGGCTCTTCGTGGCATTGAGTGCGGAACCTCGAGTGGTTCTAACCAATTTTTTAATTAATTTAATTCTTCGGTGAACATTTATGGAATGAACTGGACCATGAGGCTTTCTCGATCTCTTAAAACTTATAGAAATTCAAACTCAATATCAAAAATAGCATTCTTAAAGGCTGCACCTCCAAACCTTTATAATTCCCTCTTAAAATTGCTTTTTTGTTTCTTTCCTTTCATTATTGATAATGATGTGTGTCGGAGCGTCTGCGCGTGGAGGCATATTAAGGATAACATTCCTAAGCGTAAACTGTTATTTAAAAAATCATAAGATTTTCCATTTCATTCAATCGATCTTATCTCCAATTCAAACACCGTAGTCCAGTAGCATCTAGAATTTCTTAAGTTCACACAAATAAATTAAAACAAATCGTATTTTTTTTTTATAATTTTTTTGAAAAGAAATTTCTTTAATATGCATTTTTTTTTGTTTGTTTTTTTGTATAGAATTTTTTTTTTTGTTTTTTCTTTTTTCATTTTTATAATTAATTTAAGTCCTTAAACATAAATACTTGATTAGAAATAATAATAATAAAAATTTTCTTATTTTCATTTTTTTGTGTTTTTTTTTTTCATTTTTAAATTATTTTATCAATATAATATTTATTTGTTTTATTTTTTTATTTTATTTATTTATATTTATTCATTTATTATATATAATTATTATTTATAAATATACACCTGCGACATTTATAATTAAATATAAATTAACAATTTGAATAATTAACAAAAAAAATTATTCATGTACATAAAAACAAATTTTTTTAATTTTTCTTCTTTTTTCAAATTCCATAATTCATTCTCTCATTTATTTTTTTTTTTTGTATTTTCTCAAAATTATACTTTTTTTAGATTACTATATTATATATAAATTAAAAATTATAATAATTTTTGTTAAAAATTAATTAAGTTACGTAATAATTTTTGTGAAGTGATTTTTTTTTTTTTTTGTTTGTGGTGTATGATGAAATGAGAATTTTAATAATAAAATGTTGGGATACAAATGTTGCATGGTATAGCAGCATTTTTTTTTTTTATATACATTTATAAATTTATAAACCATAATCAGAGATAAATCTTGTCCCAATCATAAATATGCATTGTTTATATAATTTGTCTCGTGTTTCATTTTTTAAACTACCTAAATAAAATAAATTTATAAGATTTGTCTGCTAAAATAAGAACACCAAATGTGGCGCACACAACATGGTCAAAAATTATAAACAATAAAACATGTGCCCGAGAAAAAGTGTTGTGATATTATTGTGCTTAATTTTATTTATATTTTGTTTTTATAACAGACTGACGATTTTCTTGGTATAATCAAATAAATACAATAAAATATAAACTTAAATTTTACTATATAGTTTTATAGGAACTATTTTATGTAACAAAAAAAAAATGTGAATTTTGTTGCGCAACTTCGTTGATGGTTTAAGTGGCAGACGCGGGATGGCACTGACAGTACATTATAATTTAATATTCTGAAAGAACATTGTTAGAAATTTAGAGGCAATTAGAACATGTTAAAGCGTAATATTATTTTGTCATTTGTGGGTATCAACCATTTTAACTATTATCATTTGAAATGTCCTTTCTTATTATAGTAATTTATGGGTTCGGCGAAAAGAAGATCGTTTTGTCATCTGAAGCACTTTCGATAAGTATGTAGTTGAGCTAATTGATAGTTAGGTGGTTGAGATTGATTTTGCTTATTATTAGCGCTTAGTGATCAGGAGAAGAGTTTACAAAATGGCCACCTATCTGGCACTACAAATAGATTAATTATAAATGTTTTTGTAATTGAGATCTGAATTTCAGCTAAAGGTGTAAAGCGGAGCAGGGCGCCTATTCTTGAAATTCGCCGAAAAAAGTCACCGGTGACTTTGGTATAAAACAATTTAAATTTTCGACCGAAATGACGTATTTCACTAGAAAATTATCGGCGACTTTTTTGGGTGAATTTCAAGAATAGGGCCCCTGATGAGGAATGGATTGATCGAATTTAGTAGTGTAACTATAGTCGAATCAAGTCGCATCAACATTGATATTCTTGAAGAACCGACTGCAACTAAAAATTCTAAATTTTTTTATAATAAAAAAAAGTGTAATAAATTACTCAATTAATTAACAACATTCTAAAAAATATACAATAAAATAATTGCGTCCGCTTTGTTGTATCGCCTGTCATTTGACAAATGACTAACGTCAACCCAATTCTGATGTTCATATCTTCTTAGTCATTTCTTACGTTTTAAGTCACTCAAAGCCCAATTTCCTTAGTCGTATCGTTTGTCACATCAAATAACGGACAAGTTTGAATATTCCTTCTATAAATCTTAGACGGCTAAAGCCTGAGGAACATAGGATTCGTTTCGTTTTCAATAAATTTTCTAAATAGCTAGGCATAAAGTTTTCGTTTCGTTTGATTTTTTCTTGTGCGACAATAATTTCCAATTTTGATGATTGTTTGTGTATCTTCCATTATTCTGTCATTTTCCATTTTATTTTTCATAAATTGTTTATCGCGCTTAAAAAACACCAGCCAAAATTGATATTTTGAGGTTACTCTAAGTTTTTATTGAAATTTCATCAACTCGTTCGGTTCGTTTCGTCTCTGAACTTAACACATTGTAACAACGTTTAAGTTTTTCATACATTTTGAAATATTTAACTTAAGGCATTGCCCCATGCCACAAACGGCAAACCGGAATTTCAAACCGTCAAATCCAATTATTGACAAAATTGTTTGTTTTTCAATATGAAAATTATTAAAAAATAGTTCGAATCTATAAGTTCCACCTTATTCGTAAAATTTTTTATTAAAATTGATTTAATTTCATTCAAAAAAACTCCAATTTCATATTTTGACGGACGGACTTTTTCTTGAAGGCCGGCAAAACATAAAATTGAGGATTTTGAATGAAATTAAATCAATTTTAATAAAATTTTCTTAGAATAAGGTGGAACTTATAGATTAGAACTCTTTGTTAATAATTTTCATATTGCGAAGTGAAACAACTTAGCCAAAAATTGAGTTTAACGGTTTTAAATGCCAGTTTTCCGTTTTGCATGGGTTAATGCCTTTAAAGGCTGGAATGAAACGAATCCTGTGCGTCTCAGCCTTATAGCATTGACATACTGCGATTTAATGAATTTTTCGAGTTTAGCCGTAGTGTGTCAACCCTAATTTTTGCTAATCGCGTTTTGTTTCATAGAGTACCTGAACCAGTTTAGCTAAATCGGATTTATTAAACCGCAGTCTGGCAACGCTATAAGGCTAGTAGTTATTTGAAATCATTATTGTCGTCAAAAATAAGTGCAATATGATGTGTATCGTAGCACTTAGCAACCGCCCAAGGATTTTAGAAGGAATATTAAAACTTGACTATTATTTGGCGTTACAAAGGATACAACTACGAGAATTGGGGTGTTATACGACAGATATGCCACTTAAATTTTGTAAGTTACAGACGACTACAACAAATTGAAAGGACGAAATTTTTGCTCTAATATTTTTTTAAAATATGTACTGTTAATTGAGTAACTGTATAAATGTCTTTAATTTAACTAATTTACATTTAATCTTTTCGTTCGATTCGAAAAGTATAGAAACACGAAGAAAAGTGCAATTACATTTTATCCATATTATAAAAACGAGACGGACATATTCAAAATTTCATTTTTTCCTTTTAATGGGTGATCCAATAAGAGCTTCCGGAAGTTTTTTTGAAATAAAACGCATTAAAATCAATTTAATAATCAAAAATTGTATTTGTGACGAAGTTCGGTTTATGACATTTAATGTTTGAAAATAATTTCTTTTAAATGTTGTCCGCGACTGGCTCTTAGATGATTCATTCTATGGGTCCAATTTTCGAGCATTTCAGCCGATATTCCGTTAATTACGCGTGTTATGTTTACTTTTAATGCAGGAATTGATTGTGGTTTATCGAAATAAATAAGTGATTTCAGATACCCCCATAAAAAGTAATCTAACGGCGTCAGATCACAAGATCTTGGAGGCCAATTCACGGATCCCTTTCTTGATATGATGTTCTCATTAAAATTTTCTTTCAAATAAATCGATAGTTTGGCCTGCTGTGTGCCACGTTGCACCATCCTGTTGAAACCACAAGTCGGCTACACCAATATCTTGAATTTTTGGCAATAAAAATTCATTGATCATTGCTCTGTAGTTTGCACCATTGACGTTTCGTGGGCAACATTAAAAGAAATTATTTTCAAATATTAAATGTCATAAACCGAACTTACGTCACAAATACAATTTTTGATTATTAAATTGATTTTAATACGTTTTATTTCAAAAAAACTTCCGGAAGCTCTTATTGGATCACCCTTTCGAATGTTACGTTGATTTTGATTTATTTTAAACTGGTTCATCTTTTTTAGATTTTGGCAACCTGCAAAATGCATTTTTTGTACATGTTTTGTCTTTTGGAATAGAGCAAAAGAATAAGTGTAAATCAACCATAAATTGTTTGTTGTTCTAATAAAATTGTATTTGTAATTTGATCAAAATATTTTTACTAACAGTCGTGTGCCACTTGGATCAACTTCAAGAATATACATTTTTATGCGACGTGACGTGTTTAGTCGCATGAAGTGCCAGGGCTATGGGAATTGGGGAGTAATTTGAATTTTTCTTGTCTAAGAAGCAATAATTTCTAAGGGAAATGTTTAAGTTGCCTTTTTACATAAGACCTGCTTATGTAATGCCATAATTTTGAATATAAGGTTCCAACTGTTTTTTGGCGGCAAACATCATACTAGATATAAAAGTAACCATTTGCACTTTACAGGTAATTTTTAGACACACATTATCAATAACGGAAAGGTATTGTATTTAGTCAGCTGAACTATACTATAATTCTGTATTTAATTATAGGCTACCTAAATTTCTTGAAAGTAATTGGGTTTTGGTTAGTTTTATAAATTTTGTCTTAAATGTTTTTTTAAAACCTTCTTATACAATTTAGAACTTATTTAAGTAAAAAAACTGCAATCGAAATCCTCTTAGGTTTATTCTAATAGATAACTAATTTTTGTCGCAGAGTAACTGCACACTTCACAAAATACAATATAAGACAGTGCATGATGTTCAAAAATTGCATTATATTCGCTTCATTCGAAGGTGAGCCTTTTCTTAGAAAATTATTTTGCAATAAGTTTGCTTACAGTTAGGCAATGTAAATTTGTCTTTGTATTAAATTGTTTGCATTCTCAAAGCAAGTATGTATTCACCAATTTTTCGTACCTCGATATTTTTGTTACTTTATTATTATAATTCGCCGGGTTGTCAACTTAAATCATCACAAATCCACGTACATCGCCAAAAGCATAATTTCAAAAACAACGCATTTTCGTTAAAAAATGGCAAAACAAAAAAAATTTTAGAAAATGCCAGGATTTATTATTTTTCCATAGAATTATTAATAATTCCGTTGCCTCTTTATTTAATTATTTTTCTTTTAAATTTTGTTTTATTAATTTACTTATTTCGTTTTTCTTGTTTAATTAATTAATTAATTAAATAATTTTTATTTATATATTTTTGCTATTATATTTGTTTTAGAATCAATTACAAAATATGTATTTAAAAAATTAAATAAAATAAAAAAAATAAAATTTAATAAATGATTTGTTGCCTGTTTTACATAATATAATTAACTATACAATAATAATAAAAATATTTTTTGTTTTCATCTATTTACAAAAATTAGAAATAATATAAAACATCCACATTGAAATTAATTTAGTTGCTTTTAAATTATGTATTTTAAAATTTTGGAGCGAGCATGACTGAGATATGGTATTGCAAGAAAGTATCTTGTCGTGATAAATATTGTCCAATTTCAAATAAATAGAAGATAATTTTTCGCGTTTATCATCGGGAAGCTTGTACACATAAATTATGGTTTTAGTTTTAAGTACATTGTTGGTTTGTTAAACCACAACTTCATTGTATAAGGGAGATTTTTCGTTTAAACGAAACGCCGATGATGTCGTTCAATAATGCGTGATAGAACGGATTTCGCCAGCCCCTAAAATATTTTGGCATGTAGAACAAATTTTTATTGACGATATATGATTATTGGTTTGAATTATTATCGATTTATATCGAATGATATTGGTAGACAAAATTTGGCCAAACCTCTTACCCAGAAACCAGGGGCCCTATTATGAAAAAATGCGATTTCGCATTTTCATGCGATATCGCATTTGCGTATTATAAAACGACATTTTCGCAAAAAATGCGCTCTTGGTGGCTTATTATAAAATGCGTTTTGCGAAATTGAAATTGACAAATGCGACTACTCTATAGCAGTCGGATATCGCATTTGCGAAATGATTGTGTTAATAAATAATTTTTTTCTGTTTATGTTTAATACACAATTAAAATGCCTTTTTTAAGAAATATTTAATTTATTTTGTTAAAAATAATAAAACATAATTTTTATTTGTCAAAATAATTTCTTTTTTATTTTCCAAAATAATATTTCTTATAAGAAATGCGATATGCGATGTCGCTTTTCATAATACAGACATACGAGGCGAATCGCATCCGCAAAATCGCAAAAAATGCGAAATGCGATCCATTTCATAATAGGGCCCCAGTATATACCTTTTCCGAAGGTTTTCGAATCCGAAGTCAAAATTTCTCTGATGGCTCCGATTTTAGAGATATTCTAACCTAAATGTGCAAAAATCACGGTTTTTCGACGGGTTGGGGTTGAAATTCCAAAAACGAATATTCCAGGCGTAAAATTCCAAACCCAAAATTTCAAGACCCAAAACTCCAACATTGAAAAATTCCAAATCTAAAATTCAAGAAAATAAATTGCATGAGTTGCATGAGTAGATTTGTAGAGGCTAACGGCTTCGGTAATTCTCACGGGGAGGCTTTAGAATTGAACTTCGGGAGACGTAGGAGCCGGGATCAACAAACATGTCGAACTTTGTGCCGCACGTAGGAGCGGATTATATAGAATCTATTAATGACACGTATTAGTGATACGTGGCCATGGCCCATGGCCAACCCCTAATTTAACTTAGAATTGTAGAGACTAACGGCTTCGGTAACTCTCACGGCCCACGGGCGAATTTTAGGTTTTGGATTTTTTTTTTTTGGAATTACATTTACATATGTACATTAGGGTGGTCCTTATTTACTATATGGAGTAAAACAAAAGGTAGAATTTCTGGCGCGACACCCATTGATTTTGTTCCTTTATACACCAATCTTGAATATTCAAAATTTCAAGCCAATCAGACCACTCTAACACGTGCCGCATCGAGGTTAAAATTTAAGTCACTTTTGTATTACATATTTATTCAAAATAAACTATGTAATTCAATTTAAATTAAACAAAAACCTTTCAAATATTTTAATAATGAAATGTCTTAATTTATTTTGTTTATAACACATAATAATTATTTTATGTACGTACTCTATAGTACTTTCTAACATTGTATTAATTGTACGATGACTTCAAATTTTCTTTGATATAATATAAGAAAAATATGTTTTCGATGGAGTACCGTTATATTCATTGCACAATTTTTGTGTAGTGCGCAATTTTTGTGTACTGCACAAATTTTGTGTAGAAAATATTTTAAATATTACAAACGTACGAAATAGAGGACCAAATAGAATATGCATTAGTTTCATACTAGTTTTCTTACACGCATAACATTTCTTCATTTTGAAGACTTTAAGCTTAATGCGGCACGTGTTAACATTGTCCTAGAGCTTAGAAATTTTGGCTTTTAAAGTTTTTCATACAGAGGAACAAATTTATGGGGTGTCCCGAGATAAAAAGCCGGGTTGGAAAATAAGGACCACCCTAATGTACATATATGGAATTTTGGAATTTGGAATTATGGATTTTGGAAAATTAAAATAAATGTTAAATTTTTGGAATTTTATTCCCATCCCTTTTTCGACATATTTGAGATTATCATGGAAAAGTATTTTTTTTTATAAACCCATTCCCGAAAGAACTACTCTTCTTCTTAAAAATGCATATTTTTTCATCTTTGAGAAATCGTATGTTGAAATTAAACAGTTCGACTTATTTCTTGATTTTTGGAAATGAAAGACATCGAATAAATACAATTCTTCGACGCATTAACTTTTCTATTTGTTTATTAAACTCAAACTAAGCCTAATTTGGAACATCTTTTACCATAAATTAACAATCGTTTAAACCACTAGCCCCTAAACCCAAACAACCCAATATAAGCAAGTTTAATATATCTTTTATCATAATCTCTTACACCTGTGACATTGTAGTGCCATTATATATTATATGTCAAGTTCAATCCTTAAATCGAAATGCGTTTTTAAAGAAAGAGTAGTGCTTTTAGGACTCTATTAATGATTCTACAAAAAAACTAACAAATATCTCGATTAACCATGATTTTCGAACTTTTAGGTTAGAATATCTCGAAAACCGGAGCCACCAGAGAAATTCTTACCTCGGGTTCTAATTCAGCGCATCAAAAACCTTGGAAAAAGTATAATTACTGGTTTCTGAGTAAAAAATTTGTCGGCCTGTGTAATTGATAAAACTACATCAGTAATCAAACCGATCAAAGAAAATGCATTCGACATAATTAAAATATAAAACATGGAAAAATGAATTCTTAAATGATTTTTGTTGAAATTCTAAAATTTGGTCAATAAGGCCCGTTGCACATTTCAGCTAAGCTAAGCGAGAAATGTAGTTTTCGTTTGCTTTGTTAGCTCGCCTAGCTCACCCCTTTGCACTTTCCAGCTGATAACTAGCCTTATACAAACATACACTTCTGATTTTATATCTTCCCATTAAAATTTTTTATTTTCGACCGGGGGATAAGAATTTAGCTCACATCGCTTAGCTTAGCTTAGCTGAAATGTACAACGGGCCTTAGGATGACTAGGCTACTTTTTAACCAATTATAACGAAAAAATGTTATAAAAATGATATTTGTAAAATATGAAAAATATCAGACACGATCAAGCAATATGCACATCAGTTCAACACTATGAATTAAATAGTATAGATTTCCTATAGCTCACGATTGAAATGAATTAAGAATAGCAAGCGATTGAAAAAATCATGCCAGAAAATGTGGCACTATTCTGGTTATTCCCTGGGAATTGGGAAAAATATTGCTATATTTCCAAACTTCAATAATTCCCAAAAGTGTATTCTGGCGTAATTGGGAATAATTTCCGGTGGGAAAAAAACACTATTTCAAATTTTCAGCCGATATTATTTAAAAATTTTATTTTATACATATAAAATAAAATTTTTACCGATACTACGTTGTAAATAAAATAATAAAATACACAAAACAACCAAGAAACTGGGTAAAAAAAATTTAGGGAAAAATGAACGTTAAAATTTACATAAAATGGAATTAAAATTTGTTCCCTATATTCAAAAATGTCCAATCGCCAGAATACACTTTTGGAAAAAATAATTTCCAACTGCTAGAATATTTTTCTCTCTGCTGAATGCACACTGCAAATTGTTATGAATTTATTCACCTGGTAAGTATTTGAGTTTAGCGCCTTTTTTCTTAATTGTTGGAATTAAATGGTAAACCGCGATTATGTACGTGGTAAAGGTAATGAGCCAGTTTTCAGATTTCCCATGGAATGGAATAATAAACCGAGTACAGTGAACCCCCGCTTTACGATGGTAATTCGTTCCACTAACTTCATCGTATTGTGAAATTATCGTAAAGTGAACCACATTTTACATGACATAAACAACTTAATCGACGAGTCAAGATCACATTAAATTTTTTAATAATATCCCATTGTTTGCAAAATGTAAATCGTAAAGTGAATTTTTAATTGTAAAGTGAGTTAGATTTTGGTAGAGTCGATTCATCGTAAAGCGATTTAATCGTATTGCGAGCCCATCGTAAAGCGGGGGTTTACTGTACAAGGTTTGAACCATTTTATTATAAGCTAAAGCAGGCTCGCAGTATAATGGTTACATTGTACCGGCAGAGGCCATACAGCTTTGATGAAATACAAAGAAGCTAAGACCAAGGCTTATTGACGAGGGATTGCTAATGGAATGGAAAAAATTTTATGATTTAACAGAATGTGTTGAAGTTTCCAAAAGTAATAACGCGATTCACTCAAAATCTGGATTGGATTTATCGGCTGCAATAATAGCGTCGTTCCAAACTGAAATTGAAGTCAACATTTTGAAATTATAAACCCAAACAATAATTCAATCTCCTGGAGTTCAACTTTATATTATCAACAATCGACACGACTCTGTATAGCGTTTTCGTTTTTTCATTTGATAAAAACAATACGAAAAAGGAAAAGACAACACGGAGTCGTGTAGATTGTCGATCGACTCGACAATCATAATAGAGGTGAATAATTTTCCTATTCACATTACAATTTTAATACTGTATTTTTACGGATTCGGTGGCCGATATGTCAAATATTACATACGTACCGTTACTTTTCTTAAGAGATATTCAAGGACATTGGTTAAATAGATTTGGTTTGATACCAAGTAATCATTGGAATGAATTAACAGAGGCTCTAAACGCTTGAATTTTATGTTACATCTCTATTTTTGAAAAAAACTTTCTTTGATATGTTATAATCTAATACAATCTACAATGAAAGAGAGAAAATCTTTGAACGGTTATGTGAAGAGTCATGCAGGTGCTATGGAGACAGCCGAAGAAGGTCCAGGTGTAATTTAATTAGTCATTAAATATTGCTTTTGATTTGTATTAATTTTTATATTGATTTGATTTATCAATTTAGAATTGATCCAAAAACATAATAATTCTCTTTTCTTGCCTTTTTCTTTTTAACGAATATTTATTTTAACTTTTATCATTTTTGAATTTAATTATTGGATTATAAGATTTAAACATATTATAAATACCTAAAAAATAGGTAAATAAATAATTTTACGTTTTCTTTAAACAATCGAAATTTTCTTTTCAATTTTATTAATTAATTATTTTATATTTTAATAGCTTCATCAAATAAAATTTTTCCCTCAACAACTGTTTTTTATGACATTTTAAAAATAAGGAATAGGATTAATCCGGATGGCGAAAAAGATCAATTTGAGTTTCAGGGTTGGAATTATTAGTATTTTGAAAGTATTAGTGGTATGCCAGGTTTTTCAAAAGGCAGTAACAATATGGTTACTGATTCATTGATTTTCAGAATATTTCAAAATAAACTTTCTGTTTGTGGCGTCTCTGAACTAGCTGCCGTAATTCTGCTTAAATATTACAATACCAACGAATGTATAATGGTTCACAAAGACCAGCAATGCAAAACTGATTGGATAAAATTTGAAAGAGGAAATTTGTTTGCCTTATTGCATTTTCATAAAGCGGCCAACAAATCTTGTCCATTATATATTTGATAAGATGCTAAATCGGTCTTGAAGTGATTAGACCGAACATCTTAAAGTGCCAAATTATCATAGATGGCACTTTGGTTTATCAATATAAAATGAAATTTTGCACATTATCAAGCAAATAAATAGTTTCAGCCCTTATTAGCTTTTCTAGCTTAATTTTTTTTTTTAGAATGTTTTCCTATGCAAATAAAAAAAAACGATTAACACGTACTTATTAATAAATTGTAAACTGAGAGCTTAACTATCACAGAGAACTGGTTATAAAGTATAGGTTAATTATGTGAAAATTATGTAAATAACCAAAATCCTCCACTATGAATCAACAGAAGACCCTTGAATCAATGTCAAATTTTCGTAACTGCCTTGGAAAACATTTCAGTTATAATTCGCGGAATTAGTTAAGAAATGCTATGCTTACCGAATTTTGACGACGGTTATTTCTTTTTAACCATTTTTTTTTAATGTCGTGTTCTTTTCGTTTTTTCAAATCAATACGAATTTTGTGGGTGAAAAGTACATGAAACAAAATTGACGAAGTTTTGTGTTTGTATTGGTTACTTGATTGACATTTCTAAACGTCAAATTGAAATTTGGTAGCATCATTCTATTTAATTAAATTAAAATAATTAACACAACAATTATTAAACACATTAAACTAAACACAAAATGAGAATAAAAATGATCGAGATACAAAAAATCGCTGCTATATATTGAAAAATTTTGACAACTAAATTGACGTTTCTATTTTTGTTGGTTTAGTAGCTACGGATGTGAAATTCATGAAAAAATCTGCATTTCGTAAAATTGATGCACATCGAAAAAAAATTGACGAATTTTGGTGAAAAGAACGCAGTTTTTGGATGTGCGTCAATTTTTTTTGACGATTTTGGGTGAAAAGAATTCAACATCAGAATGATCTGATTGTGTGTACATACTTTATACATCTCGCAAAACTATTCTCCCTATCACATCCACCTGGGAGTGTATTTTCAACAAAAATAGAACCCAAAATGCTCGGCGCCCGTCCAAAATCTTAAAAACATGTTACATTTTTGTAAATTTTTTGTTTGTGTTGGTTTCAAAAATCGTGTGCAGTTTTAAACAAAGTAATTCTTTTTTAAACGAGAAAAATGAAATGAAAAATGAAAAGAAAATCTAAATAAAAAAAAAAAAAAATGTAAAGCCTAAAATTGGCTAAAATACAAATACATATATATTACTCGAATAGATATACACGACGGTCAATTCATCCTCACACACATATTACATTTTTTTTTTTGAATATCACTATAATTAATTAATTTCAGTTTTTATGTTTTCTGCTTCTTCATTTTCTTGTTTTTAGTTGCATTTTAATAGTGTGATTATTAATCAATTTTTAATAATTAATTTATTTATTTGTTTAATAATTAATTTATTTATTTTTATTTTGTTTTTGTACAGGGCTAAAATTATTTTTGTTTTTTTATATATTTGTTTATTTATATATAGTGTGTATCATAAAATTACTCTTAACGTTTCACCCACTTTTCATTTTTAAACATAATTTTTCTTAAGTTTCACATAATTTAATTAAAAAATACTGACATTATGTCTTTAAATGTTTTTTTTTTGTGTTTTCTTAATAGTTAGTAGTAGAACGAGAGATTCTCACATATTGTTTCCTGGTCGGTTTTGTATGTTGTATTTGTATCAAATCTCAGCATTTTTTTTTTGTTTATCTCCTAGGCATAATATTTATAGAGCACAGTATAAATTCACTTGTAAAATTTTATTTGTCACTTTTACAAAATTTTTTTGCTTCGATAGTTTTATCGTGACAATAGCTTTAATTTTTTCTTTTTTCTTGCATTATAAAACATTTTGTTCTTTAAAATTAATAGTAGTAGTTTGTTGTTTTCATATTTATTGCTGTTCTTTTTTAATTTGTCGTCCAATTTTATGGTCGTAATCTGAAAAAAGGAAATTGTGTAAAAAACAGAAATGAAAAAAAAAAAGAAAAGTGTTAATAATTTTATGTAAATTTAATAACAGGCGTACCTTGTCCATTATTACCTCCACCACCGCCACCACCACCACCACCACCTCCTCCACTTCGATCCATGTTCCATGAATTTGGTGGGCCACCCGTCATCGGTGAATCAGCATGTCCAAACGGGCCATGATTATCATGATCCAGTGAATTAGCTGCATCATATTGTGTATTTTCTAGTCTAGTTATCAGTCGTTCATCCTCATCGCCAAATTCACCGCCCATCAGTGATGGTTCACCGACTACCATCACGTCCTAAAACAGAATGTAAAACATTTTTGCAAATTGCATTAAAAGTTTTCGTAAATATGCTGCTAAATTCGTAGATCTGAAAATGAAATTTGGGCCGAACCACTGAAGAACGTAATAATAACGACATGACGACGGCCTATTCCCATTTTAGATCCCACGGTGATAATATTTAGAAATTACACATTTTTCGATACAATATAATAAAACAACAAAAAGTGATTGTCACTATCAAATCGATGGCTACAATTTGAAAGACTTATTTTCAAATACATTCATAATATGGGATGATTATTTGAACGAAAAGGAAATTTCTCTAATATCTGCAGATCGAATTTTAGCCGGCAGTTCAAATTAATCGAAATCATACATTTTGGCAAATACTTGAAAATACCAAAGATTGGATAAGTTTAAAATAAAGCAAATCAAATAGTTTGGTTTCGATAAAAGTCTAGGGATAGGAACATTTATTTTGTTTTTTTTTTAGAAATAACACTTTGCAGTTTGATTTATGATATTTACGAAAATATACCTCACGAATTGAGAGCAATTTTATGCATCGATAAATTATACAAGTCATTACAGCAGTACGAATAAGGTTGATTTATAAAATACCAAGTTGATTGGATAATGAAATCCAATAAATTATGTATTCCGTTAAATTACTATTCGAAGAAAATTACGCCTTCGCGAACTTTAATTAGGTAAATTATTTAAATAGAAAATTTAATTTTTCTAGTATCAATAAGGCACATGTAGCTGCCAGTGGTGTTATAAAATTACGTCATAAGATAAATATAGAATTTTTTTTTTCAATTTTTTTATTTAGAATAAACAATGAGCCAAGAAAAGAAAGAATAGTAGTCAACACCATTCGTAGATTACACAGAGAGTACGTAATAAATTGGTGGAACACGTGTTTATCGACTAAAAATTTATAAATTTCGACGTAAACAAATTCGATCGGTGTTTTATATATAAATAAGACAAGGCAGTAAGCACGCAACGCAGAAAGTGGATTGAATAGTATAAAAACGGCGAACGAAACGTAGACGACGACTAATTGGATAAATAATAGTACTACCTGCGATGCTAGGGAAAAATTTGGTCCCGGCGATCTTTTTTTACTTGGCGCTTGTGGTACATTATTTGCTGCTCCTCCACTATTTGATCCTTTTCTTTTTCGTCTTTTATTTGCCGGCCTTTGGCGCATCTAGAAAAGTTTAATGTAAAAAAAACCTTTTCGTTTTTATTCATAATTAAATTGCATAAAATACCTCTCTTACCGGGCTGGTGCAACCATTCGCTGCCACTTTTGAAATAATGTTGTTTTTAGACAATCTCTAGGACTTAAAGCATACGCTTTATGTCGTGACATTAATTCCTGCATTGGTTTCTAGTATCACGACACAGCTAAAAA
This sequence comes from Tipula helvola, assembly GCA_963556165.1. NCBI lineage: Eukaryota > Metazoa > Arthropoda > Insecta > Diptera > Tipulidae > Tipula > Tipula helvola. The sequence continues at coordinate 177,516,926 of OY744481.1, read as the reverse complement.
AGAAAATGGGGAAAAAAAAAGAAATGAATTTTAAAAATGTGTTTGCAAAATTTTTTACTAAGCGCTAAAAAAATGTTCAATAAAAAAAATTAGCAAAAAAAAAAAATCTCAAATCATAAAATGATTGAAAATCAACAAAAAATATCACCAACTCACGCGAAGATAATTAAGTGTTGAATTTGTAATGCCATTCCGTGTTATATTTTTGGTTAATTGCTCTAACATTGATGGATCCGGTTGTGGTGAATGTGCATGTATTCCTACGACCGATCGAGGTATTAATTCTCTATGATTTCTAACTGACATATGCCACGATTTTATCCTCATATAATCATCATAAATAAATTCTAATATTAAACGACCCTCCGTACAGACCTAAAATAGATTTTTTTTTTGTTTAAAATGAAAAAGAAAATTATGATGACAAAATATAAATTAAATATGTATATAGAGTACATACCTTTGTAAATAATGGTTTACCATGATGCGTTACCATAGTGCATTGATCACAATCTAATGTTATTGATGTATTATGAAATGATTCTTTAGTATGTTTCATATGGAAATATAGTTCTGTTACACCACCTTCAAATATACTACGAAAATACCGTGGAATTAACGTTCGTCCTATTGCTAAATAAAAATAAAATAAAAAATAGACACGAGTTAATATTTAATATTTCTTAATTATATTTTACAACAGACAGATGTTTTGGCGATTACTTCAATTCTTATGATAGTAAAATATTGGAACCAATATGTTATTTACCAAAAATTTCTTCTTTGAAATGGGTTATTCGGAATAAAGACTATCATAGTCTCATTCGATGAGATGTGTATATTAATGCGTGATTTACATTCAATGAAATTTTCAAGATGCAGATAACTTTTTTCGCAAAATTAATATAAAACGTAATCATTATTTTAATTACCAAGTACATATTTGTAACTATCAGAAGACCATACTTATTTTATGCAAGAATCGATCGATGTCTTTTCAGAAAAAATATGATATTCGTCACCTTATCAAGACAACTTGAAAATATGTTAGGGTTTGTTTCTCGACTTTCATCTGTTTGTTTGAAATAAGATAACCTGTATTCCTCTTTAATGATTTTTCAGTGTTGTAGCTCTACTGTTTTCAAGCTAACTTCATCTTCAGAATTTCGTTGAATACTAATCTCGCATTAGAAACAGTTATTTGCGAACCAATTTTTATGGTTAAAGCTCCTTCAGAAAGTTGGTTGATGTGTTGTGCAATAATTTATAATAAAAAAATGTAATTCGAAATTATTTGGTTAGTATAAAAAATTGACCGAGTGTCATATTATGTATTTATCGACTTGCGAATGATGATTTGCTAGAGTATGGATTGGTCTAGTAAGTTAATTGAATATTGAATACTTGTAGTAAGTACTTATGTTTTTTGATCGAGTATGTAGTATCACGTCTACACCTAGAATAAATGTATGTAGCAAAAAAATAGCTTATTGTACACTCATAGTATAATACTTTATCGAATACTAGATAAAGTAATAAAGTATTTTACTTTGCGTTTGATTCATGCTACTTTCTTGCTCCATACTTTTATTCTGCTGGGATAAACGAGGTATCAGACCTTTAATCTGATTGCCCGAACAGTTAGGTGAGTGAGTGCGATTGTACTTAAATTCTAAAATAAAAGAGATGTGGTATACACTGAATTTAATAAATCGTTTGAAATATACTTATTAACAAAATAAAAACGCATAATTCATTTTGCTTCAATTATAAGGAGAATTACAATGCTGAAAACACATGAGCAGAATTTCTGCTTGCAGTGCTGCCGGCAGAAATGCAGGTGGACTACATGAGCGTCGTGTTTAAATTTAAAACGGACAAAATTTTTTTTTAGTGGCATTTATTTGATACATATCGTCGGCGAATCTCACAGAATACTTAAGTCCATTTTTGCCAATTCTGCGTGTTCCATATCGAACGAAAAAAGCGAAAATATTGATTCGATTGCCGTTTCTAAAATATCATAAAGGTAATGTCACAGAATACCCAGAAGCGACATAACGCGGTTTTTATATGGAGAAAAGTGGACTCATTTTTTTGACCTTGGTTTACCGAAGGTAAGATTTTCGGTGTTAAATTATCGTTCAGTGGCTGAAAATTCAAAATTAACATGTAAAATATAAGGTAAGAGCAAAAATTTCTTGGTCCACGTAATGTCGGTTCTGGTTGATTATTATTCTGTGGTAATGTTAAGTGGAATTGGAAATTAAATTAGTGTTTGCCTGTAACAATAAGTAGTAGAGAGATAGTTTTCATTGCCTCCTGAAAAAAATTGGTTTTTGGACCTACGAATTCTGCTAGTTTCGATGACGATGTTTAATTTTAATGTACAATTTTTTAAGAGAATTTATTATACAAAACTTATTTTCTGTCAATAAATTAAAAAAATTGATTGAAAAAAATAAAAAGTATACAAAATGTATTGACGATTTTACTGATATAGATGTCGCGTAGGCTTAGTGATATCCTGCCATGTATAAATCAAATTTGACGTTTAGAGAATTATAATGTTTTAGCACAGATAAGAATAGACAGATGTACATCTTGTATGGGCCAAATTTACATTAGAAATTTCAATACAATAATTCCAATCCAATCCTTTTAGAGCAGGACGTACATTTCTGTCTCTTTTTATCTTTTTCTACGTATGGCTATTTTGATTATATCAAAGCAAACATGGCATGGCTATTTTGATTATATCAAAGCAAACATAAACCAACTTCAAACAAAATTGTATTTTACAATATATACGTCCTGCTCTAAAAGGATTAGATTAGAATTTGGTATTGAAATTTCTAATGTAAATTTGGCCCATACAAGATGTACATCTGTCTATTCTTATCTGTGGTTTTAGTATGAAATGGCTGGTAGGTACAATTTTGTTTATTAAAATTAAATTATTATTCATTTGAATTCGTTTGTATATCATTTAAATGTTTATTTCACATACTAAATCAAACATCAAATTAATTTTATAGCACTAATGTTAGTTCATTGTAGATGGCAACCCTTTCGCGGAAAATCGTCAATTAGATTTGTTGTCTTTTACGTAATGTAGCCTACTGATTCGCAGCAAAATTAGAGAACAACCTACAGAATTCTGCGTGGCAAGCAGAATCCATATATTTTATTCCATATAAACTAGTGTTTTCCAATTTCTTTGCTTGCAGATTCTGCACAACTGTTTCCACCATAAACGAAATATTTATTATTAAATAAAATTTAATGGAAAACAGTTTTATTATTATTTCCAAGCTTATATTTTAATATTTTGTAAATTATTGGACAAATTGACAAGAAACCGTTAAAGTAAAGAAAATAAGCTAAATTTCACTTCGTATTTCAAAATCATTTGAATCAATACTAAACGTATTAGTGATTAATCTTAAAAATTAGTAACGTGTGCTACCTCATCTTGCATTTTTTGCGCATCTTACCCTCTCTGGCATTGAATTTATTAAATTGGAGAAAGTATCTTGAGGAATTTGTTCCCAAGCTTGAATAACTTCGTTGATCAGTTCCTGTGGTGAAGAAAATGCTACATTGACTTCATAAATTTGTCTACTGATTAAGTCCCACATATGGCGATTTGGCGCCTGCTGGAGGGGGGATCAGTTGATTAGATCAGCTCTGCAACCTTCAGTAGGGTGCGCATCACGTGAGCTGTTCTGGTCATGTTTCAGGCAGCTGGGAGGATGAGTAAGGTTGTATTAGGGGTAACCTTGCCACAATTCGCAAGTGTACGTACTGCCTCCTCGTGGCAATCGCTGGTAACTGATATCTTCTGGTATTTTTGAACCATTTGGCTCAGGCTAAAGTACGGCGCTAAAGGACAAATCCTTGATAAAAAACCCTAATCTAAGGTGGAACAACATATGCCGATGGCTGATAGGTTAATCAGTCCCAAATATGCGGATTCTGGATACCAGGCGCCCTCCAGTTTTATTTAGCCTTCCTGTGGTAGCTGGGTGTCCCACAGGTGACCTTTATTTCCCAAATACTTGTGGGAATAAAATGCCTAAAAATAATAAAAAAATAAGGATGGTAACGCTCCTAAAGCGTCACGGACCAGCGAAAATTCTGCAGTGGTTTTCAAGGACCTCGGCCCTCTTTCCGCTGTGGAATCTTCGATGGGTGGGCCATCGGATGGGGAGCTCCGTGCGGAGCTTGAGAACTTAGTTCTCAATTCCGATATGGAGACCTCAGGAGATGAGGGTTTGACCCAGCAGGTGGAGGGATCTCCTCTGTGGAAACAGAGAGAAGTGCGGACGTCGGGAGTATCGGAAGTGTCAGGTTGACATTATCAACAAGCCTATCGCGCCTCGCCACGTGAAAATGTGTGGGGCCGCAAAAAAGCGGTATAAGAAGCTCCTGGCTGAGGGCAAAGCGCCCGGTAGCGAGACAAGGGTTCAGGCGGTGCGGCCATGAAAGGAGACGTGCGCTCCTACGACGGCCCAACCGTCGAAGAGAGACCGCTCGGATGACCGGCACAAAAAAGGCCCAAAGGGGGAGAACATGTCCTGGTGGCCTTGGGTTCTGCGGTCCGGTCTGGAGTTACCTTCAGGCAGGCTGCGGAGTCAGAGATCATTGGGATCTTGCCCTGTTTTCCTGAGGTTGCCCTCACTGGAGAGCCGCTTAAAGCTGTCCAGCAGGGAATCTTGGATAAGGTGCTGGAGCAGGAGGCCAGGTAGCTTAAACCTAAATTCCTTGGCAGTCAGCATCGGCTTGGTTGGCTGGTGGTGACCTGCGCCGACCGGACCACTGTTCAGTGGCTCAGGGAGACCATAGGCACTATCAAGCCATGGGAGCGTGCAGAGCTGATTGTGGCTGAGGCGGGAAACCTGCCTCGAGCTAGGATCGTGTTTGGTACCTTCCGAAACAGTGCCGAGTTGCGAACAGATAAGCTTCTGGGTTTAATCAGAAGCCAAAACGAAGGCATGCAGGCGATCAACTGGAGAGTGGTCAGGAGAGAGGCGAAAGGCACTTCAGCCTTTTGCACCTTCTCCATGGACCACTCTTCGGTCGAGAAGCTTAAACGAATTGACTTTGAAGTCAACTTTAAGTTTGGGATTGTCCAACTGCACCCTAAGGGGGGCCAAGGTGGTGGAAAGCCAGGTTCTGTGGGGGGCCCCAAGTGGTCAAGCCTGTGGAGGCTATCGTGGCGGCACCTGTGGCTAAAACCACTGGTGTGGCAGCCCTTTCCAGGAGACAGGCGAGGAGAAGGAGGGGGAAAAAAAGGAAGGCGTCAGCGGTTAGACGGGGAAAGGTCCCGCGAGGGGTCCCCCCGCGCAAGCTACTGGTGAGGCCTGGTGGCTCTCAGTTAGCTATGGACAGCAGTACCAAGTTGAAGAAGAATGATTCGCCATCTAGCAATGGGGGGCCAAGGTGGTGGAAAGCCAGGTTCTGTGGGGGGCCCCAAGTGGTCAAGCCTGTGGAGGCTATCGTGGCGGCACCTGTGGCTAAAACCACTGGTGTGGCAGCCCTTTCCAGGAGACAGGCGAGGAGAAGGAGGGGGAAAAAAAGGAAGGCGTCAGCGGTTAGACGGGGAATGGTCCCGCGAGGGGTCCCCCCGCGCAAGCTACTGGTGAGGCCTGGTGGCTCTCAGTTAGCTATGGACAGCAGTACCAAGTTGAAGAAGAATGATTCGCCATCTAGCAATGGCGGTGCGAGTAAGGAGGCTAATCCAGGCCTTCAACAGACGTCGCTTAGAGCTACTATTAGGCACCCACTTTCCCGACTCAATAGTGGTAGGTGCCCAGGAGGACCCGCATGACCCTTCAAGTGAGGTAGCCTATTCACCCCACAGTAGGATCTGGAGCCTCTCTGGAAAAATGTTCACACCCAGCAAGGTGAGATGGGCTATTGGCTCTTTCAAACCGTTTAAATCTGCTGGAGAGGATAGCATCTTTCCAGCTTTCATCAAAAAGTTATTGAGGAAATACTCCCCAGCTTGCTCCGGTTGTTTCGGGCAAGTTATGGTTTTAACTATATTCCGAAACTATGGAGGAAAGTAAATGTGGTGTTTATACCTAAGGGAGGGGGGTCATCTGGACACCCAGCCCAAGGCTTATAGGCCAATTAGCCTCACATCGTTTCTAATGAAGACGATAGAAAAAATCCTGGATCATCAAATCACCCGCTGCATCGGAACCAGTTTGCTTATCAAGCTGGCAAATCCACTGTGATGGCTCTTGGTGGTCTAGACACGAGGATTGAAAGAGCGGTGGCTTTTAAGGAAATTGCCCTGTGTGCCTTTGTGGACATTGAGGGGGCTTTTGATAATACCTCCTATGGTTCAATAGAGTCTCCAATAGACGGGTTCAATAGAGAGGGCGGCTATGGAGAAGGGGGTTCCACCTTCTACAACTAGGTGGATCCGCTTCATGCTCAAATATCACGATATTACAGCCAGATTAGGTGGCGAGTCAGTAACCATCAGATCCGCAAAGGGCTGTTCCCAAGGAGGCGTACTGTCTCCTCTTTTATGGATATTGGTTATTGATAGACTACTGATCTTCCTGAGTAGCCATGGGTTTGATGTCCAGGGCTATGCGGATGACGTGGCTATCATGATTTGAAGCAACTTTGATGGGATCATCTCTGATCTCATGCAAAATGCACTCAATTTAATATGGCAGTGGTGTGACCAGGAAGGACTCAGTGTCAATCCAAACAAAACTGGCATTGTCCCTTTTACGAGGAGAAAGCTCTCGCTTATAGCTCCCTCGTTAAACGGTACTATTGTTGCCTTTTCCAAAGAGGTTAAATATCTAGGGGTTATCCTAATCATAAACTGAACTGGGAACAACATTTACAAAAAATTCAAAATAGAGCCACTAAGGCTTTTTGGGCCTGTCAGAGACTCTATGGACGTACTTGGGGACTACAACCAAAAATGATGCACTGGTCATTTCTAACAATCTTTAGGCCTATGGTAACATACGCATCGCTAGTGTGGTGGCCTAAAACCGAACAAAGGACAGCGCAAACTTTATTGAATAAGGTTCAGCGTATAGCCTGCATTGGGGTTACGGGCTCAATGAAAACATGCCCGACCGCAGCAATGGAGACACTCCTAGGACTGACTCCATTGCATCTGCATGTTAAAAAGGAGGCTGCTATTATGGCCCTTAAGATGCAGGCGGCGGGAAATATCAAACCGGGCAATATGGAATGCCTTCCGACTGTATGCCAGCTAAACTGGATTTCCACAAACCATTTTGTGTTAGATTACCTAACCGGGAGTTGTGGAGTACAGGGGGACCATCCTTTGCGCGAGGATCAATGGAGTGGTTTACAGATGGATCAAAACGGAAGTTGGGGCGGGGGTAGGAATACACGGGAGTGGAACATCACTCAAGTCCTTGGGGTACCAATGCTACCGTTTTTCAAGCACAAGTGCATGCTATAGAACTTTGCGCTAGGATAGGCATATCTAAAGGCCTAAACGACGCAAAGGTTTATATTGTATCAAACAGCCAATCGGCCTTAAAGGCTCTTAGGTGTTTTACCATTGAGTCAAGGCTGGTATGGGATTGTCTGAAGGTTATTAAGTTGCTGGCAAGCTCAAATATGGTACCACTTGTTTGGGTACCAGGTCACACTAGAACTGTGGGAAACGAGGCAGCTGATGGCCTCGCTCGCGAGGGTTCTGCTTCTCCATTCATTGAACCAGAGCTCTTCTGTGGCATCACTAAGGGGCACCTTAGGGCAGCGTCAGGTCTCCTGAGTACAAGACACTCCTTTACCCTGACTGACGAATCTGAAATAAATTTCTTCGCCTGTCGCAAACCTGGAATTCTGCATCAATAGAAGGACTTTTGCACATTCTCTCAGCGTTTTACCGCTGCCTAAGGTGCCCTTAGTGACGCCGAAGAAGGCTCCGGTCCAATGAATGGAGTAGCAGAACCCTCGCGGGCGAGGCCATCAGCTGCCTCATTTCCCACAATTCCAGTATGACCTGGCACCCAAATAAGTGCTACCTTATTTGAGCTTGCCAACAGTTTAATAACCTTCAGACAGTCCCATACCAGCCTTGACTCAACGGTAAAAGACCTAAGAGCCTTTAAGGCCGATTGGCTGTTTGATACAATATAAACCTTTGCGTCGTTTATGCCTATCCTAGCGCAAAGTTCTATAGCATGTACTTCAGCTTGAAAGACGGTAGCGCTGTTACCCAAGGACTTCAAGAGGGCAGTCCACTCCCGTAAATTCCTGCCCCCGCCCCGTCTTCCGTTTTTGATCCATCTGTAAACCATACCATTGACCCTCGCTCAAAGTATGGTCCCCCTGTTCTCCACAAATCCCGGTTAGGTAACCTAACACAAAATGGTTTGTGGAAGTTCAGTTTAACCCTTTAATGCATAGTGTAGCATATCTGCATCATGTTATTCTAATTTGAACTGCTTCTACATTTGAGCACTCAGCTGGAAGCCTAACACTTTGGAAAGAGTGAATAAGGCTATTGTAGCCTTATACTCGTGTAGAAACGCTATAGGTAAGAGATGGGGCTTGAAACCGGAGCTGGTATACTGGCTCTATACCGCCGTGGTAAGACCTGTGCTAATGTACGGGGTGGGCGTTTGGTGGCCAGCTCTAGATAAGGTAACTTATAGATGTATGATGGAGAAGGTGCAAAGAACGGCCTGTATGCTTATAAGCGGGGCGCTTAGGACAACACCTACACGCGCTTTAGAGGTTATGTTCCACCTTATTCCAATCGACCTTTATGGTAAACAGATGGCAGCCAACGTGGCTACGAGGCTCTTGGCTGTCTCTCAATGGAAGTGTCTTCAGGTGGGACACTCGACGATAGGTAGATTCGCTGGCGAAGAACTGGCGAATCTGGATTATATCACACCAACGTTGTGCTTCGATAAGGGTTTCCGTACCATCTTTCCCTCAAGGGAATCCTGGAGAAACGGATCAATCTTGGAAAACGAGGCAGTGCAATTTTTCACGGACGGCTCGAGGTTAGACGATCAGGTAGGAGCCGGAGTCTTCTGTGATAAACTTAATGTTAATATTTCTGTTCGTCTCCCTGACTACTGCAGCGTGTACCAGGCTGAAGTGGTGGCGATCGGGCAAGTCATGACATGGTTGAAGCATAATGTGGTATCCGGGAGGGATATCGCAATTTATGTGGACAGTCAGGCAGCGATCAAGTCACTTGGGGCAGTTTGTCTGAAGTCGCGGGTGGCGCTGGATTGCCGATCATCTCTTAACGAGATGAGCGAGTATTTCAGCATCCAGATAATCTGGGTCCCGGGTCACTCGGACGTCACGGGGAACTGCAGGGCGGACGAACTAGCTAGGTACGGTACGACTCTGCAGATGCAGCCGGAAATGGTAGGTCTGGGGAGGCCTATGGCAGTGCTAAAATGGGCGCTCAGTAAAAGGGCAATCGCCTTGACAAATGAGAGGTGGATCAACACTCTCACGTGCAGGGTAGCAAAGCAAGTTTGGCCAAAACTGGACTTGCGGCGCTCCAAGGTACTAATATCCCTGGGAAGACAAGAAATAGGATTGGTCGTAGGGATAATGACAGGTCACTGCCTTTTTGGGGAGCATGCGAGAAGGCTGGGGATACAGACGAATGACTTTTGTAGAAGTTGCATGGACGAAGAGGAGGAGGAGACTTTGGAACACTTCCTATGCTCATGTCCGGCGCTATCATACAGAAGGCATAAGTATTTGGGTGTGTACGGTATGGACAGCCTTTCGGAACTGGCGGACTGTGGAGTGCGAGATTTATTACGCTATATAAATAGCTCTGGTTGGTTTCAACGGGAGTAATGGGGAGATGGGATCCTGTGGTATCACAACGGGCCATTGCTGGCCTAAGTGTGCGATAGCAGCCACTTCAACCTAACCTAACCTAACCTACATTTGAGCATATTTTTTCTGTTTTGTTTCGTATATCTGTTGTTCATTTGTTTTTCTATCTCGTTTCACACATTTTTTTGTTTTTTTCTGCGTTTTGAAAATAAAATCGCCATTTAGAGTTAGTTAGTCGTTGTTTTGCATACAGTTAGTAGTAAACATACATTTATATATGTAATTTTTTTTAAATAAGGATATTGTTTTTGAATATTTATTTTAATTTTGAACGAATTGCCTTTTTATAAAGAAGCGTTATAAATGAAAAAAAATTTAAATTTTATACCAGAAATGCATAATGATGCAAATAGGCATAATGTCATAAAATCGATTTTACCGGAAAACTAGCTGCTTCCAACCATTTTTACTTTGAAATTCGTTTCAACCAAATACATCTTTACAAGAAAAAAAACATTTCAATTAAAAAGAAAAAATCATGCATTAAAGGGTTAATACAGTCGGAAAGCAGTCCTATGGTAGGATCTGTCTGGAATTCCCGGACGATTTCCAGATGGCCCACCATATTGCTCGGTTTGATATTTCCCGCCGCCTGCATCTTAAGGGTCATAATAGCAGCATCCTTTTTAACATGCAGATGCAACGGAGTCAGTCCTAGGAGAGCCTCCATTGCTACAGTTGGACATGTTTTCATTGAGCCCGTAACCCCAATGCAGGCTATGCGCTGAACCTTATTCAATAAAGTTTGCGCTGTCCTCTGTTCAGTTTTAGGCCACCACACTACCGATGCGTATGTTACCATAGGCCTAACGATTGTTAGGAATGACCAGTAGATCATTTTTGGTTGTAGTCCCCAAGTATGTCCATAGAGTATCTGACAGGTCCAAAAAGCCTTAGTGGCTCTGTTTTGAACTTTAAGTAAATGTTGCTTCCAGTTCAGTCTTTGATCTAGGATAACCCCTAGATATTTAACCTCTTTGGAAAAACAAACAGTAGTACCGTTTAACGAGGGAGCTATAAGCGAGAGCTTTTTCCTCCTCGTAAAAAGGACAATGACAGTTTTGTTCGGATTGACACTAAGTCCTTCCTGGTCACACCACTGCCATATTAAATCGAGTGCATTTCTGATCGGAATCCCTTTCTCCGTTGCTGCTCTCTCTATCGATCCATAGGAGGTGTTATCAAAAGCCCCCTCAATGTCCACAAAGGCACAAAGGGAAATTTCCTTATATGCCACCGCTCTTTCAATCCTTGTGACTAGACCACTAAGAGCCATCACAGTGGATTTCCCAGTTTGATAAGCAAACTGATCCCGATGCAGCGGATTATTAACAAGGACTTCACATCTTATTTGATGATCCAAGATTTTTTCCATCGTCTTCGATGGAATAGAATAGAAACGATGTGAGGCTAATTGGCCGATACGCCTTGGGCTGGGTGTCCAAACGACCCCCTCCCTTTGGTATAAAGACCACATTTAGTTTCCTCCATAGCTTGGGAATACAGGTCATCCTTGAGATACATCGTAGATACGTTTTTGAAAACGCGACGTCACGTAAGTCAAAACGACGTAAGTCGGAAAAAATTGAGAAATAAATAAAAGTAATACCGAAAATAATGTACACTTTAACCACAGAAAAGAATGAACAGATATGGAAGTTCCATGTCAAGTATTTACATAGAAATATTCAATCAAAAAAATGTATTCCTGCTCTAATCTAACCAGTTTAGACAGGGAAAATATAATACAATAATATGTTTCGCTTCTCTTCTTTTTTGTTTTTTATACAAAGAAGAGAAGCGAACTATATAATATTGAATTATATTATCTCTGTCTTAACTGGTTAGATTAGAGCAGGAATACATTTTTTTGATTGAATATTTCTATGTAAATACTTGACATGGAACTTCCATATCTGTTCATTCTTTTCTGTGCTTTAACTAAAAATAAAGAAATTTACTATATACATACATACATACTATGTGTATCCTAACAAAAATGTATGTACAAGGTCCTTTGATCGCTTATATCACAAATGCCATAAAAAAAAAAATTAAAACTGGTTCTTTTGTTTTGTGTTAGAAGGTAAAGGAAGGAAGAGAAAATAATATTAAAAATTTACTATTGTTTTCTTTTTTCTTCCTTTATCTACTTCATATTACAAAACAATAGAAAATAATATGCGCCCATAAAAATATTCAAAGATCCTTAGATAAGTTTTTTTTACGACGTAACTCAAAGCAAAATACGACGTAACTCAAATCAAGGGAGTAATTTATAAACGATGTAACTCGAAAATGACGTAAATCAAAACGACGTAACTCGAGGATCGACTGTATAGTTAAAAGTATAACTTGCTCGAAACATCTGGATCAAGCTGGGGAGTATTTCCTCAATACCTTTTTGGAGTAAAGCCACAGAAAAGAATGAACAGATATGGAAGTTCCATGTCAAGTATTTACATAGAAATATTCAATCAAAAAAATGTATTCCTGCTCTAATCTAACCAGTTAAGACAGGGAAAATATAATACAATAATATGTTTCGCTTCTCTTCTTTTTTGTTTTTTATACAAAGAAGAGAAGCGAAATATGTAATATTGAATTATATTGTCTCTGTCTTAACTGGTTAGATTAGAGCAGGAGTACATTTTTTTGATTGAATATTTCTATGTAAATTCTTGACATGGAACTTCCATATCTGTTCATTCTTTTCTGTGGTAAAGCAGGAAAAATATCATCCCCTCCAGCGGATTTAAAAGGTTTGAAAGAGCCAATAGCCCATCTTACCTTGCTGGGTGTGAAAATTTTCCCAGAGATTGCTACTAAGAAATAATGAATATTTATTTGTTTGTGTAACGAAAGCATTGTTGGTAAACTATTTGTCCTTAAATAAACAAATTTTATTTTGTACGAGTAAATGCAATAAAACTATTTGAAAAAAAATAAATATAAAATGTTGTATCTGTTTACATGTTGATCACCTTTTCTCTAATTTTAAAACCGAACACCAAATATCAGACATTTTGCTTGAGATATTCAATCCCGGTTATCGAGTATTTCGAGTATCAGGCTATTATACGAGTATTTGGTAATCACGATGTTAAGTTTCTAAACAAAAATAACATAAAATTGACACTGAACTTCTAACTAGTGATTTCTTCCTGTGAAATTTTTAATAAAAAATAAAAACCTACTAAATTATTTGATTCCAAAAAAAAAAAATCATTTTTATACCATAAATGAATTTCTAATTACAATCACTCTCAAAGATTTGGGCAACACTCGGCTTTGTAGGTGAAATAAATCTGTGTATTTTCAGAAAATCTTTTCTGGAAAATATTAGAATGAGTAGTATTTACCTTACGATTTAAAAGCGGTTATTTTGATGTCGAAACAGACGATTTGCAACATTATTGGATGAAAACAACGTTTAAACTGAAAACCAACTTGCAGTAGCATAAATGTTATACAAGCTGCTGTCAATAAATGCTTAAATAAAATGGGAAAGATTCAAAAGGAAGGAGAATGGCTTTCAAATGAGTTGAAAGAAAAGGACATCGCAAACCGGTTCAATAAATGACTTTCATTGTTTTCTCGGTACAAAAAAAAATCGTTTCTTTATCAGCTGGTGATGATTGAAAAGTGGATCTATTTCGACAATCCAAAACGCAAAAACTCGTGAGTAGATCCTGGCCAACCATCAACATCACAGGTAAAACATAATATTCATGGAAAGAAGACCTTGCTATGTATTTGGTGGAATGAAAAGGTGTTATTTATTATAAGCTCTTGAAATCAGGTGAAACTGTTTAAGGTCAGCATTATCAACAACTACTCGATTTAAACCGTGCATTGAATCAAAAACGACCAACAGTTGCCTATAAACGAAGCAGTAATTTTCCAGCAAAACAACGCTTGACTGCTAAAGATAGGTTATTGTCACTTCGTTGGGAAATTTTAGTTGTTGAACACTTCAAAACATACGAAGAAGTTACCAAATGGATCGATGAATGGATTAAATCAAACCGATCAACTTCTTTCATCGTGGAATCCACTTATTGCCAGAAAGATGGAAATAAGTTGTAGCAAATGAATGATTTTTTAATTATTTTGACCATTTTCTCAAAATAAACGTGTTTTTTTGCAAAAAAAGGAGGAAATTAAGTTATTTAAAACTTTAAGAGTGCTTGTTATTGGGCGGTCAAGAGATAATACTCTATAGTTTAAGTGGAAATTGGAAAGTGACATAAACAAGATTCCAAATTCTCTGTTTGAAAAAAAAACTTGAACGGGATATTAAGCCCTATACAAACCCTTATTTGATCTATATAGCTGAACTTGCCTAAACCTCTGAGACTGCTTGGTAGTGGGCCATCAAGAGAAAATACTCAAAATATTAAGTGGAAAAAAGCCATTAACAAAATTCCAAATAATTCTTTAACGAATAACTGATTAATTTGATTTAGATTTAAATTTTCAGAGATACTTTTATGATCATTATGATGAAAGTGATTAATAACTTATACTAATAAAATAACTATAGCAATTCCACCAATTATACCATGAGGATTTCAGAGCTTTAATAATTTTATTTCATTTATAATTGAAGTATTTAGCAGTTTTTAATTGAAAATCTTGATTTTCAGAAATTGGAATTTTAAACATCCAGCGGCCGGGTAGTTTTGGAAATTGTGTTGTCTTGATTTTGTCCTCCTGATTTATAGGAACTTCAGTAAGGAAATTCATACTCTAAAAATAATTAGTGTCTTATCATTTTTATTTTGGTTATGGGTAACATTAATTGCGGTTCATTACAACGTTCATCACGAATCAAACTTCTATAACCTTGCAAATGCTACATTTATAATAAAAGTTTGTACTAAACTGGAGTTTTCAGATTGGGATTGGATACATTGGGATTCCAGAATGAAGAAACCAGGTGCGACATCTTATTTATCTTGATCATCATTTATTATCTATTATATTTAAAAAAATTGTATTCCTTAGATTACTGATAACAGTGATAAATAACTTAATTTTCAGAATATAACATAGTTCAGCATAGGATTAAATTTAAACTTAATTTTCAGAATAAGTTACAGTCAGAATCAACTCTCCAGGGTCAACAAGAAGTTATTAAGCTTGTAGTTTAGAAATTGTGCTGTCTTTGCTAACGATTTTACTAACTATCGACTGCATAGATGGCTGGAACCGGGTCGAGTCCCTAATACTAACATTCTCTTCCTATCCCTCGATTTTGTTAAAAGGGTGTACGGTGGATCCGGGAATCTTGCTAAGGCTTGGTCATACATCCGTATCAATCACTCAATGAGAAACCTTTACGTATGTAAGTGTATGTTTTTATTTTTTGTCAAAAACTTCACAGGCTCGGATAAACTCATGATAAAAATCCCAGTTATCGAATAGCTGTTTTCTTATAATTTCGACAGATTTGCGATAAGTCTACATACATATTGGTGTTTTTATATTTTTAGCAAGATGTTACAAAAATTGTTTAGAACTAAATTTATAGCCAATATGAAAATTGCAAAATATCAGAATGGGTGTCTTAAATCGCTAAATCAGGCATTAAAAATAGCTGCGGTACGATTTAATGATTTAAGCCTCTCAAGCAAATATTTGCCGTCTAAATAGCTGTTCAATATATAAATAGCGCCTGTTTTAAATCTCGGTTAGAACTTTTAGGACAAATGTTATAAAATACAAAGAAAACAATCTAACCACCAATTGAGCCATCCAAATATAAATTTTTCGTCTAGAAAGCTAATCAGGTTTTTTAAAGATATTTAGGCAGCATTTAACTGCCTAAACATCTGTTACTCTATATCTATAACATACTAGATGGTATGTAGGTGCAGAAATTATAAGTTATGATTTTGCCAGAAATATCTGTTTACATTTCAAGCAGAAATTTGCCGTCTAGGTAGTAGACATCAATTTTCTTCTTATAAAACTTTCAAAATGAAATTAGTATGCAAACACATAGAATTGAGGCCAATATATTTATTTTAATCGATCCACAAAATAGTTATTCAAGCTTTTATAAACAACTAAATTATCTCCCATTTTATGGAAAATAGAACATAAGTAATTAATACATGATGACACGAAAACGCAACACCGAGTTGTGTCGATTGTCGATCGACTCATCTCGTCAATCATAATTGGCGATTTCGAAAATGTAGTCAGCATTGGTTTCTATATAAACAAAGGGGACGAGTATTGTCAAATTCAATTGTTTGACAGTTCTGATCCCCCTTGTTCTATGATTAAATTTTGCTCATATTGTTTTCACCAGATGTCAGCTACTTTGTTGGAAATCGCGAATAAACCTTTTTCCTTAATTGTCAAACATAGTGAATCGTCAGAAATATCTGTAGGTGTTGCATAATATTGGAATCTTGTTTTCAGTGTTTTAACTAAATAAATTAAATTTTACATTAAATTTAACTTTAGAAACGCTTTTGCGGAATTGTGAAGTTGTTTCCCGAAATATAATTCATTAATTATTTTTCTACAACATTAATTTTTAGTTCGGACCACCTACGGATCGCCGATCTTACTTGTCAAATTTTTTTAGGGAAAAAGGTCAATAGAGGTGATTTTTACGAAAAAAATAAAATGCAATTTTTCTTTTCAATGATTTCTTTTTCAGTGTTACAACCAATTTTTAAGTAAAAAAGCTTACCAATTTTACGATTCAACGACATGTTTCCCTCAATTAAATAATACCTTGAAATCAAAAAATTCGCTATTACCTTGAAATCGAAAAATTATTTTCATTTGACCAACAATGATGAAATTGGAATTTCAAAACAGGATGCTCAAAGTAAGACCGCTTATAATGCTTAGGAAACAGTTTTCCCAGTGGGTTTTTTTTTCACAAGGATCTTTCAACTGACGAATCCCAGCCAGTGTGAGATTCGGGTACAACAAATTGGATCATAAGCAGTTCGAGTGGATATTGTTACGCTTTCGACTATTGTGGAAAACCAGCAGACGAATCAGGGTTAAGGACGCCTACTTTTTCGCGAAAATAAATCGTTTTTCTTTAAATTTTTGGTTTTATTTATATGTTCTTTACTTATTATTACCCTGTGATTGCAGTTTGAAAGTTTTTTTACAGGTATGTAGTTATTTTTTGGGCGTTAATGGGTTAACATACCATTTTTGGTGTCGTGCAGTCTTTTGCTCAATTAAAATATCATTTACTTTCTGGGGATGTCATTCCAGGCCTTCCGAATTTGGTTAAACATTTTTCCATGATTTCAGTAGTTATCTGGAATACGTCGACCCACAGCCCGTAGGGTTTTCTAAGGAATTGATGTTGTCTAAGGAACTAATATTATTTTATAATAAAACGTTCTTATCACTAAAGGTGTACATTTCGAATCATTGGCTAAAAAATCATTAATCTTAATCGCACAATTTCCAATTAATTTCAAGTTCCGCAACTTCGATTCTGTTTCCTCTACGTTTTGCGGAGATATGGTAATTTTTAGAAGAAATGTAATATGATAAACCAACCTACAGAGTTCATCGTTGATAGTTCAGCATAAAATGTCCAAGCTTGGTTCAATTTTATTTGACTTTTCTGAGAACGCGACGACGTGTCTTCAGGCATAGGGATTTTTCGGTTTCTGCTTTACTCGGGGAGCCGTTTCCTCAGAACTGAAAGAACGATTACTGTTTATTATTCTTGATTTTAACATAATGAAATGGTTGATTCCACATTTATTAGAAATCAAATTTACTGTTTCAGTGTATTACCGGTTCATTGGAAAAATTGAAGGTAATGAGATCGCAGACTCCCTAGCCAAGGCTGGTTCGCGATTAATATTAATCCAGCCTGAACCAACGGCTCCCTTAACTTTTAATAACGGTTAGAAGGCTATAAAAACTTCGCTTCCAAAGAGCTAAGGCTGAAGTGGTGTGCTACTTCTGATTGCCGTAAAGCGAAGCAATTTATTAGTGAGCCGGAATGAAGGTTTACTAAGTTTGCTTTATCTTTAAAAGAGACCAGGGGGTCTACTATGTATTCGTAAAAGAACGAAGGAAAACTTGAATATTGGTTTCATATTAAAATTACACTATCCGATCGGCTTTACTTTCTGATCCGAATACATAGTAGACCCCCAGCTCAGAATACTGGTCGGAATCCCTGGCCATGACTGTTTTAAAGATCATCTAAGTTTGTCTGGCGATTTTTACGAAAAAAAAAAAAAATTGAACAACGAATTTGCACGAAATTTTGTGTTTCCAATGGAATTACGGTTACGGAATCATTGAAAATGTTGCAGAAGTGTTTTGGGGAGTCTGCTCTATCGAAAACGCAAGTATTTGAGTTAGCATAAAGCATTCAGTGAGGGTCGTGAGGTCGTAGAAAATTTCCCTCATGTGAGTCGTCCATCCACCTCTGTTAACGACGATAATATCGAAAAAGTTAAGAAAATTGTGCTCGAAAATCATAGTGTTGTCATTAGAGAAATATCAGAGGCTCTTAACATCTCTTATGGATCGACTCAACACATTTTGGTTAACCACGATAATGCGCCGTTACATTCCAGCCTGATTGTGACTTTTACTTGTTTCCGAAACTCAAATATCCGCTCCGGGGAACGCACAATGAAGCGATTGAATCCATAAAAAGAAATTCGCTGAAGGAACTAAAGGCCATCTCGGCCGAAGCCTATCAGATGTGTATGGAAAAATGGATTAACCATTGGCCTGCTTGTATTGGCTCAAAAGAGCCTATTTTGAAGGCGATAATAAAGATGAGTATTAAAATACATAAAAATGTTGTTCTCTTTACCAGTCCGGATCAAATTTAATCAGATGGTATTTATTTTAAGTCTGTTATAGTACTGGAAACTCGGTGATTTAAAACCGATGATAATTTTGAATGCTGTTTTCTTAAGGTTCATACAAACGAAAACGACATTAAACAATCGTTTAATGTCTGTTTAATTTAAACATCATTCATACATATGGGCAATAATATTTGAGTTGAGAATAACAAAAAATATCAGGGTTGCGATTATGTAAGTAAGCATTACGAGATTCCGAGTTTT
The DNA here is from genome assembly GCA_963556165.1 of Tipula helvola. Taxonomy (NCBI): domain Eukaryota; kingdom Metazoa; phylum Arthropoda; class Insecta; order Diptera; family Tipulidae; genus Tipula; species Tipula helvola. The sequence continues at coordinate 177,497,934 of OY744481.1, read as the reverse complement.
TCGAAATTGCGACAAAACGCGATTATGTAATTGTAACTTGTTGTTTTACTCGTACAATTTTTTAAGTAGGACAGATAACTCGTTATAATTAAAAAGATTCGTTTTAAAGAAAAAAAACAGAATCTGTTTAAGTGTTTTTGTCGCAATTCGAGAAACTCGTAATGTTGACATAATTACACCCCAGTTATAGTGAAAATGACAATTCTACCTAGTCATTGGTATTTCTACCTAGTCGTTGGAAAAAATCAAGATTTGCAACCGAGCAAAAATTTTGCTCGACGGATTGATTTTATTGAGCGAATCGAACAACTAGATAGCAGGAAATCAATCGATTGCGTCACACATTATTTTTTGGTGCATCGAAAACTACATAACCATCGTCTGGTTGCCCCAATTTGCTCTCGACTCCCCGCAATGCGGGATTTCGAGGGTATGTAGCTCCACTACTTCTAGTGGGTGTTCTCAGACTTCAGCCCTCCAACATGTTGGAATAAATTAGACATTTACTGACGGAAAAAAACCTTTACCATAACATTTGCATAAATTATGTGCTGCATTACTCATACCGATATATATGCGGGTATTATTCAACTTGGGGGCCCGAAAAAAACCCTTTGGAAGCAAAGGAAGTAAATAAATGTTGAACAATCTAAAGAGCTGTGTACACCAAGCGCGGCGTTTTTTAATGGCATTTTGTATAAAAATTAAGAAACATTTGAATGGTTTTATAAAAATTATTTATATTTTTGCTCAAACTGTGATTTCCTATTAATAGATCAGCAAATTAGCGTATATTAAAATTTGCAGCCGAAGTGGTGTGCTTAGTATCTACATTTGAAAATAGAACGTCAATTTTTCAAATCGAAACTAGAAAATTCGATTCGTTCTTCGAATCAATTGAATAAAGGAGCCAGGAGGAACTTTCGCGCTCGGTTGTAAACTTTTGGATTTGCTTAACATTGCACTAGACCAGCTCGTTTGCCAGAAATTTTAGACAATAAAATACAACAAAGATGTGAAGCATGAAAATGAGACCGAAAAGAGCAAAAAAAACTACAGTTGGGTGCAAAAAATTCGCACATTGATAAATTTTCACCAAAATTTCAAAAATAGCAAAAAATCCAATGTTTGTTTAAATTTCTTAAATGCAGATTCAAAGTTTATTTCAACACCTATCCAGTGGTACCATTTTTGTACTTATACCGTGTCAACAAAGTGATTTTTGGAGTCAACATCTGAAGCATACGTTTTTTGTGAATTTATCAGCATGAAAATTAGTGGTAAAAATCGAATTAAAACATGGAAACCAGCAAAAAAACATTTTTATTAATCAAAAGTATTCCCTCCCCTAGCCCGAATGACAGCTTCCATTCGATGTTTCATCGATTTCAACAAAGTTTTCACCAAATCTTGAGGTATCGCTTCCCATTCCTCTGCGATCGCTTGTTGTAGATCCTGGAGACTCTTTGAAACAACATCTCTGGCTCGAACCCTTTTTTTCAGCTCGTCCCATAAATGTTCGATGGGATTGAGGTCCGGGCTTCGAGCTGGCCACTCCATAATTGGCACATCCACCTCTTGAAGGTACTGGTAAACCATACCAGCCGTATGTGGTCTCATATTATCCTGCATTAACATGAAGTTTTCACCAATAAAACGGAAGGTACGACGTATGTAGTCCTCGAGTACTTCCTCAATGCCACCATTGAGAAGTAAATCCTCTTGATCGACGGCCAGTATTCGCTCTGGAGATGAACACAAGATCTATAGTCACCTCCAAAGGCATGCCTCCCCAGAACATGCACGATCCACCCCTATATGAGACTCGTTCTTCAATGCAGCATTGTGCAAATCGCTCTCCTGGTCTTCTATACACTCTTCCTCGCCCATCGTTGCCATGTAAACACATCCTGCACTCGTCAGAGAATATGACTGTTCTCCATTGTTCTTCTGTTCAATCCAAATGCTCTCGAGCGAACTGAAGGCGGGCTCGCCGGTGGGCTGGGGTTAATTTCGATACGTTTGCTGGTCTGTGTGCAGTCAGATTACCTTCTTGAAATCGTCTTCTAACTGTCCACCGATTGACTTCGGATTCACGAACTTCTTGGAGCCGCTATCCCAGTTGAACCGCATTCAAACGACGATTTCGCAACGAAGTAGTCACAAGAAGCGGTCATCTCGCTGTGTTGTAGTACGAGGTCGGCCAGATCATTGTCGCCGTCTGAAGCCGCCAGTTTCTTGATATCTCTGCCACACTCGACGTAACGGAGAATCGGCTCAAATTTAGTTGTCGAGCCACTTCACTTTGGTTCTACCCCGCATCAATTAGTGCAACCACTTGAGCGGCTACCTCTGGTATGGTATTCATTGTCTTGTTTCGGATGAATACGTAATCGATGGAATTCCGTTCAGGACATGAATTTTGGTCGCAAAATTCCTCCTTGCCTCATGAGAATTTTGTATACGTACAAGGCGTATAACATACATTTTGTAATTGTGTGCTATCATATACGTTCTTTGGATTAGTGTATCGTTTTGTGACGGTAAGTATCAAAAATAAGCCAATCGGTTGAATCGGTTGAAATTTTTGGTGCTTATGCTCGCGTGTGAGAAAATCTCACTTGCTATGAAGCAGGAGAATTTACATTTGTGCGTTGTTCATTGTTCAACTATTTTTGTAGTTATATTAAAAAAAATGTATTTCTTTAGTTTTAACTTATTATGTCTGTTTATTAATTTTTTATTAATTTATAATAAATCGGTTTTTTATTATAAATTATTAAAAAATGAATAAATATCAAGTTAAACTAAAGAAATGATTTTTTTTATTTTGGGAATATAACGCAAATTAATTAATATTACGATAATTCGCAATATAGTTAATTGACCAATGAGAAAGTGTATAAAATGCATCTTATAAAATAATATTAACAATCTTTGGTAATAAATAATACAGAAATATTTTCCAAATAATTTTAATTTTAGTTTTATTTAAAATTGGGATGAATCCAACGAAAAATACTACAAATAATTAATGTAAAGTGTGATTTTTCAATATTGAGTGACTATCGAGTGACTCGATTCGATTTTATTATTAAAAGTTGCAAAAACGTGTTGTCTTCAAAATATGCTTTTTATACAATACATAAATATACAAAAGGATTAATACAATTTAAAATTATGTATTAATTTATTCACAAAAAAAAAATAGAAGAAAATAATTTTTACAACGCTACTAATCTCTACAAACACCAAAAAATGACTAAACGAAAAACTAAAAGAGCATAAAGAGCATGATGCATAAAACAGCATTCGAACACACACACAATAACCAATACTATCACGATTCGGTAATTCTCGCCTCACTGACTCATGAGGCGACCAAAATTCATGTCCTGGCTAAGCGTTGATATGTGAATGACAATTCCGAACGACCGAATTCAGAGTATGCTATTGTATTGTTTTTACTGAATTATTTTTAGAGGTTAATTGCTACCCATTATGCGTGTTTAGAAAGCCTACTGTATGCATTTTACTTTCGTAGAAGTTACATGTGATTATACTTTGAATCTGCATTTAAGAAAATTAAACAAACATTGGATTTTTTGATATTTTTGAAATTTTGGTGAAAATTTATCATTGTGTGAATTGTTTGCACCCAAGTGTACCACAGCTGACAGTCTGACACTGTATTAGACTATGCGAACAGTATTATAGAACAAGCACAGAATGATGAAGGTAAAAATTGTGATTTGAATATGTCTGTGACATCTACCTCCTCTTCGATAACACCATCAAAACGGCCAGGAACCCTAAACTTCAATATTTGGTCTAATAGATATGCAAGTTTTCAAAAATAAATCAAATGCATTTTTAAATACCCAAACCAACTAATTTTTGTGAATAATCAATGGAATTTTTTATTTGAAAATAAAACAAGTTTTTTTTACAGAAAAACATGTATAAGTAGCTATTCTAATTTAAAGGACATTTTCAACAATTAAATTTTGGAACATTTGAAACCGGGGTAAGATGTACGGCTTTAGGTTTAATAATCGCTTCCATTCAACTCTCAACTTGTTTTTAGATTGAGTTGACGTTACCATTCAATATGCCTAAAAAAGATACTCGTATTGTTAAATTATTTGACCAGGTTGATTGAAGCTATATTACCTCTTCGTTAAATATGACCAAGAAATTTGTTCTACAACTGAAAGCTATTGTATGAATAGATAAGTGCAAGGCATTGGGCCGCAAACAGTTTTAACACACCTCTAACAATTTTAAAGTTTTCTTTTATAAAGCATCCGTAGCAATAAGTCAAACTTATGTATTTGCAGCAAAAAATGGAAACAGGTCATTAAAAAAATTTTTGATTGCCACACAAAGTCACTTGTAAAACAACGAGGACTACGTATTGCATATACCTCTGAAACAGTATATGAACACGTCTGTCAATATATCAAACATGCGCGTTCCAAAAAAAAAAAAAAAAAATCTCAAAACCAACACGAAACAAAGTTCTGGAAATTTGTGAGATAGTCTCGTTGCTATAACACAAGAATCTTGTCTACAATCAATACAACAATGAAAATAATATAAGAAGAGTAGATATGTGTATATAACACAAAAATTATAAAGTTACAGTTCCGAGATTTTTATTTTATATAATTTTTTCTTTAAAATAAAGATTTTTTTTTATTTTTATTGTTGTTTTATTTCTGAATAATCATCATTGAGCAAAGAAGCTGATAAGAAATTCCATTTTTTATATTCAGAAGTAAGGAAGTATGAATGCAAAACGCTAAACATCCTGTCTGTTTCATCAAATCATATAAAAATAACGGTTTACTTACTATATCGTTTGGGTCCATCTTCTAAACAAAATGTAAGCGTTAAGTTAGCATCGTCTTCAAAAAACTCCGTTGCAAATGAATCCCACCAACAGTTATCACTTTCCTAAAATAAATAAAAGATTATGACAAATCGGCTAAATTATTTAATCTACATCGAGTTATAGATGGTTACCAACCTCAGTCCTTTGTTGCAGCCTTTTATTTAATTCATGCACCCGATATTCTGTTTGACTGAAGTATGATGTATGCCTTCGTGGTACATTCAACGATCTAGAAAATGCAAAAACGAAAATTAGTCTTCGATCTCTTTTTGTTGTTGTTCTAAACATTTTTTAAAGTGTTTATTTTTTTTATTCAATCGTTCTTCTTTAATTTGTTAGTGACCTCCTATATACCCATGTATTTCTCTTTTTTGTTTCGTTCTTCTTACCTCCTACAACAACAACAATAATAATAATACTCATACCCCAACAACACAACAGTAGCTTCACTCACATTCATTTTTATTGTTATTTTATATATTCATCCATTCATTCTCTTCGCTCTCATTCCTTCTCACAAAACAACACCACACACCGAAAAAAAACCAACCAAACCAATATTGTGCTGTGCTGCTCCCCAATCCCAAACCAAACCTCAGCGAAAGGGAACCCAAAAAAATAGACAATTTTTCTATTAGAACAAATCAAATTTTTTCTAATCACATCTTATCTGGAAAAAAATAAGAAGATCCACAAAAACAAAACATATATTATGTGTGTCGTCGATCATATACCTACAATAGAATATAAAGCATATACAATATACATATCTATTTTGAAACAATAACAAAATTGCATATGACATGCATTAAGCCTCCTTATATACTTCCAATTGCAAACAATCACAATAATTCGTTAGTACCTTTTCCCAACAATCAACAAAACCAAACAACCTACAGAAAATTACCTAGAAAATATTTCAGAATTGATTGAGTGTACGAACAGAAAAAAAACATCATCATATACATAATGTAGTATATAGCACTTACATACACACAATATTTCTTTCTCTTTTTTTATTTTACATACACTCCAGTGCTTTCATTATATATACATAATTGTACAATTTTATATATTTATTTTCTTCTTCACATTTTCCACACCAAACCAACAAAACCGTCGAAAAAAATGTATATAAATGAGGTTGCATGTATACGCATGAGTGTTTGTAATAAAAAAAACAAAAAAAATTATAAACATTTTATATAACATTATATACTTTAAAAATAGAATTAAGAAACCCTAATGCTAAAACGAGATATAATTAAATTACAAATACATCCCAAAATTTCGTGCATGTGTAGTATTATATATAAAATAAAAATGAATTACACAATGGTCGCTTTATATACACAAATTTTTTTTATATAATAGAATGAAATAGGGATATCATGAAACTGTGTACAAAGAAACGAGATAAAACGAAATATTATTATGACGCTCTTCGATTATATAAATACATATACTTCTATAATACTTCAAATCTACTACATTATAATCTTTTTCTATATATATTTACTTTTTACGACTACAATTTCAAAATTCATCAATAAAATCATTTTTGTAGCACTGTACCAGTGCTACAACAGAACGATACAACTAAAAATCCAACATCAAATATTTTTTTTACACATCAGCCAACTAACAAAAATAAAAACATTGATCAGTCATTTTTTTCGCACTACCTAGGTATACATTGTTGAGTAAAATATAAATAAATAAAATATTATTTAAAATAATAAAATAAAACTCCTCCCTCAAACCAACAACCCCCCCAAAAAAAACAATTGTTTTATAAATAAAAACTTCAAAATAACAAATTTTATGCAAAAAAAAAAAACTAGGTAAGGTAATAAATGGAGAAATTTGGAACTATGTACAAAGTACAACTACATTCTATGTACATCCCATTCACAACACTAATAGATAATCTTTGCTAATTAAATTAAATTGACATGTAAACATACTTAACATTTTTTTATATAACGTATGTAGTAACGGACATTATATAAAAAAACATATAATCACGTGGCTGAATAAAATATATACCTAAAATAACCAAAAAAATAGTAAACCACATTTTACTTAAGAAAAAAATCAAACAAAACAAAGAAGAAACCCAAAATGTGTGCGTACTGTACGTATTTAGAAAAATGTGGATTAGACAAGTATTCACATACTAAATTTTGCGCTAATCCAACTCAGACTCAATATATACAGTCTATTAGAATAAATCAAAACGGAATAAAAAAATGGTTTTTATATAGGTGGTACGACCTAAATACACGTGCTCATTTGCTTAATATGGAAATGCATGTTTCCTTGATTTATGGGGATCAAGTCAATTCAGAATTAAATACGAAGTGAAAGAAAATGAAATTCGGAATAGTTTATTTGTGTTAATTATTGATGCTTGTCTTTTTAATACTGGATAACTTGCATAAAAAAGAGCCAATCGCCAGCTAAATGACATTTCTTCTATTCTTTTTCAGTTAAATATTTAACTGAACAAAATTGGGCAGTCAAATATTTAACTCGCCAGTTACAACGTTCATGTAAAAAAAAAATAAAATTAGCTAACATTGAATTTGTACATAATACATACGAAACAAACTCAATTCCAAACTTCTTCTCCAATACAATTTCATAAAAAAATAACGTGCGGCAATTTTATTTAGGTACCTGGCTGGCGGTTGGCTCTACAACCGGGCGTAAGAGGTTCATTTGAATAATATACAATACAATATAATATTATTGTAGCAATTATTTGAAATATGTGGTATATGTACTTTATTCGGTTACCCATCCATCACTCCATCACTATTTTAAATGAAAGTACGTGTAATGATTTAAGTTTATGTGATGAACGACGGAGCACAGCAACAAAACGTTTCACTTTGTCACAGTTTAGGCTAAATTCGTTTAACACATCAATTCCCAAATAAATTTGAACATTTTTAATAAATTTGAGTGGAAGAAGATAACATTGGGCTTTATTTTTTTTTTTTTTTTTTTTTTTTAACTGGGTGCAGAGCGGACTTATTAACGGTCCTAGCTCCTTGTAACTGTCAGAGCTTCTGCACCCAATGCGCGATCCTGCAAGTAAAGATTAATAGCTACCTTAAATTTATTCATTTTATATTCCTTCGGAAATTTGAAATGTATTAGCGAATTCCACTTTTTTGATGTTCGGTATATAAATTCGCGCTTCATTTCTTCAGTTCGAGGTTTCGGGAGCTTCACCGTAAACCTATGTGCATTGGTTGTTCCTCTTGTTACTCTTGTTGTTGTAACGAATTGCTAAATATTGATCAGCTGCTGGAATCTATAATTTGTAATTGTTTTGACTTAGTGTGGCAACAATTCCATTTGTAATATTAAAATTTTGGTGAGAGTTGAATTTTTTAAAATTTGAGTCACGCATTTGACTTAGTGTGGCAACAATTCCATTTGTAATATTAAAATTTTGGTGAGAGTTGAATTTTTTAAAATTTGAGTCACGCATTATTTTTTATGATTTTTTTATGTTTAGTACAGGGCAAAAAATTAGGGCAATATCGCTTAACGAAGAAATTAAAGCACAAAAACAGGCTTATGATGTGTACAGTGAACTCGAGCGATGAGTGTACGATAGAGTTATATTGTATAATATACGTTTTGAAATATCAATTTTGAAATATCCTACTTTGTACTTTATGTCCTTTTGTACCGTATGGCGTTTTGATGTGTCGTTTTGATTTTTTGTTATTTTCGGTTTCTTTTCACTTAGGATTTTCATCCTTAATGTGTTAACGTACAAACGGGTGAACTATCCCTTTTTAGGGTCTATTTTTTTTATTCACACCGGGCAGTGCAGTGTAAATTTTTTCCTTATTTCTCAATAAAACACAATCGAAGCAGACAAGGAAAAATAATGAAGTACTTACATTCTATAATTACACTGTACCGTGTGAATAAAAAAATAAACCCTATTGACGATTGGAGTATCACGGATTCCAACTAGTTGAACATTTTTAAACTGAGCTACCTGATAATTTGACGTTCGAAATTATTGTAAACAATTCCAATTTTGAACGGCAAACAAAATTTTTACTTACCGGATTGCTAATAATTGTAAATAGGTAATTCCAATTTTGGACTATAAAAACAATTTTGAATTACCGCATTGCTAAATTTTATTTCGTCGCATTTGTGAGAAATGTCAGGTGCATCATTTTAACTTTTTTCCCTCGAGAGGCGCTTTCTCTACTTTTACAATCGTCAATAAGGTATCGTTCACCCTAATAATCCACTCTTATAATTATTGAAGATATGAATGGATGAAGGTGATATGCAACATTTTTTTAGTTTTTATTTTAAGAGAAATTTAAAGCGGATGAAGACTAAACTATACTAATAACAAGTAGTATTTTAAAACGGATCGTAGAAACTTTGGAACTCGTTTCTGTAAAATTATGAAAATGTTACATTATCATCTTCAACCACACATGTCTTCAATTCTTTCCTTTCATTTGCTAATGCTGTGTGTGATTGCTTTACACTTTGAGATATTAAAGCTTGAGGCACGAAAGTTCCGTTTCGTTTTCCATACGGCACCCTGGCAGTCTGGCACATTTTAGTGATACTTATTATATTTTTAACATGAATTTAATTTGGTATTATCTTTATTTTTTATTTTTTTATTCACTCACAATAAATATTCTTTACTACAAACGTCAAAATTAATATATTGAGGTTTTGGTTTGAGTTGGTTGTTTGGCGTTTATTGGAAGGGAAGGGGAGGGGCGGGGGGGGGGGGGGGGGGCGGGAGGGGGCGGGGGGGGGCAAAGTTGAATAGATTAATCTACCAGCTCCATAATCTTCCAGTAGGGTGCACACATGTGAGCTGTTCTGGTCATGTATTAGGCAGCTGCTTGATGGGTGCAATTGTGTAAAGGATACCTATTCACAATTCGCAAGAGTACGTGCTGCCTCCTCGTGGCAACCACTGGTAACTGATGCCATTTGGCACATTATTGCAATTTGACACAAACTAAAGTACGGCGCTAAAGGCAAACATTTTGACAAAAAACCCTAATCTAAGGTGAAACAGCATATGCCGATGGATGAATGGCTGATAAGGTCTGTCGAGTAAATTATAGAAACGATTTTACCTTTATATAAATCGAAAACGCAAAAATATTTTATCTTTATTTTTTGTTTTTTGAAAAGTACAGTTTTTTTCAAACAAAGTAGTTATTTTCGTTTGTTTGTGACACAAGTAAAAATGGAATATCAAAGAGAAGTTGTTCGAGTAAAAATAGTGCATGAATGGTAGAAAAATAAGCAAACTTCGTATTCCGTGATCGCAAAAATTTGCAACATAACAAAATCAAATGTCTGCAAGATGAAAAATCGATTTCTCAATGAAGACACAGTAAAATCCGAACGCGAAACAAGAAGTTAGAATTAAACGTTTTAAAGACATCAAAAAAATATTCCCTCTAAGTCAGTTCGGGATATTGCAAAGAAACATAGAAAAACAAAATATATGAAGAGAAAGAATGCCTCACGCTATGCCTCGGAGCGTCTGCTGATGGCAAATTAATGCCTATATTTACATTGTTTCCATATAAAACGATCCCACAACATATACTTGCAAAATATCCAAAAAAAAATGGGCAATCGGTAGGTCCGATAGTGGATGGATGACATGTCAAACGTTTTACGAATATGTCACAAATGTTTTTCACCCATTCCTGATAAAAGAAAATATCAAGAAACCAATAGTTTTATTTTGGACAGCCATTCATCTCATTTATCTTTACCTTTGAGTGAATTTTGCAGAGATAACGGAATCATTTTAACAGCTCTATTACCAAATTCAACCCACCTATTGCAGCCCATGGATGTAGCTGTTTTCCACAGTATCAAGAGTTCTTGGAGAAAAAAAGTATATTCTTGGAGAATGGAAAACGATGGACGTCGTTTAAAACGTGAAGAGTTTGACCCACTACTTGAAGGTTGTATTGAATCAACACTCAAACCGGAAGTAATCCAAAATGGATTTCGTTCATGTGGATTATTTCCGTTCGACGCAAACACGCTAGATTATGCAAAAATGTTAAAGTCTACGGCAAACGAAGGTTCGGATGCTAACACCTCCACTAATGCAGATAACTATGGGCAACCACCATTAAACCAAGGGAACTTATACGAATTTGCAAACTTATTAGATAAAAGGTTAGGAAATGTCAAATTAAATGCATTTTTGAATTGTGGTGATGAATGGGTAGGAGATATAAAAGATGAGAATTTATATTACTTCTGGAAAAGCGTTAAAACTGATTTGGATAATAATACCGAGAATGTCACAGTTATCGATCTAGAAGTACAAGAGAATGGAAGCCTAGTCATTTCAACTCCGTACGCGAACAAAACCATACTCGAATCGAATAATGGTTCCACAATAGAAAACTGTATAATTGTAGATGAATTATTGGACGAAAATGACACACCAGATCTTCTAGAAAACAATGAGGACAATACGAACAGGAAAGAGTCAATAATTGTTAAAAACAGTCCAAGAGTTGCACCGTCTTCTTCAAGAGATCTGAAAACCACAGTTGTATCCGTATCCAGTCAAATAGCTGAGGAAAACATACAAGCGAGTGGTTCGAAAGCATCAGAATTTCCAACTCCATTTAAAAATGCATTTTTTTGGCCACAAACTTCAACATCAAATGATGTAAAGAAACGAATTAAAAAAAAAATTAACTCCGACAGTGGCAACAGCCGATGAATACATCGAATATCAAAGACGTATCGAAGATGAAAAACGGTCAAAACTGGAAAAGATTGAATTGAAAAAGAAAACCAAAGAGGCTAAAGGAAATATCAACCAGAAAGGAAATAAGATATCCCCTAAAATATCTAGTGAATCCACACTTTCTATATTAGTGGGAGAGTATGTAGTCATTACATATGAGGGGCAACATTTTCCCGGAATTGTGACAAACGTGGTTAATGAGGAGCCAATTAAATACGAAGTGAAAACAATGATTATGAGCGGGATTAATTGGCGTTGGCCTGATCAAGATGATATCTTAATGTATGATGCCACAGATATATTAAAAAAAATAAACCCTCCTATAATGCTAAATAATCGAGGAGTCTATGTCATTAAAGATTTCGACATGTGATTTATTTCAAGAAATTTTGAGATTTGAAATATTTATTTACCTAATTATACATATATTTTATTTTTGTTTTACTTGAATTATTTAAATATTTATTAATCGTTAATAAAGGCTGAATTTATTTGAACACTAATTTTTTATTCCATTTTTATCTTTTTACTATAGGTACACGTGCTCACAGTTAATATAATTACAACGCACGGAATAATGTACATACTAGCACGGAATTAGTTGAAATGACAAAATTTTAGCACGGAATTACATACAAATCAGCGCTAACTAATTAATCAATAAATATTATAAAAATCAATTTATTGTAAATAAATCATATGTTAATATGAAAGTTAACGCTTTATTACATTTTTTATTAACATTGTCATCTCATGGATATTTTGAATTCCACAAACTAAAAAATCAACTTAAAATTTCAAAACCCTTAATAGTACGGAATATGGTACAGTTACGTTACAGTTGTTTAAATTTTAAAATGGTTTCCTTACTTTACGCGACAGAAATTAGGTTAATCAGTCCTAAGTATGCGGACTCTGGATACCAGGCACCCTCCAGTATTATTTAGCCTTCCTGTGGTAAAGCTGGGTGACCTAAAGGCGACTTTCCATTCCCAGCAACTCGTAAGGGTAAAATGAAACGGAAGACGGGGCTGGGGTAGGAATGTGCGGGAGTGGGAGCGCCCTCTCGAAGTCCTTGGATACCAATGCTACCGTCTTTCTAGCAGAACTACATGCTGCAGTAAACATCTAGGAGGGAGAGCAATAAGCCCAGATAGTATCACGTGCCGGCCGGCAGTATTATCAGGTTCATTGGGCCTATTTTCACGTGCATATTTTCATCACTTTTTCCTCCTTTGTATGGCATTGTTGAGATGCCGATAATGAAATTACATCCTGCAGTCACTTTTCTCCTTTTTTTATATTATCGTTATGAAGAAACATGTAACCATAAATATGTACATATCTTATAGCTATCATTCACCCCTGAGCAATTCGTGTCATAAACCATAATACCATAAAAATCGAAATTGATGAGATTGCAAGCCATAAACTACAGCCCTAAAGTACAATTGATAACAATATTTTAATTACAAAAAATTAAAATAGTTTAAAATTTAATTGAACGAGTTAACTCGGGCCTATGCATTTCAGCAAGTAACATCCGAACGAGTTAACTCGTTCCTAATTTCCTATGCGTTAAGTGGTTAAGCAGGGTCCAAGTACAAAATATCTTTTTGGTCGCAGTGCAAGGTGGTTGAACGCCCACATGGCCCTTCAATAACAATAATAATAATATGGTTTGAGTTTTTATTGAAATTTTATCAACCCTTTCGTTCCGTTTTCGATGTTTTCGGTTTTCCATCCGTTTTGACACATCTTACTTACAAGGCGAAACAAACGAAACCCATGTGCCCTCAAGCTTAAGGATGAAATTCCTAAGCGGAAACCCAACCAAAAAAAAAATTCAACACGATCCATTTCAAAACGACATACGGTACAAAGTAGGATATTTCAAAACGACAATTAATTTTTAAACAAAGTTCTAAATTAGGATGGGTTTGGCTTAACCGTTTATAATAAAATTTGACATTGGCTTCAATGATTTTTGATAAAGTTCCAAAATAAGGCCAACTAGAACGCAACCCGGATGTGTTTCTTAACCATTTATACTGATATTTAATGTTTGACGGAATACGTGACGGATTAATAACAATTTATTTTGAAATGCAGGCAAGTTCCAAGTCTCTTCTCGATTATAATACTAATTATGAAGCAAAGTTCTGTTAAGCGAAGAAAAATTATATTAGGTGAAGGAAAACAAGTAAATTAAAATTTTATTACGTTAAATAAAATTACGCTACGTTAAAGAAGAAATAAGGAAATTTGTATTAAGTGGTGTAAAATTAATTTAAATGAAGGAAATACATAGTATATTGTATAACAAGTGAAGAAAACGAGTCATTGCAATACGAAAGTGAAATTTGCAGCCTGAGCGATAGCGAGGGCTGCAATCACTTGAGTATTGCAATGACTCATTTTCACACGAGTTATACACGCTATTTTTTCTACGATACAATATCCCTGTAACATTTATAAATAAGTAGAAACATAAAAAATTACAAACTTGTACGGATCAACACAAATTTATTAAACCATTAAAACATTTGGGTTTTCACAAATCGTGTAGCAATATTAAGAAATCGTTGTGTAATGAGAATATTTCCACACGATTTTAGTATACGACGCAAAGGCTCCTTTTCTTATATAATTTAAATTCAAAAATCATCATCGAAAGTATAGGTTACTGCACTATCGTAGAAAAATTATATTAAGTGAATGAATTTCAAACACAATCAAGAAATATCCTATTTTTCCATATTCCAGAACATCATTTTATTTAATCATAGTTACATTGAAAATATCGAAATTTATATTAATCGGTTAAAAAATGGACCATACAAAATGGCCTTATTCTTCAACTTTATATAACCGAAATTTAAGAATCCCATTTAACTGGCCATTTTCTAGAACTACATGAAGGAAAATGAATATTTTTGAAATAGTATACCTTATGTCGTTTTGAAATATACTTTTGTGTATCTTATATCGTTTTGACCCGTATGTCATTTTGAAATATGTATTGTTGAGATATGCGTTCTTCAACGGATCTTGGTCTAGAGTCTAGGGAATTATTCAACTCATTGTTTTGACAGTTATTTTTGATCGCAGTGAGATATAAAAGGTTTATTAAAATAACACATTCTACTGTGATCAAAAATAGTAAGACTTTTTCATTTAAACGCGCGAGCTATACAACAGATAGTACTTTCTAAGGTTGGTAGCACCATAAGCCTATCAGACATGTGTGTCAAATTTCGCGTCAATATCTTTAGTACTAGTTAAAGAGATACGCTTGTTCACTTTCATCTAAAAAAGTGCATTTCTCGATTTTTTTAAAAAGTTCAGCGAAGAAATTGCATCAAATTTTGCTTCAAAAATGGAATTTTGGCTTCTAAAAAAGGTTTTTGGCGACAATGCCATTGTCCAGAGCGAGTGTTTGTGATTTCTATAAGTTGTTTGAAAAAGGCAGAAAACGCATTGACGATGAACGTTTTTGCTGACCTTCGACGTCTACCGATTACAACACGTCAAGGAAGTCAAGGATTCTCAGTAGAATTTCTAAGATAAATCACATTTTACTTTAGGGAGTGTCATTCAGAAGCCAGCTTTATCTTTGTAATAGGGTTTCTCAAACGGGATCCTGGGGTCCCGTTTTCCCGGGATCCCTGGGGTAAAACTGATAGCAGGATATTCCGGGATATAAGTAATATATCCCGGGAATCCAATTTTTTTATTTTTTGTTTACCAAAAAATATATCCCATGTCATGAATATGTCATGTGTTTGTGATGTCCTTTATAAAAAGTCAACGCCCTCAGAGACAACATGTATTGAAAGTGACGGTTTGCAGTTTCAAGATTCAGATGAAAAAGTTAGTGAAGATGATGAGTATTGACGATTTATAAAATCGCGTAAATATTTCGCAAATGATTTAAAAGATTCGAAAAGTAGTTCAAATGTTCCGTAATTCATCTTTTAAAAATGAAATCTTACAGAAGTATGTAAAATTAATATTCCATAAGGGACTTAAGCTGATATTGGATGTGAAAGCAAGTTGGAACAGTCTTGTTGCGATGCTAGAGAGATTCCTTGAATTAAAAACATGTATATTAAAGGCAATGATCAATTTAAAAGAATCTCTCGATATTTCCGATGAGGAATATGTAGTAATGAAGGCAATAATAACGTCGTTGCAACCAATAAAAATTGAAATAGAAAGGCTTGGAAGAATTAAAGCTACTTTACTCATATTTATCTTCAACGACTTAGCTAAGGAGCAAAATTGGTTTTCTACTAAAATGCTTCAATCTGTGCAGCAAAGAATTGAAGAACGTAGAAATAAAAATTTAGTTGGCTCACTAAAATTTTTAAATAGCTTGCCAAATTATAATTATGAATCTCGAAGATATTAATTCCAAATTGGTCTTGCTCTTCAAGTATGTATTACATGCAACAGTTAAAAGATTTTTCACTAGGCTACATTAAGGATGCTAGTGATACTTCGGCATATGTTCAAGTAATAGATGAGAGTCGTGGTAATGAAGACGACATTTCATTGATACCTCAGCCAGTTGCATCTACATCATTTATCGAAGTTGGTTTGTAATGTCAAACGAGTGGAAAGGGAAACATCAATCCTAGGTAACCAAAATGGAAATTAATATTTTCAGGCCACTGGAAAGCGTACTGAAAATGTAAATAATATATATTAAGCATTAATCGCCATCAAGCCAACATCGATTGAATCGGAAACAGCGTTTTCGGCGGCGGGACTGTTTATCACAAAAATTCGTTCTAAATTAAGTGATAAATCAATTGATAATTTGTGCTTTTTGAAACATTTCTTTAATTCAAAAAATAATTTAGATTTTTTGTGCTAATGTTATGAAATTCGAATTGTAATTTTTACTTGTTTTATTTGTTATGTTTTCAGAATTATATTTTATTAATTTGTTATTTTGCATTGAAGTTACATACGTAAATACGTATTTGATTTAATGCTTTAAAATAATAATATTTTTCCTCTGGATCCCGGGAAATCACGGGATGAAATAATATTTTACGGGAAATGAGAAACCCTACTTTGGAAGGAGGTATCGATTGAGTAGAAGTGGCTTGAAATGTATTTAATATTATCCGTAAAGCACTAGATATTATCAATAAAACAAGCATAAACTAAGAACAATGGCATCAATAGGCGGTAGCCTTTGAAGCAAAAAAAGATTCGAGAAAACATTAAAAGACTTATTTATAATGGAACATCAGAATTTTTAACCAATAAACCCGGCGATTTAAGAGAACGTCTTTTTCAAAATTATGTAAAGTATGTAGATATCCAAAGCCATACAACATTTTATCTTTCAGCATTGTTAGTGTAAATATTAGGACCCCACGTTGTTGTAATTTTTATATAAAAACCGGTGTGAGTGAACTTTTAGAAAAATATGTGTATATAAAGGCCAGTATATAATACTTACCGTTATACAAAATGTTTGGTGCATCGTTTGCCAAATTGGATTGGCCGAAAGGAGGGGTCATTTGCTATCTCTTAAGCCCCAATAACTCATTTTTGGTCCTACGGATTTCTTTTCAGTAACTCTTAAACTATTTGAAATCTATAGTAAAAACTTAAAACTCAACTTAACATTGTAATAAAAAAAAAACTAAGAGTGATCATGATCTTCGCACTTTTTATTAAGTTCTCTAGTCTTACCCCTTTCCAACACTAGGCAATATGCCATAAAAACCATTTCAAATACTTAAGAAAACATCCAAATTCCACACACAAGTATTCGTACAAATTTTATTGAACCATGTTTCAATACTTTGTGTGGTAGCCTTTTGCTTCAATAATGGGTTTAAGCCGTCTAGGCATTGATTCTGCCAACTTATTAAGAAAGCAAATGTCGATATTTTCTCATTCTTCCAATAATTTTTCTTTAAACATTTATTTATTTGTTATTTAATATTTGCGGATTCTTATTTCTAATTGAGCCCATACATTCTCAATGATATTAATATCTATCTGGAGACTGCGGAAAAGAAAGATAGAAATATTAATATTACCTGCAGCTGCAGTATGTTTCGGATCATTATCTTGTTGGAAGTAATACCCGTCCAGAAGGTCCAATTTTTCAACCGTCGGCATTAAATTCCTTTTCAAAATTTCCAAGTAATGGAACCGGTTCATAGTTGCAACACTGCCCCACACCATTTCGCTACCATCTCCGTGTTTAACAGTTGATTGCAAATTTTATTTTCTGAGCTCAGTACATATTTGGTTTTCGCCAAACCATTTGGTGTTTATCTGAGCCGTACAGCATAAATTTGGACTCATCCGTAAAAATTACTGTTCCTAAAAATTTAATGGTTCGTTTCGTTTTTCTTTCGTCCCATCATTTCAATTTTGTTTTATGTGGTTTGTCATGGCTGGTTTCCACTTTCATATTTTTCTCTTGACAAAAAATAAATGACATTCGGCTCATGACATTTCTTGTACAACTGTCAACTACTAACATAAAGAATATAACTAATTTCTCTTTTTGAGAATAAGAAAAAATTTTGATTTGGTCCTTTTTCTAATATAATTTTTGACAAATTATATTCATATTCCACAAATTATTTATGTTTTTATTTAATAATGTAATTTTTATTTTATGTTCACCTAAAATTTATTAAAAGGCTAAAATTTTCTCAAAAACATGAAAATTTAATTTTAGTTGCCAAAATATGCAACATTAAATCACAAAAAATTGAGTATAAAATACAAATTATGCTCAATTGGCACAACGGCATGACAAGAATATTGAATATTCTGATATTTTCCTCTCTTGACAAAATTTCAATCCACACGCTAAAAAAATATTTTTGTATATGTATGTATTTTGTAAAATGTACTAAAAATGGTCAAGGTACGTAAGTGGAGACCAGCCATTACTGTTTCGAATTCAATTAAAACTGCGCCGAAATCTAACCATAAACTGATTCAAGCAGAGCCGATTCAGACGTGTTTTCTTGCATCAGTTTCTTTCCTCGTTTCTTTACCCCTCTCTCTATAAACTGATTTCGAAGGTCATATTTTTGTGATTCTTTTTCAACAAATTTTTTTTGTGATTCTTGTGTTTCTCTGCACTAATACAAACAAAAAGTTATATAAAATTTCCGAAGGTCATATTTTTATTTCTATACCAAGTTTGCGACGAGAAATATTTTACACATACATAGACGAATAATTCAAAAGAATCACGTTTCAAGAAAACGCATGTAAATGCAAATTGGTTTTTTGAAAGCAGAGAAACGTAATGCAAGAAAACATGTGTAAATTGGCTCAATGTTTTGTTTTTGTTTAAACAGAAAATTTAACTGTAAGAACGAATATTACATTTTTATGAATACGAATGTAAATTTTACGAATACTGTTGTGTGTGTAATTAGGACGTTTTCTTAATTTTTTTATATTTTTAGTTGTAAATTATGGAATTTTTTGCTTTTTCCGGATTGTACGTCCTTGTCATAAGCCAAATATTTGAAAATATGTATACATATGTATGTGATATTTTTGAAATTAATACCTAAAAAATCGTCTTTTCCATAACGTCCCTCTAGTAATGAAACAGCGTATAAGAAAAATAGTAATTTTAAAATAATTCGTATTTAAATACATATTTATTGAAAAAACTTTTTGAAATAAAATCTTTTATTTTATAGAAAATTTAATTTTCTATGAAATAAAAGATTTTATTTTAAAATTTTTTTTCAAAAAACATTTTAATGCGAATTATTTTAAAACTACTATTTTTCTTATACGCTGTTTAATTACTATAGGGACGATAATTTAAAGTTTGTACGAATACTTTTTGGACCACCGAACCTACAACGAATATTCGCCTTTTAACCGCCGCTTGTGGCGCTTCAGTCTAAATGATCCAAAGGTGACAACAATTAATTTATATGTCAAACTGCATAGGAAAATGGGTCCAATGTAAGTAATAATGTTAATTTATTATTATTTTACAACAATTGTAGCAGAAAAAACATTATATGTAGTTGGTTACATTAAAATTCTACTGCATCCATTCCAAAAAAATCAAGCATAAAATCATAAACACTTACACACGTGTTTAAGTTTGGCTATATTTTGGGAAAATCGCGATGGATGAATTTTTTTTTTTGTTACAATTTCATTTCATTTGTTATTGAATTTGTGGTGGTCATACAAAACGATGAATTGAGCAAATACACATGCCAGACAATACAATTGAATGTGGCATTCAAGGACTGAATTGTAAGTGTTTGTTTATAGTTAACATGTTAGTATCAAAATTACTTATAATGTAAGTGGTCCGCTACAATTATTCGGTAATTTTTTTAAAAATATTTAATAATTTGCCTTCACCAAAAAAACAACTTTGGGAACAATTAGTGTGTTTTGTTTATTACAACACGTTCGACATTCTGGTGCTGAACAAATGTTATTACTTATTACATACTTTTATTAGCTTGTCCAAGTTTCAAATAAATTTAATCACTTGAAATAATATTTTCCAATAAACGTCAAAATGATGTCAGATCTCAGATGTCATATCGTCGCTTCCAATTAAGAGTATTACATCTGCAAATCATTAATTTTTTTGGAGGGGCGTGTCAAGTTTTTAAAGTTAAATTTGGCCTAATTTTTTTAAATAAATTCTTGCCACACTTTTTGGAAAAGACTTTATTTAAAAAAAAATTAGGTCGAAATTAGCATTAACAATTTTAAGGCCTCTCCGGAAAATTAGTGATTTGCAGATGTAATACTCTTAATTGGAAGCGACGATATACTTGGCTTTGAAAGGCGAATAACATTAGTGACAAAGCATGTTGGTTCGAAACTGAGGGTTATGGGACGTTGTTTTAAAAGAATCTGAAAAAAATGTAGACCTGTGTTTCAGTGAATTCTTCTATCATAAAACCATTCATTCTTTTTTCCTTCATAGTTTTGTGTTTTCTCTTATATCATTTTTTTGTTATTATATCCCTCTCAAACGCCTTGTACAATATATTGTACATCAACTTTCATCGCTTCGACCAACCGTAATTTTTAATTTTTGTCTCATTTCTCTTGTTCGATCGTTCTCTTATGTATTTATGTTCACACTACAGTTTTATGAGCAATGCCATATCATAGCAGTGCATAATTTTGTTCTGGAAAACATTTTTAAAATTAAGAGTCGTTCAAAATCGTATGAGTTTTTGGAATTCTTGCGTTTTTAAAGGATTATTACGGTTATTTGTAGTTGCTGGCTTATTACAAAAAATTGATATAATATGAATTCGAATATGGAGATTTCGAATTTGAAATAATACGTAAAAGGGTATAACTCGAGTTATTCACTTATGACATATTGCCACAGAATTGTGCTACGTATTTTATTTTTGGAAGAAAGTCAATTTTAAATGGCGTTTGAAATTCTTGGTGGTATTTAAATACAACAACAAGGGGCTTTATGATATTTAAAAAATCTATCGAAGACAAGATATTATACTGGTTTTGACCATCTTTGTATATTTTATTTGTGGTATTATTCAAAAATATTCATTTTAATTCAACTAGTTTATTTTTAAATTTTAAAAAATAATAAACAATCGGGTTTTCAGTATCAGTGGAATCCTTGGCGTATCAGTGATGCATGTTCACACGAATCAGAGATCTATCCAAGCCGTATCGTTTCAATGATTAACTGATTCAATAAAATTTGATTTATTTCTCTATGTAAGTGTTGGTCGAATTAATATGAAACCAGGAATAATTTTTACAAAGAAGCATAGTTCCTTGGTCTGGAAAACTCATTGCACATGTCGAGGATTAGATCACCAATTGTCTTGCAGTTCTCGATTATTATTGAATCCTGGAAACAAACTTCCATTATTGATTTTGTAACGAAATAAATTACAAATTTCAAGTTTTATTTGGTTTCATCAGCCTAAATGACTTAGCAAGAAACAAGAATGTCTGTTTCCGCACCGAATAACATAAAATAATTACGAATGTGATTGGTGGGAAAATTTCTTTGGTCTAACTCTGCTTGGAAACCTCCTAAATGTAGCCCATATGTACTTAGGTGTTACCCACGACAGATAATAGGTTGGTCTTTGTTTAGATGGAGATACAACACGTAAAAAGGAAATTTTAATCAGCTTGCGAAATTGTTTGGTTGTTTTACGATCTTCATGGCGGATATTTTTCGTTTTTAGTTTCCCCCACCATTGTTAACCATAGATCTCCCTAAAGTTCCTACATTTTTGTAGTGATTTTCGTATTGGTAATTGATTTTTAAGTGGGCGCCATAGAGCATAATTATAAAAAAATTATTTGTCATAGATAAATATCGCAAATTTATTATTGGACAAATAATTCAAATTTTTACAATTTATAGAAAGTAGAATTTGTTATTAATTCTATAGTTAGTTTGTTGTAGGATAACAACGAAATAAGCAGCAGCAGCAGCTTATTGGCCAATATTTCATACCAATTTCGGTCTTTGGATAGTGTAGTTTTAAAAGTCGAAAACCAATTAAGTAATTTGGTCAAAAAAAAAAAATAATAATAATAAAAATTACATAAATCTATTTACGTAGGTATTTACATAGATAGTGATAGTTACGTTTTTTTTTGTAATAGCAAACTTAGTTTTCTTTGTGAGAAAAGTGATAGAGTAGTTTGTTGTGTGCGCAATCGAAAAAAAACAATTATAGAACTCGTATACGTGTTGACAGAAAAATTAAAACGAATCGTGGAAATTTTTTTTGTTTGTGCTCTAAAATGTTTAGGTTTAACCTTCGAAAGCAAATCGAAGCAGTCATCAGCAGCCCAGAGCGCTCCAGTGTCTGTTGGTAAGTTTTGTTTTGTATTATACATACTTATACACACAGACTATTAAGTACTAGGCATTTTTGAATTATTGCATTTTGAATAGTTCCAATAATGTATTATCCATAGAAAAAATAATTTTATATCAAGGGTCATCCTCCTGCATAATCTACATGCTATACAAAAAGAACACTATCTTCATACTTCACTGTGTCATTTTTATATCGTAAAGGCATTGGGCATTGCCCTTTGCAAAATGGCAAACCGCCAAATCCAATGTTTGGCAAAATTGTTCCTTAACCAATATCAAAATTATTAAAAACTGGTTGAAATCTACAATTTAGAAAATTCTTATTAGAAAATTTTATTAACCCTTGTGTCAACACGAGAATAAAACGACTTTTCACCAACACGATAAACCCTTGGTGTGTTTGAATTTAATCAAGAGTTTAGCATCAAAGAATGATAAACACTAAATATAGAAACGATATCATAATGAAAAATGTCATTGTATCTTTATTATAAAAAAACTTCATTCAGTTACAAAAAAAATCAAAAACACACCCGGGTATGTCGTGTTGACACAAGGGTTAAACCTAATTTAATTTCATTCAAAAAATCCCAATTTTAAATTTTGCCGGCCGTCAAGTTAAAATCCAACCGTCAAAATATAAAATTAGGCTTTTTTCAATGAAATTAAATCATTTTCAATAAAAAAAATTTGAGAATAATGTGGTACTTATACTGCCATAATATAGATATTCACCTTAACTACATTTTTGGCCAAATTGAGTTTTGGATACCAATCGATAGCTCATAACAAACTTTATCTTAAACATTAAAAAAAAACTAATTTAAACTAAAATCAGAAACGAGTAATAAGGAAAATAGTTTTCATTTTAAAGAATAATACACTGGTTTAAAACTTTAACATCGATTTTCTCAAAAATCAAGTTTTGTAGATAATAGGCCCGATTCTGCCTTCCAAAATTTTATGTTATGTTATGTTATTTTTGTTTTTTCAATACAAATTCATATAGGAAGCGGGGAAATAAAATAACATAACATGAATTTTACCGTTCCAGAATCGGGCCCATTGGGCCCGATTCTGGAACGTGGAACGATAAAATCTATGTTATGTTATTTTATTTCCCCGCTTCCTATATGAATTTGTATTGAAAAAACAAAAATAAAATAACAACATAAAGTTGTTGAACGCAGAATCGGGCCCATTTAATAGTTTAAAAATGAGGATCGGAGAGAGAGAGAGAGAAAAAATGTGTGTATACAAAATTATTGTATGAGGGAGTTCAACATAGTAATGTTGAAAATAATGAAATGTCAAAAAAATAAAACCGTAGCTCAATTTTTTTCTAGCAGTTAATCGAGCAGTTGTAGCAGAAAATAATTCAATTTTGATTCTTTTTTTTGACATTTTATGTTTGACGACATCAAAAATTATTTTGGTTATGTTTCAATTATAAATATTTGTGTGTATGGCAATTTGTTTGAGCCAAATTTATTTATTATTTATGATGGTATATCTCTAATAATTGTGCGAATCGAGAATATAACAACTAAGTATAAGTATACAAAAGAAAAAAAAATATAACAACCAAGATTGCGACCATACACACCAAAATATTTGTAATTGTTTTTCCAACAAATTATCCTGACCAAAACAAATAATACTGACCAACTAAATTCTTATTGACGATTGGCAAAGTTGAAAAAGCGCCTTAAGTGGACAAAAATGGATGTGATTCCAAACAACAAAATAAAGTGTTTGGAAATAGTGTTTATTTAATTTAAATTTTTATACATACATATATTAAAATTGTAACGACAGGAAATCTATGATAATAAATCTAATATGTAGTTTAAAGTGTGATTTTTGTATATTTGATGATTAAATTGATATAATTTTATAGATTTAAATGTCAGAAAGTGCTTATAAACCTGGCCTAATAAAGTTTAGAAAATGTTAAATGATCCATTTATAGTGAATTTACCATTTAAGGCTGAAACACACCAAGAGCAGCACGACATGTCCCAAACAATCCACACTATCGGCTGCTTGTATTCATTTACACCGAGCAGCGCGCAGTAGATTTTTTTTTTTACGTTAAACAAAATTGTTTTTTGTATTATACGAGAATTAAATGTTATATTTTGTGAAGAAAGTTTATTTTCAAAATATTTTATTTCAAACCAAATAGGTACAGGCGAAAATAACAGAAACGAAACAATACGTCATATTTATTGAGGTTATGTTTAGCAGCAAAGAGCATTCATTTTTTGCTGCTAGGTGTGGAACCTGTTGACGCGACAGCAGAACCAACTTCATTTAACACATTTTTTTAATTGGAAATTTTCTATTAAAAATTTAAAATTGAATGTTTTCTCCAAAAATGCTTATATTTACGCTCAAACTACGATTTGAATTTGTTAAATAGGTAAATTAGCTAATATTTAAATCTGCTGCTCGCTTCCGCTGCTCGGTGTGTTTCATGCTTTTATTTCTGTAATTTTTACGCAGTTTTCTGGCACTAAAACTTATAAAATTTCAACAAATAAATCAAATTTAGATTTATAGAGACCTCCGTCCAGTTCCGGAAAATTTTATCGAATGAAAAAAACACTTAAAGAGACTACTCACACCAAACGCGAACTGCTAGTTGCGAATAAATTCCAAACACGAATTCGCAAATTTAATTCACACTAAACTCGAGCGAATTTATATGTCAAAATCAATACCATCCATGATCAAATATTTCTAATAATACGGTAATTTTTTCCAAAACCTGTTTTTTTTATATTATTCGTTTTAACAAAGTTTATATTCGATATAAATAATATTATTTTAATCTTTAAAAATCATTTTGATCGTATTTGAAATGATTTATAAAAAAATACTCGTACGAATGTCAATACTTGTACGAATAAAAATATGTAGAACGCGAGTGGAACGTAATTTTATTTTTTAGCGAATGCGCGAATATTTCATCTTTGTACGAATTTAGTAATTTTTTTTATTTTAAAGTATTTTTAGGACTCAATTTAGTTTATTTTGAACAAAGTAATCGTAATTATATTATAAATCGAAAAATCCATTGTGTTTATGTGTATTTTATGTCAAAATTTTCTGAAAAATGGTTACTCGCAATTCGCTACTCGCGCTTGATGTGAACAATCCCAAAAAGTCCTATTTGCCTTTATTTGATTTCATATTAAAATCTAACGATATCGAATTTAAAAGAATAAACAAAATGATATTTCTAAAAAATAAACATAGTGCTGTCTCCATTGGCTATCTCTGTTTCGCTTTACTTTTTTTTATAGCACTTTACAGTACTTTCTTCAAGTCAGTACCATAAACCATTAAAAGTATTAATTTTTTCATCATACTACCATACATTGTTACATTTGTTCAGTGGAAAGAGTAAAAATAAATATTTTTACATGAAGAATTGTACAAAAAATTTAATGTTAACATAAATACTTTTTTAGTTATGGTATTATGACACTGGCTTGAAAAAAGTGCAATAAAAGTAAGTAATGGGTGACTAGGACAGAAATAATGAGGTAGAAAGAGACAACATTGTTTTATTTATAAATGTTAAATAAATTAATTAATCACAAAAATGCCTAGACGAAATTATATTTTTTATAATCGAAAAAGTCCAATTAAATGATTTTATGTAGAATCCGCATGAAATTAGAAATTTTTTTCGAATAAAATCTCCTACCCTCCCAACAAAAAAATGTATACGTCAAATACGTAACATAAAAGTTACGTTTACATACATTTTTTTAATACTACAGCACTGCCTCTCGTGAGTGGTAAAAAAAAGGCAGCCATATTTAAATGCGTAAAAAAATGGCAACCATTTTTGCTTTTGTTTTTCTCGCTGTAGTACGTAATAAATTTAATTATGGAACACCGTCATATTTTGATGCCGCTGATATTCATACAAATTTTTAATATTTTAAGTGGGTGTTTATAGTCAATTTTTGTAGTTTTGATAATAGATTTTTTAATATTAATAATTGATTAAGTATTGTATTAGCAATTAAATAGTTTTACTATTGTGCTTTATAATATTTAGTTATCGTATTAAATAAATTGGTAATAGTGTTACAAAAGTATATTATAGTATATTATAAAATAAAAACTTTGTTTATTTTAGATTATTATTTTTTAAATATATAACCAAAAGTTATAACCAAATCATGATTGCCTTTTAATTTAAAAAAAATAATTTTTGAATGTGTAGGCTACTGTTTATTTATATCAACGCTTGGGTGTAACAGAATTGAACTGTTTTGCTGTAATTTCTACGAATCGCAAATGAGTATCAAATATGTTACATAATTGCTATTCGTAAAAGTTACACAGAAACTGTTCATTTATGTTACACCTAAGCGAATAAAAAATGTAACATTTATTTGTTTCATTTCTCTTGTGACAAATGTTTCGTTTACGTATCACTTCTATTACACAAATACGTTACGTTTACGAAGGGTTTAGTATTAGGAAGCCTTCGTAAATGTTACGTTTATATTACGCTATGTTTGAAGGGTACTGATAAAAAAATAAATAAAAAACAAACTATTGAATTGTTGATCTGTCAACAAAAGTATACAACAAGCGCTGAAATATACTGTGGCATTGGCATCATTCTTTTTTGCTAGAAATGTGTCTAGGATAAATGCTGTTAAAATGAGCTATTGATTTTTGCCTTATATTTGTCTATTCTACCCCTATATTGTGTATACATTCATTCGTTTGGTAATTTGCTATACTGTGACGATTATGGCCATAATACAATGAGTTCATTGTGAACAGCGATAGCTCAAACGGTTGACGCATAGTATGAACATAAAGAACATGTTTTTACTAAAATTATTTATTATGGACATTGAAACAAGTTTATACACCAACGCACTAATTCATAATGATCTAGTAACAACAAGAACGTCTAAGATGTGGCGTACACATGAAGGCGTGGTTTAGGGAGGGAAGAATAAAATAAACAACAAGACAAATAGATACACACCACACTGCCCCTCGATAACGATAATGATTTTATGACAAAAGCGATATTTCCAGATGATTATGGGGCATAAACAGGTTACCCAAGAATGAAGATGATTTATGATACGCAGCAAAGGAAATTTCGAGAGCAGTATCAAATTGGTTTATAAACACAACCGATGGCAAGCAGAGATCAGTTTTTTGGGTTACTTTAAAATCGTTAAATAAAGAAATAAATCTGTTGTCATAGCTGCCACCAGTGGCAAGCGGACAGATTTAAATAGTGAAGTCAAAGCAAATATCAAAGTGTATACAAGTAAGGTGAAATTAAGTTAAGTCAAGTGACATACAAGTACACAGTGTTTTTAATTGCAAAATCCAGACGAACTCAGAAGCCCAGTTCGTAACAAATTGGTATCACAAGTGGGATTTTGCAATCCGGAAAACCAAGGTGTGAAAAATGGATGACAACGAGATAAACCTCACTGAGTTGAAAGAGGCTCTCGCTGAAAGAGGGGCCCCAGTTTCTGGAACGAGATCAGAATTACAATTCCGGCTCGAAACATTGATGCAGGTAAACGAAACACGCAGGGAACAAAAGGTGCCAGCTTCTGACGATCAAAACTCCTCAACATCGTAGCCGGCTGGACAATCAGAACTAGCTGCACTATTTTTGGGGCTACAGCAAACGTTAACATCCCAGTGAAAATCACAAGAGGAGGTAATGTCATCGCAGCTATCATCTCAGTTGCAATTACTCACAAGAGAAAATGTCATCGCAGCTGTCATCCCAGTTGAAATCCAAAAGAGGAGAAGATGTCATCGCGGAACTAGGTTTTCCAAATATCTCTAACAACGCAGTTATCTTCCATGCAGCGGTCTCTAAAATTACAAAGGGAAAAGCTCCAACAATCAATCGAAGGAGTACAATCAAAAATCGCGGACGATGCCGACACTAAATTAGAACACCTTCATGATACGGTGAGCAACGTGGAAGAAACCTTTGAAAAACTTCATAATGAAGTAATGGAGATAAAAAAAAGGATGCCCCTCTTGTGCAGCTTGGAAAAGGCAATGTGCAATCGAACTCACCAGATCATCACCGAAATGGCAGCTCCAGCCACATGAAACCACCAGTACTCGATGGAGAGTCTTCTTGGCCAAATTTCAAAGTGATGTTCACAGCAGCGGCCAAAAATAATAAATGGGACGCGGAGCAGTTATCAAGTGGGTTAATTTTGAAACAAAAGAACTACGAGCAACTGACGAACGCGTTGGAGTTACGATACGGAGACTCCCATATGCAGGAGCTTCACAAGAGACAACTACAAAACCGCAGGCAAGCCAAAGGTGAAAGTTAACAACAATTGGAAGCAGAAATCGTACGGCTTGCCAGGCTAGCATATGGAACAGTCCCGCGAATGTTGTAAGCAGTTTGGCTGAGGATGCATTCATCAATGCGGTCGAGATGATACGCTGAATTTACATCTCTGGACAACGACTAAGCGAGCTACGCCAAATGAAGCTCTTATAGCCGCATTAGAATATGAGGCCGCAAAGCAGACGCTCTAACCGGAAACTGCTAGATTAAAGAAATTGGAAGCTGCAAACGTGAGTCAAATTCAGGCTATGATCAAGGAATCCTTAAAAGCGTTTAAGGAAGAAAGTTCGTGGACCACAGCAGCAGTATCCAGACACTGGCGCATCAAAATCCATAATAAGATCAGACATAGTAATGAGAGAAGCCATTAATCCAGAGATTCGATATCGACTGAAAGCTGCAAACGGAGAGAGCGTAGCCATTCAAGAAGAGTGCGATACTGCGTGAAAATAGGAAGCCTCAATTTTCGTCATAAGTTTATTGTGGCGAACGTTATAGACGAATGCATCCTGTGATTGGATTTCATGACAGAACACGGGATTCGACCATTTAGGGATTGCCCGTTTCCCGGGAGACGGGATTGTGATTTTCTAATTCCCGGGATTCGGGACAAGACACGTGTTTTGTCCAATACCTAATAAATTATTAAAATTCAACCAATTTTAAATTTTAGGTCGAGAAATGGAAGGGAAAACAAACTAAGGAAGCTTTAAAATAATTTTTAAAAAATGTGATGTACTGATTTAATCACACAATCGGCTTAAAACTTAAACTATCAGTGTTACTGTTAACACTTTAGTTAAGCAAACCACGGGGCTCCACACTACAAGAATTTGTAAACTATCAGCATTGATTTTACTCAACATATTGCCAACAGTTGGCGAAGCTGAATGAGCTCAATGATGACATAATTCTCGATAGAAACCCACCCATAATAATTTTTATATTTGGTTGTTTTCCTTTTTTGGTTTATAGCACCTTACTTTTCCTTGTGCCAAGGTTTTGTGTACAAACGCAGTGGAATAGTTCAGTTTAATTCTTCAGATATACCATGGTACGACCAGGGCGTTTAGCTCTTCTTTTGACTGAATTCTATTTCTTTGTTGCTTCGAATGGCCCTACCACATAGAGGCCATTTCTGATTATGGGCTCAACCCAAATGTATCATTCATAATTTCCTTTGTCCAACTTTGGATCTTGGACGAATTTTATTAACGAGGCAACATCTTTATTTGTCCTAATGGCTAATTTTTCTTTTGAAAGCTTTAATGTCTGCGGTCAATAATAGTTGCCTGTTCTTTTAAATTTGTTAACAATAATGCTGAAGTCACTGCAGCTTTGGCTATCTGAAGGTATCTGAAAATTTATTCAGCGGTTTAAAAATATTTTGTCGTCCAGGTATGGCATTGCTCAATATTCGTTCATCCCACATTTCGTAAATTTTCAGTTTCCGATAATATTCAATTCTTTACACTCTCTTTAACTCTATAAGGTGTCTTTATTTTTTATAGCGTTGCACCCATCACCGGCGACTTTCTGATTAATTCCATCTAGTTAAAAAATGACATAGATAAATCATATAATTGTTTTTTGTATTCCAGGGAAATATTCATAACATTCCCGGAAAACGGGAATACTTTGAATTTCTTAAATTCCCGGGACGCAAGCCCTACGACCATTGTGTGAAGCCTTAGCTTACGCATGCGTGGACGGGGGGCACGCTGGGAGCGTGAAAGTGGGAATATTAGAGACAAGAACAGGGATATACCGCACAGGATCACTGTATGGAAAAACACTAACATCACTCGGAGCAAGCATTCCTGTCCGAATAATGAACATAACCGAACAAGCTAAATATCTAAGTCCGGTCGAAGAAATCAATTCAGAGATTGTGCCAGCATTTGAAAGGCGAGCAGTCCGCGAAGGCAGTATAAATGCTGTCAGAGAAGCTATTTTCAAGCAGCAGGGATGAATACGGCCGAACGGAGGTGGTACAGCACAGAATCAAAACGGTAAATACACCAAATATTCGACAAGCACCCCAGAAGGCTGAAAAATTACCCAAAAATAATTTAAAATTTAATTGATTTACTATTTTATTTTGATTTTTTCCATACTGCACAAATAATAATGAGAACAAATTTGTGGGTACAAATAATTTTGGTAAAAACTAAATTAACTGTAATTTCTTCTAGAACTAAAATTTAAAAAATTGTTGATTCTTGATTGTAATGTAAAGCAGGGTAATTAAACTTATTGAATCAAAATTAATGTTTTCAAAAAGGTTATTCACCCCTATTACGATTGTCGAGTCGATCGACAATCGACATGACTCAGTGTTGCCTTTTCATTTTTCGTATTGTTTTTATCAAATGAAAAAACGAAAACGCAATATAGGGTCGTATCGATTGTCGATCGAAAAGAAAGTAGAGAAAATTAGAAAATTATAGAACTTCTTAACCGATTATGATGAAATTCGACATCTATGACGAAAATGGAATTTTCAAATAATTTTTAGATGAAATTCTGGAATATGGGTAATTAGGTCAGAACTTGACTATTTCTTGACCGATTAAGAAACAATATATGCTCCCCATTCTCTAAGGTATAAAAGGAATGAAAATAACATTGGAAAAATTGTTTTTAGTTTAATAAACTGGCTCTGTATTAAACAAATTATTTGTCAACATGGTGGTGCCATCAGAAGAAGCGACAAAACCGATAAAACCCTTTGGTCTGGGTCTGCAAGGTTGACGAAGCAATTATTATATTGGGTGGTATTATAAAGAAGTAGCCACTTCCGGATGGCCGATTTGTACTAAAATTCACTTTTTTTTTTTTTTTTTTTTTTTTTTCGCTGGCGCTACATCCCATAGAGAGATTTGGCCGCTTCATTATGAAGTTTCGTAATCGTATTTTTAACGGATAATGAATGATTAATTCATTGATCCTACATTAACCAGCCGTGATTTTTTCATCACCCGCCGGGAATCGAACCCGGGACCTCCGGAGCGTAAAGCAAGTATGCTAACCACTGTGCCACCGGGGCGGCAAAAATTCACTTTGACCTCTCAATTTATGAAAAAAGCCTAAATATGAAGTTTCAGTTCGATTGATTAAACCGGCTGTAAATGGACACAGACTGGTAGACGAGCACCATTTCGAAACCCACTTTCTCGGACTCAGAGGACCTCAAAACAGATAAATCACCAAAAATCTCAAGGTCGAAAATTTTCATGAATAGTATATGTACTCTATTTTACTTACGTAAAAGAAACTAAAATGAGTGAAATTAAAGAAGAAATTAGCTGTGAGCTGAACAGTGAGTAAGAAACAAACGACGTTTTCGAGTAATAGGTATTTTTGAATTCGAAAACGAATAATAAAACGCCAGAAGCGACATAACGCGGGTTTTTTATGGAAAAACATTGACTCATTTTTATGACCTTGGTAAGAGCAATAATTTCTTGGTCCACGCTACGTCTCTTTGGTCGTTTATTATTCTGTGGTAACGAATTACTACGAAACGAATATAAATTTCCCTTAAGTATCTACCAATCCGTTTTCGATCATTATTTGTACGTTCATGAAAGGATTTCTGTACGTTGAAAAAATGGTTGACGAATTCATATAAAAAGGAAGTATAACTCTACACACACGCATTAATTTAATAATTAAGATACCATTTGGGGAGGGGATAATTTTTAATTACTTACATAATGAAACGTAAGTGCATTCTATGACTATATATTTGCTAAGGATTGTGCACAAGGCACAACGGAGAAAGATGGTACTCAACGTCGTTGGTACTCAATGTATGTTTTATTTTGTTGTTTACTCTAAGAGACTACTCACACCAAACGCGAGTAGCGAATTGCGAGTAACCATTTTTCAGAAAATTTTGACATAAAATACAAATCAACACAATGGATTTTTCGATTTATAATATAATTATGATTACTTTGTTCAAAATAAACTAAATTGAGCTCTAAAAATTCTTTAAAATAAGAAAAATTACTAAATTCGTACAAAGATGAAATATTCGCGCATTCGCTAAAAAATAAAATTACGTTCCACTCGCGTTCTACATAATTTTTATTCGTACGACAATTGACATTCGTACGAGTATTTTTTTATAAATCATTTCAAATACGATCAAAATGATTTTTAAAGATTAAAATAATATTATTTATATCGAATTATGTATTATAAACTTTGTTAAAACGAATAATATAAAAAAAACATGTTTTGGAAAAAATTACCGTATTATTAGAAATATTTGATCATGGATGGTATTGATTTTGACATATAAATTCGCTCGCGTTTAGTGTGAATCAAATTTGCGAATTCGTGTTTGGAATTTATTCGCAACTCGCAGTTCGCGTTTGGTGTGAGTAGTCTCTTATTCTAATCGCAAACCATGTAAACTTGTGGAACATTTTAACAAACATTATATGTAGTAATGAAGCTACTACTCTTAATTTCGACATTTTAAAATTGAAAAGGACATGAATCGGCATAGGTAGTAAGTTAATCTGTTTAGGATTCACTTCATCTAATAAACCTTATCAAGGTGTTAAAAAAACACTAACAATTCCTGAAGCGCTTGTAAAACTATGTGGAATTATAGTTAAGCCACATGGAAAAACGCAAAAAGGAAATCACAATTAAGCAACCGGAACGTAGTCAAAAGAATTGCTTTTGCTCAAGAGCATTTAGCAAAACAGGTATTTTGTAGTTTAAAAATTTCGAGGAGTGAGAGTAAATCCAAAGTAGTTGAAGGTGATGGGAGACATTACGTAAGACGCCCCCGAAACTAGGAAACCCTGAATATGCCACAAAAAAAAAATGAATCATAGCAGTGCTTCAGTAATGGTTTGAGAATGATTTACTTCTCGAAGACTTGGCCTATATTGTCAAAATCGATGGAATTATGGATTTTCTTAAATATATCGAAATACTCGACGTTATCAGCATGACAACGACCCCAAATATAATCTAAAAGTACATATCAAAGGCGAATTTAGAACGGCAAAAAATATTGAGAATCTTTTAAAAAGCCAGTGAAAACCACCACTACTACTTTTTGTTTTTTATTTGACAAACTGTGATTGTCAACCTATGAATTATAACTTTATATACCTACCTACGAATTATTTAAAATACATAAAAACTACTGAAATGAAAACTGAAACTTTACTTTGAACTTTGAAAGGTCAAAACGTGTGTTCTAGAAATTGTGGTTTAATTATAATGCCACCAGTGTACATAGGAATTGGCCAAACTTGTAAATTTTAGGAACAAAACTAGCTACATATGAAACTAAACCAAATCCCGTTTTCAAACGATTTATGTAACTATAATAAAATTAAGGAAATTAGTCAGATATTTTACAGCAATTAATTGAAGATATCAAAACGAGTTATTTTCACATAGGCATATAATATAGGGTGGATTTACTGCTGTAGAGAATTATACTCAACTCATGCTGTTTGTGCATTACATCAAGAAGAAAGAAATTAGAATTTTTGTAATGACACAGATGTGGTCAATAAATGATAATAGTAAAATACATAATGTAGTTATGTTCAGATCGACGTGGAATTTCCAACAAAAAATAACCAAAAATGTATATTTAAATTTCGACCAAATGCAGACCGAACCTTACCAATTATTGTTTCCGAAAAATTTTCAGCATTTTTATAATGAATTTACTTTTAACTTGTATACCGTTTACTTGTCAAATGTTAAACAATTATAGAACCCACTTCGACAGGTGAAAAATGGCGCCCATTTTAAAATAACACCTGTTGTTGAAACACTCTTTATTAGAAATACTCAAAACAAATTCTTATTGGAATAAGTGATTTCTTTCTGTGAAGTTCTTAACAAAAAACAAAAACTTATTATCAATGATACATTATTTGATTCCAAACAAAAAATCGAAAAAAATAAAAAAATTCTTTAATATGTATTCCAATTAAAACATAAAATGAACTAGTACAGTTTTTGAGTATTTTTCTCTTGTTGGTCCACTAACTCCCGGGGATTTTGGTAAGGTTCAGCTTCATACATACGTCCACTAAGTCAATGTATGAAACTCACACATTACCCAGAACAAGCTGTTTCCAAACAGAGGTTAATGACGCTTTTCCATTTTAAATATTGAGTACTTTTTCTTGACACACCAATAACAAGGACTCCCAGAAATTTGGACCAGATTAATGTGTGAAGAAGTTGATGGCCCAATAACAAGCAGTCTCAGGAATGGCAAAGTTCGGCTATGTTAAATAAGTCTTTGTAATGGGCACATATCCGGAAGAAGTATTTTCAAAACGAAGGATTTGGTATGTTGTGAATGCTACTTTTCTACTCAAAATATACAGTATTTCTTTAAATGGCCTAACAACAATCACTCTCAAAGAATCGAGCACATTACTCAGAAGAAGGTTTCCCAAACGGAAGATTTGGGATCTGATTAATGACACTTTCCACTTAAAATATTGAGTATTTTCTCTTAATGGGTCAATTAAAAAACCCTTCCAGAGATCTGGACAAGGTTAGTTCGGCTATGTATGTCCAAACAGTCAACGTGTGGGGCGTATTTCTCAGGAGAAGTTGTTTATGTAGTGGAAATTACACGTTCTCATTTTAATTGGAATCCTATAGGATTTGGATTGTTCTTATTAGGTTTATATACTCATTTTCGTTTTTTGTCAGAAACTTCACAGGCTCATGTTCAGACTGAATTAAAACCATTGAAATACAAGTATGACTATGATTTTTAGAAGTTTATTTCTTTTTAATTCCCGTATTTTATTATTCGGGGGGATTTGTAAAAAATGTAAAGAAGCTGTTATCTAAAAGGGTTATCACCCACTGATATTAGACCTTTAATTTTATTCGTATCTACGAAACCATTGGTTTTTCGAAAAAGAATCTCCTACAAAAAAACAAAATATGATTGTTTTTGAAATATGTACTGTTAACCTGGCGGCTATCACAGAAACCAACCCATCTTCTTATTTAACAAAAAACAATCAAAAAAAGATTTATCTGCAACGAGTATGGAACCAAAATCACTAAGTCATCCAAGATCTCCAAGCGAATTTTCAATTCCTCTTCAATCACTCAACATGTATAAATAATTCTTTTAATGTCATATGAAAAATTCGCAATTTAGAAAATGCAAAGCCGATATGAAAAAAAGATATTTTGTAGAATTTCGGCTTTCACATACTATATACTATACTGATTCACAGTGCACGTAACCTTCATATTGAAATTTTCCCCAAATATTTTTCTAAGAAGACACACTTGTGGCATATCCGAAATGTCTTCTTTTAACAATTTCAAGCAGGACGTACTTTTAAAACGTAATTCGCAGTAAAATACTATGTACTTAGAATTTAATTTTGAAAATAGAAAATATGCAGACATTTTTAAGATTACTTTATAAAGCTAAGGCTAAAGTAGTAACCATAGATAACTTATAAAATCTTATAAACTTAAATTAAGAATCCGGTAAATGACATTTATGGGCATTCGCCAGTGAAAAATTTAAAATAACTTAAAAATTTCAACGAAGCTTCGTCAAATTTTATCTGTCACTTAAAAAAACTTATGAATGCGAAATTTTCCGTCCAAGCTTAAACAATATTAAAACAGACGTCAAAAATATTGTTTTCCCTTGTGCAAAAGTGGAAATTCTAAATTTATCTCTTAAATTTTATATTCTCATTGGTCTTCTATTTTATTTTTAATTTGGCAACATTTGTGAAACCGAACCTAAAAAAATGATTGAAGCACAAAATGATCCTACTAAAAACTAAATGCTATTTCTATAGCCTATAGGCATACTGTTTTCTAAAAGTTACTCAAAATTCTCATGGAATACCCCCAAAAACACTAATCACCCTAAAGTGAAAATTATAAATACAAAATTTGCTATCATTTACTTAAAGAATTTTCAATTTCCCTATGGTTGAAATGTCAACAAAACGTAAAAAAATTGGATTCGTTAAAATTCTTAATTATTTAAGTTTATAATTTCTCACTGGTTGGCACTTTACTTAGTAAATCTCCGATTAGGCTCCTAATAAAATTCTTTACCTTACTGAACCCAGCCGTAGCAAACCAATTCAACCCTTATCAGCGAGTCAATAACAACTTTAAGTAAGAATGCGATGTACAGAAAGTACATGTTACTGACCAGCGAATTTTTAAGAACTTTTCGTTTGGTTCAAGCTGTCACTTAACAGAGTGAAAATTAACGCGCAAACTGAAGGAAATGCCAGAATACATCAAAACTTTTACGAAACAATTTCCCTAAACATTAATTATTTTACTATTCACATTAATACTGTATTTAATAGTTATTACGGATTCGGTGGTTGATAATTCTGTAAGGAAATAATTTCGTCAAATTCTGTAAGGATTCTTACTGATTCGCTGGTCACCCATTTACCATTATTAAAAAATAAGGGAGCTGCTCCAATTTCATAATGAGCCTGCACCCAAAGAAACATTTTTAATTATTAATGAATAAAGCCAGAATCTCAATGGCACTACATGTCAGCATTTAGCATTATTATCTCGGATCTTACAGAGGACGGTGAGTTCCAAATCAATTATTAAATTCAGAGCGCTTGTCATCAGAAAAGGAAATCGAAGACTCGAAAAATCTACCAATCGGTTTCCGGTACAATCATTTTTATCAATTTACTTAAGACCCACAAAATTGCACCGAGAAGAATCGATGCCCAATGCTCTTTAAACGAAATGCTGCAGAACAAACAGTTGCTAGATGAAGATGTGGAACTAAGGCAAACACATAACGGTTTTTATAGCAAGAAGTGGCTTCGAGGACACAGCTCCATGAGGTACTCTTCAAGCAATATTTTGAAATACAATAAGTTTGGCTAATGAAGCCAATAATTTGGCAGACCAATAAAAGCACTTGAAAATATCGGTAGAACCAGCAAGATGATATTACTGAGAGTTTGCTACCCAAGATAATACCAAATCGTTTTATGTGGTGAAAACTAGTAATCGCTTTCCTAAAAAGAGAAGGAATAGATAGATCTTGAATATTTCTATACCATAGTAACAATAAGTAGAGCATGTTGCATTAAATTGGATGAGAAGTTTCTTGGAATTAACCTTTTGTACCAATGGATTCTCATAGAGTTCAAACATAACTGGCACTAACGATATTAGTCTGTAAGACGAAGTTTCGTGTGGTGGTTTGCCAGGTTTTGGGATCATGATTACTTCTGCAATTCTCCACAAGCAAGGTACACATTTGATTCTAAATGCTGCATTTATCAGACTAGTGAGGTTTCCTCGGTAGTTCTTGTAAGATTTCAATATTAATATCATAACCATTTCTCCAATTCATATTAACTTTTTCATCTCATAACTTCTTTTGGCGTTGTCGGTGGGATTTCTTTAGTTTCTTGCACAGCTTGTACAGGTATTATTCCGGCTTCCAATGTTTGGTCGTCATGTGTCTCGAATATTTTTTCGAAATGTTCAGCAAATCTTTCGAGCTTTATCTTCATTAAGGGGCTGTAATAATGGGGTAGAACGTTTTGTATCTTCTATTCTCATTGGAAGATGGAAGAACCTGCATTATTGTTTTTTTAATTCTTTTGTTGAATGCGGTAATTAGTTAATTTTCTTAAATAGTTACTGATTCATCTTTCAATTCTCTGTTTTCTCTTCTTAATTGTTGAGTGAGATTATTCAAATTAGGTTTATCTTGGGGCCCTTATTTCCTGTCGTATTTTTCTCGCTCAACGTTTTCCTGCTATGAGTTCTCTAATTTCCTTAGGGTAATTGTATCCCTTAAATTAGTATTTCCTTAGGGTAATTGTATCCCTTATATAAGTACACTATTTAAAAATTTAATAGAATTCAAAGTAATTAAAACCGAAAATCAAAAGTAAAATACTTATGAACGCTAGTGTAAAAGAGCTTCATTTCACAACACAAGACTAGAAAGTTCTTCTGAAGTCTCTTCCGATGAGGAGGAGTCATATATTTTAGATCGTATGCTTAATAGTTCTCAGTCTGTAGAAATATTTCACTAAACAGATACATATATCTAACAGGTACAGGGTACGTCGAATGCTATTTTAAATTTCGTCAAAATCGAAAAATTCAACGATACA
Organism: Tipula helvola; assembly: GCA_963556165.1. Taxonomy (NCBI): domain Eukaryota; kingdom Metazoa; phylum Arthropoda; class Insecta; order Diptera; family Tipulidae; genus Tipula; species Tipula helvola. Next base: position 177,458,784 of record OY744481.1, on the reverse strand, counting down.
TATTAAATTTCGTTTTATCAAAGTCATTGCAACTTAGCACAACACATATATAGCTTTTAATGGAATTGCCAAATAATTGCCTACACCTTGAAAGTTAATTTATCACAAGCTTAGTATTAAGAGTTTCAAAGATCAAACTGTTGAACCGGTCGAACCCTAAATTTTCGCATGAATTTTAATATTTCATTAATATCTTTATAGTTGTTTTGAGGTAACCAAATACGGAAATATGTATGTATCAGCATCCAAATTTTGATTCGCAATTTAATGTGCTGTTGAATAAAGTGCTGCTTTTGTCACTAAAATCACTTTTCTATTTGTAAAGTATGACAGTATACTTTTACATCTAACGGGCCACACATAACAAATGTTTCGTCCATATATCTGACATGTCAAAGCTAAACATTTATTGGTCCAATTCTGTTCGCTAGACCAAAAACTCCTAAAGACTGAAGAAACTACTGCAACATAACAATAATTTATCAATAGTATATGTACCGTTTTAGATTGATATAAACTTATCGGATAACGGATATTTTTACAAAGGTGTATCGTGTATTTTGTCACATATTCGGTTTCTAGTAAGTACAAAATGTTATATTTAGTAAACATAAAACCTTGAGGTTAATTGTTGTGTTTTCATTCATTGACGTAAATGTATTATAAATATGACTTTTGTATATGTAATTTAAGTTTGTGTGTGAAGTGAAACTCTTCACGATTTTTTGTTTTGTATTATTTCCCCACCCATAAATATTGATTTAGGAAAAACAAATATGTCTGTGCTGATCTAATTGACGTAATTTTCATTACTGTACATATATTTAGACATTTGTCTAGGTTTATATTATGTATACATTTGTTTATTTAAACACACACTCACCAGATACACTCATATAGATTTTTAATTCTGGAATTTTGTGTACAGTAATGATGATCAATACCACCGCATCTCGATTGTTTATATTATTACACTGCCATAGATGAATGATGAATGTGTAATAGAAAAATTGATAGATTTAATGATGAATTTACATGTTTAACCCCAATGTTTTTGTTTTTTTATTCGATTCGAACGACTTATTTAAAAAAAAAAAAAAAAATGTAAATAATTACTCCCGACTCAAAAAAAATGTATATATTACTATACTTTCACACTTGCATCTCACCCTCCTCACTCTTGTCGACAGGATGGCAGTTTTATATACCATTGAATCAAGGGAGAAATCTATGTAAAATATACATTCGTTATATATACTTAAGTGGCAACCAACCTTTTTTTCTGTATATATATTTATGATATAAGTACATAATAATAATATAGGTTTTAAGGGCTTCTATCACATGGTGGAATTATTCGGTGTACAACGACAAACTTGGGGTTGATAAACTGAAAGGAAGAAAAGAAAAGAAATGAATGAAAAAAAAATCCGCGCGATCTCTCCGAGATTGGTGCGGTGACATTTTTACTTCGTATTGTTTATTGGGTGAAGTCGTTTTATTGGCATGGCAATTGGTTTCCTGGTTGTTTGTTTTATAACAAGACATTTTTTTATTATTAGAAATTCTAATCTTTGCTTTAAACTGGATAACCTTGAAGTGTGTAATGACTTTAAATACAAAATTTTCGCCGATTTCTTAATTTCATTTCGTAATATGTGTGTTTGATTTGTATTGTGTCAAAAAAAAAAAATCGAAATATTAGATGAGCGACATGCGGGGGTAAACGAAAAGTTTTGTCCAAATTATCGAGGTCAGTTGAAAGCGATCATATAATTTTTATGTATACACGGACGTATGTGTACTATTCAGTAGACACACAAAACTAAATATGTCATGATTTAAAAAAAATTATTCATTACCAAATAATAATTATTTCTTTTAGTGTGGTGTAGTATCTAATTATTATGGCTGCGATTTATCCCAATGGATTCATAAAAAATATCCTTTTCGGTATGTACAATTTTTAACCAAAAAATAATACGGTTCTTAAATGGGATTTTGCATTCGGACTGGACATACATATATAAATGATAAAATGATATATTATTATGTAAAAACTGGAAAAAACTAGAACATTTTAACCCCATGCATAACGTAATATACGTAATAATGTATACTAACCCGAATTTAGGCCATTAGGATAAAAGCGGTGTAATAATGGTTGGAATGACTTTTTTTGTAATTCGTGAATATTTAAACTAAATTTCAATATTTTTGATTATTACACATAGGGTGTTATTTTATAGACCATTCACCATGTTACTAGGTTACGATTTGTTGTTGTCAGCCCTAAGAGTAATGACGTGATCTGCTACAAATTTCCCCTTACAATGTAGGTACACCTCTAGATAATGCACCACAATATTATGTTCAAATTTAAATATGTCTTGCACAATGCACAATTATTCTTAGAAACAGAAAAACTATTGTAAAATTTGTCAGGACAGCTGAATTAAAAAAAAACATCTTACTTAAAGGCTGTGGGCGAATTATAAAAATCATTTACTTCGGTAAGTGCCGACTTTTAGGGTTTAATTTTTGTTAACTTATTTTTTTTTTTTTTTTGCTCGTTCAATCCTTGTAACAACAAAAATTAAATAATCTAAATGTGAAACATTTATCATTTTTTATTCCATTTACAATTTTTTGAAAGGTAAATGCATTTAGATTGTTCAACAGATTTAACTGAAAATTCACGCACAATCTACATGATAGTACGTATAAATGTTAGAAAAATTGTCAGTGGAAATTTATAAGCTTAAATTTGCCATGAAAAACTGGATTGGGTGGTTTCACCAGTCGGTATGAATTTTACCGCCTAAAAATAAAGTTCAAATTAATCAAATTAGTGGATTAATGATAATCCAAATTTATTACAGTACACTACTTCTCACTCAATTTGATGAGAGTTTTCTATTTGGTTCAACTATGTGGTCTAAGGTCAGTTTTATCAATTTCATTAAATTTGACATGAGCGATTTCTGTGTGGTTCAACTTTTAAGAGATTATTTTGGTTCCTAGAATTCCAGTCAAAAAACAAAAGGCGTTTCAGTCATAAAATTCCCATACAAATATTATGACTAAAACTCAGTTTAAAAAGGAACTTCAGTTAAAAAAAAGATGTTTCGGTCAGAAAACAGTTTGACTGACCTTTGTTTATTTTGACTGAACAACCTTCTTCAAAGGTATTTTAGTCAGAAACTTTACGTATGGAATACAGCTTTGAGGATGTACCAAGAAAACTAACGCAAAAGTAATTCAAACTAAACAGAAATTAAAAAATATGCGAGGAAACACGAACAGCGCTTTACTCAACATGTAAATGCGGTTGTGCGTCGTATGCTGATTAACGCAAACCCAGTAAGACGGATTCGAAAAACGAAGCCCTTAGAACTTAGACAGATAAATTAATGAAGTAACCAACCTGGAGCTAACCAATGGTTTATCTTAAACAGTTAACAATATTTAATATAGATAAATTACTAGATGAATTTGTATTCAGTTGTAGTATTTGTTAAATAATAAAAAATAAAAAAATTTGGCTGATTCAATTTCTGTGTGGTTCAACTTCATTGAGATTTTTTTTAATTTAAATTTTCGACTGAAACGACCGACGTGTTTCACTAGAAAGTCAACGGTGATTTTCTAGTAAAATACTTCATTTCAACTAAAATATTCTTGTTATAATCGAACCAAAAGTCATCTTATTTAGGGGCTGGTGGTTTGGCGTCTATTGGAAGGGGGCTCCGAACCCTTCCAGTAGGCGCCAGTGTACGTACTGCCTCCTCGCGGCACCACTAGTAACTGGATCCATTAGGCAGAATGTGGCCTTTTGGTACAGGCTAAAGTACGGCGCTAAAGGAGAAAACCTTGACAAAAAAAACCTAATCTAAGGTGGAACAACATATGCCGAAGAATGAATGGTTGATAGGTTAATCAGTTCATATATGCGGACTCTGGATACCAGGCACCCTCCAGTTTTATTTAGCCTTCCTGTAGTAAAGCTGGGTGACCTACAGGCGACTTTCTATTCCCAGCAACTCGCAAGAGAAAAATCAAAACAGTAGACGAGGCACGGGTAGGAATGTACGAGAGTGGGACTGCCCTCTCGAAGTCCTTAAGGCCCAATGCAATCGCTTGTCAAGCAGAAGTAAATGATATAGTATACATCTAGGAGAGAGAGCAATAAGCCCAGATAGTATGTATCGCGTGTAGAAATACTTCCTACAGTAAACATCTAGGAGGGAAAGCAATGAGCCCAGATAGTATGTATCGCGTGTAGAAGTACTTTCAACACAACAGTAAACATATAGGAGGGATAGCAATGATCCCAGATAGTATGTATCACGTACCGTCCGGCAGTATTATCAGGTTCATTAAGAGCCTGAATATTGACTGGGCGGATAATTAAGCAGGGCTTGGAGTACAAAAGATCTTTTAGGTCGCAGTGCGAGGTGGTTAAACGCCCACATGGCCCTACAACAATAATTCTAAATTCTAGGGGCTGGCTACCCACTACCCAGTAATTGAGGTTCACATAAAAAAAATTGTATTTACTACTGAACAGCTTTAATTTGATAAAGAATAAATATTGCATGTACATTAAGTGTGTAATCTACATCTATTTGGATTTAACAAGTAGAAAATTTAACTTAACCCTTTAATCTAGTAATAACTAATACTTCCATAATTAAATATGTATAATTATTCTATAATTAGTCTTTTTTGTATCTTTTATTAGTAATGGAGCTAATCTCATTTGTATTTGAGCAAAAACCTAAATCAAAAATTTGTTTTTTTTGTCTCCGGTACTAAATTTAGAAAACTATAGTTTGATTTAATTTAAAATTATCAAAGTATGTGTTAACGATAAGCAGAAAGAAAACTGTTTATCGAGCATGACACACACTTCAACCCGACAAAAGTATAAATTTGCATCAGCTTTGAGACAGCTTAAGAATCAAGGAGCTTAAAAAATCAGACACCTTTAAAAATCGGGACTATCTAAAAATTAAAATGCTTATGCACAATACACGTAAGTATAGAGTGAACCATTTAAGTATCTAAATATTGAATCTATTCATCTCGAAAATAAAAGACTGAAGAACAAATTTTCCTTCCGTTTTATTTTTCTCGTACATTACAAACCTAGCTTGGAAAGTAAAACGTAGGTAAAAAAAATGTTTCAAACCAGTTTTTCGTTGTTTTGCATAAAATAAGATGCCATTAAAAATAATATAGGTTTGTATGTATTCAAAAAATAAACTTGATATGACCCTATTATGAAACTTCACCCAAACAGTTTTTTCTTGTAACATTTGGTTCTACAAGGCATAATTTTCAAAATATTTAGGTGGGCCAACTTCAATGTTTCATTCGGAATAAGAAAACTAAAAATACGTATGTATTTGTAAACATTACGTGGATATTTTCTAAAATACAGTAATTGTTCTATAAGTAAACAAAAGTGAGATTTCCAGAGAATCACGAGCGAGCGCTAACGCGGGAGTAAATTAAAAATGTTCAATACATAAGGAGCCGTTGTACTGTCATTTCGTCGCTTCCAATTAAGAGTATTACATCTGCAAATCAATATTTTTTTTGGAGAGGCGTATCAAGTTTTTAATGTTAAATTTGGCCTAATTTTTTTAAATAAAATTCTTGCCACACTTTTTGGGAAGGACTTTATTTAAAGAAAAATTAAATCGAAATTAGCATTAACAATTTTAAGGCCTCTCCAAAAAATTATTGATTTGCAATGTAATACTTTTAATTGGAAGCGACGATTTGTCAAATAGTAATGTTAAATCCAGTGTTTAAATTCATTTTTTCGTTCCCTTCTTTTATCTTTTTTTTCTCTCTTTGTGAAAGAAAACAAAAAATAATTTTGTTTGTTTCTTTCCCCGGGAACGAAATCGAAGAAAATAAAATATCTCTCCTCATATAAAACACAAAAGATGGGAGAGGAGAGATATTTTATTTTGTTGGATTTCGTTCCGGAGGAAAGAAACAAAACAAAATATTTTTTCTCTTCTTTCGCAAAAAGAGAATAAATAAAGGAACGAAATTTGAATTTAAACACTGGTTAAATCAAGTGATTTTCCATTCATAAAATATGACAGACGGAATTTTTCATGATATTTTCTGAAATATTTCTATTTCGAGTTCTCTGATAGTTTAGAAATTGTAATTTGTAGAGAACAACATTTTAAACTAATTAAACTTTAGACTTCTGACTACTTATGCGATCAAAGTTTCTTGTTTTTGAATGAAGGAAAAAGAAATTTGGAAAGTAAATTAGTGTTCCCATATAGACAATAAGGAGAGATCGTTTTCATTACCTCCTGAAAATAAACTGTTTGTGGACTTGATTTTGCGAGTTTCGTCGTCGATACAGGGTGTGCGACACTGACGTTGTTGTTAAAAAATGGTACTGCGGATTATCGGAAATTTGTGATCGTTACAATTTTCGTTAAGTTTCTCAAAAATTAAAAATGAAATCAATACGTTTTCGCCTTCATTTGTTGAAGAAATATTTTTTTCTTTCTATTGCATCTTTAGACGATACCTCATTTAACCAAAAAATTAATGTATTTTGAAGATAAAGTCAATCTCAATACAATGAAAAATAACATCAACAAATTAAGCTAGATATTTTCTACTCACCGAAAAAAGGTCATCGAGGTGCTAATTTTTTACATTAAGAAGATAGTTTTGGCTACAAATCTGTAGAAGATTGTAAATTCGTCACATTTTTCTGAGATATTGTAAAATTTCTAAGTGCTTCAGATCCATGAATCCATGCAATAAGTATATATTTATGTCAATTCGAAAAAAATTACACAATTTGCTGATTGAATTCCCTGAAAATACACCATACACCTCTTAAGCAATCCATAAAATTATTAACATCAGATTAATGAAAAATAGGTATCTCAACGACCTTGTTTTAGAGACAGGGAAAAGAACTTAGTTTTTTGAAATTAGGTATTCATAGTTATTTGATTTTGTCTTCAATAATCGGTTAAATTAACTTCAAAACGTGTTGATTTTTTTTTTTCTCTTTAAAAATTGTTAAAGTGTTGAAGTGAGATTTTAGTTCTTTGGGACAATTTAAGAAGATGAGATACTAATGATAATGACTCATGACTGAGAGTACACTTTAACTCATTTTAGAAAGGAATGCCAGTAGCCTAGGAGGCGATTTCATCGGAAATTCGTAGATGACTGTGTTGAAAATAAAGTTGAACATACAAAATAAAGGGTGTTCAAATTTGAGCTATCTTTTTAAATATTCCGCCATTTATATTTTTTATACTAGAGTACCATATGTTATTTGACAGATGACAAGTATAAACATTCCGGTTAGTTAAAATGGATGTGAAACGACGAGTGAACAACGTGCTTTCATTATTAAAACTTATTTTAAAAATGGTGAAAATTATTCAGAAGTTGATTAAATTTCGTTCAAAATACGGTAGAGAAAATGTTCCGACAAACCGTACTATTAAACTTATCATTGATAAATTTGAAGAAGCTGGTTCAGTTATTTATTATCGTAGTGGTCGCTCAAGTGGAAATATTGCAGCTGTTAGAACAAGTGTTACTGAAGAGCCAAGGACATCAATTCGTCGTCGTTCACAGCAATTAATCCTCAAAGCAACAACTTTGTTCAGTGTTTTACACAAAGATCTTCATGTAAAGGCCTACAAAATACAGTTAACAAAAAAATAAAAGGCAACTGACCACGCATTACGTCGGCAATTCGTTAATTGGCCCATAGAAAAACAAGAAGAATATGAGAATTTTTTCAATGAAATTATCTTCACCGATAAAGCTCAGTTTGAAATTGGCGGCTATGTCAACAAACAAAACTGCCGCATTTGGACTGAAGAAAATCCTAGATGTTTGAAAAGACAATGAAACCAAAAAAAGTTACTGTATGGTGTGGATTTTGGTGTGGTGGAGCTCGATATTGAGAGATGATTAGAAACTTTTTGTGGAGTCAATTGGAAGATATTGATGTACAGAATATGTGGTTTCAACAAGATGTTGCAACATGCCACACAGCAACGAAATCAATCGATCTTTTGAAAGAGAAATTTAATAATCGGATAATTTCTCGAAGAACAGACGTGAATTGGCCACCAAGATCATGCGATTTAACGCAAATTTATTTGCAAATTTGAAATAAGTCACTTTTTCTTGAGAGTAAAGATTTGTTACAAAAATGAATTAAAAAAGTCGCAGGTCTTTCATACAAAAATCAACTTTTTTAATTCATTTTTAATCCTTTGCGGTCATATGTCTACTCTCAGTCACCAAAGCTGTCTTACCATTCCGGTCGTATGGCTACTATCAGCCACCACAGCAAAGAATCATACTGGACATCGATTTTGGTCACAAATAAATTCGGTAAAGTTCCATATTAAATTTAATTGTAATTAGGACGGAAACGGGAAAAGATAGATTAATCGGAGACTATAAATCGATTAATAGAAAATGTATTTTCTCGAATAAAGTGTGAACCAAAAATAACAAATAATAGCCAATTTCCATCCTACTTGGCCATATTCCAGAACTTCGTATAAAAATCATTTTAGAATCCTATATCCATTGTACTTATCGAGTTTTATCATAATCGGTTAAGAAATATACAAGTTCCACTCTACTTGGGTCATATTGCTGAACTTTGTTTAAAAATCATTTTCCAGAACTTCGTCCGAAAATTATTTTAGAATATTTCCAACGACATAATAGGGCATTTTCGCTTCTTAAAATATTTTTAAAAAGAATTAACATATTTTGTTTTTTCTTCACATTCTTCTTGCATATTATGTATTACTGTAACCAAAATAAATTCCGACCAGCGTGACACCTACATATATGTATAAATTTAATATGACCGCAGAAGACCATTTTTAATTCAGCCTTTTTTTAATTCGGTACCCCCTGTTATACTACTAAAAACGAATTCGGTAGAAAGGCAAAACTAAAAGCGATAAAGGGGAAACCCCTTTAAATATGAATCAAGACTCAATTTTGTATAAAATGGCTGTTTTAAAATGTTAAACGCTGAAAACAGCAACGATTCAAATATGAATCACTGCGCACTGTAGGGAAAAAACAATATGTAGTTACCAATATCACAAAATTTATATAATTACAATAACTAAAAACAAAAGAAAATAATAATAATAAATCTAACAATAATTTTGGTGGTTTGGCGTTTATTGGAGAGAGGGACCAAAATTGAGTAGATTAATCTACCAGCTCCGTAACCTTCCAATAGGGTGCGCTTCACGTGAGCTGTTCTGGTCATGTATTAGGCAGCTGCGTGATGGGTACAATTGTGTAACGGGTAACCTGATCACAATTCGCAAGTGTACGTGCTGCCTCCTCGTGGCAACCACTGTTAACTGACACCACTAGGCAGAATGTGGCATTTTGGCTTTTGGCACAGGATAAAGTAAGGCGCTAAAGGAGAAAACTTTGACAAAAAACCCTAATCTAAGGTGGAACAGCATATTCCGAAGGATGAATGGTTGATAGGTTAATCAGAACAAAATGTGCGGACTCTGAATACCAGGCACACTCCAGTTTTATTTAGCCTTCCCGTAGTAAAGCTGGGTGACCTATAGGCGACTTTCCTTTCCCAGCAACTCGTAAGAGTAAAATCAAAACGGAAGTCGGGGCAGGGCTAGGAATATACGGGAGTGGGACTACCCTCTCGAAGTCCTTGGGAACCAATGCTACCGTCTTTCCAGTAGAAGTAATTCCTACAGTAAACATCGAGAATGGAAAGCAATGAGCCCACATAGTATTTATCACGTACCGGCCGGCAGTATTATCAGGTTCATTAAGCGCCTGAATAATGACTGGACGGATAATTAAGCAGGGTTTGGAAGCACAAAAGATCTTTTAAGTCGCAATGCGAGATGGCTAAACGCCCACTTGGCCCTACAACAATAATAATAATAATAACAATAATTTTGATTTAAGAAGAGGAAAAATTGTTAAGAGTTTTCAATTCAGTTTCGATCTGCGAGCATGTGAAAAATAAATCATTTTTCAGTACATCTCATCAGGCTACTGAACTGCTAATTTATTACACTGATTTTTTTCAATACATAGGAATCAACCGTGCACTTGTAGTATTAGCGAATTTTTACATTCCCCTTTCTAAACTTTTAACAATTTCAATGTTAGTGAATTTATGCGTTAAATACTAATGCACACTAACATTGAAATTAAGTTTAGAAAGGGGAATGTAAAAATTCGCTAATACTACAGTGCACGGTTGATTCCTATATATAGGAAAAAATCAGCGTAATAAATTAGCAGTTCAGTCGCTATAGCCTGATGAGATGTACTGAAAAATGATTTATTTTTCACATGCTCGCATATCGAAACTGAATTGCAAACTCTTAACAATTTCTCGTCTTCTTAAATATTTATCAATCTGGAATACACCAGAATAATTCAAAAGTTTGAATTTTGATTTAATATAAAAATATTAATATGCCGGTATTTCTACGATGTACAAGCGCAGCGGTTGAGCTGGATCAGATGAAAAATAAGCTTTATTGTTGTATGAAATGTTCAATTGCCAATTGACTTGTAGTTATCGTTTTTATTTTAATAATGGGAGATTATGATGTGTCTTAATATTAATTACACTATTGTTTTAATTGTATTAAATTCAATAATTTATCACATATGGTACATTAATTAACATTATTATGTACGTATTTAATGTTTTTATTAAAAAGTATTTTGTAATTTTATGTTTTTGTATTGTTCCGCCATAATTGGTTTAATAAATGTTTACTTTTTTTATTGTAAACTAGTACTAAATTACTTATCAATATATTTATTATTAATTTGTTTATTTTGATTACAATTTAAATTTAAACTTTTGATTGAAACTAAACTTTAGTTATCCAAAAAAAATTATTTTAGAATACATAAGGTATGCAAAATCAAAATTAAATTGATCTCCCCAACATTGCATTTTATTGAGATCTTTCACTTTCAACAACAACGAACTGACTGCCAAAATTATCGCTTGGCCACCTCGTCCACCAACATATTTTTTTTTTCTTCGCTTAGCAGTTTAGCACTAACACTAACCCTCTACCTAGTTTTAATACCTCGAACTAATTTTATTTAATACGGGGAACATAAATGAAATACATTTCCCTACTATACCAATTCAAAGGTATAGCATCGTTTCCTTAAAAGTGCTACATTGCAATATTAAAATCAGTTCCGTCTATAAAAAGCGTTTTGAAGTGGTTTCCTTTGTTACCCATCCCAAAGAGCCAAAAATTGGCATGAAGCAGGTAATAAAATACAAAAACATATGTCTATGCCATTTGTGAAGAAGTGGATTAAGCGGTATAGAACAGAGACTATGGAAATATGAATGACTTACCTGGAAGAGGTTTAGATAGAGACACTTCAGAGAAGGACGATAAGAGCATTTTTTAAATGTTTGAGAAAAATCCAACAATAAACCTAAGACGATTCAAAACAAAAAGTATGTGTGAACGGTCTTGAAGTGTCAATCAACACAATTCGACGAAGGCTTAGAGAATTCTAAAGGGCAAGCTAAAGAAGCTATGTATTTATTATAAGTTCCGCCTAGGTTAAAATTCGTTAAGTGAATTAAATTATCTAAGTAGGCTTACCATTTCTACTTCATAGTGTTATGTGCGGTGTAAAATTGACCCTATTCGACAATCACAAGTGAAATAACAATTTTTTGTAACATTTTTTATTAGTACAAAAGACAGCCCCTGGAAAATTTTAATTTTGTAGTTATAATGGTTTTCATTAATAAAAATGATTGATTCATCAAAATCAACCCTAAAGCCTCGTTCTTATTAGTCAAGTTACTTGATTTCAAGTACTTAAATTCAAGTAACTTGAACCTACTTGACCAATATGAACGTGTTATTTTGCTTGAATTCAAGTTGATTTTATTTGGCTTCAAGTTTCAAGTAACGCTTCAAACACATGAGCAGAATTCTGCAAGCAACAAAATTAGAATACACAAGTTTAAATGAATTGAAATACATGTACTTATTCTGCTTGTTATGTAGCCCAAGTAACAATTTTGGTTTACAAAATGTTTACTGTAAATTTACTTTGTTATTGTAAAGTTACACTGGTAAATCCACGGTAAACGTGTTGTAAATGTTTAGTACAAATTTTGGGGAATCAATTGTCGAGTATGCTGAACCTTTACGGATATAATTTAATGTAAACAAAGTGTGTATTTACAAATAAGTTTGTATAGTTTACAATAAGAAATCAGTATACGTATGTTACGATTACAAATCTTTTACGAATAAGTTACAATTTCATAAATTATTTTAAACAAAACTAACTTGTTAGGTTAATTTTGTAAACAAATCAGATAAATACAATTGTATGCGTAATTATAAAATTCCTTTACATACAGTAGTAGATTATAATGAACGACTTTATTTGAAATATTATTATTTTTATAACATCAAACTTAGAAATATATTTTTCGCATATTAAGATGTTAAAATTTACAAGCGAATATCATTTTGTCGGGTAAAGTTCTGAAATAATTTGATAATAGCGATGCGCCTTAAAAATAATAAAGTATATAAAATTACAGATACATTTTTTTTTACTTCAAAATAAAAATTAAAGAAATAATATTTATTTAAAAAATTTTAATTCTATCGTTACATAAATTTATATTTATTGTGTGTACCAGAAATCATAAAAGTACATAAAATTTTGAAAATACGAAGTTCTCTTTTTGCTTCAAATTTGTGGTCAATATGGCCGACCATTAATTTCGAAGGGAACATGTCTGAATTTTCGATATGTAAACTTGAAAATACACGTTATCCTTATGTATACATTTTGAGAGTAAATTGAATACGGATATTTACAAGTTGGTTACATTTACAATTTTCTATTAAAAATATTTACTTGTTTACGAAATGTAAATGGTACGTATACGTTACGTAGAAGTAAATGTACAATTACATTTTCCTATTAAATTCATGTACTTGTTTGTATTATGTAAAAGCTACGTACTACATACATAATAAGCATTCAATTTTTGAAGTTTGTCGCATTTGTTATAAAATATTTTATAATGGCCAATTTCAACACCATTTTCTAAAATATCTTGCATTTCATTTACAAATGGATCATTCAATTTTTTCTGGTATTACGGACTAAGACGTTGATGTTTAACCAGAGTTTTCCACTGCCTATTGAAAAAAAAAATCTATTCTTTAAGGTGTTTGTAACAAACTTCGAGAATAAATTCCTTCGTCTGGTAAAAAATTCGATCCACGCAATTTTAATATTCCTGTATAAATTATCTGACGGTATAAATACATTAACAAAGTAAACGTTCAGTATAAATCATGAGGTAGCTATAAGCTCTCTTGAAAGTTACAAAGTGTAATCATTTTATGACGGTATAAATACATTTACAAAGTAAATAAACAGTAAATCTACACCGTAGCTATAAGCTTTCATCGATTCTACAAAAAGTAAATATTTTGTAACTGTAACGATACAATGACCCAGTACATAAACATTAACACTACATTCGTAGCCATAAGTTAACCTTTACAGTGTAACTTTACTGTGCAAACTCTGAAACTAGATTTTTTACAAGTGTAGATACATCTACAAATGTTCACTAATGTAAATATTCGGTAAATTCTACAAGAATAATTTGTAATCATAATATATACGAAATGCTACTTGGGAGAATTCTGCTTCATGTCTCTATTTCTAATTTTGCTGCGAATCAGTAGGCTACATTACGTAAGTAAAAGATAACAAATCTAGTACAATTTGTATACTTTTTATTTTTTCCGATCAATTTTTTTAATGTGTTGACAGAAAATAAGTTTTGTGTGACAAGTGCAAAAATGGAGGATACAAATTAATTAATTTGTGACAAAGTAATGCACCATTCATTTAACCCTTAGCGGCCACTTAGGGGGGAATATGTACCCCAGGCCAAATCACCTTAATTTAAGTTATCAAAAACTACGAAAATCATACTTGTCGCGCCATATATATGTATGTAGGTTGTCGAGGAATGTAGGTTACTTGCATGGTACATACAAGGAAGAAAAAAGTATTAGTAGCGCTATAAACGATGAATTTCGGAAGGAGTAATGATTTTTCAATAGTAATAATTTTTTTTCTGAAAAACGTCATTTTTCCTGACTTTGCACATACATATATAATTTTTTTTGTTAAATTATCTTGATATTGGCTCTTGTAAACCATATTAAAAATTGAAAAACATGTTTCAGAATGTCAATGAATTTTTTGGAGTCTCAATATTTTAAATTTGTCTTTCTAGACCGATTTTTTGACTGGGGTGAAAATGTTACGGGAGCAAAGTGTGGCCGCTAAGGGTTAAAAAAATTGTACATTAAAATTAAATATGTATCAAATAAATGCCATAAAAAACATTCTGCTTATCAAAAACGACGCTCGTGTAGTTCACTCGAATTTCTACCGGCAGCTATGCTACCAGAAATTCTGTTCATGTGTTTCCAGCATAAAATATACGACCTTTGAGCTTTTATATTCAAGTCGAGTCGTCTCAGAGGAACCATATTATAAAATTTAGTAGTGTGGTAGTACTTTATAAAAATAGTGAAAGTAGAATTTTTGACATCTACAAAAATGAATTAGAGTAGTGCAGTAATCATAATTTTTTTGAAAATTTATCAATTCTATGAAGTTTCGTCAAACATTCGACGACATTTTAAGCAGCTACTTGACCAATGTCGTTTTCGATTCACCCAAAAAATTCAATCTATGACGCAATCGATTGATTGTTCTGCTGTCAGGTTGTTCGATTCGCCCAATAAAATCAATCGGCCGAGCAAAATTTTTGCTCGGTTATAAATCTCTACTTTTTGACAGGTTTACCCCTCTCTTACTAATACCAACAGCAACAACTAATACTGTCATTTTGAAGAACTGCCAGTTTGTTGTTATTCTCAATTCAAATAAATATTTTCAAGACGTTAAAAACATATACACATAAAAAACAACCGGGCGGCAATTCGATTTTCTTGTTCGATTCACGGATTGATTTTTGAAAGAGGTGGAAAAAGCGAATCGAAAACGACATAAATAAACTTGAATTCAAGTACTTGAAATGACTAATGAGAACGAGGCTTAAGAATCCTCTCTAATATCCACGTCTATAAAATTTTAATACGAGGCTACAAAAAAATGTCATTTGTCACTGGATCGGAATCTAGTCCTGGGGCGCTATTCATGACCTATCTATTACGAAAACTTTCGTATTGCAAGTTAGTGTCAAAGTACTACGAAAACTGAAGTTTCCGTAATACTTTGACACTAACTCGCAAAACGAAAGTTTTCGTAATAGTTCAAGAATACAAAACAAACGTTATTATTAATTGTAGGGCCATGTGGGCGTTAAGCCACCTCGCACTACGACCTAAAAGATCTTTAGTGCATAGCTGCCAAACTTAAGCAAATTATGTTTCTTTTACGATTGGTTTGTTTTACATTTTTTTTAGATTTCTATTAAAATAGTTCTTAATCGCACCAATATTAATCAGGTTTCACGCTTACCTATAACTGACTAAAATGTTATTTTACGTGGTTTCTAGTTTTTATTTTTTTAGCATGATCCAACTCGTTCATAAAATCGGCCAATAACTTTTTTCTAAATGACGTTCGTCGTTGTATTAGCGTATTAAATTTCTTTAATAAATACTATTAAAAATGAATAAATGTTTTTTAATCAATATAAATTTTCAAATTAATTTCTGTCATACACCTAAAATATTGAGTTTTTTTAACGAAAAATCGCCATTCGACAAAATGAAAAATTTTTATGCTTTTACTTAACTGACCAATGTTTTTACGACAGAAGAGATTTTAAAGTTTTTCCATGTGGCAGGGACGAGAAACACGATAATTTCCTGACAAAGCATACCGAGGATGTAGAAAAAACAGTACATAACACTTGCGTGCAAAAGTCTACATACCCTTCAATCGCTATTCCATTCGGGTCACAAGACAATCGTACCTGTAACGGGATTTGGCTAGGATATCCTTATTATTTTTTTTTCCACTACCGGTTAAAACAAACAATCGTTTGTTTCAAATGGCGACATTTTGGTAATTATACGAAAAAATACTTATTTTGGTGTTGCAAAATTCTACATACTTTTCTTTTACATTTAGTTTTGTACATTAATTTAAGTTCTACTTGTCGTTTACCGAATATTTCGAAAAATAACACATTTACTATCATATTATTTTGGCAGATGATCGTCCTTTATTTCCATGTGTAATAAGTAGTTTTTGGAAATGTTAGATAAACGAAAGAAGGTGTGTAAGGATTTGCGTTTGTTGATGAAGAAGAGAGAATGTCAAACAATCATTAACGAAATAAACGGTTCTGTAGCATTAAAACAATAACGATCAGGAAGCAGGGTGATAAAAAAATCATGTATTTTTGAAAAAATACAAATCATTTGATTTTTTTGATTTAAATCAGATTTTTTTGATTTAAATCAACTTTTTGTATTAAATTAGATAATTTTTTTAAATTTATTAAAATATTTTTGTAAATATTGAAAATATTGAAACATTTTTGAAATTTTGAAAATATTCGTTCATTGCTAACATAATACTGCTGCTGCCAATTTGTGGATTTGGCTTACATTGTCTTCCGAAATTTGATTAGGATAAACTGATCTTAGGGGTGTCCCCTATTCTGAACCTGTCATGTCATCGCTTCTATAATTGATGCACTACAGGCCAATCTAGACGAAATAAAAGGAAATTGGCCTTGTATTTAAAAATAATGCCATGGACGATAAGCTAAAATTTTCTTCTAGTAACTCAATTGCAGTATTATTTTCCTTTGTACTTAATTTAAAGAAGAAACACTGTAAAGTGAGCAGAACTTATTGTATTGCCACATAATAAAAAATCGATTTCTAAATGGGTTTTAAAACTTGACAAAGTCTTCCACTCTTCCCTTGACGCTTATATTCAAGACCAATTTACCAATATTTGAATCAAAGCTGGCTTGTTCTCGGTTTTGCTCGGATACTTTTGCTAATATAAACCACTTCTGTAAATAAGAGAACATTATAAATATCTAGGTATGTCGCAACTCGAAATAAGTATTCCATCGGACTTCCGAAGGCTGTACCAGAGCAGACCCTCCCGCCGTATTATACCAAGCTAAATGGTGATTTCGAAAATATTTCAACATTTTTGTTATTTTACCTAAAATTATTTTGCAGCCAGGTTTACCAATTACGCAAATAAGCTTAATATATGTATGGGCAGGCACATCCATATGTAATAATACTTTCATTTTCGGCAGCTTCACAAATTTGTTTCTTCATCTTCTTTATGTTGCTAGCATTGTCGGTTACGAAACTGACAATTGAATATTGATTAACGCTTGTGTGAGACATGCCATGGTAACTAAAATGACTTCGCCTTTTTCTGCAATTATACAGGAACATACCATCCGTCAAACGCCAGCCAAAGCCATAATTAAAAATGTACCTAATAATCTGAGAGCAGAAAAATACTTTTCTCGTAAATCGATGTCTTATCTTCAAATTTTCCCACCTATAGTTTGCAGTTTAGCGGATGACAATCGGGTCATAGCTTCTTACATACATTTTTAAATACTTCATTCTCGACCGTTCTGAATGAAACAATTGTTGTAAGGCCACATAAACTCAATGAACGCGAAGAGCAGCGAGTTATAACATAAAAAATAGCAAGTAAAATAGCTGCGGAGATGTGTGTAAAATAAATGCAGGAAAAAATGTCATCGATCCGCATCCCGGAATAATTAACAGAGCTGGATTTATAAGCCGCATCGCCAGAAAGGAGCCGTTTATAAACAAACAAAAATCGGCAGAAGTGCTTAATTTTGCATTCTCTCATGTCCATAAGTCTAAAGAATTTGGGACGCTGTCATTTTCTCTGACGAGAGTAAGTTTAGTATGTATGGGAACGACGGAAGGATCGGAGTCCGGCAGAAATCAAATATTGAACTGCAAATGCAAAATACAGTAGGCACAGTTAAACAAGACGAAGCTATTATTATGGTGTGGGGATGTACACTAAGCGAAATAGCTATATGGGACAAAGTAATTTATACTGTTTTCTTCAAAAGCATTTCGCTCATTTTATTTTACGATGTATGGAACAATTTGTCAATGCTTACTCAACAAACTGAAGTTAAAATTTTCGTTCGTCCCTTTCTCGTAATACCGTTATGTTGATTTAATGTTTTTAACAACGGCCAGTTGAAGGAAATAGCTATATGGGACAAGTGCGGTTTTTGATAATAAAACCGTTTTGTTGTTAATTTTAATATTGCTCTTATTGTTATTATTTTATCTCTAATTAAAAAAAGAAAAAAGAATTATTGTCTACATTAAAAAAATTATTTTTTATGACTCAATAGCAATTTTTAAAGAATTATGCCACGAGGAACGCAACTTTCGACCGATGAATGGGCAAGGATCTTTTGCTATAGCAAATCTGGCGTTACCATTCGTCAGATAGCCACAAAACTACATAGAAATTAAAATACCATCAATAACTTTTAAAAAAATCCCCAAACATACGGCACAGTAAAAAGACCAGGACCAGAGTCTAAAGTTGTCGTAAGAGGTAAAAGGGAAATAAAGCGTCTTGCAGTCAGGAAAAATATCAATCCATCCCAAATAAAGCGTGACTTGAGTCTAGACATCTTTAAACGAAGTATACAACAGATTTTAAAAGAAAATATTAATCTGAAATATCAGAAGCGAGTGCGTAAACCTAAACTTCTGTTACGCCATAAATTGGTGAGAATGAAATTTGCTAAGAAATTTAAATTTTGGGATGAAGAGTGGCAATCAATAAATTTTCGGATGAAAAAACATTTAATTTTGATGACCCAAATGAATACCAGAATTTTCTGCGAGATTTTCGTGAGTCACCTCAAACACGTCACTCCCGCAAATTTCAAAGAGGGTTACTTATGACATGGGGTGGCTTCTGCTATCAGAGCAAGACCCCAATTTGTTTTGTTTCCCATAAAATCAATGCGGGGAAGAATGTGCAGTTAATAGACGACGCTTTAATAAATTTTGGGGGGGGACATGTACGATGAAAGTTGGACATTTCAGTAGGATAATGCGCATATTCATGCTGTGAAGTGCACCAAGAATTTTTTCAATCACTAAATATACCAGTATTGCAGTGGCCTGCTACTAGTCCGGACTTAAATCCAATGAAAAATCTCTGGAGCATTCTTAGCCAGGGAGTCTACAAAAATGGACGTCAATTTAATACTTTAGCGAAGCATAAATTGACGTTTCTGTTTTCCAAATGTTAATAAACTCATGCCACGTTGATTGATGGATGTTATTAATAACAATGGAAGTCATAGAAACTACTAAAATGCACTTATTGTTAGTATTTTTTTATTAATGAATAAAATAAATGGATTTTAAGTTTTGTCCCATATAATTATTTCCTTCGACCATTGAGAATAAACTGCTATAAATAGCGATGTAGGCACAATGAAAACTAACCGAACTAAAATCTGTACGCCTTCTGCATTGGCAAATATTCTGATGCAAATGAAAATAAAATAAGAGGTTGCTTATTAAAAAAAAAACAAAAAAAAACTTGTCCCATATAGCTATTTCGCGCAGTGTATGACGTCAGCAGGAGTCGGAAAACTATGGTGTTTGTGGTTTCAACGATGATACGATTTGGGTATTTAAATATTTTGATCTTGATGGAGTATAAACCTTCGAACAAGATAACGATCCAAGCATACTGGTCTTATTGTTCAAGAGTGGCTTATCTACAATTCCATACATCAACTCAGACTATCACACCACTCACCGGACATGAATCCGATTGAACATCTATGGAATGAATTAGAGCACCGGATTCGAATTCATAACATCAGAAGCAAAGCTGAGTTTAAAAACGCCTTTTAACCCGAATGGAGCAATGGAGCAAAATAGGGCCTGCGGTTTCCGTTAAGTCAGTGATGTCTATGCCTAAATGGATTTAAAAGGATATCAAATAAAATAATGGACCAAAGTACTACTGATTCCTATGAAAATCTCACAAATTTCATTTTATTGTTTTGTAACACTGAGGCGTATGTTGATTTATGCAACAAAGAATTTGGCCAACTTTCTTTTTTGGTTTATATTTTAAAAACTAGTTGTTATTATTAAATAAAACTAGGGAGGGATGGACCGAATATTCGGCCGATCGGCCAGTGATTTTTTGAGATTCGGTAAAATTCTGCATTTCCGACACGATTCGCCCGAATATCGAATCATTTTAAAAATTTCTGGTAAAAGATTTGCTTGCATACAACAGAAAATATTTTATATTATACAGTGATGAAAAACGGATAAAAAAATCATAACGTTACGGCATTCGGTTTCAAAAAATAATTTCAATTCGAAACGTTATTTATAACGTTATTTTAAGAACAAAAATTCCGTTTCGCTATGTTATAACGTTATTTCTGAAGCTGTGTGCTTAGAGTTCTTAAAATTGACTATTAAAAGGCTTTGTTTATTTCGTTATTCCTTTTGAAATAAAATAAATAATAACATTCGTACCTGTTCTATTTGATTTGTAATCGAAGATATTTTTAAAGCAAGATACACCACTCTAACTGTATTTTTAAACCAAAACAGAACGTTTCGTAGTTTATGTAGTTACAGCAATAAATTATCGAGAAATAAAACTGTATTCACACAGCAGAAAATTATCGATGGCAATTTTTTTTCTTTTTGTTTTGAATTTATGTTTTGCTTTTAGATAATTTTACTTTAAAGCACGTAACGAAATAACGGAAATAAAAAAGGGTCATAACGTTACGGATTTCGTTATGTAAGATTTTTTAAATTGTGTAACGTTTGTAACACTATTTTTAAATATTCAATACGTTATTCCGTTTTTGCGTTACGTTACACGTTACGTTTTTCATCACTGATATTATATAATATATGTACATATGTACTTTAGAAAATTTGTAAAACAACACTCATTTTTCTCACTTGATTTGCCTCTCTTCATTACGGGGTAAATATGGTTTGTTTACTTACATATTTTTATGTGTAATTTGGTCAAGAACAGCTCTAATAAAAACATAAAATAATGAATGAAATTCGCTTGGAAGGCAGTGTAAAAGGGTGCAAAACTAATTTGCCTATCTTGAGTGAAATGGCCAGCTACGTGTAAAGTGAGAGTAGTTTCGGAAGCCGGTAATTTTTACGAATCTAAAAGAAACAAGTTACTTCTGATTAACTGCGAAAAACTAGTTTTATTACATCACAATTTGCAAAAACTTAAAATTGCATATTAAAATGAAAATGTATTTTAATGTTTATCAGACTTTTCTATGGTAGAAAATAGTATAAATGAATAATAAATTAATAAGCAACAACATTATGCCACAAGATTCAAGAAAAAGGGACGATTCGGAGTTCGGCAAAATTGTATAACTTTGATTCGGTATTCGGCCGAACCGCAAAATCACTGGTTCGGCCCATCCCTAAATAAAACTGATTTTTATTTGAAGGTAAAAATATACTGAAATTAAACAAAAACTAAGAAAATTGTCTTTTATTTGGATTTATGAGAAAACCATTGATTTGTAAGTTCAATTAAAGGGTATGTAAACTTTTGCACGCTAGTGTATTTAAAACGGCGCGGAAACTGATACAGGCATACTCTGCGTGTATTTTCACGTACACCAAACGCCGATAAACTAGAATGACAATAACAAAAACTCAAGTAAAACTGGTTACTTATGTAATAAAATACCATTGCATTGAAATATCCAAATTAGGTGGTAATATAAACATAGATTCACTAAATTGTTAAAGGGTCAAACGAAACACAGAAACGAACCAAATTCTTTAGCATAAGAAATACAATTTATGGACTACGCAAAAGGAATTCTTTTATTCTAGCAACTAAAAGAATCTTTTACCTAAAGTAATTTGGTGTAAATATATTGACTACGGTAACTATCCACCAGCATATTCGACACAAGATGTTTGAGAATCGCCGTCAAAAAATAACGCAAATAGACGACAGAGAATACAAAAATAAAATATGCTTCACGAACAAACTACTATACCATGCCCCAATTAAACATACAACATCATTCAATTTTTATTTAAAGAATTACGTCTCGCATGGATGGACAGTCAAAATACTTTTATATAAATCATTTTATTATTTTTAGTTCTATTTCATAAAGTTTTTTTAGTGTACAATGTACATACATTTTAAAGTGTTGATAACTGTAAATATAATTTTGATTTTCTTACACTCAGCTAGCTGTATACTCTCATCATCGTAATCAAATCCATATCAAAAACAATAATAAAAAGTTCTACAAGGCTCAAATCAACACTAAAAAAAAATACAAATCTACAATACTAGAGAAGAGGTTAATGTGCTGATCAATAAAAAAAATACAGCCATAATTTGTGTTTAGAAACTCGAAAAAACGTACAACCAAAACATTAAAACAAAACGCAAGTGATTTCTTTTTTTTTTCAAGAAACATTTTCTTTAAGTTTTTTTATGATAATGACACCTTACACATTTTCAAATACCCTGTGTTTTTTCATTATATTTTTCGTTATTTCTTCAACTACACATACACAAATAATGTACAAACACCGAAAAAAAAATTATTTATCTTAAACTTTAAACTGCATTATATACCATGAAATATACAAATTGTATGTCTGTATGTACTATGTACGTATATACCCAGCACATAATACATTACATAGCATACAAAATTAAATACAGTTGAGTACTTTAGTAAGAACGATGTATTGTTTTTAATTTTTTCACTGTAAAAGTTTTGATTTGAATATGGGTATAAAGAGGAAATTCAATTGGATTTGATGGCGATTATTCGGTTTTAACTATATCAATGTTCGAATAAAATATTTTTCTCAGGAATCACATAATACGCAGGAATACATCAAATAAGTAGAAAAAGAAACAGAGATAATCAACGTGAAATACACGTAGAAAAAATTGCAGACGCCAACTCTGTTGCAGAGATTTTATATTTTTAGTGGTAATTCCGGTCAAAACCGGTTCTAATCGCCGAGTCGATATTTAAACAAAAAAAAAAATGTTCAGTTTTATCATTTTGGTTCGTCTTATGTTTAGTTTTAACTCTATTTCCAAAAATTGACATATTTCAGTATTTTGATTGATCAAAAGTATTTATTACGCATTATAAATACATGGCACACCGCGCAAGTTTGATAAGTACATGACACACCGCATACAATAAAACGATAAGTAATACCAAAGATAATCCCATATTATGCTATGTCCCATATTATACAATATGCTATAATCCCATTGATATTACAATATGCTATGATCTTTGGTAATACTTAACGAGGTATTACTGGATCGCATTTTCGGACACCTTAAGATTATTAGTAAATCCCTACTATTTGGCCCTTTTCCTTAATGTTCTTCTTTCATAATTTTAATATTAGTAAAACAATCGCATTGTTAATTTACTATCATCAAGATACTAAGGAATCATTGGGTGCTTTTATAATAAAGTTTGGTGCGATGTGGTAATAGACAATACTTTCTGAAAAATGTGCCTCTAATCAAAAGAACAGTTTCGATGATTACTTGAGAATTGTTCAAACCGAAACAAAGGAAATTTCTGCTACGCTTTGATTAAAGAGTACCACAGTAAAATTTATATTTTGTTATTATGTGTACGAACTAAGTATATGGATATGATTATTAAACCTGAAGGGTTATTCCTGAATACGATACGAATATGAAAGTTATAACATACTTATTTGAATTGAATCAGATTCGCTCGTCTTCTTATTTAAATCAAATACGAATCTTATACATTCGAATTCGTATTTAGAAATAGCCCCCCAGAAAAATAGCTCAACACAAAGGAAAAGAAATAGAAAAAGTAGAAGAATTTGTTTATCATGATATTCAGTAGGAAACATCAAAAAAGCCAGAACCACTGAACCATCCAGAAATTATGTACCGCGCAATAAGTTTGTGGATCACAGAGCTCACACGGGAAATTTCCTGATAAGGCTTGTGAACTTCTAAGAAAAGTACTAATATGATTCTGGCAATCAACTTACCAAGTTTACCGGATAACTATGCGAATTTTTTCATTAGATGGAGTTACACATGTGTTGATATACATACATACATACGAATCGTCAGGTATGTAATTTTTTCTACGATAGTGCAATAACCTATGCTTTCGATGATGATTTTTGAATTTAAATTATAAGAAAAGGAGCCTTTGCGTTGTCTACTAAAATCGTGCAGAAATATTCATTACACGGATATAGTATAGGAAATCCCGGTTTACAAAAGCCTGGTTTCAAAATCCTGCTTTTTGGGAGTTTCTTTATTTTTATGATATTAATTCGGGCCGCCCAAATTAATAAAAATAAAGAGGTTTCCAAAAAGCAGGATATCGAGAGCTAAGATAGAAAAATAATGAAAATGAATATTATTTCAACGAATAAGGGGAAACCCAAATTAATTTTTAATGTTATGTACCATTTGGAGAGAAGAAAAGAAATCTATCAGTGGGCGTGTGCCCAGAGAAGCACTATTTTGTGCAAAGGAAGAGTTGTGACGAAAGTGGTTGAAGGGGATCATGTGATTAAAAAAGGACCTACAAGCCATGACCCCTCGGCTTATGATAAATCGATTTCTGAAGCCAACACAGGCGGCAGCGAAAAATTCAGCGCTACGGCCGTCATAAATTATTTGAAATAGCGTTATTGAATGTTGCACAAAAACACGCGTTTATTTGCCGGCTAAGCAGGCGCAACGGCATAAAATATCTCGCGCAAGACGTAGCAATGTAAGAGAACCGGACAGCATTTAAAATATACAAATTCCAGAAGAGCTCAAGTACACGGAAAAAAAATTATAGGAGACATTTCTATAATTTATAGGAGCCCACAGGATTGTGGCCTAATATGTATAGGAAAGCATTTTACTATAACACATAGTAAATTTAAAGAGATGCGAATACAAATTGTTACCATTAAAATAGTAAAATGTACCATAAAAATAGTAAAATGTACTATTTTAGTAATAAGCGCTTCCTATTTAGTAAAGGAAAATATGCATTTCAAGTTAGAATTTATTACCATAAAATTGGTATTTTCCCCAGCATATTTTTGAAGCAGGTCGTCATAGGAAATATTAGTAGTAATGACATTCACAGTATTTTCGATTTGGAAAATCATAAAAATGCCAATCACCATCTACTGGAAAAAGGAAAAATATCATTTGTCATTACCGCCACCTTTACTTTACCCCAGAGTCAATACAAATGTATCGAGATTGACTCTCAAAAATGAGAAGTGAGAACCCTCCTCGACTTCTCTATGGTTTCATACGACCAAACTACAAAAATACAATTCTCGCGTGTTACCTTAAGTATCAATAGAACATACTGACTTAGCGAATTATACTCATGAAATGAAAATAACATGAATATGTTTCAGAGAATACGAATGCAATTATAACAGCTATATTTTGTGGTAAATATTACTTTTTATATAGTAGTGGTCCCTATTTTAGACCCACACACACTCTTTCCCGAGGAGAGGATTCAATTTATTTTTAATGATTTTACGTTCAAAATAAAGATAATCGTATAAAACAAAGGAAATTGTATCTTATAGGAATTATTCCTATAATACATTGGATTTGTAGAAATGCATATAGGAAATATTCCTATATGGCATAATAAATTAGCTCTTATTATAGTAGCGATTCCAATACATATTGCATTTCATGCTATGCATAGTGGAAAGTCAGCTATGTACATAGTATGTTTTACGAAAAATATAGTACGGGATGCTATAATTAAATTCCTATAAATATATAGGAAATAAATTAGTATTTTTTTTTCTCCGTGTATCTTGAGAGGGAACAGTTTGTTTTAAATGTTAAGGATTTTGAAGATCAAAACAATAATTTTATTAGCAACACCGTCCAATCTAACACTGTTGGCAGAAGCAGAATGTTGGCTAATGGACGACACATTTGAGGTGGTTCCAGCGTTCATGCGTCAATTATTTACCATACATGGCAAAATTGGACATGAGATTGTTCCTTTGGTGTTCGGAATCATGAGTGCAAAAAGTCAAGCAGCTTACTCCGTATTTTTTTATGAAGTTTGCAAATGGGCCTGCAATTGGGGAATCCATTTAAATACAAAAATGGTCATATCCGACTTCGAGAAAGCCAGTGTAAAGACGATAAAACAATTCTTTCCAGAAACAGCGTATAGAAGTTGTTCGTTCCGTTTCGGGCAAATAATCTGGAGAAAGGTGAAAGCAGAAGATTTTAGCAAGCAGAGGATTTTAGCCTGCAAATCAGAATGCTTAATAGTTTAGCTTTTTAACACCGGAAGATGTAATTGTGTATTACCAGGAGCTAAACAAAAATTCGATCTCGCTATCTCTCAGGCTGCAAATTTCACTTTCGTATTTCAATGACTCGTTTTCTTCACTTGTTATACAATATACTATTGTTTCATTGACAATAAGCTTTAAAACTTATGTAGAGTTCGATTGGGCAAAAATAATCAATTTACTGTAAAAAAAAATGATTATAATCATTTTGCGCGTATTTAACATATATGAGCCGTTTATTTTGAAAGTGGAATAAGTCAAAATTTTAAAAAATTGAGATAACGTTATATAACATGTTAAAGTATAGTGAACTTTCGTATTTTGTTACATTCTTGCGCTTAACTGTAAAATAATTCCTAGAAATAGTGGTTAAAGAATCAATACTAAACGCTATCATTATTTTGTTTATTATGAAAGTGGAATAAGTCACATTACATGCTTGTTCATTCGTGTAATGTCATAATAACTAATAGTATGATGTGTATATTATAAATCTAGAAGGCATTGAAACAAAAAATATAACAACAATTTACATTTAAGATTTATAAAATTTTAGATTTACTACTGTGTCCAAAAAGTAAAGCCAGTTTTCAATTTAAATCGCGCGGGTAAACCGCACATCATAATTTTTTTTTTCTAAGTTGGCAACATTGTGATATACATCTGTGACAAATTTTATTTCGAATCATTCATCAGTTTTTGTTTTACGCTTGGTTTTGTACGACGCTAAAAGTGCATTCGGTGATTTTTACAATTTCTAATTATATTGAGCAAAGAAAAGTTGCATTCAATTTTGTTTGTGGTATGAAATTTAGGGTGCAGAAACATGCAGAAAGCCTTCGGGTACCATGTTTTGTCGGAAAGGAATGTTTACAAGTGGTATAAATAGTTCAAAGAAGGTCGTGAAAGGGTTTGAGGTCATGTTGACAGTTTTCATCGATTATCGTGGTGATGTCCATTCAGAATTCAACAAACAGAGGCGAGAATTGCGGGCAGACCACAAAAGACGAGAAAAGACCACTGCGGGGAAATCATTTTGAGACAATAGAAGACTTTAATTCTTGTTTCGAAAATTCGAAAATACGTTGGCATAAGTGTATTGTGTCGGGAGAGGATTATTTTGAAAGCAACGAAATAGATTTGGAAGAATAAATACATATTTTTTGAAATAAATAAAAACTGACTTTAATTTTTGAACACAGTTATAAGAGATTTTCCTTATAAAATATACTACAAAACGTCCTTGACTAGTGATGCAGAGTTTTATATTTTGGACTTAGCACAAAAAAGAGATGACCAAAAAACTTTGGTTATATAGAGTTACTGCCGTTATACTCAAGTAGGCGACCGGCAAGGCAAAGCAGTAACGAATTACATTTATTTGAATTAGTTAATGAAAACACAAATTACAATTTGTAATTTGTATTTTAATTATTCTTTTTCCAAGTAACAGTACCTACTTATATTGAATTTTAATTACTTAAATTCTAAGTAATTATAATTTGTATTTTAGTTTCATCAGTTTTTGTGTTTTATTGTTTACATTTTTACAAGGTTACACCTTATGTTAATGATTGTTATTTTATTGATATGATTTTTCACTAAACGAATTTCGTCAAATCAAATTTTTCAATTTACAAATGAAGAGTAATTGTAATTTGTATTTTAAGTACTGAGTTTGCTGTAATTTGTAAAAGTATTTTAATTACTCAGTGTAATGAAACTTGTCCAGCCTTGGCGACCGGTCACAATCGCGAAATATAAAACATGATGGATTTGCTACCACCTGTTCATCATGGATATTTTCAAAACTTAAAAAAGTCGGATCAACTTGTTGAGGAGTAAAATGAAATTCAAACCTATCAAATTCTTTGTAACTTTCTCTTTGTAATAACTGGATGTCATTTATAATGTAAAATTCTCTTTAATGAATTAAATCAATATGAAATGATGGTATAAGTCATTTTTGTTAAAAAATATTAATTTTGAAAGTGGAATAAGTCATTTCCACTACAAAAAACTCGTATTTTACTAAGCCTTATTATGAAATTTATCACTTCAGCTAATAGTAGTAAGTTTAGTAATATCATAAATGCAAACACTTTAAACAAAAGTTGTATTGATTTTTTTCATAACATGAAAACACAAATGTTTAATTATCTCAATATTAAGAAAACATGACTTATTCCACTTTCAAAATAAACTGCTCATATAATCATTTATTTTTTGATTATAATCATTTTTGACAAATCTTGGATTTTTCGAAAGATTTACCAATACCAACAAAAAAGATATGTTAATCAAAATTATGACAATTCAAGACGTCAAAAATTTCGTAATTTTTAATCACTCCTTAATTTTTACGAGTTCGTTATTTATTAATAAATAACGTCCCTCTAGTAATGAAACAGCGAATAAGAAAAATAGTGGTTTTAAAATAATTTGCATTTAAATGTTTTTTGAAAAAACTTTTTAAAATAAAATCGTTTATTTCATAGAAAATTAAATTTTTTTTAAAATAAAAGATTTTATTTCAAAAAGTTTTTCAATAAACATTTAAATGCGAATTATTTTAAAACTACTATTTTTCTTATACGCTGTTTCATTACTAGAGGGACGATAAGTTGTGTTATTAAAATAATTTTTGTGACAAAATCTGTATAATTTTGTGCATAATCAAACTAAAGATTTACTGACGGTTAACATAACCTCAAAAAAATATTCACATACAATACAACCATGAAATAAATCATGCTGCTTGTGCGTACGATTGGGCATCATAAATTTGATTATTTTTGACAAGCCCAATCGAACTCGATATTAATCTGTCAAATGTCTGTACCTGTGTTCACGAATTTCGTGCCAAAAAAGAGCATTTGCGGTAAGTTTTAATTCATTATTTCTTTTTGAAGAAAAGTGCTGCTGAAAGTTATCGTATACTTGTGAACACTGGTTTAAACACTTCAAAAGTGGTGATTTTCAAGTGAAAGACAAAGAACGTCCCGTTGATGACACCAGATGAAATCGTTAATACTAATTGCTACAGATAATATATATAATCTATTTAATCCTTGCTGTTGTCGAAAAATGTTCAGAATGGTCCAAAAGACAAGGCAAACAAATTTTGCTTTATGATAATGCACTATCGTTCACTTAAAAACCCGGTAAAGACACGTTATTAAATGATCTTGCATGAACAGTATTAACCCACTCGCCCTATTCACCAGATCTTGCTCCAGCAGATTACCAGTTATTTCGATCGATGACATCCTCACTTTCGGAGCAGCACTTCAAAATATGTATACGAAAAAGTGGTAAATTGGATCTCTGAATGGTTTGCCTCAAAACAAATAAAGTTCTATTGGGGTGGCATCCACAAATTACCTGAAAGATGAAGGAAATGTGTAGCTAGCGATGGACATTACTTTGAATAAAGTAATTTTGATATTTCTCTTGTAAGAAAGTTATTTAAAAAAAATATAATGGTGCCTCTGAAAATTCTTTCTTCACGGCGTGCACAAGGCACGGCGTGTCAAGTTTCCGAACAAGGAAACAGGTTTATCATTAGCCGCATTTCTTGACGTTTGATCTGATCCAGATCAGATCATATCTCATGAAACGACACCAAAACGCGAAAAACAAACAAACACCAAATTTATATTTTCTGTCTCGTTTCGTTTTGAATCTGCCACTTCATATGCGTATTGTATTGATCATATTCTTTATCGCTCCTTTCCTCCACCAATGAGAAAAGAATACAATACTCGTCTCAATAGGCAGAATGAGTTTGGTACTTAATTTTATTGTTCATTTCACTACTACCAAGTACCAATCACTTAATACAAAATTTGTGATCCGCTGCCTGTTAAAGTTTTTCACAATGGATAGAGTGAATAAAAACAAGTAAGCACTTTCTTATGTTTTTTCAAGTATGTGCTTATATTAATAAGCAGGTGAATAAAATTTAAGTATATTCTTGCTCGAGCAGTGGATACTTGAAGTTTAAGCAACTGCTTTTCTCTATAAGCAAATATTTAAAAATTTTCCAAAAAAGCGGTGAATAAAAAAAAATTCTGAATTTTTTCCGTACTTACTTACTTGATGATTTACAAGGTTGGGTACAAGGAGACTTGAGTTTAATTTTATTACGCTGATCAGAATGTTCCGAATTATTAATATTCGAAAAATTAAAAATTATTGTGAACACCGGGATTGTGAGGATCCAACCAAAAGTATACAAATTTTGAGGTTTAATCGTTGAAAATGAAAAGATTATAACGAGGGTTCCTTTTTTTAAATTTAAGGGATATCTTTTGGTTAAAATTTCGATTATACTGGTGGAGCTCTGAGTTCATTCGATTATACTGGTGAAGCTCTGGGTACTCTTCTGGGGAAGAGTAAAAAAAGTGGTCTTGCTAAGGATATGGGAATATATAGAACTACCGTTTCTAATCCATTTTATGTAATGATTTTATACCTTTGGATCATTCCCACGTGAAGATATTCACCATTTTTTTAATAGAAAAGGGTACTCAAACCTAAATATAGAATCAAAATTAGCGCAGTTTACAGGTCCTCTTTCTCTTCTTGGGATCAGTCAATATGTTTGTAAGTTCCTAAAGAAGCCTATCAGACATTGTCGTGTGGTTTTCGCTAAGGCTTTAAGTCTGTTATTTGTTACGCAATCCTACATAACAGGGGAAAGCATTTAAATGATCATAATGTAATAGAGGAGAATACAGACAGTCGCGATTAGCTATTACGTTTAGGTCTTCGATGGATAAAACGAGAATAGAGATGAACAGCTACGAACTCGAGGAAAACAAAAAATAGTTGAGGATAAAATACAAACAATCTTTACGAACCTAGCATAAAATAAGCACCAAATTATTTAGATAAATAAATAAAATTAAATTAATAGAAGTACTACCTTAACAATAAGTAAAGACTTATAAGTATTATTGGGTATACAAATAAGTTTTGAGGGGTTTACAAAACATGGCGTAACTAGTATTAAATTGCATCGGACCATCTTGTAACTATATTCATTTTAAAGCGTCATCATTCTCCTCTAAAAATCAGTCAACCTATGTGCCAATAAAACACAATTTGCGGGGAGCAAACTGCTTTTTTGTTTTAATTTGAAGAAAAGTGCAGCTCATGGACATCGATTGCTGTGTGAAGCATATGGGGAACATGTTCCATCAATAAAAATATGTGAGAACTGATTACGACGTTTTAAAAGTGGCTATTTTGACACCAATGACAAAGAACGGGAAGGGAGGCCAGTAAAGTCTGAAGACGCTGAGTTGGAGATGTTATTGGACCAAGATGCATGCCAAACTCAAAGGAGCTCACTGAAACTTTGGGAGTGACTCACCAAGCGATTGCAATCCATCTCAAGGCCATAGATATGTGCAAAATAAGGAAATTGGGTTCCGAATGAAATCGAGCCAAGAAACACAAACGCCGTTTTTCACGTGCGAACAACTGCTCCAAAAACGAAAAGTGGATCAACTACAAGAACCCAAAGCGCAGAAAATCGTGGGGTAAGCCCGGTCATGCATAAACTTCAACGGCCAAACTGAATATTCATGGCAAGAAGCTAATGATGTGCATCTCGTGGAATCAGTTCGATTACTACGTGATTTACTATGAGCTACTCTAAGCTAACAAAACCATCACTGGAGAACGTTATCAACAACAATTGATGCAATTAAGCCGAGCATTGAAGCTCAAACGCCCACAATATGCCAAAAGACATGACAAAGTAATCTTTCAGTACGACAACGTTCGGCCACATGTTGCAAAAGTCATCAAGGAAACTTTAGAGGCGCTTCAATGGAATGTCCTACCCCAGCCGCCGTATTCACCAGACTACCACTTGTTCCGGACGATGACTCATGGCCTGGCCGAGCAGCGCTTCACTGCTTACGAAGAAGCCAAACATTGGGTCGATTCTTGGATTGTCTCAAAATATGAGTAATTTTTTCGACGCGGATTCCGGTATAATGCCTGAAAGATGGGAAAAAGTCGTAGCTAACGATGGACAATACTTTGAATAAAATACATTGTACCAATTTCTCTGAATGAAGCTTCGAAGTTATAAAAGTAATGTCAAAACTTATGTGTACTCCCACCCCAATACATTTTTTTACATTTTGGGCTGACCGAACGTCGTTGAATATATGATTTCTGATAAATAAAATATAGTGAAACATGCGCAGTTTTTTTGTTTTTGCATCATTGGTTTTTACATCTTACAAAATACACTTTGCAGTTTAATTTAGTTCGTAAATTAGCACAAATTCTGCAAAATAAATTGATAATTGTTTTTTAAAATTTAAATATTATTACAATTGACAACTTTTTCAAAATCTGCCCGTTTTTGCGAAACTGAAGTATTAAAACAATTTCACAGATGTGATGTCATATTTTAGGTCAAATTTGTACTGAAGGCTCTATCTATTGGGTTGTTCGGAAAGTAATTTCGTTTTTTCCCAATAGAGGACTTAATTGTAGTTTTTCACAACCAACTTCACACTTAAGCCGCATAATCATATGTATTTTAACAGCTGACATAGCAAGGCTTGCTTGTGAAAAAATTCGATTGATTCTGCACAGTAGTTTTTGGTTGATACCCTTTTAAATATGGAAAGTGAAAAACAGCATTTTCGGCATATTTTACTTTTTTACTATAGAAAAGATAAAAATGCTGTTCAAGCAAGAAAAAAATTATCCGATGTGTATGGAGAAGATGTGTTAAGTGAGCACCAGTGCCAAAACTGGTTTGCAAAATTTCGATCCGGCAATTTTGATCTCGAACATGCACTGCGTTCTGGAAGGCCAGTTGAAGCTGATGAAGACACAATAAAGGCATTAATTGATGCAAATCGGCGAATAACAACTCGTAAGATCGCTGAGAGATTAAATTTATCGAATTCGACCGTTCATGATCATTTAAAATGGCTAGGTTTAATCTCAAAGCTCGACATATGGGTTCCTCATCTTCTTACAGAAAAAAATGTGTGCCGTCGCATTGACGTTTGCGATTTGCTCCTCAAACGCCATGTAAATGAGCCATTTTTGACGAGAAATGGGTTGTCTACAACAATTTTAAGCGTAAAAGATCCTGGAGTAGAAAAAATGCACCGGCAGCTTTCATATGCCCGGTTGCACAAAAAAAGAGCCAACCGCCTATTAAATAAATAATATTTTCTCTATTTCTTCTTTAATGAAATTGCAGTTTGTTTCATAATACAAATTCAAAGTAAGGTTAATTATGTTTTTCTTACATAGAAATATTTGCCCTTCCGTTATTTATTTGAACGAAGTTGGGAAGTCAAATATATAATTCTCTCGTTACAATGTTCATGTAAAAAAAATCAAGTAGCTTGCATTGAATCTATATTATGAAACAACAGCTGCAAGTTCACAAAAAACAAAAAATAAGAGGCAATGTTATTGCGGCATGCGAAACAAGCTGCTTGCCCTTTCTTGTGCAACCGGGCACTAGAGTCAAATTGTAGATAACTGTTCTTGCAAAATTTCGAATATTATAAGCATTTTTCTAAAGATTACTACATCAAATTCCTGGCGACGAGACGATGTGAAATCATGGAAACTTCGATACTTGGCGATGGTAGCGACGATATTATCTTATCTTTTAGGGAATCAGGATACTGTAAAAATTGTATAGGAAGGATCTGTAAACAAATACATATTTTAGAACTGAAAAACTGGAAAGGCCTACTTCTTTCTAGCGATTGCTTAAGAATTTTTTATTTGATTTAAAAATAGTCATACTAATGTCGAATTCTTTGGGAAAAAAAATCATTCCGGATCAAAAAATCGATCTGAAAAAGAAACAATTAATAGATTGTATGTTAAAATCAACCTCCTGACTACAGAGCTATATAGCTCACAATTATTGGTATCCAAAATGTTCTACCAAATAGAGTATGAAAAAATCTTATACAAGGTCATGCTAAAAACGGACGTATTTTTAACACAAAAAGAGGGGTATGGCTGTGTCGTAGATACAGCCGTGTGTTTTACGTGTACATTAAGAGTATTTTATTTGAGCGTATTGTATGTACTATATGCCATAATCATTTTTGAACACTAAATACTAAAGTTACAGAACTTTATCTGAAATTAATTTTAGCATCACATTTCAATCGCGCATACCAAATCTCATTAAAATCGGTTCAGGAATATCCAAGTTTTATCCTGGTTGGCCATATTACAGAACTTTATCCAAAAATCATTTTAGAATCACATTTCCATCGTACATGCTGAATTTCATCAACACCAGATAAGAAATGGCCAAGTTCCTTCCTAATTGGCCATATCCCAGTTTTTTTTTTTTTTTTTTATTAACAAAAATATTATACAAATAAGGCTATAAGCCTTTTTAAAATTTTCTTTTAAAAAGAAAATTTTTATTATGTATACATATGCAAAAAAATTAAACATAGACAATTTATTATTATTATTTTTTCAAAATGTAATAAATTATAATTTGCTTTCTTGATATAATACAAAACATAAACAAATTAATAATCGTACAATCAAAATGCATTTATTTGACCAGACGAAAAATGAGAGAAACATGAGATTTTGAAAGCTCTAAGGCTAGTCAATGACTGGGAAGCAGGGTCAAGGGTGTTTCAAAGCTTAACAGCATGTACGAAAAATGAAGCTTTACGTTGCTTAGATGCACAATTAGCCGGTAGATTAATTCCAAATATGCGTGGCGACCGTACAAAGTGTATCATGTCAAAAAGACATTGAGGGCTTTTATATAAAATTATCTTATATAAAAATAGAACAGAATTATACTTTAAGTAATTGCCCAGATCACAATTTAAGATTTTACGCGAATACCCTGATATCGAGTCA
Organism: Tipula helvola; assembly: GCA_963556165.1. Lineage (NCBI taxonomy): Eukaryota > Metazoa > Arthropoda > Insecta > Diptera > Tipulidae > Tipula > Tipula helvola. The sequence continues at coordinate 177,423,319 of OY744481.1, read as the reverse complement.
TACTTTCTTTTATTGTAAACAAAACGAGCACAAGAATTAAAAGCTACGTTCAACTTATGAAACGATTTCGATGAGCAATCAGAAAACACGGGAGTGCCATATGTTAAGTGTGGGATTATTAGGGCTTGTACCAATTTAAATTTAGCAGCACGAGGTGTATAGTATGCGAACAAAGAAGAGTTAACCTTTCGTACACATAAGGCAGCATCGTTAAAACTAGCAGAATCATAGATTTGCAGATCATCGGCGAACAAGTGATATTTGATCGCACAGGAATCCACAATATCATTAATGAAAATTGAGAATAGTACAGGTCCTAAAACTGACCCCTGCGGTACTCCACAAACTATATTAACAGGAAACGATAACTTATTATTGAGGTTGACAATTTGGGATCTTCCAGATAAATAGGACCTTATAAACTGTACCGCAGAGTCGCCAAAACAAAACTGGGATTTCAATTTGTGGAGCATGGCATCATGGTTGACTGAATCAAAAGCTTTAGCAAAATCCAATAGAACTAAAAGTGAAATTTGTGCCAACATGATTTTTAGAGAATTAGCGAAAAGTGCGGGGAAGTCTAATTTCAGAAACAATAAACAAGACAAGTATGAAATAGAGATCTTATTAGTTCGTGCGGGAGCAAAAGCGCGAACGCGCTCCTGGCATTTTCGGTCAGTGTATTGAGGAGCGCATTGCCCTCCTTAGCACTCAAAAGGTTAAGGTGCTATTCCATTAGAAAAATTGACTGATAGTGGGAAGAGGAAAAGAGAAAAAGTTCGAAACTCTATGTAATAGACAAAGACAAATTTTTTTTTTGATAGCAAAATTTTGACAGCACACAAAAACATAACCAATAATTATTAAAAAAAATTAAATACATATGTATTATTATTAATTCGGTTAGTTTTACACCTCAAAATTATCTAAAAAATTAAATATTATTAATACATACTTAATACTCATATCAGAATTCAGAATTATATTTTCCTGAAAATTAAAAAAATCTCTTTCCAAAAAAACTTCAAGTGTTTTTTATTTTTACTTTTTTATAGCAAAATTTTAAGGAGAAACTGAAAAATATAATAACCTTAAAATTATTAGTGTGCGACTCATCATATACTAATTTTATGCATGTGTTAGTGTGACTGCTATAAAATGTTCTCAATTTGATACTTTTTATTACAGTCACACTACTACAGACACAAATATTTCTTGACTGAGAAGGGTTTTTGTTTCATTCGCCTATCCAGCAAATGCATATTTTTATCTTCCTTTAATTTTACTATCAGTCAATTTAGTCTACTGGAATAGCACCTTAAAGCCTCAATTCCATTGTGAATCAAAGTTTGTCAGTCAAAATAACTTTAGATAAAAATATAAAATCGATGGTTGTGTGAAGGAAATACTCAACGGAGTCACTCAAAATTTTACGTACAAAAAAGGTATGTCTGTGTTAGTGGACTGCCATAAATATTAACAAAAATTACCAAATCGAAAACATATTATGGCAGTCCAACTAATCCATATAAATAATATTAATACACAATATTAATTTTAGTAGTATTGGCATTTTTATGAAACATTTTTTTTTAATTTTATATTTTATGACGAAAAATATTCGAAAAAAATAATTCTGATATGAGTATTAATAATAATTAATTGTTTAGATTATTTTGAAACGTGAAAATACCATCGAATTAACACTAATACCTAATTTTGTTTAATAATTCTTGGTTATGTTTTTGTTTGCTCAAAATGTGTCTCAAATTTTGGTATAAAAAAAAAACAATAACAAAATATGTACTGCTAATGTTGACAATTATGAAATTTAAGCAATTGGAAATAATTGCTGTGTTCCATAGGCCTGAGAAACTACTCACAAGTACTTGTATCTACTCGCAACTACTCATGCTCAAACGATGATGTAGTTGAGAAGTAATTACGCATAAAACTAACGTCAGAGGGATTTTAGTTTAAAAAATTCTAATAGATGGCTCTATACCAATTTTGTTTGTGTGGAAAGTCATTGTTTAACCCTAATCCAACCAAGGTGTGCTTTTTTAATGTTGATTTAGTTATAAACTTGTATGTATTTTCATTTGAAACATTCCCATACATTCCATACAACGTACTTGGCATTCTTTGCAACAATTTAGTAAGTTATTTGATTAGAATTTGAATTTACTGACATGACAAAAATATGCTTGTTGGATTAGGGTTAAAAAAAATTTTTGTTTATGTTTGTGATACGACACGGCAATTTTTAAATCTCAAAAATATTATAATTAAGTATTTTGTTGTTTAATTTTTTATTATTAATTATTATTAATTGAACAACGTATTTTTTGTCAAAATCTACCAGTTTTATTTAAATTGAGGTTATGTTTTACTACTGTCACGAAAATTCGCGTTCCATTGGATATCTACTCACAAGTACTTGGCAGTAGCAAATTGTTTCCAATGGAACACTACAAATAATACAATCCCGGTTATTTAAAAACAGTGTATTTTGTCTATAAAAGTAAGGTTTAAACAAAAAATACCCCTAAAGTAAGTAAAGTCGTGAATTTTAGCAGTTTTTTCACATATGGTTGAACGTATTAGATGATCAACCTTCTTCCAAATAGCACAACGTGTTTTAGCACCGAGCAAAACAACTTTACTTCCTCAATCTTGTTAGACATCTCCAAACGTTTTTAAAATGCAGAATTAAAATTGATGAAATTCTACGGTAATTTGAGAATCAAAACTCTTGATTGTAGTAGCAATAACGAATATAACTTTCTCAGTCAAATTTATGCAGCACTTAAGAAAATAATGTTCGAAGACCACTCAGTTAAGTACACAAAACATGCAAATGCAATCACTTATTTTAAACATCGGTAAACTCCCCAAAACAAATTGAATCCAATATCCATACCAAGTCAACGTGATCAAAACCAACAACAAAACAACTTGACAAAACGATACGCCATCCCTGAAACATTACGATAATGACACCTTATACATTTCATTTCGACAAAAATACACCCTGTACAGTACATTTTCTTCCAAACCACTACACACTCACACACATTCATACCGAACAAAAATAAAATAAAATTATTTATCTTAAACTTTAAACTGCATTATATATGTATAATATATATGTATAATATATATATATATATATATATATATATATATATATATACATATATATATATATGAACAAGTATATAATATACTGTTTTTATTTTATATACTTCCATTCATAATGACGAATATTCTATATAAATCTTATGTACCAAAAGTATATAATATAATTTGATAATTCTTTTTGATCACAAAACGTACAAAAAAAAACCGAAGAACGATTTAATAAATAAATAAATTATATTCTCTTATATACAATATATTATGTACATATATATATTTACTATGTAAAACACAAAATAAAATAAAAATTGCGACGAATAAAGACGACACGACGCGTTTGTTCCAAGTAATGTACTTGTTATCTTTTTTTGGTTTATGTAAAATTTAAATATCTATCCTTTTCCCGTATATTATATATATATACATATTTGTATATAGTTATATATAAATGTATATAAAGTTGTATATAGATATATATATAATCTAAACATAATTTTTTTTGTGTACTCCACCTCCAATGCCATCATTACGTATATCTAGTATATAATACCAACATATAAATAAAAATAAAATAAAAAATGAATTCCTTTTCAAATGTAACAATCTTTTGACTCGTTTTATTTCGTTTGTGTTTTGTATTTGTATCGTGTGTCGTTATGAGAAGAGATGATTATGTTTGATAACTATTTGGAAGGAGAGTACAGTCTGTTATAAATAAAAAAAAATGATTTCTGACTTACCCTTGTTCCATTCTATCCACTGACTGAGGTCCACCCGTCATAGGATTTGGTCCCATCATAGGATGACCTTGCCCATGGCCAAATGGTGAGCCAGGTGGCATGCAAAATTGTGGTCCACCAAATGGACCACCACCTGGGCCACCTGGCGAGGCAAAATGTGGTCCGCCTGAAAATGCTGGTCCCGAACTACCCGGTCGTCCAAATTGTGGTCCGCCCGGTGCTGAAGGTGATCCAAATGGGCCACCGGGGCCTGGCCCTGGACCATTATATGGTCCCCCTTGTGAATTTTGTGGTGGTGGAAAACCTGCTCCACTAACATTTTGTGGTGGCCCAGGACCCGGTGTTGAAGATCCTGATGGTGCCGGTGATGCTGTGTACTGTGGAGTATTTGAACCAGGAGGTGGGCCACCTTGGAAACCGCCCGAATTATTACCGCCACCGCCTCCTCCACCCGATGGTCCACCACCACCTGCTGGCGAACCTTGACCAGTGGGAGGAAATACCGGGCCACCATAAGAATTTGGGCCGGACGGTGTAAATCCACTAACATTGCCGGAATTAGAATTTTGATTTTCCGGACCACCAGGTGGTCCACCTTTCCATGCAGAACCAGAATCCTCCAGTGTTGACGGTAGACTCAATGGAGGACCTGTACCTACACCACGTCTACTTAAACCTGCCGAAGAATACACATACATATAGATAACCGATTTTTTGTGATCTAAAATTTTTGGCTTACTAACCTAGCATTCTATTCTAGTCGTCAATGAAGATGAAGAGAAAGCTTTTTTCTTCTTCTGCTTCTTATTGAAGTAATCCAAATTTATATAAATATTACTTTGATTATCTTGCCATAACAATAATAATTGTACAAATCTATTCGTTTTTATCATTCTGTTCTAAATTATGATGAAACTTCTTCATTGAGACAATAAACCGCGACCGACCGAATTTTTTCATTTAAATTATCAACAACAACACAAGAACACTTTGTCATACGTATTTATTTTGGAAAACACTAAACACAAAATTTTTACTCTAGAAACATTACAAAAACAACGAAAACACATTAAAAATCAAAATAATACACCTATTTTATATATTTATGTATATGTATTTTTTTTTGTTGCGTATGTATGCGCTATATAAATTTATTTTTATCTTTTTTTTTTTCTATCACTATTTTCCTCTCACTTCACCACACTATTTATTATATCAACTAAGCATTATATATTTTACAATATGTAAAGAATACATATGTAGATTTTTTTTTACCTAAAAATATTTTACACATACACAAACACAACCAATTTTCACCTTTCGCGTTTTTTTGAATCCGAAAACTTCATTTTTTTTTTTTATTATTTATTTTATAGTTTTTAAAATAACCGCTATTTTTTCGAATGGGAATTAATCCCGACAAATATAATTTTCACACACCGGTACTGTCAACAAGGATTTATTATTTGTTCGATTTGATGAATTTTCAGTGAAATTATACACGAAAAAAGCCAAAATCCACCACTGTGTATTTTCGTGTATATTTTGATTGGGTTCTCTCTTTTTCACACTCATCCACAATAATTTTTTTTTTTTGTTATTTTATAACAATATTTTTTCTTTACTTTTTTAAATAAATTATCCACACAAAGTTCGCTTATTTATTTAGAAACTACTAAACACTTATTACTTTAAACTATTATAAAATTTTTGACTTAATATTTATTTATTTATAATTTAAAAAAAAATTTTCTTTTTGTATTTCATCAGACACAACTCGACGCCATGACAAAATTTTAGACTATACATGTATGGTAAATGGTACTGTACAGTGTTGAGTGTATGTATATTGTACATTTGTACATAGAGAAGAGAACAAAAAAAACGAACGAGATTAGCTGGGCATGGGAAAAAAATGTTTACGAACTTGTGACGACAGCGCGACGAAAGTTTATTATTTTTTGACAATTTGGTGTTGCCCGAGGCGGCGAAATAAAAAATGGAGCGATTTGTTTAGGATGAGATCGGAATTTTATTATGATATGAACTTGATAAGTATTTCTTAAAAACGTTGCTGGAAATTATTTTGCTGTTGCTGCTGCTGATTATTATTGAACATCATCTGCTGTTGAGACGACTGATGGTGAAAATCTTGTTGCGTTATTTGTCCACTCTGTTGTGGATGGCCGTTTGGTGCAGCCAGGCGAACACGCTTTGCATTTGGTCCATGGTCGTGTGTGCTCGATTGACCTTGATTTTGCTGTTGAATCTGAAATTAGGGAATCACATTAAACTGCGCTCTTATGGCATTTAACATGTTTCGCACATTTTGCGTTTGATTCTGTCGTTTATTATCAGATTTATCCTCTTGATCATCATCCGTTAAAAATTCACGTTTTGGATAGGGGATAGTACATCCAGCAAATACATCTTGAGTCGGCAGTGGATCTTCACTAAAATAAGGATCTTGCATTGCCTGTTCTGATGTAATCCTTTTATTAGGATCCATCAGTAATAGCTTTTGGAGCAGATGGAATGCCTTACTGTCCGGTTTAATTTTATGCCGCTCCATGTATTTAACGAGCGAGCAGTTAGCATAATTCGATCGCTTAAAATCTTTCATGAGCGTATGATGCTCAGGCATTTTCCTTATATCTTCCCAGTCCTTATCCATAGGAAATCCCATTACATTGAATATCCGGTCAAGCTGATCGTGGTGATACGGATTACTCGTTTTGATATCTTCCTGGCGACAATGGAAAATTGGTTCAGAGGTTAACAGTTCAGCGAATATGCATCCAATAGCCCATATATCGATCGCTTTTGTGTAATGCCGAGCCCCAAGCAGTAATTCTGGAGCTCGATACCAAAATGTGACAACAACTGGATCCAAATCAGCTAACGGTTTAAGCGGTGCGTTAAACAGCCTGGCGAATCCCATATCTGCAATTTTAACCCTTCCTCTTTCGTTACCCTCTCCCATAACTAAAATGTTGGCGGGTTTTAGATCCCGATGCAGAACCCAATTACTATGTAAATAGTGAATCCCATCCAATATTTGGTACAACAAACTTTTCACCATACCCTTTGGAACCATAACAGGTTTTTTAGCAGCCTTTGCAGCTCGATGAAATTTAATTATGTGCCATAAATCGTGTTCCGCATAATCGAACAGTAACCATACTTTTCGATCGTTATGCGACAGAAACACCCGAATCAAATTAATCACATTGGGATGTTTTAGTTCTCGCAGCAGTGCGATTTCACGGCAAGCTGACATTGATAGCCCGGTACCTTCAATTTGTTTTAATGCATAATCTTTTGTATCAGTTCCCTCTTTCCGATGCGCTTTATAAACATGCCCGTATGTCCCACGACCCACCTTACATCCTTCATACTCGAAAAGATCCTCGACTTTTGTCCGCTCCGCTTGCGTTTTCAACTTGAAATCGTAATCCATCATAACAATATTCATTTTATGAATCGGGGTGGGAAATTTTACGGTTAATAATTAATTTGAATTACGTTAAGCACTAAACATTAGTATATTACAATTAGTGGGCGGCTAATAAACAATACTTTTAAGCACTTATGTGAATAATTTACGAAACGATATTGTGATTTTGACAGATGAAAATGTCAAATGGCTGATTTCGGTTTGTGAGAATTTTTGTTTACAAAATATATGTGAAGTGTGTTATGATGGAAGGATAAGCATCGTAGTTTGTGCAGTATACTTTCGTTCAAACATGCCCCAAACACATAGACGCCGCACATCGACTTTCGACGTTGCTCATCATATTTTTTTGAGCATCTCGTCTATATCATATATTATAGAGTATATATATACGCCATAACCTACTTTTACTATGGAAAAATTTGGACTAATTTTTGTGACCTTCATTTGAAAATACGGGAGGTTTTATAGTGGTTTGAAACATGACAGTGTACAAAATGGCGAAGCTACATAGTTAATTGTTGTGTGGCTAACTTCATCATGTCAAAAATACGGGAGGAAAAAAAAAATCGTTTAGTCCACGTAATGGCGTATATATATACTCTATAATATATGTCTATATGTTCACTAATAATGGTTTACCAATCGACCACCGCAAATACTTATCAGCACTTACGTTTGATGTCTTTGCGAAATTAACACCGCATCCCCAATGAAATATCATACTTTTTACTTTTGCCTTACAGGATTGTATGAATTTCCAACATAACAAAAAAAAAAGTTTTGTTCGTTATGTTAGAAGATCATACAATCCTGTAAGGCAAAAGTAAAAGTATTTCATTGGGGATGCGGTGTAACTGCTCGTAAGTGTTTTACCTAACACCGCATCCTCAATGAAATACTTTTTACTTTTGCCTTACAGGATTGTATGATTTTCCAAAATTTTTTTTTCGTTATGTTGGAAATTCATACAATCCTGTAAGTCAAAAGTAAAAAGTATTTCATTGCAGCTACAAGCAGTTATGTCAACATTCTCCGCTAGGTGATATTTCATAATAATTTACAACAATAAAGCTAACAATTATTTTTTAAATATTTATTTTAACATACATTTACCATACATTTAAAAATTAAACCAAAATCGCATTATTTTTTTGTATTATGCGAATACGCTTTATTAATTTATGTAACTAAAATGGTGACACTAGCAATGTGAATGTGGATTAAATGTCAAAACAAAACTTTTTTCTAAGAAATAGGCGTGTAACATTTTATGGAAAAATTAATTAATGGTTTTCTTATAATTTTATTTATCAAAAGTTCAATAAACAAGCTTTTTCGGCGTATAATTTTTAATAATTTGAGAGCTTAATCCACATTCACAGCGGTAGTGACATCTACTTTTGCTTATCGCCATAAAGCGTATTAAAAATTTAGAGGTTTTTTGCTCATGTCATAATTTTTTGTATGTTCCAATCATAGAGATGAAAACTATCGAGAAGAAATAAACAAACGTCAAGCGTATACAATTTTGTGCGAAAATGAGAAACACTCCGTCTGTTTCCTCGGCCAAACGTAATAAAAAATATCATGGTACTGCACGTCAATTACTATGTTTCCGTGCAGAGTTCAACCTAGGTTGAACCTAGGTTAGCGTTCATGGAAACGGGGTTGAGATGGTTTTCGTTGAGTTAATTTGAACTTAACGAGAATACCTGAGTTGAGTAGAGTTGAAATTCAAAATGGCGCGGTGAATAAATATTAAGGATTTTTATTATTAACACTATAAAAAAATAATTACAATACTTAAATACTACAAAAAAATATTCACAAAAAATTAAGGATACAATAAAAAAGTCCTAAATGTATATAATATAACGGGCTGTCAAAAACTTTCAACTCAACCTGACTCAATTTCATGGAAACGATCGACGCCATTTTGAAATTTAACGAAAACCTAATTTCAATCCAACCTATCTCAACCTCGTTCATGGAAACATAGTAAATTACATACTACGTTTCCATGACAAAGTTAACTCGAATTAAGAGTTTCGTTGAGTAAATTTTATTTGATTGGTGGACATTTTTAAATTTAATATTTATTGTGATTTTTATGATTACAGAGAGTAAAGAATACTTGCAATGCCAGTTTGAATTGGTATAGCTTTTGACAGATAAACTCCTTTCTAATCCTACTATTTTCGTTGAGTTAAGTTGGATTAAGAAACTTAACGAAAATCGTAAAGTTGACATGTTTGCATGATGAGATAATCTACGTTAGTAGATTGAATGCTAGACAACTTCATTGTGATTTTTTGTGTTAAGGAAAACAAATAAAACGTAAAAATATTCTTCATATCTTTTGTATGAAATGGCACAGATGCAATTTTATTTGTATTATTAGACATATACATATTAATATTTTTTAATAAGAATTTAATTGAAATGTACATATTAATTTTATGTCATTTTAAACTAAGCCGATACATTTTTTTGTAAAAATCGAGTGAACAATTGAAACATAAAAAGAAGGCAAATTCGTAATCTTTAGGTTTAAAATTGTGTCGTTCGAGTTTTTTCTGTGGTTAATTTTATTAAAATTAAGTTATTTTCAAACGTTTTAAGATAGTTTCATATAAACTGCTGTTTGTTTTCCTTAACACTCAAAAAAATCTGACATATTTTAGCTGTCAAATTATCGATCTATTCAGGTTAACTCCATAATGGAAACGTAGTAAATTACTTATGAGTTATGACCCTAATTTCATTCAGTTAAATTCTATGTCCAACCCGATGAAACGACCAAAATGAAAAATTAAAAACAAAAGTGAAATTAAACGTCAAACAATTTAATTTATACTGATTTTTTTTAAACATAATTAATTATATTTTTTGTAGTATTTTAAATTATTAAATATTTCCAGTATATACATATTTCACTCTTCGCAACAATTCGAAAAAAGCGTAATGATTATCTGGTTATTTACCAGAAGAACTTGTAACTTCAAACATATATACATATGGAAATTGAAATTATTTAAAATTATTACATAATTAATTTTTTTTTCCATAAAAAAACAATATTTTTTGATAGGTAAAACCTAGTAAATTCTAGGTTTTTTTTGGTGCGAAATGAGTGCGTTTTATGGCAAAACGTGATAAAAAATATGATATTTTTTATCAAATTTGCCCGAGGGATACGACCACTAAAATAGTTGAAGACCGTATTTAGAATTTTACCGTCGCTAACTTCACTTTAATAAAATATCCGGATTTTTTTTTGTGGCATGAGTGAACAATTGTTGTACTTGACAAATATTTTTATATTTTAAATGTCAACATCAAATTTTCTGTTTATTATTTTAATATTTTTTTTTTGTCTCTATTCTGCAATCTTTTTCTGGGACTCAAGGTAATCCCAACTCTTTTGCAGTTCCTTTTTAACGTCCTACCCTACGCCGTTGCCAGCCAACTCGAGGACGTACGGTACCTTACGCCGTTGCCAGTCAACTCGAGGACGTTAGTAAATATCGTTTATAATCGAGATTAGTGCTCTAATCATTGAAAATTTTGAGGTTTATCTCGTTGTATTGGGTTTAGTGAAGGAACAAGTGCGACACTACAATTCGAAACAATCCTTTGAACATTGCTGAAAGTGCAAGCGGCGTGAGTTTACGATAGAAGTTATAAAATCAGTGAGATCTCAAACAATTTGTGCTGAATAAATCTTGAGGTTATGTTTATAAAAAGAGAATCTAGTGTTTTAATTTATAAATCTTAAAATTATTGAACATCATCATTCTCCGCTAGGAGATATTTGATAATAATTTACAACAATAAAGCTAAGATTTATTTTTTAAATATTTATTTTAAGATTTTATTACCATACATTTAAAAAATTAAACCACAATCGCATTATTTTTTTGTATTATGCGAACTAAAAATTTAGAGGTTATGTTTTGCTCATGTCATACTTTTTTGTGTTCCAATCGAGCATTTTTAGCCGAGACATATTTTTCGAGTAATATGTAAGTACTTACGGTGGTCGATTGGATAGTTCTAGCTTTAGAGACTATTCTAGTATACATAATTCCCGCCTTTACTTAGTTTGTAACTTGGTTCTTTGGGAGGATATTTTTTGCCTTAGTTCTGCAACTAGCCAAGTAGAATTTTTCCACTGGTACATTAGTTTGGTCTTTTATAGTTGCGTTCCGCTTAAGAAGGTGACTTACAAAGCGAAATATCCGCCTTAGTTGTCTCGAGAAATTTCGATTGCCATAAGTATTAGAGTTAGTAAATATCGTTTATGGAAGAGGTATCCTAATACTCAGCCTCATTTGGATTTTAAGCAGGCTCGTAATAGAGTTGTATGGTTAATTCGGATTGCTTAAAGTAATTGTTTCAAGGACAAGTTAGACTCCTCCTTTCCTCCCAAGATTTTCTGGCGTAATAAGGAATTGTAAATGGGCCTTGAATGGTATTGACGTTTGTTTTTTTCCACAGTTTTGTGAATTTTTAAAAGATAATAAAACTAAAATATTGTTACGTTTTCGCATTGTCAATCAATGTTCGTATCACTGGATTGTGAATAAAACACAACACTTCAATTTATAACAAACAATTTTATTTCTTGATTATAAAAATTATTCCAACACAATTTATTAACAAAAATTCACAAAATCACTTATTAAACTTTTTGCACAATTCCACTATTCACTTATAACTTTTATTTCTCATTAAAACACTTTTTAAATCACTTTTTAATTTTCTTTTTAATCTTCACTTATCGCATACCAAAAACTTATGTGGTTTTCCAGTTACACAAAAAAAAAAAAAACCGGGGCGAAACCGGAGCAAGACCGGGTTTGTGTTTTGACGTTTCAACTGGAACAGCAAAGAATGCGGTTTCCGTAATTTTTTGTTTTTTGCATGTGGATACGTATTAATTGTCAAATTATTTTAACAATTCTACGTTAATTTTGCAATGAAAGATTTTTTCGTGTTAATTTATTTAATTATATTTAGTTTTTATTTAAATGACGTTTGAAATATAATTGTGTTAGTAATCGCCCCGAAAAATTTTACCGGGCGACGAATGACAGCTGCTGTCGCCCCGTTTTCGCCCGGGTTTTTTTTTTATCTGTCAAATTTGTTGCAGCTGGAAAATCACATTAATGTTCGTATTCAAATTGGTTCGCTCCTTATATACTCAAACCAAAACTTCTCGAAATTTCATGATTGTTTCGGTAAAAATAGTCTAGACACATTTGTAGTGTTCCATTGGAAACAATTTGCTACTTGCAAGTACTTGTGAGTAGATGTCCAATGGAACGCAAATTTTCGTGATAGTAGTAAAACATAACCTCAATTTAAATAAAATTGGTAGATTTTGATAAAAAAACACGTTGTTCCATTAATAATAATTAATAATAATAAGTAATAAAACATTAAACAACAAAATAATTAAAATATTTTTGCTATTTAAAAATTGCCGTGACGTATCACAAAGATAAACAAAAATTTTTTTTTTAACCCTAATCCAACCAGCAGGTTTTTGTTTTCAGTAAATTCAAATTTTAATCAAATAACTTAATAAATTTTTGCAAAGAATGCCAAGTACGTTGTATGCAAATGATTCAAAATAAAATACATACAAGTTTATAACTAAATTAACATTATTTTGAAAATCAATGCATTTATCAAATGAGCCAAAAGGCACACCTTGGTTGATTAGGGTTAAAAGAAATGACATTCCCCGCAAGCAAAATGGGTATAGAGTCATCTATTAGAATTTTGTAAACTAAAATCCATCTGCCGTAAATTTTGTGCGTAACTACTTCTCAAATACACCATCGTTTGAGCATGAGTAGTTGCGAGTAGATACAAGTACTTGTGAGTAGTTTACTCAGGCCAATGGAACACAGCAATTAGAACTGTTTTTATCATGGAAAATTCCATAGTAGAACTTTCCGCTATCAACTAACTTATTCTACTCATTCATAGGTGTCACCGTAAAAATATGAATTAAAATTGTAGTAATTATTAAAAATATGTATACATAATTACATAATAATAAGTGTTTGTAAATATTATTTGTAAGTAGAATACATAGGTATGTATATTGAATTGTAAGTGACCCTTGAATGGTATAGACGCTTGTTTAAATATAATAAAAATATAAATATAAAATATGGATTGCTATAAATGCAGCTTGACATTTACAAATAACCAGACGATCAACTGCTCTGGGGTGAGATGTTGTAACCATCACGTTTTTCGCTTCGATGCATTTTCGATAGAATAACTGTACTCCTTTGTTAAAATATAAAATGTTAAAACAATTTAGTTCTAAAGTGCCGTTATTCTATCGAAAATGCATCGAATCGAAAAACGTGATGGTTACAACATCTCACCCCTGGTTTTTGTGGCAAAATATTCCACTATGGTTGTGCTGAAGTGGACCGTGTAGCATATAACCAAACGCGGAAATGTTGAAACATTATGTGGTTCTGTTATGACTGCAGAGACCTCATGAAGAATCAATCATTCCTTAAGGTAATGAGGGACTGTAATTTTAGTGCCAATACTGCCCCACAGCCCTTTGTTGAGAAGCTGCTTGATGAGATTACCAGTCTCAAACAACAACTTGGCGTGATCCTCGATCGTCTACCTGAGTTGTCATCCACGACTGCTACATCGTTTATGCCTTTAAGTTCTGCTGCAAGAGCAACTAAAGATTCGGCTTCATGGATTACCATGTGTATGCATAAGTTTTTCCCGGTTTTTTGGTAAACAAAAAACATGTAATTTTCAAGGGAAATTAATTTTTTTCTATTCAAAAGCTCCATTGATGCGAAGAGGTGATATTCAGATGGCACCATCCAAGCGATTTGAAGGTGTTTCTCACTGGTTTTGCTGTGTGAGACGGCGCATTGTCGTCTTTCGATTAATGCTTGGTTTTAATTAATCATTTGTTGACGATATTGTTGTGTATTAACGGTTTCGCCGGGCTTCAAGAGTTCATAATACACAATACCACTCTGGTCCCACCAGACACAGAGTGTGGTCTTCCTGCCGGGGCGATTTGCCTTGGTATTGAAGAATTCGATACAAAAATGATTTCCTTTCATGACGTTGAAGCAGCACAAGTGACTTTGCGATTTTCTATTTGACGCTGATTCAAATCGTGTGGGACCCATTTACCGAGTTTATTGATCTTCCCCATTGCTCGTAAACGTCTGCTGATTGTTTCTTGTGACACATGTAATGATACTGCTAATTTCCGTTGAGTTTGAGTTGGGTCATCATCCAATAACTCTTTCAATTGCTCGTCTTCGCATTTTTTTTGGTCTACCAGAGCGCTCAATGTCTTTCACATTGAAATCACCACTTTTAAATTGTCGAAACCATGTCTAAACATGTTCTAATCGATGGAGCGTGTTTACCATATGTTTCTACCAGCAAACGATGACTTTCAACAGCCCTTTTCTTTTGATTAAATAAGAAAAGCAATGCGGTGCCGCAAATGTTCTTTTTCAGGCACAAAACTCGACATGATCACTGAACGATAAAATAAAGACGCTAATTTTTGGCGGACTCAACTTGTGGGTGTTTGTAGTTTAAATGTCAGGCGAACAAAATGACGTATGTGTCAAATTAATATGCTGCGTACTTTTCGCTGGCGCCGTCTCTTAGTTAAACCGGAAAATACTTATGCATACACCTACCTAGTTCTAAATTGCCTGTTGTTATGCCTATTAGTCCTGCGGTCATACAACCAGCCATGCAAAATCCTCCGGCCTCTACTGGAACCTTTTCTGATGTGGTGACTTCGTCCTTATTAATGAGTTCCAGTATTGTCGTGCCTGCAGTTGGGAACAAGCATCTTCAAAATCTAGGCACAAAAACTTTTTATGGTACAAGACAATTTTCGAAAAATTTTGGAGTAAACGTCATTGTATCGACGATATGGCTACACGTCTCAAAATTTAATCCAGATACTTCTGAAAATGTAATTGCGTTCATGGCTAAAACTTGTTTGGAGATTGAAGACTGTAAAGCATTCAAACTAGTCCCTAAACAACGGAGTATCGAATCTCAGGAGTTTGTTTGATTCAAATTGGGCATAAAAGCTGATGTACGTATTAAGGCCATAGGCGCTAATGCTTGGCCAACCGATATACAGATTCGGGAGTTTTACGATAACAAATTTCGGACAACATTGCCTCCACGGGTGAAGTTTCGAACAACTGCTGCTCTCAACAAGTCAGCAGAATAAATTATAAGAGCTTACTAAGTAGTAAATTTGGTCCAAGTAATAACCTGTAGTGTGAAATTTCGGATACCAGCTGTACCAGTCAACTCTCCTGTAATTGAAGTGATGTAGTTTCGGTCAGGATGCTTCCGCCTATAAGTTCCGGACAAACCTCGATATACTACCATAATGCCTCTAGCATTCGAGATAAAGCTAAATTATTCTTGCTTGGCGTGCTTGACAGATTACGATGTGATATTATCTCGGAAACATGGCTTACTATAAGTTTCAATTCGGCGGAATATTTTCCACCTAACTAGGTACGTCTTTTACAGGAATGATCGACATACAATGTATGATTTTTTTACCAGTCTGAAAGGGGGAGGTATGTTGGACGCTGTTAAATGTTCGATTTCGAACGAGCTCATTGCATGCCATCCAACTTATGATGTTATTGCTGTACGTGGTAGCTGCATATGTTCCCTACGGATTTATTTGGGAATTATTAATTTCATCGATTCTGCTGTTGCTCCATTGGGTCGTGTTGCTGAACAACTAATTGTTACTGGTGATTCAATCTTCCATCGACCAAAAAGATTTTTTTTTATATAGGGTGGGTGTTAGCAGCCCAGAGCACTGCGACCATTGAGGCCTATTGTGCGTAAAAACCAAAAAGAATTAGCAGTCACTGATTATTTTGCTAACACAGCATTGATGCAGGTGAACCGAATAAGCAATAGTCGAGGGAAATTCATCGATTTGGTTTTCTCAACTGACCTTAAGTATTTGAAGCTCTCGCCGTGTGAGGACTTCACTGGACGTACGAGCTTATATCATACTCCAATAATGGTATACATTTTTCAAGAGAATTGTAATACTATGTGTACTTCTAATATGTAATTCTTTTCATTTCGATTTTAGACATGCTGACTACGTTTCTTTAAACAAATTTCTTTTCGATTCGGACTGGGTATTTCTAGAATGAGGAGGAGTCTTGAACCATAGTGTTCTTTTGTTCAATGAGCTTCTCAAGTCTGGTATTGAAAGATATGTTCCATCAGTGAAAAACGAACCTAGGTATCGGGAGCCATGGTATGCCCCTATTACCGTTCTCACATTTTACTCACCCGGTGACTTCAGCTCACCCAAATCAAATTTTGGTATTATGGTTGTCACATTTGAGTCACCCGGTGACTTCAACTCGCCGCATCCTAATTTTGTGTATTATGATTCTCGCGGTGAGTGAGCCTAGTGTCAAATATGCTCACCTACAATTGGTTGGTGACTTCATAGTAAAAATTTTTATTTTTGAAAGAACACAAAAAAAAAAATGGACGGCAATAACACGTAAGACATATTTGTTTTTTTTTTATAAAATTTAAATAACTAAATAATTTTGATTTGTCTAATTATCTTGATTTATCTAAATCTTTACTTTATTTAAGACAAAAGATAAAAATAACAAGCATCAGCCCGTTTACAAAATTGGTTTGTGCTATGAATCAAAATCTAGATATTGCCCGTGGATTTCCAGATAAGGGTAAAACCAAATTATCTCATCTTCGAAAAATAAGTCGACACTGCTTATCATAGTTGATTATTATATTATTAAATAATGAATATTAATTATTAAAACATCCAAAATTAATATTTATCGTTTTTATGTCGTTTTTTTGTACACTGTGATCCTTGTTGATAAACAAAGAAAACAATGTTAGCGTCAATTGTCAAAAAACAATTATACCAACTTGATAACATCAAAATACATTAAATGACGCACGCCGCAGCGCACACTACTCACCCAAATAAAAGCGAGAAACATAATACAAAAATAAGAGTCACACGACTCAATAGGTGAGGTGACTCTCTGGGTGAGGTGAGAACCATAATAGGGGTGTAAGAATTGTGCGGTGAGTCTAGCCCCTCCACTGAATATTATCTTTAATAATAGCCTACGTACTGGGATTTTCCTGATCTCAGGAAATTATCTTTCATCCGTCCGATTTTCAAATGTGGCAAAAGAATGGATCATGGACAAGACGTTACATCTACTATCTTCGTTCAAAATGTTCTGACTTCTCGAGTAGAGTGTGACGAATTATTTGCTCGTTTCAATATCTACGCTCCCATACGCTGTTTGCGCGGTCGCCCTTTGCTACATATTGATCCTGTCTTTACGAATTTTGCACTTTCGGAACAAGTCTTGAGAATGTCGCGGCTTTTTAATTCAGTTTACGATGTTTTCGACTTTAACATGACAATAAATTCGTTTAAAAACGAGTTGTTTAAATTTCTGTCTAGATAATTGTTAAATTTTGTTTTTTGTATGTTTACTTACCGATTGTATATACATATTTACTGTAGGTAATAATAATAATAATAATGTTCGTATTTAGGCCTAAACAGATGCAAGAGTAGTTCTAGTGGGATTTGCAAACCCAACGATATCAATAGTTATTTTTGCTCTAGTTTGAACTCCAGCAGTAGTATCGTCGATTTGTTTTCTAGCGCGTCCTCTAATTCGTTTTCAAATATTTCTCTCGAGGATTTGCAATCTGCTATTTGGAAGGTTAAATCGGAATCTTCTGGTCTGGATAACGTTAATTTAAAATTCGTTAAGCGAGTTTTCTCCTTCGTCTCAAAATACTTATTACATCTCTTTCTATCTAGATCAGTGGAAGCTAAGTAAAATAATCCCCATTCCAAAAATCAGTAATCCTTCAGAGCTATCCCATTTGCGGTCAATTAGCATTTTAAGTTTTCTCTTTAAAGCTTTCGAGATAGTTGTTAAAGCTCAAATTCAATCGCATCTAAATAGCAATAGTTTAACTAGTTTCTCTCAATCTGGGTTTAGAAAATTACATAGCGCTTCTATTGCGTTATTAATTGTATGTAATGATATTAGGCGTAATATGATTTTTTTAGCTTTGTTACATTTTCCTAAGGCCTTTAAATTCTATTAATCACAGAATTCTTTTTAATAAGCTCTTATCTCAGTTTAAATTTTCGGTTTCCGCTGCCATATTGATTTTTAACTATCTTTCTATTCGTTCTCAGGCATTTTTTTTTCGACAGTTCTTTGTCTGATTTCCTTCCTGTAATTTCCGGCGTTCAGTGCTGGGTCCTGTATTGTTTGAAATTGCTGTTTAGTAGGTTTCATTCCTCTAACTTCCGCCGAAATATAAATCTCAAACTTTACTCTCTCCAGACAAATATATCCTCAAAATTAAATAGATTTTATGAGAGCATATAATGAGGTTACTTCGAAACGAAACTACAACAGACTTGACGACTTGAGTGATATAATTAAAACTGAATGAAGGATTGTTTTTATCTCGTTTCATATAAAGAAAAATTAATTATGATTTTTAAATGTTTTTTGTCATTTTTATAATAAAAATTATTTAAAAAAAATGTTTATGTAAATATGGGTTTGTTTGTATATATGTATGCATGCATGCATATACTTGTAGATACATTTTCTTGACTTCATGATTTACAGATATGTAGTAACAATAATTATGCAGATTGCAGGTAGACAATTTTGGTTGTTTTGACTAATTTCCACTTGTAAATGGCCAATGACTTCGACGCGATTTTGTACTGATTTTATCTCCACTCAGCGATGAACTACTACTACTACTGCGGCCGGTAGAACTGGTACGGGGTCGATATGGCTTAGTGAAAATATTTTCTTCAGCTAAAAAAGAAAAAGTAGACATTTATCATATAGCCAAATGATTATTTACATTTTTTTTTGTGACTTACCTGCAATGGGCAGTTGATCATACAGTAAACTTAATCGCGATTGTCGTGAGAAATATTGTTTATTATTGCTAGGTATTGCTAATGGCATTGGTTCACTAGTCGTTATATGATCCCATTGCACGTGCTCCTTAATCATCTGTTGCATTGCTGTACACCACCGTATCAAATCATCTCGGTTGCGAGCACCAACTACGTATTTTTCTAATTTCCCTGCATTCATATTACTTATATGCAGTTCTGTATCTGATTTCTGCTTAATTTTTGTCTCCCGACTCAGTTCCAATATCAGACTCGTTTCTTCATTTGATTCACAATCAATCATGCTTGGCCAAAGATATAATTTAAAATTTTGTATTCTTCCATAGCATTCGACTAGTTTGGGTAGTTCCTCTTTTCGGCAGATTAACAGGGAATCAGCATGGGTTGCATTATCTATGGAATCGGGTAGCACTGCTAAGCGGCAGCAAAAATTATCAAATAATGGTAATTTATTACCATTGATGTTGGTGCTATCAACGGAGTGAACACGTAAATCGTGAGTATGAGGTAAATCCGAGGCATCGATCAGTCTCAGTGTTGCAGTGGCGATCAAATCAAATTTTGGTCCCCTGTGATATAAATAACAAAATAGTTTATTAGTAAACACCCAACATTTGAATAAAAATAAAACTCGAAGATTTTTTTAATTACTTACATAACATTCGTGTTTGTTAATTCCTCTTTAAGATTGGCCGCCAATTTCTTACCAACCGTTCGACTTATAGAACTATGGATTGTATTTTTAATTTTCTTATGTGTTGACGCAATTGAAAAATCTGATTCCATCATAACTGAATAAACTTCCAAATTTAGTACAAAATCTGGTGTTATATTTGAACTGTGCGAAAAAAGTAAAAGTTGTACCACCTACTTCAAAAATATATTACCAAATATGAACTTACAATAGAATGACATCATTAAAACTAATGTCGGTATTATTTCTATCGACCGGATAGAATAATGACGTATCATAGATATCGGTACCGATTTTGACCAAACAAAACACAGCGAATCGCCTATGATCTCCCTTATTTTTAAAATGGTCCGTGTCACGCCACATCAGCGGTATTCGTAATTCACTCAATGAAATTTTACCTTTTGGTTTATTTCTGAAAATGGACAATGTATTAAAATTAAAACGCATTTTGGACTAATTTTGAATGCTTAGGTACACGTACTTGCTACTGTTATTATTATTCGGTACACGTTTCCGTCGCTGTAATTCTGCCATATATTCAGTCATACGTTCATTTGATGTTAGCAAATTTTTTGCTGCTTCGAGTATTTGGGTATTTTGTACTGAATTGTTGGTGCTGAATCCGATCGTTTTGGATGATGTTGAATTTTTCATATTGTTACAGGCAGCCAATAACTTTGTTGAACCTTCACGCATTTTTATTTCTAAATCGATTTTTTGTTCTAAGTCTAATTCCTATAAATAGAAGAAAAAGAGAAAATTTATTTGTATAGCAATTTACAAAAAAAAAAAAAAAATGTTTGAAATGTTTTTCATCGGGTTTTGTTTTTTTATTTTTATCTTAATTTAGGATTAGATTAGAATTTGTCATACATTTTTTCGAGTCATTGTTTATTAGATAATTAGGTGCATTAATTGTCAAGGAGACAACACCTAAATATAATTGGTATTTGGAATGTCGAGTTCTTAATTATTATTTTTTGTCGTTTGATTGTGATAAAGGCGCCATTAGTTTATGTGCTTACTAAAACTGGCAGAAAATTAGTTAAAACGCCATTTTGGGTTTATACGTAATGATGGGTTTTTATATTAATGTAAACTTTGAAAATTACTTATTCCCGTAGAGGAACGGATCCCACATTTGAGATAACCGATCTGATTTTGTGTTTAATAGGTACAACAAAATAATTACCTAACTGCAGTGGCAATAGTTGGCAGGCGACTAAATTACGCTACTTCAAACAGATCCTTAATTTTGCAAAATGGAATTAACGCGCGAAAATTTTACTCTATCTTCAAGATGTCATAATATTTTGCACATGAAACGGATTTAAATTCGAAAGCTGTTTCAAAATTTGCACAATTTTTGAAAAAGTAACAATATTATAGAAGAAAAATAGAAATCTACGGACAAATCTGTTATCCCTTCCAAAGTTTAAATTATTGGCTAAAATTGCAAATGTTGGTTTAAAAATTCGACCGTGACAGCGATTTAACTGGACTTCGTTAAGTAATCAGTAATCACGTTTGGAGAGCTTTTCACCTAGAAGGGTTTAGACGACTTGATGAACGAGTTCCCCGTTGACGATTTCGAGGACTTACCTCAATTGAAAATAAACGCCCTTTTTCTGTTACAAGCATTTGATTTTACGGAAACACTTGAACTACAGACCAACTGCCATTTTACCGTCATCTACATGAATAGCAGAAAAAGTGTATCAAGTAACAAATAACAAGACGCAGAGTTTATATTTTGAAAACAAATTAATATTTTATAAAAGCTGTTCAACAGAATGTACCAACTAATTTGCAAATTACAAAATTTAATTACATATTGGAAAAACTGTAAATATGTACAACAAAAATTGCAAAGCATAAACTTTCGATTTTAAATGTATCTAACCAAATTCATAATTATACTCATACATAGAGATAAGACATAATCATCCAAAAATAACAAATATGGCAAAATTTAGTTCGCATCCAGCTATAAAATGATTTTCACTGCAAATTAATACCTATGTTACTAATTTTTGCTGAGCATTTGATTTTAAACAAGTAAAATGTCAGCAACCTCACTGTACGACCAAGTTATAGTTATACATATACGTTTAATTACTATGCATGTAATTTGATTATATAAAAAAATATTGTAATTATTAACACACGACTGGCATAAGTAAACCCATAAAACGGAAGTATCCCAGTTGATAGAAATCTTAGTTTCTATCAATCAGAATACTTCCGTTTGATTGATAGGCCGCTAAATACACGATGCGTGCTGTGGTATTCGAAGTTTTGTCATTTAAATTTGACTAAAATTTGTACAGAGTCAGTAGATCATTTGGCCACTTTGAATTTAATTTAAAATCTGCAAATTTTTATAATATAGCCCTTATTCTAAATTACAACAAGAATGCACCCCCTGATTGAAAGAAGCCCAATCATGACAATCTTTCATTTTAGCCAGGGACCAGGGTTACTATTTTATTCATTAATTGTTGATTTTTTGTTGATGAGTGCAAAGATTTCAAATTGTTTTTTACCTGTTTTTGATTACCGCGAATAGTTTTCTATAACATAAATTAATTTTTATTATTGACGATAATAAAACACTTGCAACATAAACAGAAAACATTTTAGGTAAACTAATTAAATATTGGTTTATCACAGTGAGCGCGTATACAAATTTTAAATATTTTAATTCGAATCTTATCTATGATTATTGATACAAAAATAAAAGAAGTACATATGTAGTCAATGAATTAATCACTCATTATCCATTAAAATAATGATTACGAAACTTCAATATGAAGCGGCCAAATCCCTCCATGGGATGTAGCGCCAGCGGAAAAAAAAAAAAAAATATGTAGTTTTCTTGCCAGCTTTGGCTTAACAAATCACACGAACTATTCGGCTTTTGTTTTTTGTTTGTTTTTATCGAAGATCACGAGAAATGTTTTATTTAAGTATATTCCCTGTTGTACGACTAGCACTCGAAGAGCGATAAATCATAAAGCGTGGTGATGCTCTCTTACATCTCACCGTGGTCCGTGATCATCACCTTATACGTTTTCGTAAAAAAACAACAAAAAAATGGGAATATTGTAATTTATGAAAACCAAATTGAAAAAGCCGAAGATTTCTTTTTTTATGCTTTATACTTCTGTTTCAGGGTTTCAGGTTTGCTCACGCTAAGTACAACTGGGTTTTGTTTTGGTTTTTTATTAACCAAACCAAATGAATGGCTTCTATAACAACAACAATGTTATGTATACATGTAACCTAAAATACATGATACATGTAGATTGTAGACATAGTACGAGTCGATGTTAAATAAGAAAACGAAGAGAAGAGTCAGTCCGCAGTCGCAGTTGAGCGTGTAGCCGTGTACTGATACTGATACTGAATAACAATAAAGAGATAAAAAGAGATATACGGAATAAAAGAGTTTTGTATTTGATTCAAGTTTAAAACAATGGCGACGAGGATGAATACCAAATAATAGCCGTCTTACTTTGGTAAAAGTTATTCCTATCCGGATAGGAATGAAATTTTGCCCAAAGTAAGAACAATTCTTCTTCAGAATAATTTTTTTTTTACTTTCAACAGTTGGTACCAAGCCCTAAAATATAATTTATTATTTAGAATTTTAACAAATATAAAATAATAACAACAAATTATTGAATAAAGTGTAATAATTCCAAATGATAACTAACAAAATTTAATATTCTGATTTATCGAAAAATCAATAATTATTATTTAATACCAACTCATAAATGCCGTCTTACTTTGGTAAAAGTTATTCCTATCCGGATAGGAATGAAATTTTGCCCAAAGTAAGAGCAATTCTTCTTCGGAATAATTTTTGTTTTTACTTTCAACAGTTGGTACCAAGCTCTAAAATATAATTTATTATTTAGAATTTTAACAAATATAAAATAATGATATCAAATTATTGAATAAGGTATATTTATTCCAAATGATAATTAATAAAATTAAATATTCTGATTTATCGAAAAATTGAAAATTGTTATTTACTACCAACTCATAAAACTAAATATATCTAATATATGTACTCTAGTGGTAAACACTACAACTAGGAGAAGAAGAGAATTTTGTTATTCCTTCTTCTCAGCGGAATGAATCTCTTCATTCCGGAATGAAAATACACGGCATTGTTGTTGTAAAATTGCCAAAGTAAGACTACAAAAATTAAAATATATTATTTATTTACTCTAGTGGTAAACACTGCAATTAGGCGAAGAAGAGAATTTTTCTATTCCTTCTTCTCAACGGAATGAATCTCTTCATTCCGGAATGAAAATACACGGCATTGTTGTTGTAAAATTGCCAAAGTAAGACTACAAGAATGGTAGCAGGTTTAAAAAAAACACATGGTTTAAAAAAAATTTAGAAAGTTTTTCAAAATATTGTATTATTGTAAAGTGTAAAAATGGCATTAAATGGAAAAATTGAAAATTTTGTGCCGAGCGGTAATATTGAGCAATACTTATACAGCATGGAGGTATTTTTTACGATAAACGAAATTAAAGACGATAAAAAACTTTCATTATTCATTACCTTATCCGGAAAATTTCGAAATTTTGTGTACCTTATGTTTTTCGGATTTACCGTCAAAAAAAAAAAAAAACGTACGCGGAAGTTGTGAAAATATTAAAAGCTCATTTCACGCCCAAAACAATTGAAATAGCTGAGAGCTATACATTTTTTAAACGAGATGAAAAGGCGAACGAGTCCTTAAGTGAATATATAGTCGAACTTAAAATGTTAACGGCATCCTGTAATTTTGGGGCATTTTTGGAACGAGCGTTACAAGATAAATTTGTGTTGGGGTTCCGGGATGAACGAATTTTGAATTGACTTTGCAAAAAGCTTGCGATAAGGGGTGTGGAATGGAAATGTCAATATAGGAGCAGAAAGCAATTAGAGGTGAAAATACTATTAACAAATTTGTCGAGAATAATAATAGAAATCGTATGACGAACAGTAATAATCGTAGTTCAGCGTCGGATCACAAGGTGATAAGAACAAATTTAATAATGGTGGTCGACAATTTAATTATCAACATGGCGGTGATCGACAAGCTAATTATCAACACGATGGTTGTAGGCGAATATGGACATGTTTTGTATGTGGAAAACCGGGTCACATAGCACGTTTTTGTAGGAGCTGTAAGGTGGTATCTGGTAAAATAAAAAATTTTAATAAAAATAATTTAGTACTTGAATTATGTGAAAAACCCTTAGTGATTAAAATCAAAGTCGATAATATGTTTTTGGATATGGAAGTGGATAGTGGTGCTTGCTTTTCGGTAATAAGCTCTCAGTTTTATAATAAATATTTTAGCCAAAAGCAAATTATTGAGGGAAACAAATAAATTCAGTTCAGTTGATTTCGGATGTTAGAGAAAATGTTCGGGGATTTATTGATGTAACGGTAGTGGCGACACAAAAAAAAAATTTAATTTAATGTTAACAGTGTTGCGCACAGAAGCAGATTTTAGACCAATTATGGGGCGCGATTGGCTTTCAAAAATATTTTCAACATTTCGAGAATTTTTTATAAATCAGGATCGTTGTAATTCAGAGAAAGGCAGACGAAGTCAATATAGTGGAGTGTGTTGATGTTTCACAGGATATTTTAGATGAGGTTAGGAAAACCGCTCCAAGCATAGTGGATACGGGTAATAAAAATCCTATAGTGGGACACGAACCAGAGATTATAATTGAAGGTGATGTTCAACCGAAATTCTGTAAGGCTTATTCAGTGCCGTTTCATTTGAGAGATAAAGTAAGTGAGGAATTAGACAAGTTAGTTGGTGATGGGGTATTAGTTCCTGTAAGATATAGCGACTGGGCGTCTCCCATAGTAATAGTTCCAAACAGTCAGGTAACATTATAATTTGTGGAGAATTTAAAGTTTCAATTAATAAAGTTTTGAGTATGGGGCATTATCCGCTTCCGTTCCGCTTCCGTTAGTGGAGGATATTTTTGCTACTAGCTCAGCTAATTTTAGTTATTTTTGTGTTTTGGAATGTCAGGGGCGTATCAGCAGTTGGCTTTATCGGAACGATCAAAACAGTTTGTTACGATTAACACGCAAAAGGGGTTATTTCAATTTCAGCGGTTACTCTTTGGTGTTTCGTCGGCGCCAGCAATATTTCAAAGTGTGATGGACAAATTATTGTTGGGCTTAGAAGGAGTGGTTTGTTACTTGGATGATATTCTGATAGATGGTGAAGAAAGGCCAATTATGTTTGTTTCTTCCACACTAACTTCGGCAGAAAAGAATTATAGTCTAATCCACCGAGAAGCGTTAGCGGTCGTTTTCGTGATTAAAAGGTTCGAAAAATATGTTATGCGAAAACATTTTATTATTTTTAGTGATCATAAACCATAGGAGATCACTTTTAGTGAAAAAAAGGCGTTGCCAGCGGTAGCTGCACAAAGAATTCAACGGTGGGCAATTTATTTATCACAGTTCGATTATACAATTAAGTATAGAAAAGGTTCATTGATGAGAAACGCGGACTGTTTATCTCGTTTACCCTTGCAGACATGTACGGAGTTAGAAGAACCTTTGTTGTTATCGTTTAATTGTTCGGAAAAGTTACCGATAAGTCAAGAGATAATTAAGAAGGAGACAATATTGGATGAAAGTTTGTGCAAGTTATATAGTATTTTGCGGTTGGGGTGGCCAGTTAATATACCTAACGAGTGGAAATCGTATTATAGTTTAAAGGATTCATTGGATATTGAAGATCAATGTATATTTTATAAAACCGCATTGTAGTTCCTGAAAAAATTCAAGTAGAGATTTTTAAAGTAATTCACGATCAACACATAGGAGTGGTTAGAATGAAAAAGATTTGTAGATCGGTTGTTTGGTGGTTAGGTATTGACCGGGATATAAAGAATTTTGTGAAATCTTGTAAAGCCTGCAGTTTGGAGCAAGTAGCTAAACCTGATGTTGAAAATGGTCAGTGGCCGAAAACGAGTTATCCTTTTGAAAGGATACATCTCGATTTATTTTGTTTTGGTAATCAAACGTAGTTGATTACCGTGAATGCTTTTAGTAAATGGTTGGAAATTTATTTGTTGCCCGTGAATAGTAAAGCTCATGCAGTAGTGTTAAAATTAATAGTTCAATTCACTATTTTTGGACTTCCCTCTGAAATTGTGACGGATCACGGACCGCCGTTCAGAGGAAGAGAATTTAGCGAATTTTGTAGTTCAAATAGTATAAAATTGAGTCATTCCCCGCCGTATCATCCTCAAAGTAATGGTTCTGCCGAACGTGCTGTGAGAACTGTTAAGGAAGTTTTAAGAAAAAATTTACGAATGAATGATAAAAAACATTTAGTGGATTAAGTTTCGGAATTTTTGTTTAAATATCGTTGTACCCCATCTGCAGTTACATGGCTCCATCGAAGCATAATGAATTGGAGAAATAAATGTCAAGTTAAGAAATCAGTTTCATTTAATGTAAATAAAAATAAATATTATAAGGAGGAAAATAAATGTAAAACAAAAATTTATGACACTGATGGTAAACAAAAAAATTTAAACTTAGATAGAGGGCAATCAGTATTATATTTTACATAATAGAAGTAATCATTACAGTGGTTCAAAATGGATTGAAGCTACTGTGGTAAATAAATTAAGTAAATGGATTTATGTAATTAAGTTAAGAGGAGCTTTTAGAACAGCTCATAGAAATCAATTAAATTTTTTTTGGAAAAGAAAACATTTATTTAAGTGTTTTCCAAGTAAAAATGGGAATGAGAACCGATTGAAAAAAATAGTAATGTTAAAGAGATTACAGCATTGTTAAAAAAACCCGTAAGATTGGATTTGTAGTAATAAAAATAAAAAGGGTAACAATCTGATTAGATAATAAGTGAATTTGGTTATGTACAATAATGTACGGGTTAAGGGATTAGTTTTAAGAAACTTTTGTAATGTTAATTAGTAAAATAAATCTTTGTAATATGTAAGGTGACCAGACGTCATCTTTTGAAGATGACAGTCATCTTTTACGGATGATCGTCATCTTCAAAAATAATGCCATCTTTTTGTCATCTTTTAAAAAAATCATCATCTTTGTCATATTTTTCATCATATCGTGTAAATTTGATATTAAATTGTAGTATAATTGTCATTTAAAATATATTTCAACGGTTTTAAATCTGTAAACGTAAACGAACGCAACACATTTATTGTCAAAAGAACGCAATTTGAATGTTTCTGTTGTTGAACGCATCCATTATATTTGACGTTTACTTTATATAAAGTTAAAGCTTTCAACAAAAAATGAAAATAATTAAAAAATGTATGTAACAATTATGTTTTTGAAAAATGTCATCTTTTGGTTTGAAAATAATCTGGTCACCTTATAATATGGGGAGGAGTGCTATGTATACATGTAACCTAAAATACATTGATACATGTAGACATAGTACTGTACGAGTCGATGTTAAATAAGAAAACGAGAGAAGAGTCAGTCGTAGTTGAGCGTGTACTGAATAAAGAGATAAAAAGAGATATACGGAATAAAAGAGTTTTGTATTTGATTCAAGTTTAAAACAAACAATATTAACAACTTATAGTAACGTGGTCATCTTCATTAAGAGACACCCTTTTATAATTTGTGGTTATTATTTTCTAATTAATTACCTAATATTATGTATGAGTGCACTAATTCTAAATTGTGGCTTGACGTTTACCAACCACTACACTCATACGTTCTTCGATTAAACATTTTAATTGTGACTTACCACATAGTATTGGCGGCATGCCTTTTTATTATAAGTTTAAGAGAAGAATAATGTGGGGAAATCTTCTTTTTTCAAATTTATTTTGTTGCTATTGTTTTATTTTAATTATCTCGTTTCTCTTTGTCAGAAATGGTAGTTGTTTATAAGCTATAAACATTAAAATTTCACGTAATAAAATGTTGTCTAAAGAGCTGTAGAAAACCGAACAGATCTTTAGTTAATATACAATGTGACCCAATATGGGCGCAACAAGTTTAGAAAATTCTAAATATTTCAAGCTTCCCATTCGTTTCCTAAATTCTTTTGCAGCTGCAGGGTGCGACTATTATAGAATTGAAAGCCATCCAACGCTAATTGCGGTATGGCAAAATGGTTAACAAGTAAGCGGCTCAGAGAACAAACAATGCAATTGCGTGACGGTTTCTAATAATACCCAAGTTCAATAAAGTGTATAGCACAAATTGCCCATTTATTCCTCAAAGAAGACATTAAGATCGTGAAGTTTGTTAAAGAAAAAGTGCAAACAAAATGGTCCAGCGTATTCTAAAACGATTTGGGGAAAACGAGTTGCTCAGTCAAATGGTAGGCAAAAAATTTTTTCGAAAATTGATTTATCAAATTCTTACCGCAGTTGGAAGTCAGGCCTGAGGACAGAGAGATTGTACCAATCAACTAGGTTAATGTATGGGATTACTTCTGCGCCTGCGATTTTGCAACGATTTATGGAGCAAATATTACAAGGCATGCCTGGAGTTTCAGTGTTTATTGATGATATAAAAATAACTGGACCTACCGATGAAATACATATACAGCAACTTGAAATGGTGTTAAACAAATTGCAAAAATATAACATTCGCATAAACTTGGAAAAATGCGAATTTCTAAAAAAAAATGCTCTTTTGTGGATACATCATAAAAGATGCAAGCGGTATTCATAAAGTACAAGAAAAAATCGAAGCTATACAAAATATGCCATGCCTCATGAATTAGGAACAAGTAAAATCGTTTGTATGACTAATCAACTACTATAGTAGATTTTGCAAAAATCTAAGCAAAATTATTTATCCAATAAATAATTTATTAAAAAAAGAGGCTCCGTTCAACTGGAATGGTTCGTGCGACCACGCTTTCAATAAAGTGAAACAAATTATGCAATCAAATACTGTACAACTACCACTTATTCTGGCCACAGATGCTTCACAGTACGGGATTGGGGCGGTCAATACACGTCTCAGACGTTAAGTCGGACTCAGCAAAATTACTCGCAAGTGGATAAAGAGAATATACGCTATTATTTTTGGCATTAAAAAGTTCTACTAGCACGTTTATGGCCGAAAGAATACTAATTACTGACAACAAGGCATTGCTACAGATTTTTCCCCAACGAAGGGATTACTTTATATATCGGCAATTAGAATGCTACATTATGCAATTTTTTTACAATCGTTTAATTACGACATTTGTTAGAACATTTCTAAAGAACACGAAAATGCTGATTGTATGTCACCACGACTACCGGTTTCAAATACAAAAATCGTGAACAAAATTTAGGAGGCTAAAGTAATTAAAATCAATATGATTGAAACATTATCAGTTACGGTTACGGAATTGGGCAAAGCTACGGTCGAAGATCGCAATATAAAATCCTATGTGATGGTATTCGCAACGGACGTCAGGTTGATGCAAAGTACAAATTCAATATTAATCAGAGTGAGTTTTGATACAGAAGAATTGTTTAATTAGAGGAGTACGTGTTTATGTACCAAAGCTATTACGGAAGAAAGTACTTGACGAATTACATTCAACACGTTTTGTAATGACTAGAATGAAAGTTTTAGCGCGTGGATATTGTTGTTGGGAAGATATGGACCACGACATTGAGGGAATGGCAAGAAATTGCGCAAATTGCCAAATGTATAGACCAGAATCAACTAAAGCCTTATTGCATGTTCGGTATACACTGACAGAACCATTTCAACGAGTACACATCGATTTTGCCGGACCATTTATGCATAATTATTTGTTCATCTTAGTCGATGCGTATTCTAAATGGCCTGAAGTACGGAATAATACAAAATATTACAACAGAGACAACGATAAAAAACTGTAGATATTTTTTCCACCTATGGCATTCCATCAATTTCACTAAGTGACAACGAGTCACAATTTACATCATATGAATTTAGAAATTTTCTTAAGTCAAACTGCATTGTACATATGGACAAGTGCCCCTTATCACTCTGCAACAAATGGACAAGCGGAACGATATGTACAGACCATTTAAAATAAGCTTAAAACGTTGAAGTGTGACAGAAGTGGATTGCACGCCGCACTTTGCAATATTTTGTTATCATATTATAGAAAAAAAAACCTCATCCGTCTACAGGCAAGTCGCCAGACACGCCCGAAAATTAATTTGATGATTCCGAAACCATCAAAATAATAATGATCATCACTCATCAGGATTGAAACAGAGTAGTTAGAAATTTAAATTGTGGGGACAGAGTCGCCGTTAGAGAGTACGGAGAACGTGATGCCAAATGGCGTTTTAGTGAAATAATTGAAAAACATGGTAAATTGCATTATTTAGTTAGAATAAATGACGGACGCGAATGGAGACATCATATAGACCAGAAGGAAAATATCACCGCACAGTGTAATGTAAATGTCGACCATCAATTGAGAAATAATATGGAAGGCGAGGTGTTGAGTAATACGTTAAACAACCAAAGTACCAACTGAAGTTTCTTTTTCTGAATATTTATGTTAAATCGAATTTCGCCTAAATGACTTCTTTTCCCCAATACATACCAATATTAATGCAAAATTATTGTTGTTGTAATTTTTAGGAAAAGTTAATGTTATGTATTGAGGTCGTACTGTTTTAATGTGAAACGAACTTCATAGTACATATATATAAAGTTTTGTTCGGCTTTGACGTCGAGATGTTTAACAAGCGTGTCTTTATATCTTAAGCAAATAAACTTTATAAGAAGCAAATCTGATTGTGTTTCATATAAACCCGAACATCACAATTGGCGACGAGATATTATAATCGAAAACGTGTAGAAATAGTTAAAATAAAGAATAAATTTTGTATTTTTTTTTGTGTGTGGGTAGAAGAAGAACCAAATTGATATCAAAATGGCGGAACGTGTTCATGTTCCAAAATTCAATCACACGTTAGAGGATTGGAAAATTTATAAAACGAGATTACCGCAGATATTTGATAAATTGGAGATAAAAGACACGCATGACAATGTGGACAAAAAAATCGGTTCTACTGGATTGTTTGGACAGAGAAACGTATGGAGTTTTATACGGAATAGGCAGTTGGTCAAAATAATGGATGAGCATTTTCCAACGACAACGATTGTGCACGTGGAAAGAAGAGCGTTTTTCCGTGAACAAAAAGAAGATGAAGAATCTATTCAAGATTATTTAACCCGTATCGTAAAATGGCATCAAAATGTGCGTTTGGCGACCGATTAGAGGCTTTGTTAGTGGATATATTTGTCACGTGTATGACCGGTAAGGTTTTTGACAAATTAAGTGAAAAAGAAAATTGGTCGTTAACGGAAGCGGTGGCTATGGCGAAGAAATATGAAGTTAAGCTGATTAGAAACGATGAAGTAGCAGCAGATGTGAATTGGGTAAATAAAAAGGAACGTCTTCCAAATCGAAATTACAGTGGTGGCAAACAAAACGTAATCGGTGAACGAGGAGGTGCAAAAGATGTAAAAACACCTACGAAATGTGAACATTGCGAATTTGCGAATCATTCTTCAATGAGATGCAAATTTAAGAATGCAATATGCTACGGCTGTAATAAAACAGGGCACCTGATTTCGATTTGTAAAGAGGTGAAAATTAACGTAGTGAGTAATTCCGCGCCTAATAGTAAGTTTAAAGGAGATGGAAATTTTGTCAATTTGCCTTCGGAGTCAGCCGGAATGCATGAAATTATGTCAATTGGTGGGAGTGAACGGTTGTGCAGTTCAATTTTAACGGAAAATTTAAATCCGTTTTTAATTAGAATTAAGATTTTGAAGGAGATGGTAATTTTAGTGATTGAAAATGCGTCAATTCCCATTGTTGGACGTGATTTCATTAAAGAATTCAAAATTAAAGTCTTATCGATTAATAACGTGGTTGATGGCGAGGTTAAAGAAGTAGATCAGATATTGAGGGATTACAACGAGCTCTTTGATGGTAAAATTGGGAAGTTGAAAGGAGTAATAATAAAGATAGAGGTTGATGAAACGGCGCAGCCGAAGATCTTTAATGCACGACTCGTACCGGATGCGTTCAGAGATTTGGTAGAGCACCAAATAAGAGGTCTGGAGAGACAGGGGGTTATTACGCGTATAGATTCAGCAGTATGGGGTACACCCTTAGATCCAATTTTGAAGTCCGATGGAAACATTAGAATCTGTGCGGATTACAAGGCAACTGTGAATCCCCATTTATCAATTTAGCAATGTTAAGTACCCGTTGTATCGAATCTCGGAAATCTTCGCTAAGCTTCAAGGAAATAAAATATTTTCAACCATCGATTTGGCTCGCGCCTATAATCAAATAGAATTGGAAGAAAATTCTCGAAAATTGGTCGCTTGGAGTACCAGTAAGCCAGCGACTGGTATTTTTCAACGGGAGATTGAAAAGGTTTTGAGAGGAATTCTGGGGGTCATACATTTTCCTTGATGATATAATTATCGAGGGCACCGGACCTGAACACTCATAATATACGGTTGCGACAAGTTTTCGAGAGACTTAGGCCCGAATTTATAGTCGTAACTATTGCTATTGCTATAGCAACGATTTTCGAAAATCATTTTAAAATCATGTATTAAATTCGATACGAATTTCGAATTTACTTTCTTGTCTTGGATATATTGTAGCAACGTTTATAGTGATGGATTTTGCTCACTATAACCATTGTTACATTACAAATAAATCTTATAGTTAGGTTTATAAATACGAAAACTGTTACTATAACAGTTGTTATAGTTGTAGCAACGACTATAAATTCGGGCCTTAAAGAAGCAAATTTAAAGTTAAATAAGGATAAGTGTGTGTTTGCTAAACCACAGTTAAGTTTTCTGGGGAATATTGTATCGGGGGATGGAATAAGAAAACCATCTAATAATGAAGCTGTTTTGGACGCACCTCAGCCGATCGACGTCAAGCAGTTGCGATCTTTTTGTGGTATGGTAAACTATTATGGGAAGTTTATCGCATATCTAGCAACAAAGATGTCTCCGCTTTACAACCTTTTGAAAAAGAGAGTGGCATTTAAATGGACAAAAGATTGCCAGGACGCATTCGAAGCATTAAAAAAAGATATTGTGTCAGATACAGTTTTGACGCATTACGACACGAAGTTGCCGCTGTTGCTGACTTGTGATGCTTCAGCTACAGGTATTGGCGCTTTAATTTCACATGTTTTTCCAGATGGTATAAAGGAAGCCTTGGCGATTATTTACGGAACCAACAATTAGTATTATCAATATTTGATAGGTCGTCCGTTTACTATAGTGACAGATTACAAACCATTGTTGGGTATTTTTGGGGACAAAAAGGGGCTACAATCATAATTTGAGAATTGATTTTGAGACAATTGTAGAGGAGACGGCTAAAGACAGAGATTTAAAAAAGGTAATGGAATGTCTTAAGATCGGGAATTTGATGAGATTAAAAGCGGGAAACTGCAGTGTTTCTTCGAAAAACGAGATCAATTAGCAGTCGAAAAAAATATTTTAATGTGGGGATACAGGATGGTTGTACCGACCGATCTGAGAAATGAAATTTTGAAGCAAGACGCACATGGGAATGGTAAAAACTAAATCAATATTACGTTTGTATGTGTGGTGGCCGGGTATATGGATAAGGATATCGAACGATGGCTGGGAAGCCGTGAGGCGTGCTTAACTTATGGGAAAAGTCCAAATAAAGTGCCATCCATTCTGTGGCCAAAACCCAGTAGAGCTTGGGGCAGAATACATATGGGCTTCGGCGGGCCAATCAAGGGATATTATTTCTTAATAATAATTGATGCGCTCACTAGGTGGATAGAGGTGTTTGATACGAAGGATATAACAACAAGTTTCACGGTACGGAAGTTGCAAGAAGTATTTTCATGTTTCGGTTATTCAGATGATATAGTGTCAGATAACGGGCGGCAGTTTGTGTCTGATGATTTCAAAGATTATTTATCGAAACATGGCATTACGCAAAGACTGACTTCTCCGGGGTATCCAGCTACAAATGTAGCGGCGGAAAATGCTGTGAGAACCGTTAAAAACGCCATTAAAAAGTCTTTGTTCGATAATCCAAATGCTAGTGTCTAGGTGGTGGTAAATAAATTTGTATTAGACTACAGAAACACGAATCATTCGACAACGAGTAAAGCACCAACAGCAGTGTTACTTAAAAATCATTTGCTGACAGTCGTACCAGTTAATAAAGATTACGTTAATCCGATAGAACGTAAGTTCAAACCAAACGATTTGGTAATGGTGAGGGATTACTGTAATGCTAATAAACCGGGCTGGCAAAAAGCTATCATCGTTAAGGTATATGGTAGTAGAAACTATTTATCCAGATTGGAAACGGGTCGTCTTATTAAAAGACATATTAATCAGATTCGACTACGGTTGGTCCGATCTGAAAATTATCAGTGTAAACAGAACAAACTTGAGCCAGTAACTAAGCAACATAACAGAACCAATGGGATTGAAAAGGATAATATGATGTTTTTTTTTTAAGGAGCCGGAATCGACAACAATAAGAGAGAATACGTGTGATGTGGAGGGTGGTGAAGACTTCGATATAATTGAAGTGGCTGATAACGACGAAAAGTTTGTTTATGACCTTATCAGTGAGATTCTTGACAGAATAGTTTACGAAACAGGAGAGGAGAGTAATCACAATTTGAGAGATAGAAATGTAATTAAAAAACCATTTAGATTAAGGTAAAAAAAATAAATGTTATGTAAGTAAATAATATTATAAATTTGTTAAGGGGAGTGAGGGTTATAGAACCTTTGAATTAAAAGTAAATCAATCAATGTGAGTAAGATTTATGGTTGGATAAACTGAATATATTTGAAATGTATGCTTATTACTTTGTTTAGAATTGTTATAGTTAAGTAATTGAATATTGTAAACATATTTGGAGTGACGTTTGTTATGTATTGAGGTCGTACTGTTTTAATGTGAAACGAACTTCATAGTATACTATGTTCGGCTTTGACGTCCAGATGTTTCACAAGCGGGTCTTTATATCTTAGGCAAATAAACTTTATAAGAAGCAAATCTGATTGTATTTCATTATAAACCCGGACATCATAGTTAAAAAAAACTTTACTAGCATTAAAATTTTGGGTAATTTTCGAAAATTCAAATTTTGAACATCACAAAAGCGGTTTACCCTTGAGATATACTCGACGCGAATGACGTGAATAAAAAGTATTGTTAAACAATAAAAATTTGCAATTAAACAACAACAAAATATTAAAGTTAAATCAACTTTTTGTTTATCACGTCTGTGTCGCGTTGAGATTGCTTTAAAATAAATGTTCATAGTTTAACTTTTTTTTACTTAGTCACGTCGCACAGTGGGGCCGATTGCCAAAAAGCTGGCCTAAAGCAAAAAAAAAATTTATTTAGGTTTTTTTACGTTGGGTTGGCTTTAGTAATACTCTAAGGGTCACTCATGAGACTCTCAAACACTCATCAGAGGGTCGAACTACCTTTGCTCTAGAATTTTAGTTGCAATATACAATACCTTCGCTCAACCTTCAGTCGTTAAGTTAAATTGCTTAATAAATGACAGTATTGCAATATATGTACGTAGAAGTTTAAAAATACAACTAATTTTAATCAAACAAAATGGAACCAACTCCTGGAGGTCTGTAGAATATAATAATATGTTTTAAAATATTAGTATTTTAAACAATAAATATTAAGAAAGCAATAATTGTTTATGTTTTTTTGAATTTTTTATTAAAATGTGTGTTTATAATGAAATAGTAATATAGTTCTGTAGAGTTCTGTCATCAAATGCATAAGAGTTTGCAATTAATAGTATTATGTACTTATAAAATAAAATAAAAATCAGCTGCACATGGTGCCCCCCGCCCCCCCCCCCCCCCCCGATTTTTATGCTCATTTTAAAATATAAAATTGTTGGCCTTACTAAATGAACAAAACGAGAAAGAAACCCAAACCCATCGGCCCCACTGTGCGTCAGTCGCGTTGAGTATATTTATCTCAGCCGTTATGCATTTCGTAGTCTTTTGGATTGATCGGTTTTGAAGTTTATCAATTATTCTTCTCTAATATCTTGTAAGAGGCTATTTCTTATGAAGAAAATTTATTAGACACAGAGTTTTAGAAAAAAAAAAAAATTATAAAAATAATTTTGCTGAACGGACAGTTTTGTTTTACTTCTCTACGATTAAACTACAGTACGATGTGATCTTCTAAATGAAAGATTTCCATAAAATTAATTAATTGATAAAAGTTTTCAAAAGGAATTGCAATTTTTCAAAGCTATATAACCGCCGTCTCTGCCTAGTTAAACTCACTGTAAAATAAGGAATATTGGACGTACTATAATTGAATTCACATTTCCACTTTATTAATTAATACAAATACAAATAGTGGCACTCAATGTGGTCAATATTGGTTAATTTATTACCGCATTCAATAAATATAAAATAAAAAATAAAAAAAAAGTTACTTTCCATTTATATACGCTGCAGTGTAGGAATCATCTTAATCAATTAAGACTATTTGCTGTTTGAGAGACATGCTATATTATAACATATTTGTAAAAGACAGCCAATAGGGTTAATTAAGAGTTCAATATTTATACATGGAATTGAAAAATCACATTAAGCTGCTTGCTGATGATGTTCTGATTATGAATATTGTTGAGTCACAAAAGAAAATTTACTGTAGTCTCTAAATTGAATTTTCTGCCACGACATTATATAATTGGCGCAAGAATATTATGTTTTTATAACGTAGAAAATATGTCGTCTCGCGCGCGAGGTAATCATTGTCTTTATGTACATTTAGATACAAATAATTTCATTTTCTTTGTCTACATTATTCTCTTTAGTCTATAAGATTATTATAATATCGAACGTATTTTTATTTAAATGTTCAGTAAGATGTACTTGTACGTACATAAGTACACATGTATAGTACATCCTAAGATAGATATTTATTTTTTTGGGAATTTTTTCTATGACGTTATTTACAATGCTTTACATTATATTTGAACTTGCTATACGCACACACAAACAAACATTTTAAATAATAATAAATATTATTATTCCTATGAGGTACTAGAAGACAATGCATGCGCAAGATGTGTTCACTGTATATTTAGTAAAAAATATTTGATAAACATTTAATGGGCACTTGACTTTCGGTAAATACTTCCCATAAGTTGAATATTGATTTGTTAAAATCTTTGTTTATTTAAGATACAAAAATACTCGCATATACATACATTTGAGGTAGGGAAGCACAAGAACATGTGTCTTTACAGCTATACGAGTAAAGAATAAAAAAGGCATGTTTTTTTCTTAATTATAATATGTGCGTTTAATTTTATTAAAAGAAAAGAATTGAAAATAGAAACACGTGTTTTAAAAAATATATCGAAATTTTGTCGAGTCAACCAAAGTTCAAATGATGTTTTATAATATAATGTACATATTATAAATAGAGGATATCAAAATATCATCATCCCATTTTATGGTAATTTTGCTGTTAGAACTGCCACCTTACGTAAAAATGTAAGTCGCTATTACACCACATCGTCATCCCAGTTTTTAAATGACACAAATGCATTTTAGCCTATTTGGAGCATCATTTATTTATTTATTTATTTAATTAATTACATATAAATTTACTAAACTTCTGGCACACTCCATTTTGAGCATAAGCTCATTCTCAAGAGAGTGTGACAAAAGAGATTGTTGGTTCAATTAAAAAGGTCGGCCAGCCATTTATTTCTGTCCAGCAATTTCGGAACTTTACCTGGATTTTCATTCATCTGGATTTCCGTTTGTTTCACTCGATCATTATTGGTCGAACCATCACGGTTTATAATATTTCCCAAAAATATATTTTCTGATGCCTTTTCATCTACTTTTGCTTGGGGAACTATTTTTTTAGATGATGTTTGATTGTGCAGCAGCATAGCCTTATGGCATTTGGTGCACAATTTACTTTTAAATTATTGTTGTTAAAAAATTAAAAATAATTTTTTTTTTATAAAAAAAACATTCAATTGAAGTGAAAGTCAAAGACGAAAACATTACATAATGGCAGACCTAACTCTATGTAACACTTAAATACTCAGATGACGATATTTTGAAGTTTGAACCCCGATGTTTACATATTTTAAAACGCATATACATACTTGCGATAGATGATTTTACTAAAATATCCCTTCTGTTATGATTAATAAGGAAGTTCCTTAAACATCAATTAACAGGTTTACTGGGTTAAATGTAATGTCTTTAAAAAACTAGAAGTGTTGTTCCAAAATTAGATGAAACTCGATATTTACTTGAGAGTAAAGGCTTGGATTTTTTTGAGTTTTATCGAAACGTGTTTAAGCGATTGCATTCTTGATTCGACAATCAACTTAGTAACGTAACACATAGTGGCGGTGTTTGTGTTTATTTAAAGAAGTCGCTAAACTTTACGTAAAAGTAAATCAAATTCCAACGTTTTTGAATAAAATTGTATGAGAAAGACCTACATAATTTATTTTTCTTTTGCCCGATTTCACGATAAAAAAGCCCAAACTCCAGTTAAATAATAATTCCTCTCTTTCTTCGTTTATGAAATTGCGATTTGTTTCATAATTCAAAATCATTGCAAGCTGATTACGTTTGTTTTTTACATGAACTTGATTTTGATTATGAAACAATCCACAATTTCATAAAAGAAGAAAGAGAGGAAATATTATTTACCTGAAGATCATTTTTTGAATCAGGGCAGGGCGTTAATACATTTACCAAACTTCAAGAATATTGTTATTCCTAAATAAATAGATTGAGTGGCCTTACGGCGTTGATTGAAATACGAGTATTCTAAAGTGTACAACCAGATGAAAATATTAAAAACATTGACAAAGTCGATTTGCGTCTTGCTCTATATACTAACAGTGGGATCCAAACCAAATGAGTATTTACGAAGAATTTTCAAAGGGCAATAAAACTTCGAAAAAAATCAGCTGGACAATACGGTCACTCATTCCAGACTGCTTAGTTTTGTGGATATCGAAACATAAATAATTACAGCTGATTTTGTTTACACTGCTGCTCTGGACTCTATTACAGGTTTTCCTCCTTTAACACGGCTTTCCCAAAGCACGGTTTCACTCTAACACGGTTTCCTGTGGAACCTTTAATACATCTTATGGTGTTAAATATTTTTTTTAAATTTTTACACTAACTTCTAGTTTACATTCTTTTATTAAAATAACCCTATTAAATTAAATGTATTAGGTACTGACGGCATACCGATTAAGTTCTTAAAAAATATTTAAAAATATATTATCTAATGCA
This sequence comes from Tipula helvola, assembly GCA_963556165.1. Lineage (NCBI taxonomy): Eukaryota > Metazoa > Arthropoda > Insecta > Diptera > Tipulidae > Tipula > Tipula helvola. The sequence continues at coordinate 177,382,823 of OY744481.1, read as the reverse complement.
CGGATTGCTAATTATGAACTCCATCTTTCCTTTTTCATTTGGAAACCTTCTGAAGTACTATTTATTCCCAAAAAGCAAAGATGTACTAATTGCCCGAATTTTCGATTTATCAGTTTACTTCTAGAGCTATTCAAGGTATTTGAAAGTCTTGCAAATACAGACAGTAAGTTACCTGCCAAACTTTAGAAACCTTTTTTTTTTTTTTTTTTTTTTTTTATCAATTTTTTTAATTGGGTGCAGAGCGGACTTATTAACGGTCCTAGCTCCTTGTAACTGTCAGAGCTTCTGCACCCAATGCGCGATCCTGCAAGTAAAGATTAATAGCTACCTTAAATTTATTCATTTTATATTCCTTCGGAAATTTGAAATGTATTAGCGAATTCCACTTTTTTGATGTTCGGTATATAAATTCGCGCTTGATTTCTTCAGTTCGAGGTTTCGGGAGCTTCACCGTAAACCTATGTGCATTGGTTGTTCCTCTTGTTACTCTTGTTGTTGTAACGAATGGTGGTATTTTCTCCGATAGTTCTGCAGAACATTTACCATGTAAGCATCTGTAGAAGACGCAGAGTTCTGCAACATCTCTGCGATGCTGTAAGCTGTCTAGTTCTTGAGTAAGTCTGGGATTCCGTATTATTCTGATAGCGCGGCGTTGAACCCTGTCCAATAAGTGGAGGGTGGTACCAGACGCACCTCCCCAAACTTGACAGCAATACTCTATACATGGTCGGATGAAGGTTTTATATATCTGGAGAACTTGATGCGATTTGAAAAACCTTCTGCATCGATTCAGGAACCCGAGTTTTTTTGAAGCTGATTTAGCCAATGCAACAATGTGTTCATTCCATTTGAATTTGTTACTTATTTGAACACCAAGCAGTCGAATTGAGTCGCAAGCCATAAGGATATGGTTTTTTACCACAAATGGGTAGTCGTTGCGACTTTTTTTACGTGAGAATGTGCATATTTGTGTCTTTTTCTCGTTAAATTGTACTAAGTTGTTGTTACCCCACTCAAATATTGTACTTAAATCGGAATTAAGAGAAGTTACGACTTCTGACCGTTTATTATTTAGATCTGTAATGCTAGGCTCCGCCTCGAATGAAATAGAAGAATGCAATGTGGCATCATCCGCAAAGCTATGGATAGGGTTTACAGTGCTATCCAGCAAATCGTTGATGTATAGCAAAAACAGGGTCGGTGACAAAGGTGACCCCTGAGGGACTCCGGCATTTGGGGAGTGCGTCGATGATGATCTCCCATTAAGCACGACGCTGATTTTTCGGTCATTGAGATAGCTTTTAATCCACCTGGTGGTCATCGAGTCCAGCCCGTATGCCACAAGTTTACAAATAAGATTCTCATGCCACACCTTATCAAAAGCCTTGGATATATCCAAGGCGATTGCAAAGGCCTCTCCGTGGTGTTCTAGGGCGAGATTCCATTTGTTCGTGACATACGTCAGGAGATCGGTCGTGGATCGGCTTTCACGAAAGCCGTATTGTCTATCCGAAATTAGTTTGCTAATTTCAAGATATTTAACTATATGTTGATTGACGCATTTCTCAAAGACCTTAGCGACGGCTGACACAATTGATATTGGCCGGTAGCTTGAAGGGTCAGTTTTGTCACAACCCCGTTTCAGCACGGGTTGCACCATTGCATTCTTCCAGGCGTTCGGGTGACCTTGCTTATATGAAAGTAGGAAAATTTTAGATAATATTGGAGCCAAGTCACTGGCAAACTCCTTCAATATTCGAACTGGAATTCCATCAGGTCCGGTGGCCTTGTTTGCATTCATTGACTTCAGATTAGTAAAGACAATTTCCTCCGAGATGACGACGGGGCTCATTTTAGAACCACAATATGGAATTAATGGAGGTCTAATTCCATCTGGGACAACTAATGTCGAGTTCGATTTGAAGACGCTCGCCAATAAGTCTGCTTGTAAATATGGATCCACCACCAAGGCGCCGTCAGCACGTTTCAATGCTGAAACAGATGTTTTCGAAATATTTGCAACCGATGCGACCATGTGGTAAAAGTTGCGATCGGAGATTTTCAACTCGGAAGCCACATTGGCTTTCTTGCTGTCGGCTCTTTTTGCTTCTCTACCACAGATTTTTTTGCAGGTGTTCCGTATCGTTTTGTATTCCTCATAAGAAATTTCGTTGCGTTTATATTTTTTGTGTGCCGCTTTATTTTGTTTGGCAGCTTTGGCGGCTTCTTTTGAAAATATTTTAAAATTTTGATTGGGATCGGAAAATGATGAGGGTATAAATTTATTCATTCCATGTAATACCGTATCAGTAAAACTGGAAACGGCGTCGTCGATGTTGTTGTTATGTAGGCAATGGCGTTCCCAAGGGAAATGTTGAAAAAATGACCGTAAACCATCAAAATCAGCTTTATTAAAATGCCAAAGACGCCTTGGCTGCTGTCTAGATTCTAGTGGTGTTTCGACAGATATTTTTGTGGTTATTAAGTTATGGTCAGAATTTCCAATTCCAGAACTTCAATCAGCTTAGCACGACAACTTCAAATCAGGCTTTTGAAAAGGTTTTGAGGAAAGTATTTATTTTGATGTTGCTGGATTTTAGCAAGGCAATTGCATTCCGGGCACTGGAATCTGATTTATAAATTTAAAGAATTTTGTTATTTTTATTTATTATAACAAAGATGAAATATTCGCGCACTTGCTAAAAAATAAATTTACGATCCAGTCGTGTTCCACATAATTTTTATTAATATGAGTATTGGCATTTGGGCAATGATTTTGAAGCGGTGAAAAACGAAATGATTGGTGAATTGTCAGAAAAAATTAAGAATAACCAAAGATTCAGTTTGACCCTAGATGAATGGATCAGTCCACCAACGAAGACATATGCCGAAGTAAATCTTCCTGGTGATCCAACAGAAGAACCATACAATCTTGGCTGGCTCAAATTTTTGGATCTCGTATAGCAACACAATTACTTGAAGCGGTCACAAATCATTTGACTTGGTTTTGACAAAAATGGTATTCTGCAGAGCTGAGCCACAACCTCGAGTTCCTTGGCCAATATGATAATCAAACTTGTGAAACTACACAAGCTTTAGTTGAGCTAATCTCACCATGAAATCGATTAACGAGCTTAAGGATCTCCAGAATTCACTTGATCCTGTCAAATTGGCGGTTGAGGTTTCAAGCCGAAACTCAGCTGAAATTACGTTGGAATATACGAAGGTAAAAATTTCAAATTGTAAAAGCGAATTATTGGAAAATATGGAAAAAATGGATGAGCGATTGAATATAAATTTGATGAATTGGTTTTTCCTTAATTATAATTATTTTAGGAAAATTGTATCATATATTTTTATTGTATTGTGCAAAATGGTTATAATGCTAAATTAACCATAACTTTGGGACCGGTCATTGCTGACATTCGAGGTTCAGAATAATGAGGATTGGAATAATGAGGTACATATTTCATTCGGAATAGAGGCAATCCGAGTTGAGCGACTATGCTGTGACCTCGGCTGAATATAGGATAAAACATCCCTAAATTTGTTATTACAGCCCCCACATCAGCCTACCCTTCGACGCAGTGGTTACTGGTGCCGCAAGGAAGGCTTCCGCTTCGCAGTAGTCGTAGCAGACAGCGTTTATTTCTTTTGGTATAATCTATTGTGAATAAGCTTTTGCTCAAAATAGATATTACCAAAAGCTGTTTAAATTAATTTGTAAATAAAAAAATAAAATAAATAAATAAAAGCTCTTAAAGAGACAACATTTGAACCTACTAAACAGGCTTAAGGGAGAACACCACTGTGACCTACCATTTTCAAGTGCTTAGTTTGGTATTTTTTTTTGAGAAATGGGTTGGGTTTAGAGAAAAAAAAACTTTTAGGCTATATTTGGCATATATTTAAGTAAACAAAAAAGAATGTTTATGTAAAAAAAAATACAAAATGGCGGCGCTAGAGTAGCTTTAGTAGAAGTGATTTTGCCTAGAGTCGCTCTGCTGCACGCAGTAGAAGTGTCTTAGATTTGTTCCTGGAACAAAAAATAAAATATTTTCATGAAATATATTAGTTTTAGCATCGAAGTACATGAGGAAATTAAAAACTTCGAAAAAATAAAAAATTGAGACAAGTTTGAAGAAAAAGTTTCATTTTTCGACTATAATTTTCGTATAAAAATTTGTATATCTTTTTTAATTTTTAATGAATCAAAAAAAACTCATGTACTTCGATTTTAAATCTATTTAAGAAGCTACAGTTAAATTTTCAAGTCGATTGAACAAAAATTGATTGAGTTCTACTGCGTGCAGATTTCCAAAACACGGTTTCGAGAAAAACGCGTTTAAAGTTTTTGGTATCAATAACTTCTCAATAAGAGCTCTCAGGAAAATGCTTGAAAACCTTCTAAAAAAAATTTTTTTTAGCTATAAACGAATTTGTATCATATTTTGAGGGTATAAAGGATTTTTTAAAGGCAAAAAAAAAAATCAATTTTTTGAAAATTTCACAGTGGTGTTCTCCCTTAAGATTTAGCAGCACAATTATTAAAAAGACTTTTTCAAAAAGATGAGAAAAATGAATCTAAATCAGCTGAAATTTTACAAGATCTACTAATAGTTGAAAATCAAAATGTTTTGACAATGGAGGGAGAATTAGATTTACTTTAAAAAAAATGCGAACGAACCTCCAAAGGGATTATAAAATTATAGCAAATTAAAACAAGAATTTTTGCTTTTCAAAAATATTGGAGAACTAACAAGTAATCTTGAACATCTATACAACGTGGTTTCTACTGTAAAACCTACTTCGACTTCAAATGAAAGAACATTTTTGATTTGATCTAATTTTTCACGAAAATTAGATCGAGACTAAGTAGCAGACAAGTCTCTAAATGCATTAGTTTATTTAAAATATTATTACATAAAACTCAAAAAAGGCAAGGAAATCAAATGAAATGAAAAGTATGTAGCATAATAACGATTTAACAAGTAAAAACTAAAATTTTTACCCAAAGGAGTGAACAACTTTTTTTGGAAATCGGAATAAAAAAAACTTAAGTTTATTTAAATTAATATTCAAGAAAATAGTACCTACCTAATTAAAAAATAATTTAACAATATTCGAATAATAACAAAAACAAATAAAAGAAAAAATAGTATATTATTCAACGAGCATATAATGATAGCTGTTATTCACGAAGATGAAGTTTGCCGACACGAGCCGATAGGCGAGTGTCGTAAATCATCTGAGTGAATAACAGCCATTATATGCGAGTAGAATACGATACTTTTTCCACGACCGACAAATATCATTACGTTTTATAATCAAATCCTTTAAATACTCCTCAAACGTCGAAATTTTGACGTGACAGTTTAATAATAATGAAAATGGCCAGAGACTACTAGATAAAGTTTCAAAAATTTAATAATTTACTTGGAAATATTGAATAATGAAAGAAGAGGCTACTAGATAAACTAGCAGTGAATAATGAATATCATTATAATTGATGAAACAAACGTATAATGAGCATATTATACGTTAGTCGTGGACAAAAAAGATTTTTGTTTCATTTGGGCTCGACTCGGCGGCGAATCTTCAAAAATTTGGACTAGGATTCGCCGATTCTTGAAAACCCCAGTCTTCAGAAACCTTAATCATACGGATGTTATTTTTTTTTTTTTTTTGTAGGGTGGGTGTCTTTGCAGCCCAGAGCACTGCGACTATTGAGGTCTATTGTGCGTCCCTAGAGGTTCTTTAACTGTAATGTAGGTCTTATTATGCCCCTGATAAATGCCGCTACCTGATGTATATCCAGTGGGTCGGCATTAGGCCACTGGTGACTGGATTGTATGTGTATTTTCTTTAGGATGATAGCTCACATGTGAAGAGTATGTGTTTCAACAGGGGGTCATAGATGTGTTCATCGTCATCACCGATCGTAATCAGATGATGAAAAATCCCTTTTGCATCCCTCCCCGATTGGGATTCGAACCCGGTGCCTCCCGATTCAAACGCAGTGGCTTAACCACTGCGCCCCGGGAGGGCTATACGGATGATATTGATTTTGACACATAAATTCACTCGCGTTTGGTGTGATTCAAATTTGCAAATTTGGGGTTTATTCACAACTCGCGATTTGCGTTTGGTGTGAGTAGCCTCCTAACAGTTCATTTTTTCTTTTTTTCTTCTTTCCATATTACATACTTATTTTAATTTTCAAGTCTGCAGTGGTGTATAGAAGTCAGATTTTAAGGTTCATGTTTGTGCGGTGAGTATTTTTTGCTTTTTATGCTGGAAGGTTATAGTTCGACGGCGAAGCCGAGACCTATGATTTCACCGAGAAAAGCAAAAACCTACTCGGCCGTTGCGCATAACGCTCTTTTCACTGCAAACAACACCGCGCAGGTGACCAGGGGTGGGATTATAAAATCTGGTAGGAAATGGCGGTCGTTTATAAAATGTTACCGTTAGCAAACCCGGACCGAAAAAGAAACCTTCAATGTATATTTTTCTAAATTGCTGTATATCTTGCTATGTTGTTGTCGAAATAATAAATAAAAATAACAAACTTGTGTTTCTTTTAATTTTTTTTTATATTTGTATTAACCCTTTCAAACGCCATTTAAAATTGACTTTCTTCCAAAAATAAAATACGTAGCACAATTATGCACTGCTATGATATGGCATTGCTCATAAAACTGTAGTGTGAACATAAATACATAAGAGAACGATCGCACAAGAGAAATGAGACAAAAATTAAAAATTACGGTTGGTCGAAGCGATGAAAGTTGATGTACAATATATTGTACAAGGCGTTTGAGAGGGTTAAAATGGTCCTTAACAGTGACTATACATATATACATAGCTCACAGCAGAGCCGTATTGTAACTTTTGGTGGTCCGGTGCAGAATCAAATTTAGGGCCCCACAAATTAATAATACTATAAATAAAAATAGCTTGCTATAAAAAAATAATTTGCTACATACAAGAATTTGGCAAAAAAATGAGTGAATTTAGCAAATTTAAATGTTTACCAAAAAACAAATCGTTGGAAACAATCGCAACTTTAACTAAAAATTCAATTTGGTTGTTTTTTTTTCAATTTATACAATGCAATTGCTGTTTTAAATTTAAAAAATTTACCAAAGTAATACGCTTTTGATTTATTTCTTCTTAGTCTGTGTGCGAAACGAAAAAAATACCGCATACAAAGTTAAATTTTTCACCTTAATTCACCACAAAAAATTTTAACTGGTCACAGACCAGTTAAAATTTATAACTTTTTGTTACATACCCCTAACCTCAGACTTGAATTTTTAGAGACTTATTTTGGGCTCTCAAATATTAGTTTTAAGTAATCTTTAAAGATTTTTAATCATCATAATTATTCGTTCATAATACTTTTCTTGGTACTGAAGTATTTTGATATTAAATTTTATAATTTTGAATACTGTCTATTACGTAGCAAAATTAGTATTCGTTTTATATATTCTAATTTATTTAATATTAATCAATTTTATTACCAAAGATAAACTTAACTTTTAAAGTTGGCTTTTAAAGTTGATGCTAAATTTATGTATTTAAGGGTTGTTCATATAAATTTACAAAAACTGATTTAAATTATTATTTTTCTGGCATTGATAATTTCATTAAAATTCATTAAAATCAATTTTTTTGCTAATTTGTTTTCAATTGATAATATATGACAATCTTTCTTGAGACATAGTCGATCGTAGATAATTTTCCATTAATTCTAATTTTGAAAATGATCTTTGACAATGTGCAACGGTAATTGACAGTATGTGAGGATTATTCTGTATACTATGCAAATATTTGGGTAGAGTTCTATAGTTCTATAGTTCTATTTGATTTTTTACTGCTTTAACACTTTTAAAGCGATATTCCCAGTGAATATTGCTTGGCGGATTGAGACTTATTTTTAAATGTTTTGTCTGAATTTGTTAACGCTTTGTAGATGCAGCAAATATTTTATAAATGTTGTTTATGTTAATGAAAAAGTTCTGTGTTTTAATTGAGTTCCTAATGCTGTCGCCGATCATCAAATTTACTTTATGTCCCCTACACGAAATATACAATGCCCGTTTATTTTGCTCTAAAATTCTAGACTTTACTCCTTATATTCACTTGCCTCGACAGTTCGAAATGTTTATGTCCAGCAATTCTAGTTTGTTAATTAAAACCGTTGCCAAGTTTCTCCGGTAGATGGCAGAACATTAACAAAACTTAAAAAACTTTCTTCGACGATTGGATTTTGATTTAAAATATTTATATACAGAATGATGACGGATAATTGGTTCTTACAAAAATCTGGTAAAAATAAAATTTTCTACAATATTTTCCAAAACTTTGTTTGTTAATGATAATATTAATTCATTTTGTATCAGTGGTGATAAATATGATTTGGTTTTCTTTTTCTCGCTCTCAACAATAGAATTTAAATTTACCTTTAATTTTGAAACAAAATTAAAAAGTAGTTCAAGCATACGCAAAAAATTCCCATTGTTTGGTACATAGAGTTTTTCATTTGTATTTCATTTGTAGGCCAAATTTCTTTCGCTTTAAAATAAAATCGCTTTCAAAATACAATTAAAAATAGTTTTCCAGTTCAGTTTTTCTTTATTAAAAACATATTCACTGAGATGGTTAATTCCTTTTTGATATTTAAGGTTAAATTGTAAAATTCGCCGTTTGTAAGCTGACTCTAAGTGTCCCTTTGAAATTTCGTGTTCGGATAATCGCATGCGTATATGACCATAATCGGAAAAGCCAGTTGTAAAATCAATTTTTATCGAGGAGAACAATCGACAACAAAAGCAAAATCATCAAGCAGTTTTTCTTTTTCGCCATTTCTCATCCGACGATAAAAATATATGTCATTGAAAAATCTACCATGATGATTTTTTTTATACTGAATTACTTTTAGACTCTCCATGAAATTATCAACCAAAAATGTCCGTTTTTTATTATTAATTTCTTCAGGCCAAGTCGCAGGATCTGTTACATCTAATTTGGTTTTATCGGAGAACAAGCTGCTACTTTACATTTTAGATATATCATCTGTAGATAAAACGTCAGTTATATGTAGATGTAGTAAAATTTAAATTGCTGATTTGGTGATCATTCACTGATTCTGTATAATTATTCTGATTTACGTTAGAAAAATCTCCGTATGAATTTGTAAAAGTAATGAGGATTTCGGGGCCCCCAAAAATTTGGAGGCCCGGTGCGGCAGCACCGCTTGCACCGCCTTGAATATAGCTCTGGCTCGCAGTCATTATCTTTAGGTGTCCCGCGTGCGTAATTGACTAAAAAAGTTTAGTTTACGTAGTATATCTAATTATTATTTTGTTTGCATGTTTATTCCACTCATTCACAAAATCGGCCATTAGGTTTTTCTAAATGACGTTCGCCAATATTTTAAAAGTATTAAATTATTCTCATAAATATTATTAAAATAGTCTTTTAATGAATAAACATTTTCAAATTAGTTTTTATCATTAAGTAATTTTTGGTTTGAAATTATTGGGTTTTTTTAAATAAAAAATTGCTATCCGTCAACTAATATCTACCAGACGATTTTTGACGGAAATTTAATGCGAAAGCGGTGTTCATGATACCGTTTTTGGTAAAACTGGTAGCGAATTTCATGATATTGCTACTGCTATTTACTTTAAAGTAAGAACTGGAAAATTTTTCGAAATATTACATATTTTGACAAAATCTATCTTACATTTTAGTAAAGTTTTTATTTCTTTAAGTTTGTGGAGTTATGGTTGCTAATTGATATACATTGTTTTTAAATTATTATTATTTTAAATCTTTAATAAATTTATACATCCATTAAAAAAATACCTGGTTTTGCTAAGCTAATTGCAACTCCCAAACATAAAAAAGGAAAAGGAAGAAGCAATTCCCAGGATGATAGAAGATTACTATAAAAAATCGATGATAATCGATATAAAAAAGTGATTTAAAGCAAACGGGGAATAAAAAAAATAATTTTAAAAACTTGGGAACGGAAGCGTCCTGCTCGATTGCAATTAAAACCCTAAATTCACACAAACAGAAGATCGAAGAAAGAAGCATTTTCACCACTTTGTTTTTGTTTTTCAGGTGCTCTTTCAGTAGCAGCGCGACACGAGCGAATAAAACAAATTTAAGTTGTTCCAAACAAATTGAAAAGCAATAATACCACAGATAAGAATAGACAGATGTACATCTTGTATGGGCCAAATTTACATTAGAAATTTCAATACCAAATTCTAATATAATCCTTTTAGAGCAGGACGTATATATTGTAAAATACAATTTTGTTTGAAGTTGTTTTATGTTTGCTTTGATATAATCAAAATAGCTATGCCGTGTTTGCTTTGATATAATCAAAATAGCCATACGTAAAAAAAGATAAAAAGAGACAGAAATGTACGTCCTGCTCTAAAAGGATTGGATTGGAATTATCGTATTGAAATTTCTAATGTAAATTTGGCCCATACAAGATGTACATCTGTCTATTCTTATCTGTGATAATACTTTAAATAGGCTGCCGGATGTAACTGTATAGAAACACTAAATTTATCGAATGATTAGACTTGTTCTTCTCAAGCATCTGGAAGTTCTAAAGCTTCAAGAGGATAAATATGTTCTAGAAATTTAGCAGCTGAAATCAACCAACGAGAGTATAAAACCATAGTATATTACTATTTGGAAGATGATGTCAATTTTGAAAATCAACACGAAAAGATAAATTTTAACATATTAAGTACATCAAAACTAGACTGAAATAAGAAGAGATAATCGTAACATCAAAACTAATAATATTATATGGTAAATACATAAGCAAATAAAATACAAAGACTTTTACATGTTTATGATATGAATATCAATTAAAAACTTCTTAATGTTTTCCCTGCTTTGTTGTCCTTTTAAACGAATAGATTTAATTGATAAGTTTCAAATAAATAGATTCGCACACGAATTTTTCTGGCCCGTTTAACAATCAACTGCTTAAATCAAACAAAAATGAATGAATAAAATCTTTTTAACTGGAGACTAAAAATCACAAAGTAACTAAATGCTTATTATTGGTATAGTTTCTTTTAGTATGCAAATTTTGTCATTACTTAACTCATTAGGCGAGTCTTTTGAAATTTGAAGTCGAGTCTCTTACATTTTGGCAATTACGCCAACTTAATATTATCTTGATACAGTAATAAAAAAATATTTGATCAAAAAATTTGAATAAACAAGTAGAGTGATATATAAAATTTAAGTTGAATTTAACACAGCGATAGTCGGTTTAATGGCGATAATGGGTTCAAATAAAATCTGTTTATTAGTCAAACATCAGACTTTGTAAAATGATAAAATTTTAGTAGAATTCGGGGTTTAATCTTAGGTAATTAAGGAGGTTTTGCACTAGTATTGTTATTATTTATAATGGTTTAGTCAAAAGTTCATCATTTATTTATGATGTAAGGCCCAAGTAATAAAAATGGAAAGTTATTAAAATATTTCTATGGAGAGATTGTGGCTTCCCAAAAAATTACACATTATTTGGAGACAATTGGGTGCAAACAAATTTTAAAAAAAAAATTTCTTTTCCACAGTTAATAAATTAATAGCCGTATACAAACAAAAAACAAATAAACTAGAGAAGAAGAAAAACAAATAAATGTATGTACTCGTAAATGCGAAAAACTTAGACCTATTAATAGAAATAATACGTAATACCTTTCACAAGAAGCCATTAAATAAAATTGTTTATGAGAATCAAGCTGCATTTAGAAAAAGCAGTGTAGTAGTGCGAAGTCTACCTAATCTCTTAATAAATGGGTAAAGAACGCTGACGAGTGATAACAAACAAATAAAGAGTTCGATTGATGTTTATAAGCAGTTTAAAGAAACATTAAAATTTCCCTAAATTCTATTTTTGGAAGAATTCATTAAATTTAGTTTAGACTATTCACATAAAATTAATTTTGTTAATTTATTGTAGATATAAATATAGGTTGATTGTTGATAACATTTGACATACCTGAATGTTATACTATAAATGTAGTTTGTGAAATTGCGTGATATTGATAAAAATGGTTAAAAATGAGCAAACGGAAGCTAAATGCTAATAAGGCCGATGTTAAATTATGGTGATGTGATGGTAATTATATCATATTAGAATACCAATTTACAAACAAATAAAAAAAAGAAGCTAAATAAAAGTGTTTCGTATATCTGGTCTTCGAGGTGACCAGGTCACGACAATATTTTAATTCTAAAAATTTGTAGCTTGTAAAATGAAGTTCGTAGCAGGAACTTGGTTTAAATTACTCAATTTTCTTATTTTAAGCAGAGTAAAGCTATTAGGTTGTCTTTGGTTTGAGTTAGGCCCGTTGTACATTTCAGCTAAGCTAAGCTAAGCGATGTGAGCTAAATTCTTATCCCTCGGTTGAAAATACAAAATTGGAATGGGAAGATATAAAAATAACAATTTATGTGTGTAGAAGGCTAGTTATCAGCTGGAAAGTGCAAAGGGGTGAGCTAGGCGAGCTAGCTAAGCTAACGAAAACTACATTTCTCGCTTAGCTTAGCTGAAATGAGCAACGAGCCTTAGAGTCGGAAAGCTAAGCTTTTTCAATTTCAGACAAGTTTGTGGTAAACAATTTCTGAAAAATGGAAATTCAGGACATATGTATGTACTTTGAAAAAATATCAGTATGTATGTAATATAAACTAGAATACTATCCTAGCTAGCATAATCTAGAAATCAAAATTAATTATCTATCTTTCTTTCGAACAACTCGTATAACTTTCAATATATGACATTGATCTCGGTATACGTTTAAATTATGTTAAACCAAAGAAAAAGTTAACTTATACTTACATAAGCAATGGTAAATGAAAAACATTAACATCCAAATATCGAAGAAACGATCCCTGTATTCCTATTTCATCTGATCCGGATCAAATCAAGTTTCATGAAACAACAAATGAACGCATAGCTTTCAAAATTTTGATCCAAAAACAAAAGTTTCTTCAATTTTTGATTTTGCTTTCAATGTAAACTTTCATTGTTCAACAATCTGGATCACGACGCGTCAAGAAATTCAGCTGATACTGGATAGGGATTTGGAGCTTTTCATTGAAATGCTTTATATATTAAATATTGGTTATGCTAAAATTTATGTTTGTTTCTGATGTCAGTTAATAACTTTAATAACAAAATCTTCTTATAGGATATTTTAGTATTTTCTAATAAACATTAAGGCCCGATTGTATGAACGATGATAAATGATTAATTCTCTGATTTAGCGTAGTTTGCCTTGTATAAAACAAGGCAAACTACGCTTGCCTTGTATAAAACAAGGCAAACTACGCTAAATCAGAGAATTAATCATTTATCATCGTTCATACAATCGGTGCTGAGATGTTCTAGCATCACTTTCGATTCGTTTTGATAGTATTTTGTCTCTTGTAACAAGAACAAAATTGTACGCTATTTTCTTCTTTCATTACAATTTTTCTAATGCGATCTCAGCCTTCTGTATACTTTTCCTTTTCTTCACAACGATAAAATATCGCAAACAAATTTTTTTGTGATAAAGAGTGATGAATGAAAGTAGAAATAGAATGATTTTTTATGCGAGCACGCTGAGATCGCAATAGAAAAAGCTTAATTCAAAAGTCGAAATAGTATACAATTTTATTCTTGAAAAGAGAGACATGAATACTATCGAACATCGAAAAAAGTGATGTTAGAACATCTCAGCACGGGCCTAAAATACAATTTTTTTTTCGAACCGAACACACAGATAGATAAATATTTAACCCTTTGCGGCCGAATTTCGTTATTTATACCGTTATTAGGTTTTTTTCAATTTGGTAATACTTAATTGCTACTATTGTGTCCTACTTTGTATAAACCGTTACTTTCTTGTTTAATTACAATAATTAACAACATTAGTAAATATAGCCCAGGCATAGAGATATCAGTCTTACAAACAAAAAAAAAAAAATATTTGACTCACTTGGAAAAGTTCTCGCCCGCAAAGGGTTAATATATTGCATTTAAATTGTATCTGTTGATAACTTTAATACAAATGATAAAAATGAATCTTTTGAATCTTATGAATCATTTATCGAAGTCGGTTAATTTGCGAAAGAACAGCAGGCAATGTGTTAGTTTTAAAGGAAGCATTCAGTTCCGCCAGCCAACTGTTGGTAACATCTTGAGTGAAATTAGTAAGATGAGATTGAATTGAGTATATACGGTATATTAAATATTTCATAGCAATGTGATAGTTTAACTGTCATTATCTTCTATCAGTAGATTTCCGCTGGCAATACGTTGGGAACCCTGACTGCATCCAACCCAATTGCACATTGTAAGCTGGCAATTTTTCATTTGCAATTGTTGTCAAAAGTTTCAGCGGTTTTCAGTAAAATATGTTATTGTAGCTGTTATTGCTAATTGGTTTTCGTCTATTCGAGAAAATCCCTTATAAAGTAAAAAAGGTTTGAATTAAGTAAGAATTGAGATTTGAATTAAGTAATTAAAGTAAGAATTTGTTTGAATGATATAAAATATTGAGAATTGTTGTATTGTATAAATATCAAGAAGAGGGATTATGGGATTTGGAAGAGTTCACATCGCATGGTGATTTATGTCGATTTTCATGATTATTTCTAAATTTGTACACGTAATGCAACCGTTTATAATTTATCATATTAAACTAATGGGATCAGGTATCACAAAATAACTATTAAAATGAAAATTAAAAGTTCATACTACGAACTTAATAAACTAAAAGCAAGATGGATCATTAAATGTTTAAAACAATGTTTATGTATTCTTATTACATATTTATAAATCAGGTGCAACTACCCATTTGTGAGTGTGTGTTAACTTTTATTTCTTACGCTTTTGTCGTATATTTTATTACAAAGTTGATTATTGGGCAATACAATAATGATGTGGGTAAATCAAATAAACGATATACAGGGTATCCCACAACCTAACAACAAGCGGCTTGCAGCGACCTTTCTCGATGTTTTCTGAATTCAAGTTCGTTGAAATTGGCTAGGTAGTTTTTCTAGGAACCAAAAACTTAATTTAAACTTGACGGTTTAATTAAATAATTTTCAACAAAATACCAAATTATGCATTACCTAGATCTGATTGACATCAGATATCTGATATATATATATATATATATATATATATTCATTTACCGAATATACTGAACTCGATTCTTCAGAGATCAGAATGTGCGAATGCTTGTGATGGTCACATATCGAACCATCATATTGAACCATTTAATTAATTTTTGTTTCTGTTTAATTTTTTATTTCATTATTTTCTTTAAATTTTCTAAATAAAACACACATTTATTAAATTACAATGTTATTAATATCCGGTTTCACAAAAAAAGCTAATCTCCAGTTATAAATAAAAATTTCCTCTTTCTCTTTTTATAAGAAAATGAGGTTTGTTTCATAATACAAATTCAATGCCAGCTGAAGTATACATATTTCTATGTATTTTTAAGTGTTGATATTAAATTACAATGTTGTCAAGTTTACTTTAAGTTTTTGATTCCCAGAAGGAAACTAAGTAGTCGAAAGATTTTTAAAATTACAACGTATTTGAATTCAAAGAGCATAGAGGAAAATCGCTAAGTAGGTTTATTCCATACCGCTATAATATTCCATTGTTTATAAATTTCTTATTTTATTATCACAAAACTAATTTGATCCGACATTGACATTTTAATTAAGAATCCAATATAGTCTCCAATACAAATCATCGCCGTAGTATATAGTATAGTGGTTGGTAACTACTAAATCGTCCCTCTAGTAATGAAACAGCGTATAAGAAAAATAGCACTTTTAAAATAATTCGCATTTAAATGTTTATTGAAAAAATTTTTTGAAACAAAATCTTTTATTTTATAGAAAATTTAATTTTCTATGAAATAAAAGATTTTATTTTAAAGTTTTTTCGAAAAACATTTAAATGCGAATTGTTTTAAAAGTGCTATTTTTCTTATACGCTGTTTCATTACTAGAGGGACGAAATTATAATTTTACTTTTTTGATAGATCAACATAATTTTTTTCGTTCTTTTCAAAACTTTAATGCATTTTATCATGTGTAGTGTAGTTTCGGCGATACATATAAAATTTTAAATTCTTTTTAGTTCATATTACTTCAAACATTTTTTAACTTTGGATTTCCGATATATAACACTGCGACGACGAACTGTGTGCTCTAATTAGAGTTCTGGCATATCAGCATAAAGAAAGTTTTTACTTTTGAAATGAACTCCTTTTATTTATACTTCTTATTTTGGTCAAAGAAGCAAACTGGTGCCTTCCCGCTAAAAACACGTAAGTCCAACCGTTCATATAAGAGCATAAAGGGAATTTATTACAAAATGAGAGTGATCATTTGAGCAGCTTCTTGGGAATCAACCAATTGTTCACAAATAATAAAAAATTAGATTAAATGTGTGCACAGCAATGTCAGTACGAGTAATAAATTCCGGATCTGATAGAAAAACGGAAATTGATTCCGAAATAAAAACATTTCTAACGTTTCCAAAAAGTTCTCACCTTTCCAGCAGTAACGAATATACGGGAATCCACAATCGGTTAAAATTTCTTTTTTAAAAATTGAAACCAGACTATGCGAAGTATTGCTGTACAATTCGGCACATTCGGAACCGATTTCAGTAAAGAACCTTTTTTGAACTATATGAACCAAAAAAGTGCAAGTTTGCTCGATATTTAATCAGAAAGGCTGCATTCAAAGATTCAGCAAACGCAGATATTATTCACTCAGACCAAAAATCGCTTTTGATATTGCGTAAATGCAGTGGCACTATTCTGATTTTCCTGGGGAATTTGAAATTGATTTATTGTGACTTTTTACTGTAATTTGGTATCATTTTTTCCAAAGAATATACTGAAGGCGATTGGTATTTTTTTCATATTTTGTGTATTTTGGGCAAAAATAAGTCCTAATCAAATTATTAGGGAAAAATAAACAACAAAATTGACTATTTGTCTCAAAATTTTAACAAAATACCAATCGCCACAACATAAAATCCCATACAATTGTATGCTTTGGAAAAAATATTACCAAAATATACTAAAAAATCACTAAAGAATAGTGCCACTGCTTACTACAAGATGTCATCGATGAAGAACTTGATTTTTGATCGCTGAATATTTTGGTGCAAAATAATTTTTTGAAACCTCATAACCTCTTTTTTTTTTTTTTTTTCGCTGGCGCTACATCCCATTAAGGGACTTGGCCGCTTCATAGCGAAGTTTCGTAATCATTTTAACAAGGGATACTGAGTGATTAGTTCATTGATCCTTACATTAGCCAGCCGTGATTTTTTCATCACCCGCCGGGAATCGAACCCGGGACCTCCGGAGCTTAAAGCAAGCATGCTAACAACTGTGCCACCGGGGTGGCATAACCTCTGGATTGTAATTAAAATGTTCCGACTTTACATGGAATTGAGAATATTCAAAATCGAATAATGATACGATTACGATACACAAACGAGACATATTTTTGTAGATGTCGCAAATATGTACGTACATCATTACATTTCGTTGATAACTTGTTTTAAGACAAAAGCGCATATAAGACATTTTTTATAGGACAGTATGTATATAGGTAATTCATTTATCTAACTATAGTTTTTAATAAAATGAATTTAGTGTTAGTTATGATATATTTTGCTAAATAAAAAATATGTAATATTAAAGTCTGTTCTTTAAAGTCTGTCTGACGTAGTTTTTTTAGTTACCTATCCCAAAGGACCGAAAATCAGTGTGAAGCAGGTAGCAAAATACACCAAAACATCTGTGCCGTTTCCAAAAAAGTGGATTAGGCGGTGTAGAGACTGTGGAAATGTGGATGACTTACCTGGAAGAAGTTTAGATAGACTTGCTTCAGAGAAGGAAGGTATGGTTATTTTGAAGTTGTTCGAGAAAAATCCAACAATAAACCTACGACAAACAAAACAAAACCTATGCACAAACGGTGTTGAAGTATCAAACAAAAGAATTCGATGAAGGCTTGGAGAATTCGCATTCTAAATAGGAGCACACAGTATAATCATTTGTTGGCAGAGCGGCACATCGATAAAAAAGGCTGACTTGGGCAAACGAGATTGGGGTCCTATGAAGACAAGGATTAGAGGAAAAGGAATAACAACCACATACATAGCTAATTGTTTGCGTTCTCAAAACATTTGGAAAGATTTTACTCCAGAATATGCGGCCAAATTAAGTGAGCACTTCACACTAGGGGATGTCAGTTTATGATAGACAATAATGGCGACTGGACTACTAAGATAATTGCTAAATTAGTTTTAGAGGTATATCCTTCAGTCAGTCGCAAAATGTTAACTTATGCAACGGCATCCTCGATAATGCTCACAATACAAATCGATAATTCATTTGCCAGTTTAGTTTTAGGTTATTTGATGTCTTAATAAACACAAATTATTTGAAAGAAAAATAATTAGTAGTTAAGTTTAAAGATAAACCTTTCATTAGTCAAAGAAAATGGATGCCAAGGAGAACCAAGACGTTCAAATTTTCCAGAAAAAAAATTATGTTGTTATTAAAACTGGTAGAAATTAGAATTTGATTTTGGTTTTATTCACACCAAATTATTTTTAAATACAGAGTGTCCCAAAAAATGTATACACTATTTCACGCGTCATAACTTACTGATTTGACTTTCTTTTCAAGGTGTAACTAATTGAAAATAATGAGTGGACCAAAATTAACTTTTGAAAAAAGAAAACTTGTTTTAAAATTCTATTGGAAGTATGTAGATGTAGCAGAAGTACAAGGACAATATCCAGTCTTATAAAAAGTAAGTTTGAAGCAAATGGAACTGTTCAGGATGTTCATAGACAACGTTCCGGAAGACCAAGAACATCAACGAGCTTCACCAGCCAAGAAAGAGAACTGGAAAGTTATTGCGAAACATTCAAAAAATCTGTAAGATAATTAAGTCGTGAGATTGGCAGCAGCAAATCTAGTGTTCATTGTATTTTAAGATGTTGAAAATGGAAAAGTTACATTCCAACAATCGTATAATGCTACGACTCAAGATAATTCAATAGCCCACCGTTATCAGGAATGTATTGACCAGAACGGTAATAATTTTGAACATCAGCGGTTGGAGGAAAAGTTATAGATTCTTTAGCAATTTAAATATTAATTATGAATTATGAATTTATGTGAATAAAAACTGAAGTTATAACTTGAGTTGAAACGTGTATACATTTTTTGGGATACCCTGTATTTATAAATTTTGGAAACTATGAAATTCTTAGGGCATTAATCTAATTGATCAAATTTCGATTAACGATTAATCAGATTTTTTGGCGTTTAATCGATTAAAGCAAATATTAATTATTTCCAATTTTTTTTCTTATTTCATTTTTTTTTTCGAAACTTAGTTTTTGCAATTTTTGAATAGAAAATGGAATATAAGAAATTTAAAAACAAATTTTAGTTCACAATTTCAAATTTTTGTCAATTCAGTTCACAACTTTCTCGAGAAAAGAAATTTTTTATTAATCGATTAATAGTTTCCGATTAACTAAAAAAATTTAAACAATCGAGTAATCGATTAATCTAACCATGCCCTACTGTGAATTACCACCTTCTTTGCCGAGAGCGCTACGCTTTTTTACGGATACATATCCGTACCGAGAATACAAATTTCTGTGTCTGTGAAACGTTAGTTTTAAGTTTGTGAGGTTATATACTGTGCTAAATACATTTACTACTCAAAAATTTGGGTTGCAAAAAATCAAAAAAAAATTTAACGAGTTGCACCCGATACTTTGCTTGCGACCGAATCGAGGATATTTTTTAATGGTTTTCTTTGAGATACTTTCTTGTAGAACATACTGTAAATATAAATATTTTAATTATGTTTTTAATTATTTATGCTTTTTTCCTCGAGAGGCGCTTTCTCTACTTTTACAATCATCAATATTAATCACGTAAACACATCGCAAAATTCAACATCGTTTTCGTATCGTAACCGAATCGCTTTGTTTAGAGAGCACTTTATAATTTTGACATTTCTTACTCCTAGTTACCTATTTGTTTACTGTAGTTATTATTTCAACATTTTGGTTACATGCTTTGATCTAAATTGGTTTTAACTCTTTTATTTAAAAAATTATGGTATGATATTTTTCGTGAAGTACACGAAAAAATGGCAAGTTCAACGCCTAACAAAAGTGATTCACGTGAGTAAAGTGAGTAGTAAAATTAAATTTTCTTTATGGCTTATAGTTAAATTGATTTTATGGTGCAATTGGTGGAAAAGTTCAATCTAGTTTAATACGAACCTAAATCGAGTGTAAAGTGACAACTTCATTCGAAATGTTCAGTTCAAACGTTTAATATTTTTTATACAAGAAAAGTATAGCCATAAAAGAGACATTTTATTTATATCTCGGTTATAAACTGTCATTGTGATTTGATATAAACAAACCATATCATTGTTTTATAGGAATATTGACAACCCTTAGATTAAGAATGTCCGTCAAACTAAAAATTTGACGTTCTCAAACAAAAAATTCTTAACAATTTTGCTAAAGAAATTCATCAATTACAAGGCGAATGATTGATAAACAAATTCATGGTTCACAAACCGATAAAATAGATTAAATTCAGCAGTAAGAATTAATTGAAAATTTCTTATTTAGCAAATTCATTCAACCAATTTTAGATTGTTCATTAGTTATTCTCACAACCCACCACTGTACTAAAAAAATTGAAAATTGCTGATTGTAAAGAATCTTTTTACCAGTTAAAAGAATCAATTATGATAATCCAGGCGTTACGATTTATTTGGATCAAACTTCAAACTTATTGAAAATAAATTTAAATATTTAAACACTAAAATTCTAAAAAAAAACTGTAAAATTGCAAAATTTATTTACAGGTTCACATCAACTGATTTTTATTTCTCGCTATATATCGCACACTTCAAAATCAATTAGAATAATACATTAGAAAAATTGATATAGATAAATAAAGAAAAATAGCAATAGCGTGGGACTGGAATTTCCGAATTGAATTTACAGCATACACATACCGAGTGTCTCAAGTCTAATCCACCTGAAAATTTATTTATTACATAATCCATGTTGTGTTAAGTTCTTTATGCATTTTTTCAGTAATTTTGCAATGATATCATATTTTACACCTTTCACTTGTTGTGAACAACATTGCACGAGTATAGACAATAATATAAATTCTCTCCAGTCACATAACTATAAGTATACATAAAGTTTTGGAAAAGCAATTTTTTGTTTTGTTTTAAATACTGCTAACATTTCGTGCAATATGCTAAATGACCTTCGAATATTGTTAATTTAATTATTTATTTAATTTAATAATTTAGTCTGCCTTTTAATCGATGCTGAGATGTGATAATGACGCAAATGATAATATTATTATTTAATTATTTTGTGTTACAGAAAGTTATACCAACTATATTCCTGCGACAATACCTTTAATTAATTACGAGTAGTTTTTATTTCTATTTGGTTTGTTTTGTGAATCCAATCGAATCGAAACGAGAACAATTTTAACTAGTTTATCGGTTTTTGTGATGTAAATATGCATAGTGTTATATAAATAACGAATAAAACAACAATAATTTTATAGTTACGGTAACGTATTGTGGTAATTAAAATTATCTATTTAATTTACACATTTAATGCTTATCTATTATCTAACACAATTCATTAAACAAAAACAGTAAGAAAACAATTAAGATATACGTTGTTGATTTTGATTTAGGTAAGTGGAGTAGTTTTTCCCCGTGACATAATCGTAATCGTAACAGAACAGGAAAATAAATTATTCAATAGACTTTGTTATGAATTGTATAATTATAAGAGTAGGTATGTTTACAAAAGAGTACTTATACTAACTTTTCCAAGCTGCCGGTTTAAGAATTTTCAAATATCTATTGTATACAGTTTTGTAGTAAAAATAGTACAACGTGATTAAAAATATATGTCTAGAGAAGTTCTTGTGTACTTATATGACGAATTATTCTATTGTTGTTTAGTGATGTTCTTTCGTACTAGCTAACCATAAGTATATAAATAGCTATAATTTGCATATATACAACGATGTAAATAGGGTTAGAGTATGATAAAGTGGAAGTGAATTGATAATAGTGTTTATATTTCCGCAATTTGACGTTGGTTTATAAAATCGAAATTATTATACATATGGTAATTGGTTAGCGTTAACCGCAATTTATGTCTGTTGGTTCTATACGTTTAGTGATAAGCGATTGGAGTCAATGTTATTCCGGAGATTGACAATTCACATAATATTATTATTATCTTGTATTGTAACACTGATTAAATTTTCGGTTGTAGGATCAAATAAATCAGTTTTTTTATCTAAATAAATGCAAAGTCCTTTTAACTATGCAAAACAAAGCAATTTTGCTTAAAGTTCAAATTTGACTTTAGTTAAATTTGGCTTAAGAATACTCAATTGGAACTTGATTGCCCAAATGCTGGGCAATTATTTGAAAAATTCTATAACAATGGAAATTCTTAGTTCAGGAGAATTTATAAAACTATGCAAATTCTTTTATATTAATTTCGGTGATTTATAAGGTATGTGCAAATAATAAAAGCGTTATGTCTTTCACAGTCAAGAAAAATTACAATCTAAATTTGATTTGTTTTTTAACTAAATTCGTATCAACATTAATTTTAAACAAACTTTAAAGTCACGCACTAAAATTTAATCAGAAAACCAAAATTGAGCCACTATTTTGTTAATTACGGGCAACAGATAACTTAAGGTTAGTTTTGAAATTTTTTAAAATTCTATTATGCTCCGTAGATTGAGCAGATTTTGAAATCTGAAATCAGATCGATCTGAAATAAGAAACAGGTTTCAGATTGGGCAGATTAAAAAAATTATCAACCATCAGAATACAAAAAGCGGGCAGATACATATTTAATAATTGTGCAGATTAACATTAAATGATTATTTAAATCGTTGAGTAATTGGGGCAATTGATGCATGGTACTTTAAAATATTGGCACCAAAGCAATACCATTCATTCTGTTGTGTTGCAAGGTATTTTTAATTACCGCAAACAGTTTATAAACTGCTACGTAGGCGAAGTAGGGTTACCACATGATGCACCTGTATGGAACAGGTCACCTATTTACAGGAATCTGTCCAATGTGACTAAACAAATTGGACAAGGGCTCCACCTTATTGGTCACAGCGCATATCCATTGATGGAATTTTTGCTAACACCTTTTAAAAATACTGGGCATTTATAACCGATACTCAAAAAAGTAATAATCGATGTTTAGTGAAAAGTAGAGTACGCATTGAGAACGCATTCGGAATTATGAAGTCTTGGTTTATGTATTAAGTTGATCGAGAATTAAAGAAGGAACTTTATAGTCATAAATATTATATCGTGTTGCATTCTGCATAATGTAAGCACTAATTTTAATGACGATATTGAGATAGAAAGTGTTGATTTGGAACAAGAAAACTCAACACCTCGAAATGAGCTAGCCGAATCGTCGGGTTCAAATAAAAGGCAAATAATTTGTAACTCTTTCTAAATACACGAAAAAAGAAAACTATTGAAATTCCTTTTAAATAATTCACTAAAATTTATTAATAAAGAAAAGCATCACACCGCCGATCTTGCACCGCCAATGTCGGCAATTTGAGTTACGTGAAGTTAGCTATACTAAAATCAATCTGAGAATTCGGAACATTTTTGCAAATCGAAAAAATCGATCTAACTAACCTGAAAAAAAATAAGAAACAGCAACAAAATTGATCAGATCGATATGAGCGAAAATAAGAAACAGATTTTTAGTACTCAGATCGATCAGACCGATTAGATCAGAAATAAGAAACACAAACTTCTGTAAAATTATAATTTTGCCTATTCAAGTAATCCAAAATTTAAAAGTTAATTTCGAATTTTTATCAAATCATAATTGGTTGCCAACCTTTGAGAAATCAGTAAAGAGACCTGGAACTATATTTTATCAGAAATCTTCTTAACTCTATTGAGAATTCAATTTTGAATAACTGAATATTTAGGATTTTTTAGTACAGTATGTATACAATTTAATTCCTAATCACATAATTTCTCGATTATTTCGATAAAAGAATTCTTAAGTTAAATTCCGTAATTTTCGAGCCCTATAATGTTAGAATTCGAATTTTGCTTGTGGGATTTTAGCTTTTATATTTTTTTATATTAATGTTCTATTCATATTTCAAACATCATTTTTAAGCATTAATATTTTATTTTGTTTATTTTAAGCTGCTTTTAAAGGAACCAAATTTCACCTCAATAAAGCAAAATATCGGTAGAACCTATAATAGAATTAGGGTTCCGGTCGAAGCTACTTATTTTAAAACAACATAAGGTACAAAAGCGAGATATTTCAAAAAAATATCAGGTATACCGTGCTGGTACCGGTAAGACGTCCTAGTCCAAATACAGAGTAATCATAGGCTAAATACAAATTAAAGAGGTCCTACTTAGTCCAGGAACAAGTCTAAGAAGAGTCGGCACGCCTATGTCGTCTAAGACAGATAACTGATTGTACAAATCATAATTCAAATAGAAACTATCTGAGAAATCATTTATAATGATAACATGCGTCACAAATTAAGTACGCATCAAAATATGTAAATATACGGTTTTTGATGAAATTTAAAGTATTTCTTTTTATTACAATATATCACTCAATTCGGCCAACGATGCTTTAATAAACCTGATTAAGCTAAACTCGTTCATTATTCCATGCAAAAGACGCATTTTTAGTTGAAACTGAAGTATGACTTGGACTGAACTCGAAAAATGCACTCAGTAAATCCGTTTTATTAAATCGCAGTAAAATTAGTATTATATTAACTATACCTGTTACCTATTTGCCAATAGTGTCTCCCCAATATTTCACTTTGCAATGGATCGGTGCAATACTGGAATGGCCTGGGTTATTCGCGCTTAGTTCTTTATCTCCTGCAGAGTAAAATGTTTTTAACTTAATAGAAAATCTTAGTTACTGACCATTCGCCACTAAAAAAGATATTCAGGCCAAACAAAGCTACACCGGTTAGGCATCAGCCATACATTTCAAAGATGGTCTATCGTATGACTACGAAATTCAGAATTGCCCAACTTTCAATTTAAAAATTATACAAAGTTTGCACCGCATCAAACAAGCCCTTCTTGAATGAAGCTTTGACAATGATATACAATCGATAATAGCTGCATTTCTTGACGTTTGATCTGATTCGGTTCAAATCATAATTCATGAAACGGCAAAATGCAGAGCTACTTGGATCAAATTTTTAATCCAAAAACAAAAATTTGTTAAAATTTTATTGTTCATTTCAATGTAAACTTTGATCTGATCCAGATCAATGTCCGAAAGGATCAAAAATTGTAACAAAATTTTAATATGGGTAGCAGAAGACATACATTTCAGTTAAAACAGTCAAAAACAGTAAGCACATGGACAATTGGACATATCGAATTTCATATACAAATGAAGGTAACTTCTATTAAGTGACAAAATTAATCGTTTTAATGAAATATCTGTTTAGTATCTAATGTGGTTTTGTCATAGTTCTGTAGTTTTGAATAGCCGTCATATTATGTTTTGAAATATGTAGTTTGAAAAAAAGAAGGCCCACTCTGCTACGCGATTTCGTTCGGTATTATTACGACAGACCATGTCAGTCGTAAATTTCACATATTCTATACATATAAATCCCATAAGTCCATGAGTTAGCATGCGGTGAGATGACGTTTGTTAATGCTGATGTTGTTTGGAACGAAGTCCGCATTAAAATGAATAGAAAATAATAACAAATGAGCGCTTGTATATTATTTCTAAGCCATGCTCCTCCGTAGCCTCAACACTTAGAGAAAATTTGAATACACGGAGGCATAGACTGACTCGTTGTAACAGCTTATTGTGTATATAACAGCCGTCTTGAACAGCTCCCTAGAATTTGATACCTAATATCGAAATTAAGGTTTTAGAAAAAATCTCCGATATTGCAAACAAAAAAACGCGCAGGTGAGCCGATTTAATTTTTGAATTGTGTCCTTGCGAAATAAATAGAGCGAGATTTTTTTTAGATCAAATTAAAATTTATATTTTCGAATAGATGTTTCCTTGTCTTGAAGGCCGCAATAAATTTAAGTCGCGACGTATTGGCTGGGTGGAGATAATGGAGAAATGAAGATTTTTTTTGAACATAATTTCGTTTATAAGAGAGAATAAAAATTCTGAAGAAAAAGGTAGCAACAAACAAATAGAGCATATTTTAAGTTTTAGTTGTGAGTACTGTTTTATGAAACTGATGTAAACTTATATTACACCCCTCAAAATTAGCTAAAATCCCCGCTCTAAAGGAGGTTGTTTAAAATAATATTTTTACTGTAGACGAATCTCGAAATGAAAAAACGATACAAATAAAATGTTACAAAATCACCAAGTTGGTTGATATGCTGTTACTAACTATCTAATAAACCCAATAAATATCAATAAATCAACCCTCAAAATACTATACCGGGTGTTTCTTTTAAACTGAGACGATCAAATATCTCGAAAAATAGCCACTCTACGGAAAAAATGTCCATAATCAAAATTTAATCAAACCGCGGGGGAAATACATTAGTGCAAAAAAATAGTCCCCCACCCTCCGCTTTGTAGGTGGGGCGGGGGTAACTTTTAAACTAAGATAGGAAGCCATATTTTTTATTGCAGATGCGGATTCTACGACTAAAAGTACGTATGATTTGAATGAAATATTTTGTTCGGTTCATGATAGATGGCGTTGTAATCGACGAAATTCAATTTTTATCTCGGATTAAATATCTCGGAAAATAAGCACTCTACGAAAAAAATGGTAGAGATCAAAATTGAATTATTCCGCGGGGGAAATACATTAGTTTTAAAATTAGTAGCCCTCACCCCTCCATGTAGGTGGGGCGGGGGGTAACTTTGAAACTAAGATAGGAACCCCTATTTTTTATTGCAGATTCGGATTCTACGGGTAAAAATACGTAGGATTTGTCTGAAACATTTTTATCGATTCATGATAGATGGCGCTGGAAATACATTAGTGTTAAAATGAGTACCCCCACCTACAAGGAGGGGGTGAGGGTACTAATTTTAACACTAATGTATTTCCCCCGCGGAATAATTCAATTTTGATCTCTACCATTTTTTTCGTAGAGTGCTTATTTTCCGAGATATTTAATCCGAGATAAAAATTGAATATCGTCAATTACAGCGCCATCTAACATGAATCGAAAAAAATGTTTCAGTCAAATCCTACGTATTTTTAGCCGTAGAATCCGAATCTGCAATAAAAAGTATGGCTTCCTATCTTAGTTTAAAAGTTACCCCCGCCCCACCTACAAAGCGGGGGGTGAGGGGCTATTTTTTTGCACTAATGTATTTCCCCCGTGGTATGATTAAATTTTGATTATGGACATTTTTTCCGTAGAGTGGCTATTTTTCGAGATATTTGATCGTCTCAGTTTAAAAGAAACACCCGGTATATGTACATACTATAATATAGTCATCAAAGAAATGTAGTTTTAGTTACAAAAATCGCAAGTACAACATAAAAAACAAAAACAAATTTTACCAATTAGCTGTGAAAATTAAAATGTGCATAAAACTTGGTTTCATGTTGCTAAACTACGCTATTCATTTGCTATTTTTCACGTTTAATTTTCAAAAGCAGATCGCCTTGATAGCGCAACAAACACCGCGCTTAACTATCAAAAAATGTTCTAAACAATTTGTATTAATAAAAAACTATTAATCGTTTGGTTTAAAAATAAAAATTCTCCAAACGTTTTATGTGGAATTTATAGTTCTTTTAGTTCGTACCCCCCACAACCTAACGTCATGTCATTAGATTATTTAAATAATAATATTTGCGTCATTAAAATTCGTTTCTTACATCATCACATTGAGAATAAATTGTATAGGTATAATCATTTTTTTTTGTACCTAGAAAATAATTCACGTGCTTCTTTTATACTCGTATATTTTATTTATTAATCATAGAATCATAGAATTAATTAGAGAATGTTTACTTAAACCACACCTTTTTAGTTATAAAACGGATATGCCAAACAAAATTGAAAATAATGCCACGAATAATAATTGTGCAAAATAAATCTCGTGTTTATAAAAAAAAAAAAATATTTGTTAGTACTCGCATTGTAATTATGACACCAAAATATGGTTAACACCATAGTGATAACAATAAAATCAAAATGATGCCAAACCGATTTTATCATATCAAACCACATGTGTATTACACATAGTAATAATGTCAGCTAAGTTATCGTGCATATCATTATCAAAAATATAACGGATTAGAATATCTTTTATCTACTTTTGATTTATTTTGTTATTATTTGTAAACAAATCTAATCTTAATTAAGAATGTACCAAGATAATATAATAATTAGTTCTGCTATATTAATAAATTACATGATATCATCATTAAGACATTTATTTATATGTCATCTTCTTGCCTCAAGTGTGACGTGATGCCGTTTAATTGTTAAATGACAAATATTTAATTGAAGAAATCGATTGATGGTTTTTATATCGTGTGATGATTTATGAAAGCATGTACTTATATAAATATGGAATAACCACAAGATTTGTCTAAATTAAATTATTACGAGTTACTGGTAGTTAAAGTTTCTTATAATTAAATAAAATTAGGATAGTACGTCATCTTCTTTTTTAACAAATTATTCCAATATATGTATTTATTTTATTTTAAGCTTTAGTAAGATAAAACGGGCCGCAGACCCCACTTAAGATTTTAAAGAAAAAGTGACTAATCGTGGTTCTTAATCATGTATGTCAATTGAAGTACAATGGAGAAATTGAGTTGAATTCGTATTTGTTCCATCAACGTTTACTATTTGTCGAGAATTAAGCCTTTATTGCATTATGAAAAATTGTCTGATATGTCCTGTCAAATATCCTAAAGGTAAAATAGTAAAAATATGCTAGCAAAACAAAAGAAGAAAACAAATCTGAAATTCCATTAGAGCGACAAATTTGTATAAGTACATTTTGACAAAAGACGTAACGAATATATTTTCAGCATTAAATATTTTGATTAATATGATCTTTTTCACACCTCATAAATATAAAAAAGCGATATATCAACATTATGTATTTAAGATTATTTGCCGTAACGGAATAAAAAACGCTTTCCCATAAAAATGTCAAACTATCAAAATTATCTAAGGATGTGTGAGAAATATTTCTCACCATACAAAGTTTTTTGCAGATGTATTAGTGTGTTGCCATAAAAAGTATTGGATTTTTTTTTTAAATATTGATGGCAAGCACACGCTATTACAGACAACGACTTTGTAAAGAATAGTATATTATTCAACGAGCGAGTAATGATACTATTTATTACTCACGAGCGAAAATCGGAACCTAAGTCGAGTATGTATTTTAAAAAAAAAAAAAATCGAAATCAGAGCCTAAGTCGAGTATTTAAAAAATCGTGTCGGTCGACGATGGTTGAAATACAGTTTCTCTTTATTTAGTAATTTAGTCTAATAGTACGCTAATAAAAACTTGTTTTAGGAATTTGTACTCGTTATCAAAATGTTATTTTTAAATAATATACCTTAGTAATCCTCCTTTTGACGTAGTTTACCGATAATAAAATAATTCAAACCTTGAATTCTGACTCAGAATCCAACATAAAATAAATTATAATCACAAAAATTAGTCAAATATGTTTAAAAGTAATTTGAAATTTTAGATATTCTGATAATTAATGCGAAAATCTTTCACCAAAAAACTTTCGCAATTGAATTGAAACCCATCAACGTTTTGTCAAAAATCTCACTATAAATTTAGAAATCTGCAACTTTTAAATTAAGTTAATGTGTCATACATCACAACACGATTTCTAAAATTAAAACACAACGATTAAATCACAAACTAATGTACCCCTTAATGATCATCTTATTATAAATTATTGGTACACTAATTTCGAAATATGTACATAGTTTAAGGTGAAAGCTTAATGAACCTCAGGTTCGGCAACCAGCCAAAACGTCTCAACAAGTGTTTACAACGATATTCAATTTTTGTATATTAAGGTTTTTTTTTATAGAGTTATGATGGATTATTTAGATTCACGATTAATTTACAAATATACAATTAGAAATGAAAATTTTCTTGAACAGTGTATTTAATGACTTGTGAATTAGGATTGCTAGCGGGGTTTCCCTATCAATTATTAAGCACACACAATTATTGAGTGGTTGTGGTATCCTTAAAAGTAACGTAGAAGTGTATTACAATCCTGAGACGGAAAACAGCATTTTCTAACCAAAAAAATAATGAAACGCTACTATATTTTCCGACACCCTCTAATAAAAGCGTTGAGGAGTTTTGGCGCTTTGTATTTTGAGGCAGCGCGAGTAGACGAGAAAGAAGAAGCGCAACAACTAGCACAACAACGTCAAGCATACATTTGCTATGGTTAATACACATTTGGGTGACCGCATGGAGGAACACGCAGAAGTAAAGTCAAATGATGATGATGGAATTATATCTCCCATCTCTAGACCTAACCCCGGTGGAAAAAAAGTAGTAATTAGCTCTAGAAAACTAGACAGCTTTTCAGAACTGGCAGCTCATTTCTTCATTATAGTGGAAAAATTAAAAAATAATAATTTTAGAATGTGGCTTCCAATTAATCGTACATTCAGATTAAAGTTAACGAAAAATGTTTAGAGTTAAAATAGGGACATCTACATCGGTAATAACAAATTCACTTTACTTGCTCAACAACGAACGATTTTTTAAGACTGATGTGTCCAAAACCTGCAAATATTTTTTAGTACAAATTTTCCCCTACATTCACAATTTGTTATTAAACTGCCGGATTCGTGAAAAAGTTTTTTGAAATATTTCCCCATCTGTCATATTGTCGATCGATTTGAATTGCAAGCAATCCGCCATAAGGATCGAATTTTTTTTTTTTTTTTTTTTTTTTTCGCTGGCGCTACATCCCATAGAGGAACTTGGCCGCTTCATAGTGAAGTTTCGTAATCATTTTTACAACGGATAATGAGTGATTAGTTCATTGATCCTTACATTAACCAGCCGTGATTTTTTCATCACCCGCCGGGAATCGAACCCGGGACCTCCGGAGCTTGAAGCAAGCATGCTAACAACTGTGCCACCGGGGCGGCAAGAGGATCGAATTGGCTTTCGTTTTATATATGTATTGGAGCGAATAGTATAACAGGATGATGGTAATTTAGTAATAATCGCAAAAATTTTCGAAAATACATTACGATATAGCTAGGTTTTTATACAGGAAATCACACGGCCACGGGTGCCTCAAAACAGAAACGTACGTGGTGCATACAAGGCAACGTTTTAAATCAATCGACCAATTAATTCAATAATAGCTTCAATAATCAAATCTTCAATAATCAATGGCATATTATAAATAAGATAAGAGACTGAAACTGCGGTTCCCATATTATTTGTGTTGCTGCAAACGATAACATCATTTACTAGTGTTAACATTTTAGTTTGACGATATAAACCACGAAAGCATTACGATGAATGCCGACCGAGCAGTTATTCTGTTTGAGTCCAACAAGATTATTTTAGCAAAAGACAGTAAATTTGGGTGTATGCAGTTTTCTCAAATGAATGTGAAAAATTTGTACTAAATTATATTTATCACAGGTTTCGGACATAGTCTAAGCGAGTGTCCAAAACATATGATAAAGTACTAATTTTTGACATTTATTTGAAAATATCGCATACACCCAAATTATCATGGCTGGTCTCCACTAAATATTTTTCTCTTGACAAAAAATAAATGACAATCGGCTCATGACATTTTTTGTACAACTACTAGCATAAAGAATACAACTAATTTCTCTCGTTGAGAATAAGAAAAAAAATTGAATTTGGTTCCATTTTCGATTAATAGAATTTTTGGTATATTATATTTAAATTCCATATTATTTATGTTTTAATTTAATAACACAATTTTTATTTTATTTTCACCTAAAATTTATTAAAATGCTAAAATTTTCCCAAAAATCATAAAAATTTCATTTTAATTGTCAAAATATTCAACATAAAATGACAAGAAATTGAGCATAAAATACAAATTATGCTGAATTGGCACAACGTCATGACAAAAATATTGAATATTCTGATCTTTTCCTCTCTTGACAAAATTTCAGGCCGGTCTCATGAAATTAAAAATATGACATCTCACGACAGTGTTACCAATTTTTTTTTTTTACTAATTTTACTTTTTGTGTTTTGATAATTTTTGATATTTTTAAAACTTTTCTTGTGATGTTATCGGGTTTATATTACGTATAAATGTAAACATAAAAAAAAAAGTTTTAAGTAATCACTGTCGTCAACCAGACAACCAGAGACTCCTCCCTTAAATATTTAAAGCAATAAAGGACAAAAAAAAAGCAAAAGGAATTGGTTTTCTGTGAAGCTTTAGGCTTGTCTCATGAAAATTGCTGGGCGACCCATGTGCAACCTAACAAAGGTAAAAAAGTTTAAAATGTGTGATCTCGTGACGGTAATACGAATACCATTTCCATAAAGAACAAAAAAATATTTAAAGCAACAAAGAACAAGCAAATAATAGGAAAAGGAATTGGTTTTCTGTCATGAGATCATACATTTTGAACTTTTTTAACTTTGTTAGGTTACACATACGCCCACCAATTTTCATGAGACTAGCCTCAATGCGCATGCTCAAAACCATTTTGCAAAATGTACTAAAAAATTGTCACGAAAAAAATAATGGACTAGATTTTTTTTGTCAAGAGAAAAATATACAAGTGGAAACCGGCCAATTGGCCATCACAGTTGATTGATATAGTCGCTTTAGTGTTTTATTTTAAAGAAATTGATTGTCCTTATCAGTGTAATGAAGACGTAATATTTTCAACCGGGACGATCGCAATGGCCGACCCAATGGTGATGGAGGGTGCAATATTTGCGAATTGAAGTAATGTGTAGTGTAAGAGTATCGTGAACATCCGATAAATATATTCAGAAATCGGAAATTGAAAAAATTACATATCATTGACATTACACCTAATAGTTCAATTTCTGGATTAAATTTTGGCCGTGAAGGTGACTACTCTAATTCGCATTGTTAATCGCATATCCGCAGGTTCTATTGTTATTTAATTTTCAAAAAATTTGCTTTGTGTATTTGCCGACTGTCGCTCTGACAATGCAATTCTTAAAAGTTAGCCGACATGCCTATTTTCGGCGAATTGTCAGGATTCAATAGCAAGAATCAAGATCATAGAATTTATTCAATATTTCATTAACAATTGACATTTATGTATATAAGCATAATAGTGTCGGTACCACGTCCACTACCTATCGAGTTACATAAAAAACCATTAGCAGTACTTCTGAGTACCATTCATGTCATGTCCAACAATTTTTCAATTTCTTGGAAAGTACTGTATTTAAAATGACCCAACAAATATATGAGACAGGCAAATATGCCGCAAATTATTACACTATTCGCTAGGTCTAATAATAGAAAATTATGAATGTAGGGAATATTTTTCAAATTAGTAGTAAAAAAAATTATCACCATCACAGGTTTCGGACCCGGTCGAAGATTGTGTCCGAAACCTACGATAAATATTTTTTAGTACAAACTTTTGACATTTATTTGAAAAATATTCCCCTAACTTCACAATTTTTTATTGTGCTGTCCGAGTCCGAGTAGTGTAAATACTTTGTTGGCATATTTCCCCGCCTCATAAATTCGTTATCTCATTCTAAACAATAATTTCCGAGAAATAGGAAGATTTTTGAACAGAAAATAACGTGTATGTTGCCCAGAAGTAAACTGGATGGCTTTTTTATGTTGTATCTAAATATAGATAGTGGCGTATTTACAGAATAATAAGGGTTGTTAATGAAATTTTGAATAACATCTAAAATTTAGATTCATGCTTTTGAATTGCGCAGAAATAGGAAATTGGCCTTCTCCATGTGTAAAATAGAAATTGAACTATTGACATCATTGCACAATTTCCCATTTCTGGATATTTTTCGAATCTTCCGACACTCATACTACACTAAAAATTATCTTAGGAATTGACTCAAAAATTAGTACTAAAAAATATTTATCAAAGGTTTCGGACACACTAATGCTGTGTTTCTTATTTAAATCGAGCAGATTTTGAAATCTGAAATCAGATCAATCTGATCGATCTGAAATAAGAAACAGGTTTCAGATTTGGTAGATCAAAAAAAAATTATCAACTGTCATCGAACTGTCAGAGTAAAAACATAATTTTCATTACTATGAGCAAAGCGAAAATTAAATATTAATTTAAAAATTATTTTTATTGACCCATGCGTACAATGGAAACGAGACACCGCTAAATGAATTTTAGACCCATGCATATATTGAACACGAGAAACGATTGAAATGAACAACACCTTGAAATGAGCTAGCCGAATCTTCGGATTCAAAATTCAAATAAAAGGCAAATAATTTGTAATTCTTTAAAAATAAACTAAAAAATAAAACTTTATCGAAATTTGGCTCCCAGATTCTGAGTTTGTCGACGCGTTATTCGTTGGCACTCTATGAAAAATATGGCTGCATAAAATATTTATTTCATTATTTAGGGTACACCGCTAAATGAAAAAAAAACCGAGAGTAATGATTAATCACTACTTAATGATTTTACTTTTCGCCGATTGTATGAACGTCGCTAAATAAAAATCCAGCCTCTCATTTATTGCAGTTTCATGTAGTTTTTTATATTACAAGCAATACTTTTTCTATGACGTTTACTTGTTGATGTTTATTAAACATTTTTTTTGTTTATTTAGAGGAAAATAAAATTTCAATTTCCGAATTTGACATTTTCTTCCTTGTTGAGTCCATTTTTAATAATTACTTTCTTTTATAAAAATGTGTCGTTTGTATGATACACCACATTTGAAATGTCAAAAAACAAAAACACATTTTTTTAGTCTCTGATTCAGTCACCAAAAAGAGAGGATAAAACATAAAACGGATGGTAAAAAACAATCATCGATTAATTTTTTGATTTAGCATTGTTCATACAATGCAAACTACGCTAAATCAGAGGATTAATCATTTATCCTCGTTCATATAATCGGGTCTTAATAAAATTATTTACCTTCATCCACATAATAATTATAATTTCCTTCTATTTCCATTTCGTTTGACAAAAGGAAAACAAATACATAATTAAAATGACAGATCTTACACCGCCTAGTAATCTCAGCGATTTGAGTTACGTTGTATTTGGTTACGTGAAGTTAGCTAAACTAAAATCAATCTGAGAAATTGAAATATTTTTGCAAATCGAAAAAATCGATCTAACAAATCTAAAAAAAATAAGAAACAGCAGCAAAATTGATCAGATCGATCTGAGCGGAAATAAGAAACAAATTTTTAGTACTCAGATCGATCAGATCGAAAATAAGAAACACAGCATAAGGCTGCGGACCAATAGTCAGGTAAATTGTTATTTTCTTTAATTTTAACAGTTTACATACAGGGTAAAGTCAAATACTGTACTAGAAAGTTGAGTAGTTGTGTAAAACTTGAGAAAAAGGTAAGTGACATTGTTGGAAAATGTTTGTGGCGTTTTTTTCAAATAGATGGTTTTAGAGTCGTATGCTTTGGTAATAATAATCCTTTCAGGTCATACTACAGAACTTTTGAAAGGTGACAGTCCATAGATCATTAAAAAATAAACATTATGACATTTGCCAATTCAGTCGAAAGTAATTGCGTTTTGAAAATGAGTCAAAAATCTGAAAAAATTCGCTACATTTTACTATATCACTTCGACCAAGGCAATAAATGGAAATTTCGATGTTAAAGGTGCGCCGCACTCTGGTTGACCAATCGTTGAAATAGCCGATGGCATCGCTGAAGAACTAAAAGTTGACCAAAAAACAATTTTGAACCATTTGCATAAGGGTGGATACAAAAAGAAGCTCGTTATTTGTCATTTGAATGAGCCATTTTTGAAGAGATTGATAACGGGCGATGAAAGGTGGGCCATATACTATTGATAATAGTAATGGCGAAAAAGATCGTGATACAAAAAGAATAAAGATGCACAAACGACGGAAAGTCCGGATTGACGCCGCGTAAGGTAATGCTTTGTATTTGGTGGGTTTGGAAGGAAATCGTGCATCATGAACTGCTCCAACCAGGCCAGATGATTGATTCCACTATCTACTGTCAAAAACTGCGCGCAATTGAGGTAAAGCGGTCAGAATTGATCAATATGACAGGCGTCGTCTTCCATCACGCCAGACCACACAGATCTATGATTCGGTAAAATTTGAGAGAGCTTGGCTGGGAAAATTTGATGCATCCACCGTAAAGCCCAGACCTTCTCCGTCCTACCAGGATTTGTTTGATTCTCTGCAAAACTCTCTTAATGGCATAAAGCTAACTTCAAAAGAGGCCTGTGAAGACACTTGGTTCAGTTTTTCGTCCAGAAATCCCAGACGTTCTAGAGTGATGGCATAATGGGTTTACCACAAAAATGGCAAAACAGTATCGATCAAAACGGAATTTATTTGGTTTAATATAAAGTTATTTAAAATATAAGAAAATGTGTTTGAATTTTGGTGAATAAACGCCACAAGCTTTTTCCTTGACCCAATATAAACTCATAGGTAATAAAATCAATTTTATTTTTATTTTACGAAAGAAAAACAATAAAAAATATAAGACGTTTCCTTTTGCACCTAATAGCCAGCTCTTCAATCCTCCAAACCATAATTTGTGTCCATTAAACCATTTTTACTTCTAGAGAATTAGTACGCCAATTGAGGTAAATGTGTACTAAAATTGTAATTTACTGTAGTAAATGATTTACTCGACTATTGATCAGCCGCCTATTACTTTCTTTTACGTAAGTAAAATAAAGTATAGTAATCATGAAAATTTTCGACCTTGAGATTATTGAAGATTTATCTGTTTTGAGGTCCCCTGAGTCCGAAAAAGTGAGTTTCGAAATGATGTCTGTCTGTCAGTCTGTCTGTCCGTCTGTCAGTCTGTGTCCTCTCTACAGCCCAGATGGCTTAACCAATCCAGCTGAAACTTCAGATTTAAGCTTTTTTGATAAATTGGGAGGTCCCAGTGAATTTTGCTCCAAATCGGTCATTAAAAAAAAAAATTTAAAAATTAAAAAAAAAAAAATTTAAAAAAAAAATTAAAAAATTTTATAAAAAAAATAAAATTGATGTGTGGCCAACACATTTCTTCTACGAACAGGGAATTTTGAGACACCAATTACGCAAACTTCTTACAAATTTATTATTTTTTATTACTTTCTTTTACATAAGTAAAGCTTAAATCTAAAGTTTTTGTTAGATTTGTTAAGCCATCTGGGCTATAGAGAAGACACAGACAAACAGACGAGCAGACAAACGGACAAACTGACAGACAGACATCATTTCGAAACCCACTTTTTCGGACTCAAGGGACCTCAAAACAGATATATCTTCATTAATCTCTTACATAATATTTCGGGTTCCAGGTCCCAGATTCCGTAAAACAGAAAATTTATTTTACAAATATTTCAAAAATATACAATTTACAGAAAACATGAAAAAATAAAAACAATCTTAATAAAGTTTGCAAGAAATTTGCATTATAAAAGTTTCTTAAAATTCGCTGTTCGTAAAAGAAAGTCGTGTGTTGGCCACACCTCCATTTTTTTTGTATTACCATAGACATTTATAATAGATATCTCATTTGACTAAAAACACAAAAAAAAAAAAAAAATTTTCCATTCAAATGTTATCGATGTATTGCATATACATATTATATTTGCAACGCATTCTAAAATCATTGCCTTATAAAATACACAACACAACTATACATTGGAATTATCAGAAGTTTTTGTTTTTTCCCTTTAGTTACTATGAAATGAGAAATCTAGTATGAATGTCTATGGTATTACTGTAGAGCCATGTGGCGTTGAAGCCACCTCGCACTGCGACTTAAAAGACCTTCCAGTCTCATCTCTCTAGACAAAGTAATTTAAATTCTTAAGGATTTTCAATTGTATACTAGAGATGTGTAACTGGATCTAATGCTGCATGAGAGTAGAAGATTTATATGAGGTCTTCAAGTTTAAGAAAATGCCTGCCCAAAATAACAGAAAATGTTTGTAAAATATAAACAGTTGGTTTGGTGATCTTTAACGGATGCTTTGTGGGAAAAGTGTTGTCCGAGGAGCCGGATAGACCCAATTTTTTTATTTTTATTTTAAAACGGCATTTCATTGTGGCATAACGAATTGAGAAATATAAAATTTAGTATTGTATATATAAACAATAAATATATAAAATAACAAAAATTATGTATGTACAACGAGTAATCAACGTTTGGTAGCCTAATGCATAAAGATGGCAGCATTAGACAAATTACGATTTTTTTTTGTAATGCCTAAATTTTGGTTTCACAAATAAAGTTTTACTTTACTAAAATACCAAAATGTAGTTAAATACATTTTGGTCTGTTAGTAAAGTTATATATCTATTAGTGATTTGTTTGCCTCTAGCAGTTTTTGTGAAAGATTTTTTCAAAATAGTTTTAGACTTTTATGAACTGACATGACTTAAAAAGTAGGTAGTACGACTTAAGGTACTGGTTTCCTTAGTCGTACCGATTTCAATTTTTTTAATTTAAAGAAAACGTGCGCAGATTATTTAATTTTTTTACAATAAATAAAAGCAGCGTTTACTAAGATTTCCAATGATACTCATAAGTATCATAAAAACATTTTCTTAAGGGATACGACTTGAGCAACCTTACCCTAATTATGACATTTAAAGCAACAATAAAAATTACGCAAATTAAATAAAATCATGTCGCAATTAAAATAAAGCATTTTGATACTACCGAATGAGGAAAATCAATTTCTTTGAAAAAAAAAAAACGCTAAAGCAACTACATCAATCACACAATGAATTTATTCTGAATATGTCTAAAATTATCATAGGAATTGACTGTGATAATTTGGATGTGTGCGGTTTTCTCCAATAAATGTCAAATATTAGTACTAAAAAATATTTATCGCAAGTTTCGCAGGCAGTCTATGTGAAATTTAGCTATGTAATGCTCATTTTTGTTTTCGCTTTTGTCATTCTTCAACAGCTTATATATGTACGCTTAATGTTCTATCTGTCTTTACAGATATCAATAGACTATACCAATAAATATTATGTAATCTAAGATGATTTTATTAATTATACTCTTCTTTGAATAATAGAAAATTAAAAGCCACAGATTGAAATATTGCATTCTCATTTTAAATGTTTAGTAAATATTTTATCTACTGAGACTTTCTTTTAACTTCAAATTGATTATTTGCTATGTGTGGCATTCAACTACCTAATTACCAAGATCACTTATAATAAGAAATGAAACCACATAATATATATTTGCTTATACTCATATTTATATTGGATTAGATCAATTAACTCAAGGTTTAAACTTAGCATTTTAAATAAGTGCGAAACCGATCGATTAATGTTTATGTGATTATTAGTCAACTAGTGAAGTAAATTAAATTGTAAATCTATCTTTACGGAAATGTGATTAAATTTAAATCGGTTAGATAAATAATCGAAGAAGAAATTTCCGGCACGCTACACTTACTTACGTATAAAACATATAATAATGTGTACTTACATATTTAATAATAAGATCGTGTGACATGCAAGAAACACAAATATGTCA
The DNA here is from genome assembly GCA_963556165.1 of Tipula helvola. Lineage (NCBI taxonomy): Eukaryota > Metazoa > Arthropoda > Insecta > Diptera > Tipulidae > Tipula > Tipula helvola. The sequence goes on along the minus strand of OY744481.1, from coordinate 177,342,852 downwards.
TCTAAAGACATTGTGTCTCTAGACTAGACCAGAAGATGTTATATAATGACTCATCTACTTATTTTTGCGTTTAATCCGATAGATAACGAGGTAATGAATATAAAACAACTGTAATGCTTAAAAGGTGGTCAAGAATGGAAACATGTTTTCATTTCAAACTCTTTTGTATACATCAAAGTAAAACACGTCCTGTTATGAATAATTTTTAGTTTTTACCCCACCTTGACCTATACGATTATAACATTATAGTTTTTGATAGTTCACTTGGAACCAAGATATTATACAATTCTATAAATGGGCGACAAAATACTAATTCGCATATAACGATTAGAATTCTACTTTATATAGAGAATATTGACTTTGTCGTTTTATTTAAATATACAATTTACTTGGTTAGTTGATGATGTTGTAATATCAGGCTTTTGTTAAGTATACGACTAAATCATTTAATCTTACGTAACTGCATAACTACATATTTTATAATAAACATACCAAATATATAAATCTCTAAGCTAATTATGGGAATCAAAATCTTTTAAGTCTTGATGAATTTCGTTTATTTCAAATTAAACAATAAAATCGAATAAATTCCCGCACCCATTTATTCGAACCACGTTCATAATATTCTTAGAGACCGATTTTATTTTCCGGAAGTTTGTGTTTACGACTCAAGAAATTTTAATGGTTAATAAATATTTTTTAACATCCATATAGTTAAAAATTTCAATTGCAATGTTTTATGCGTAATTTGAATATTGTAAACAGTGTTGCTGTTAAGTTTAAATTTTTAAAGCTTTTTGATTTTAATCCAGAAAGTGTTTATGTCGTACAGCAACTATTTTATATGATTTGAAATATACATATTAAGTATAGCAAATATAAGGTTCTATCGGCTTATTTAGAAATTGATCGGCTTACTTAGAAATATACTTAGAAATTGACCGCAGAAATTATTGTTTTTTTTCATATTTCAATTAATGTTCGTGTTTAAATCAAAATCCAAGAAATTTGGGTGGGATTAGCTGATAATATCAAGCTGTAACTTGATTTATATGTTAGGAAATAATCTAGGATTAATTAATACCATTTGAGTGATTATTGTATAATTTGAATTGTTCCACTAGTTAAATTTATTCTTTCATTTTGCAAAAGTGCAAACACAGTTAGTTTAATGTCATAAGGACTACTTAGTCTTAATTATGTCTATATAGCCATGAAGGAGTTAACGTACTTCTTAAGTCAATAATATGGCTTATAAATTAAAATCGATTGACTAAAATGTACTTAAGTTTTATATTCGTTTAATCAGTTCAATCATTTCAAGGATTTCTCAAGAAATATTATTTTTATATGCTCATACTATACGGTATACTTATGTATTTGATAGATTTTCTTACCATTCTACAACAATATTTACAAGCAAAAATTGCACATTCATTATTCAAAACACTAATGCAAGTAACAACAAGTACGAGTAACCTTATACAAAAAAAATTGGTTTTGTTGTTTTTAATATGGTTTCAGTTCGTTGTGCCTTCGATTTAGAGTTCATTTCCGGGTTATTTATTTAAGTTGGGAATATATGGCATAATTTTTTAAGAAACGACTTACGGTTGGGTCTGAATTGGCGATAGGATGAGTTAATAGTGAAAAATGTAGATATTTTTACTTTCTCTTATTTACACTTAACATTTCCATGCTAATTGAATTAGTCGTCTCAAAAACCGCATAAACCAAAAAGTGAACATGCAAAGTTTTTGTAAATAATAGAAAGCATTGGGCTCGAAGTTGGTTTAGTGTTCATGATATGCGTGATAAAGGGCCTGATACACGATACTCTAGCAATTCGCAAATCGATAAATATGGCGGATTTGCTAATCGAAAATTTGCTTGCGTAACCTACTCGATTATTTTAGCAAAGTAAATATATTTTTGTATTTAGCACAAAAGATAAAGTGCGTTAAAGTATCTCATTTTCTGAAATTCAGAAACAAATTGGGTTGCTAAATTATAGTGTATAACATTTCTAGCAAATTCGCAAAAAATAACTGCTTATCTGCTTATCTGAGTATCGAGTATCTAGCCCAAAAACCTATTCATGTATAAAACGAAACTAGACAAAATGCATAAAACATTAATGAAAAATTAAATGTTGCCATTCAACAATATAATGTACATACAATATTTAAAAATCATTTGACAGAGAAACAAACAATTATTTTACATTTTCATCTGAACGCAGAGAACGCTGAATACGCTTTAGAGTAAATATCCTCGCCACGTGCCATTGGGTAGCCAACCATAAGAGAATTTTAGGTTCATTCTTGGCTTATTAACAAACACCTGCCTTAAAAAAATTTAACATCGTGATAAAATAAAATGCTCATTGCTCTAGTTAATGCTGTGGCTTTTTCGATGGGGAGAGCAGGGTACAAAAGGAATTTTGTATAATATGATTTTTTATAAGTTTAAGGATAACATCTCCAAAGATTTAAAACTTAGCACCATACCTGCGTGTATCGCTGTATATTTTGAATTTGTTAATTCAGGAAAGTGATATGTTATAATTATAACTTAACTTATTTTTGCATAACAGGATTTTTAGCAATGGCTTGGCTCGAAAAAGCTGGTAAGCATCGAACAGAAATGGTTGTCAGCTAGTATTACATCCCGAGCTGGGTGTCCAGCTTGCGATGAACTGAAATTGTATAGTTCCAAAGTTTAGTGCCGAATAGTTTTGTATGTTTTTGGGCGCTTGAACGAAGAAGCAACGCTATATTATTCATTTAATCTGTGCTAGTTTACTGAAGGCAATTATAATTTATAATCTATTAATTAGATGCCGAAATCGACCTATGTGAGCTTTTCTACAAGATTTTTCGAACCGCATTTATAACGCTTGTTGGTGGTTAACCCAACGAACGATCTTACATACAACCGTTTCTTATGCCCGTCGAAGTATCATACGTTGTAAATAAATTTTTGGTTAGCGGTGAGAATCGAGTTCAGGACCGCCGACGACGATAATTTATAATATAATCACAAAATTGAATAGATAATTAGTATTTATCAACAGTGGTGAACGGCCGACATTTTAAAAATTAACATGAAATTTAAATTAGTTTTTAAATAAATTCATTAGTAAATGTTAACTGCAAAAATGGACAAGACATAAAAACCGATTTGTCATGCTAAAGAATGATACAAATGTCACATCGGAGTATAATACCACTTAAGTAAAAATTATGCGAATGTGATCTTTACCTTGATGTAACCAGATTGTTGAACTATGCTTGCTAAAATGGTGACTTGACGTACAGTTTGCTTATAGCGGTATCATCACTTTAATTTTAGATTTGTAAAATAACTTGTTTAAAAAATTTGAATAAATTTATGCAAAACTGAAGATATAGGAAGTAAATTAAATAACATCAAAAACGGTTGGGCATGATTCCTATTAAAGAATTAATAAGTTCAGAGGATAAGTTATTCCTCGCATGTGTATAACCGTTATTATCAGTTTATCCCTTAGGATTTTCTTATTGTACTAACTTAGAACCAAGCGGGTTAATCAAGGATATACATTTATGTAGAATTTTTCATTAATCAAGAGTTCTGCGATTTATATGGAAGCACTTAAGTATTGGTCTCTTGAAAATCCTAACTTTCATCTCAGTGGATCTCCGGAATTGGTAGAAGATGATTTTAAAGGGCTCTGATCTTGAATGTCCCTGCAATAATGAAGTAAACCATCTAGGCCATCAATAATAGTTCGATATAGCAAAAATATAACAAATTGGTTTTTATTACATTTGATTACCTAGTCGCGGCGCGAAATTTCATAAAATGAAAAATTACGCTAATGGATGCAGTGAAGAAGTAATGGGAGATTTGGACATAAATAGTGAGAAAGAAAAGGACAACACTATTTTTAAAAGTTAAATAATTTGCGATTTCTCTTGATGTTTTGGTTTAACAAATATTCCAAAACATTCAGTATATGAATATTTGCAGTAACAGTTACTTCCAATTTGATATTTTCTTCATTCGATTCGCTAACTTAAATTAAAACGCTGAAGTAGTCTGTCAGTCTAAAAAAGTGAAAACATTAAAAAAAAAAATTAAAATTTGATTATTTTCTTCTAGAACTATCACTTTTCTGCTAGAAAAAATGGACTATCCCAATTTTGAATTAGCTTTACTTAAATTTTTCGACTCCGGAAATACCAATCAAAAACATTTCAGTCAAAAACAGAAAGAAGCGTCTGACAAAAATTAAAAGATAACCCAGTCAAAATAGTTTTAGACTTAAAGGCCTTTTCAGAAGGAAGTTCAATCAAAAAACTGAAAGACATTCAAGTCAAAACTTTTTTGACTGGGATACTTTTTGGGTTTGTTACTGAAATACAAACAATAATTTAATCAAACAATTAAAAAAAAAATCCGGACAAAATTGATGTAAAACATGAAATTAATGTTTTGGTTCGTCGAAGCTACGGGTACGTCTGGCACGATTTTAAAATATTCTGCAAAATGCAGATTTACAGTCTAATATTAAAAATAAACCTCCATTTTCCAGAATAATTGAAAAATAAATCTTCCTTTTCCAGAATTTCTGGAAATGGAAGCAAACCAACTAAATGTATTCCGTCCAAAAATTTGTGACTAAAATACCTTTTGAGAAGGCTGTTTAGTCCAAATACATAAAGGCCATTTCAGTCAAACTGTTTTCTAACCAAAATACCTTTTTTTACTGAAGTTCCTTGACTTGACTGCACTTTTTTTGACAGTATTCTCGGTGAACAATTTTGCCTAGAATTCCATTCTAGTTTTTTGCTTTTCAAAATGTATTTAGGTAACAAATCCGAAAAGAATCCTAAACAAAAAAGTTTTGAGTAGAATGCTTTTTTAGTTGTTTGATTGAAAAGGCATTTCAGTCTAAAATTATTTTCATTGGGTTACCTTCTATTTTTTGACTGAAACTCCTTTTGTTTATTGACTGTACTGCTTTCGAATAGGGCCTCAAACCGACATATAGGTCTTCGAAGACATTTCAGTCAAAGAAACAAACCAAAAACCCAACAAAAGTTATTCCAGTTCAAAAATTTGAGACTTAAGTACCTTTCAAGAAGGTTGTTCAGCCTAAATACACAAAGGGCATTTCAGTTACACTATATTCTGACCGAGACACCTTTTTTTGAACTGAAGTTCCTTTAGTATAATCCAATTAGTTTATTTGGCGCAATATATTATTTTACGTGCCAAAAGTGACGCTTTTGACTAGGATTTTTTGTTTAAAATAAGGCAAAAAGGATGCTTTGCATTAAATCGTGTTGCAATTAGTTATTTATGGTACTATTGAGCAAAACGAGATATTATCCACAAGGGATAAATTTGTTCCAGGAGGCGATAGTCGAGTGGGGCATTATCTCGAGTGGATAATATTTCTTTGCTCACGAGTGGCATACAACGTTTTATCCAATTTTGTTGAAATAAATGTAAATAATCGTAAATTAATAAGAAATAGTTTCATTTTGTGTTTTCACACTGTAGCATTGAATTTTTAAATATATTTTATCATAGTGACCGTTCTTTAAATTTATGTAACACGTCTTTGACGTAAATTACAAAATTTACGAATACTTTTCCAATGACTACTCAATATTTTGTTATACAAAATATAACTCACGTTGCCTCTAGCAGCGTGGGTTATACAATAACAATGGGTTATTTTACATTTTCTTTATTTGAAATCAGTCTAGTTATCGGGCTATTATACGAGTACATAATGTATATCAAAATTGGATAAAATATTGTAACTTCTAAATTGCACTATACGATTTGAAAAATTAAGGCAATGATTCATGTACAAATTTTGTCTGGCAGACATAAATAATAATCGCTCTGATTGGTTGAAGGTCGGCCATATTTTTTTATCGTACGACAAAAATTAAAAATTGAACATTGCTCTATTTTGTAAAAGATAAACACATAACCTTAAAAACTTTGACAGCAGTGAGAATAAAATAATATAAGAGACCAATATTTATTACAGATATGCTTTTTGTTAATTTTCGAATTATACCTTATTCACTTCTACTAAATTGTATGTTATGTTTATTCAAATCTATATGGTTCAAATTTCAAAAAGAACAAAAATAAAAACACTTTTTAGGTTATGCTTTATTAAAATGTCAAAAAATGTCCATACGACAAAATTGTATACATGTATCGCCTAAGTATGAATTTCGTTTTTATCGTATAAGACAAAAAAATATTAACCAATCAGAGTGGTTATTATTTATGTCTGCCAGACAAAATTTGTACATGAATCATTGCCTTTATTCCATTATATTTCCTAACATTTTTTCATTGCCTTGCAAACACTTTTGCTTTGGCTTGCCTGCTTTGGTTTTTGATGTAAATTATAGTAAAAGTAAATAATATAATAATGTTTATAGTCTATAGCCTGGCCTGTATTACATTATCACATTTACATATTCATAGAAAAGTAATAATATTTTTCTGCCATCAAAATACGATAAGAAAAGTACTATAAATCATTTTGCTAAATTACACTACAAACTAATATTTTTCGCTATATTAAACCAAAAATGGAGCAAAAATAGTTCTATGCTTGTGCAGCAACAATTTCTGCTATTACAATTGTAGCGCTGTTGAAGAAAAAGGAAAAAAACGAATCTGGGTGAAACCATGGGGTTCAAGACGTGATCGTAAGATAGTTCAGCAAAACTTATTAAAAGAATAGAATAGAATCAAACTGAAGATATAAAATATTATATCAAATACTTCAGAAAGGATGATCATGCATTTGATTATGAATTATCAAAAAATGCACCTTTAATTAAAAGAACTGACACACACTTTCGGAATGTAATAAGTCTAAAAGGCAGGCTATTTTCAGATCATATGTATTTTTGAATTTCATTTTCTTCATATAAAATAATTATTTTTTTTTGTAATAGCCATACTCCAGTCCAATTTTTCCGCCATTTTGAGCCGCTGTCAAAACAAATATTATAGTATTTAGCTTCATGAAGCTAAATATCTTTAGAAAAATACTTCATCAGAAAAATAATATTATGCAATATATCCCTAACCCTATTACACTATAACACATTGACTGCCACGTGACCCACCAGTGGGTCACACGTTAATGACTTTCATTGAAAACTTCTAAGCATAAAGTTGGATTACCCTCCCATGCACATTGCATGTAATATGTTGATACTCAAACCTTCTAAAATCGCAAATGTGGGTATTTGGTTTGAATTATAATGCGAAATGGCAATAAACCGGCACACAAACAAGTAATATTTGAGATACAAAAAAAAATAAAAGCGCACAATTTAAGGAATAACAAAAATTTTAAAATTTTTTAAAAACACTTGTTAAATATTTCGCAAAATTACAAAACGTTTAAAAAATCACTCGATCGATTTCGGCTTATTAGGCCATCATCAGGAGTATCTACTAAACTGTAAAAATAAAAATGTAGTTATATATGTATATATATAGTTGGAAAAACCAAAAAGTGAAACCAAAATATACAAATAAAAAAATGTGGGAGTGGTAAACAATAAAATTGGTGACAGCAATAAACATTAAAAATTAAAATAGGGGATTAGTTAAACACAGATAAAATTGGTGAGAGCAATAAACATTAAAAATTAAAAATTAAAAGGGGGTGAGTTAAACACAGGTATATGATTATTGATTAGTCAACGGTCGAATAACAAAATTCCAGATGTTGATTTTTTTTTATTTTTTTTTTTATAACCCGACGAATTAGTAATTTTATGGTATGGAATGAGTATGTGAATAAAACAATGCGGGGTCGGTAATTGGTGAGAAACGGATTTCTCTCTGTTCGTTGAGGATATTTTGGTTAAGAAATATAGCTTTTCGGATTTCGTAAGATTCTAAGTTGTCTAAACGTCTGCTTTTTGGTTGTACATGTAATATTTCTAAATTGTTTAAACTGGATGTGTGATTTTCTAATGTTAAATGATTATAAAGGGATGATTCATGGCTACCAGATAAATGTTCTTTAACTCTAACTTCAAAATTGCGCCCAGTCTGTCCGCTTTCGCTATTAACCTCTTTTCTCACTTGGTTAAATTCTCAATATCCCACCATTAATTTTAAGGTAGAAAAAGAAGAAAACAAATCTATTAACTTTCTAGATATAACAATAACCAGAATTAATTCTTCATTAGAGTTCAAAATTTATAGAAAACCCACGTATACAGACGCCATTATACCTAACTCGTCAAACCATCCGCATAGTATTAAAATGTCAGCTTTCCATTCATTCTTAGATAGATTGATAAACATTCCTTTGACCATATCCAATTATAACAAAGAGCTTAATATAATTTTAGAAATAGCAGCGAATAACGGTTATGCAGCTAAGACTATATTAAAGCTATTAAACAGAAAACTGAAACATAAAGCTTTAGCTAACATTTATCCACCTGATAGCCCAATGCCGAAAAATTGGCGCCGCTTAGAGTATATAGGAAAAACTAGTCAACGGATTAGTAACAACGTGACACAATATACAGATATTAGCTTTGCTTTTTATAACAATAATACAATTAAGAAAATGATTTTTAACAACAAACCAAGAATTGATCGCCTTTCCAAATCTGGCGTTTATAAGATCAATTGCAATGATTGTAGTTCCTCTTATATCGGACAGACTGGGCGCAATTTTGAAGTTAGAGTTAAAGAACATTTATCTGGTAGCCATGAATCATCCCTTTATAATCATTTAACATTAGAAAATCACACATCCAGTTTAAACAATTTAGAAATATTACATGTACAACCAAAAAGCAGACGTTTAGACAACTTACAATCTTACGAAATCCGAAAAGCTATATTTCTTAACCAAAATATCCTCAACGAACAGAGAGAAATCCGTTTCTCACCAATTACCGACCCCACATTGTTTTATTCACATACTCATTCCATACCATAAAATTACTAATACGTCGGGTTATAATAAAATAAAGAAGGGGAAAAAAAAAATCAACATCTGGAATTTTGTTATTCGACCGTTGACTAATCAATAATCATATACCTGTGTTTAACTCACCCTCTTTTAATTTTTAATTTTTAATGTTTATTGCTGTCACCAATTTTATTGTTTACCACTCCCACATTTTTTTATTTGTATATTTTGGTTTCACTTTTTGCTTTTTCCAACTATATATATATATATATATATATATATATATATATATATATATATATATATATATATATATATATAACTACATTTTTATTTTTACAGTTTAGTAGATACTCCTGATGATGGCCTAATAAGCCGAAATCGATCGAGTGATTTTTTAAACTTTTTGTAATTTTGCGAAATATTTAACAAGTGTTTTTAAAAAATTTTAAAAATGTGTGTATTATAAAAAATATTTTCTTGGAACAAAAAATAATAAATTGGCCTCATTTGTTGGAACTATTGGAAGGGAATACAAAAAATTATTTTTGGGCATTGAAAATAATACATTGGCAACAAATTTATAAATAAATAAAAAATAAAAAATTAAAAAATTGAAATTATGTAGTTTTAAAATTTTTCTTGTAAGCGCCCTTAAGTTGCCCCTTTTTGTATAATTTTTTACTTTTTTTTTTGCATATGGTGGCGTTAATATGTTAAGGGCGTTAATATGTTAACCTCCTCCAGATATTAATTTTGTTGCATTTTTTTGTTTTTGCTTTAAAAATTCATTTAGTATCTGAAGAATATACTTCCAAAGTTTCAAGCCCAACAGAAAGTCATAAAGGTCTCTACGAAGTCACCGAAGTGATGCGTTCTTTTCAAGAACCAAAACATTAGTCGAGATTTTCTCAAAACATGTTTTTTTGCGCGCCGTGGAATGTAACTCACAAACTAATGGACCAATCAACTTGAAATTTGGTACAGATATTCTTTAGCTTATCGGCCTTTGCACAAACCTAAAATTTCGTATAAATTGTTTAAATAAATCTTGTTTTTAACGAATTGTTTATAAAAACAAACGAGTTTTTTTTTTCTTTTTGTTCTCAAATTTTCAATTTTTTTTTTTTTTGTGCTAAATTTAGGTTTATGCAAAGCGGAATGAATTATTTTAATGAAAAAAATTTGTTCCGTTGATTTTAGTTAACTACAAGGACCTGGGCGTTCCACGGCGCAAACTCTAAGATTCAAGTTCGAGCATCTCCAGCGCCGCCATTTTATTTTGCTTTACTCATAAAACATTTTTTTTGTATTCTTTTGGCCGTCAATATTATTATGTAATTTATTTCATTGCAATAAATGCTCTCAATTTTTTGTAAAAATTTATTGAAAAATCAGTTGTCTGGAGGAGGTGCCCCCCTTAAATATGAATATTTCGTAGAAAAAATAACATGGAACACAATTGCGGAAGAAACCATTGCAAACTCGCGTGGTTGGAGCTGTCGACCATGCTCCAATTCACACTAGTTTTGCAAAGACGCCTTTTCCAGGCTTGTGTTACAATATACTATTTCCAATTAGAAATGTCGTAGAACCAATGGAGATACTAAAGCAAAAATTATTGAATTATGTAATCGGGGAAAATGTGTACCCATATTTCCGGCAATATTAAAACGTATTTAATTAGGTTATAATGGCGTTCATCCTTCTCGATAATTTTGCCATTCGCAAATCGCAAGACGATAAATGTAGCGGATTTGCTTACAATTAAAATTAACCCAAATGCAATAATTAGACAATAAATAATAATTGCGAATACTTAAAATCACCAGCAAAATTTTGACTGTTTGCTTACTTGCTATAGTCAATACAAAAATTTCGAGTACCTTTACATAGTTTACCATATTCGCATTTTAGCAATAAATCTGCTAATTAAAAATATCGGATATACCATTTCACGCAATTTTGCAAACATTGCTTGCTAAGCTTGCTAAAGCATCGAGTATTCGGCCCAATGTAAAAAGAAGAAAAGTATATGTATGTAACTATGCATGTTCAACGAAAACTCTTGATCCACTCCAAAATTTTGTACATACATGTATACTTTTTAGCAGTGTGTTTAAAAAATGATACTCTTCCTCATGCTAGCCTTTAAGGAGGCATTTACAATATATGCAAATTTTGCACGAATACATGAGTTGAGCTCGAGTTGTTTTGAGTTAAGTTCATGTATCTAATGTAATTTTTCGAGTCGAGGCTGAGTTTGAGTGAGGGGTTTGGTTGAGAGTTTATTGATTTGGAAGGCTAAATTGACTTGAGTTCATACACGCCTTTAGCTTTCGAATCGAGTTGATTTCGGGATTGAGTAGGCTGTTGAGGATGGAGTAGAGTAGAGGGTTGAGATTTGGTTCGAGCTAAGTTGAGTTGAAGCTTAGTTGGAGTTGAGTTACCTTGCATTGGGCTTGAGGGAGCGGATTGGTTGAGGGAATTATTTGTAGGTGGTTTCGTGGATTGAGTTAGGCGTTTAGGTTGATTTGGGGTTGAATTGTGATTGAATTGAGGCTTAGGTTGGAGGATTGCGTTGGAATTGTGCTGCGATTGAGTTGGTGGTTGAGTTGTAAATTGCTGAAAGATATAAATATATCTTAAAAAAATTCTCAGGAATTTTAAATAAAAGAGAAAAATACCATTATTGATATGTCTACACAATCTGGGTGCTTTAGTACATAATTTTAGGGTTGCCGCCCTACCTCTATTATGGTTTCACCTCACCGACGAGTCATCTTTACTCGCCGTATTTAATTTGGCGACTCTGTAATTTTAAAATTTTCGACGTATCTCTCAGTTTTTTTTATGTGTGCTATTGTTTTTAAACATATTTATTACATATTTTGTGGTTAATTTTGTAAGAATTAATTAGATATTTTATGATTTAAAATTGTTAATAAACAGTGCAAACAGACAAAAGCAATGTGAATTTATTTTTCTGTGTCGAACGACGCTGAAGGCAACAAAAGTTTTCGACATAACTCATTTAGTTGAAAATATGTACAGTAAAAATTAAAAAAATGTTAAATAAAAAACAGATTTTTATTCAATATTTTATTAGGAAATGTATATTAATTAAAATATATTTCCATGTATGTAAAATAAATTATAGTTTTTTTCATTGTCATTTTCTTTATTCTTTACAATAAATCGCACTGGTCACTGAGAAATATAAAGCAAGCAATTTTGATATTACATACATTTAGTCTCACTCAATTTATGCACTTTCGATGAGACGCATAATACCAACATTTGAATGCGATGACTTGGAGTTGCCAAGTCCAAGTGACTCCTAGGTGAGAACCATAATTTGGGCAAAGAGTCTTAAGAGTCTTAATTTATTTTATTTATTTATACAAGGGAATAGTCTATAAATTTGACTTGAATTTATAATACATACAATACATAAATTAAAATTAAAAACGAATTAAAAATGACATACAAATGTTTACAGGTTGGAGCATAATGTTGCTTCAACATACGTTTAAAGCTATCTTTGCTTAAGTAAAAGTCGAACAGATGATCGATTTTATTAAAACTCTTCGACATCATGTTTACCGGTTCATTGTCACCATAGTTTGTTCTGTTAGTCCATAGTTTGTTCTGTTAGTCCAGGGGCGTCCAAGCCAAATGAGTATTTTTGGCAAATTTTCAAAATAACTAGAGAAATAAAACTGCGATTAGAATAAAAAGCCTACTGGACAACGCGGTAATTATTTATGTATCCAGGGCCACAGAATTTATCACTCTGGAAAAGATGTGAAGATCACCGCAATAGTTGTTACATATTAAAATGGAATAAAAATTGCGGTGGTCTTCATACTCACCCCAGAGTAATAAATTCTGTGACTGTGGATACATAAATAGTTACCGCGTTGTCCAGTTGGCTTTTTTTTCTAATCCCAATTTTATTTCACTAGTTATTTTGAAAATTTGCCAAAAATACTCATTTGGCTTGGACGCCCCTGTGTTAGTCCATAGTTTGTTCTGTTGTCTTATTAACATTTAGCGTCCAATTAATGATCTATGAATTTAATTTGCTGCGAAAAGTCTAAACTTTATAGTCGCGTCACCTTTATTATGACCCAAAAACGTATCATTATGGTTTTTGTAAGGGCGGATTTTACTAATCTACTACTCTCTCATGTTGTCAATTTTTTTTTTTTTTTGGGGGGGAGGGGGTTTGTCTTTTTGTTTACACTACAAGTTTCCGTAACTTTATCGCTCTCAATGGCACAGTGAGTAGAACGAACAGTTCTCGAAAATTGGGTCCAAAAAGTCTATGCTATCAAAGAAGCCGCACGGTTATTTGAACGATGTTAGGTATATTCCTTACATAATGGCATCAAATATACGTTACATACATTGAATAAAAAACTCATTGAAATTGTATATAGTTGTGGTTTTATTTCAATTTAAAGTTCGAGCTCACTTAATGGAAAACCACGAATTTGAACAGAAAGAGCAAACTTACATGTGAACTTGTTTCAGGCTAAACGTTTATAATGCATTGAAATATTATTGCTTAGTAACTAAATCAAGTTTCAGTTGGTATTACCAATAATAATTAAAAGAAACATAATGCTAGGGGCAGCAATTTATGAACCTCCTAAGGAATACTTACAAGTTTTTACTTCCTTAAATCATTAAGTTCATATAAATATAATATATTGTATTATGAATATCTTAATCACCATTATGTCGGTGAGAAGAATCTACCAACAAAATATTGATCGAGTTTATGAGGAAGGGAACTTTAAAATAAAAACTTTCATTAGGAAATGTCTTTTACAGTTTACTTTTAACGTCCTACCTTAGAAAGTAGCCCAATATAGTTGAGTGTCTTAAAGCACAACAGTTTAAAACTTAAAAAAGTTTCAAGTTAAAACACCGAAAAGTGTTTAAATTATAGTACACGGTGCTCTGGAGTCGGTTTAAACAAAAAAGTGCGGTGTCTCCGAAATTCTTTTTTCCAACGTTTGGAGACCTCAAAAGGAGTACTTTTAGCCATTAGAGAAAAAAATCCGCTCGGCGCTTTTTTTTCTGGGGCGAAAATCACGAAAATCATATGCCTAGAGACGATAACGCCTTTTCATGAGTGCTGATGATTACTGTATATGTATACAGGGTATCATATACATCTGCACTAGTACAAGATATTTCATAATTGCATACATCCACCTCTCTTCAGTGCAGATAATAAGCGAATCATCGACATAATCCCACCTCCAGAATTGCATCTACTGTTGGGAGCAGTAAATACCCTCTTCCACCATATGATGTTGGAGAATGGAGAAGTCAGCCTCAAATGGGCCCGGGAGTGCCATGTGGACCGGCAGTGCACCTATGGTAGTCCAACATTTGAAGGGAATGCGTGTAAGGTCTTACTCGATAGGGTGGATATTTTAGATGCCATGAAATGCCTTGGCTGTGCCAAGTATGTAGAGACGTTTAGAAAATTGAAGAAAGTTGTCGATTCTTGCTTCTCATTGACACTAGATCCCGATTTCAAGACATACATTGAAGATTTCAAGATTAGTTATCAAGCACTCGAGATACCTGTGACACCAAAAATCCACGGCATATTATACCATGTAGCTGATTTTTGCTCCGAAACCAAAAGAGGATTGGGATTTTACAGCGAACAAGCTGTCGAATCAGCCCATGCAGATTTTAGTAAGACTTGGAATCGTCACAAAGTACTAAAAAATCATCCTGACTATTCACTCAAATTATTGCGAGCTGTATGCGAATATAATAGTTTTCATCTATGATATGTGTGTTATTATTTTTCGTTCATTTTTGCGTACTATATATGTTTTTCGCTCATCAATATTAAAAACTCATTGCAATAACTATATTTGTCTGTGGGTTATTCTTGTATTTGCGTCTAATCATCCAACCCTATATCCTTCCATCTTGAGTAACAACATTTTCAGCGAAAATGAAAACATCGAAACATCGAGCATAAACAAATATACTATTGGATAAGCAAAGGGCCTGTAGTATATCAGGGACTCGTTGGTAGAGAAAAAAGAAAATGAAAACATAGGATCTTGGCTCTTCCCCTCTCCAAACTTTCATCTATCCTGTTGTGTTTTTATGCTTCTACGATTGAAAACACTTGCCGTACACTTGTTGGACACCCTATATATATATCATTGGATCTGTGTATAAACCAGTACAGGTGTATATGACACCCTGTATACATTTACAGAGCCAATACATTGCAGGACAGGGCGTTAACTTCTCTAAGAATGCTTTTTTGTCATATTTTCGCCCCAGAAAAAAAAGCGCCGAGCGGATTTTTTTCTCTAATGGCTAAAAGTACTCCTTTTGAGGTCTCCAAACGTTGGAAAAAAGAATTTCGGAGACACCGCACTTTTTTGTTTAAACCGACTCCAGAGCACCGTGAGTATACTTTGACTCATAAAACTTGTTTTATTTTACAATTTGAATGACTTCTTAAGATATATGTATATAATTTTAAAAATTTGTGCAAGTCGTTTTCCTCGGCGAAATCACAATAGCAGTAAAAACGTTTTGAGGGTTAAAACCATTTAATATAATCTTACAATAGGTTTTTCAGCCTTCCAGTCCAATCATAGTCGTGTTTTCCATGAGAACTGCACTAGAACTCGATAAACTTTAAGGGAGAACACCACTGTGAGATTTTCAAAAAATCGATTTTTTTTTTTGCCTTTAAAAAATCCTTTAGACCCTCAAAAATATGATACAAATTCGTTTATAGCTAAAAAAAAAATTTTTTTAGAAGGTTTTCAAGCATTTTCCTGAGAGCTCTTATTGAGAAGTTATTGATACCAAAAACTTTAAAAGCGTTTTTCTCGAAACCGTGTTTTGGAAATCTGCACGCAGCAGAACTCAATCAATTTTTCTTCAATCGACTTGAAAATTTAACTGTACCTTTTTAAATAGATTTAAAATCGAAGTAAATGAGAGTTTTTTGATTCATTAAAAATTAAAAAAGATATACAACTTTTTATACGAAAACTATAGTCGAAAAATGAAACTCTTTCTTCAAACTTGTCTCAATTTTTTATTTTTTCGAATTTTTTAATTTCCTCATGTACTTCGATGCTAAAACTAATATATTTCATGAAAATATTTTATTTTTTGCTCCAGGAACAAATTTAAGACACTTCTACTGCGTGCAGCGGAGCGACTCTAGGCAAAATCACTTCTACTAAAGCTACTCTAGCGCCGCCATTTTGTATTTTTTTTTACATAAAAAATTTTTTTTGTTTACTTAAATATATGCCAAATATAGACATACTCAATGAAGCGAAGACCAAATACATGGTGACCGCGAGAAGGCAGACTCGTGGGGACTTCATTTCAGGAGATACTCAATATGAAAAGGTGAATGAGTTTAAATACCTAGGATCACTGATCACTGAGCAAAACTCCGTTTCTGTGGACATTTCATCGAGGATCGCAGCAGGCTACCGAGCATTTTACGCCAATATCAAAATTTTCAAGTCTCCTCATATATCGCGCAAAATAAAATTGGACATCTACAAGGCGCTGATAAGACCAGTTGTCACCTTTGGTTGCGAGTCTTGGACACTAACAGCGCAAAACATCCAGAAAATCGCTGTAACTGAGCGTAAGATGATAAGAAGAATTCTCGGTCCCATTAAAGAGGGAGCCACGTACAGAATGCGAATGAATCACGAGATCAGAAATGATCTCGATAAAGTCGACATCATAGGATTCATAAAATCGTCAAGGCTGAGATGGCTTGGGCACGTACTACGTTCACAAAATCGGACCACTAAACAGGCCTTGGAGTCGGCACCAGCGAAAGTAGGACCTCGTGGGAGACCACCTACCCGATGGATGGACGACGTTGAGAGGGACCTGTACACACTCGGTCACCGTGTCTGGCGTTCTCTTGTGGCGGATCGGATTATTTGGAGGAGCATCGTTGAGGCGGCCAAATCCCTTCATGGGATGTAGCGCCAGCGGAAGAAGAAGAAACATAAATACACATTTTAAGTTTAAAAATTTGCCCCTTTAATTATTTCATCAATATTTTCTTATTTTTGGTTGACGTCATTGCACGCAACTACACTCGATAGATTCTTGGGTTTATCAAGTGTAACTGAAAAATAAGCTGTAATTGTAATTATGTATTGCTGTAAAAGCTTAAAATGTGTATTTTTGTTAAATGCACTACACATTCGTGCTTTATGAATTTATTTTTTTTTTGGTTTACATATTATAAAAATAAAAGGAATTAAAGTTTATCGAGTTCTAGTGCAGTTCTCATGGAAAACACGGCTCATATGGTTTTTAATGTAGTTTTCAAACCTCGACTTGTAGTTAAAACAAAATTAAATTAGCAATAACACGAACTGATTTATTAAAAACTGTATACACTTTCTGTATAAGGGCTTAAGCCCTTAGTGGTTAAACTTTGTGTTGAAATCAAGCATCATGAGGTATATCGTTACCTGTTATAAATATGTTTTACTGTTGTAAAAGATAGTTGATTAAGTTTGGGTATATTTTCTAACACACTGGTTGAAACTACAATCCACTCATATATCTTATTATTTTTGGGTCAAATGTGCTAAGTACATAAATTATTTGTGGAAAAAGGGTCAAGTATTTTAGAGAACAATAGATTATTTATGGCTACTTAAATGCGCAATAAAATTAACAATATGTTATCGTTATAAAACTATTTTATGGATACTAATAAAGCAAATCTATAAAAAAATTGCATTTTGATCAAAGAATTGTATAATTATCTAACTTAGGATACAAACAACTATTTTTATTTATATTAAATAATCGAAACGGTCAGATAAGGTTGAAAAATTTATATTTATCAACTTTATATACATAAATCGCGAATAAATTGGGTTTTGTGTAAATTTGCAAATAACACAAAACATACAGACAAGAGAACAAAATAGCCTCGAATTCGGTTAACCTTTAAATATTTTTAACTATAAAACTCCACCATGTTATATACCTTCATATTATACATACAAACTCTATGTATTTTCTTATTGCTGCGTCTACATACAATATAGTAAAATTTGTAAGAAATGTGTAGGCTTTTTTATATTATAAATTTCTTATGGTTTTTGGACCTCTATTATAGTAACAGTTTATCCAAATTCTGAATATTTATACGTTACAGATATTATTTAAGATTTTTATAGTTTCGCTTTACACAGGGTGGCTAATTTGATATTAACACTTAACGGACAGTCCACATAGATTTATGTATACGGTTTTATTTAACACTTAACGGACGGGTTATTTTTCTCTATCTTTCACGGTTTCCGGGTATTTTTGAAGAAATTAAATAAAACCGTATACGTAAATCTACGTCGCCCGTCTTTCGAAATTGAAATGAAAAATCGTAAATCATCCGTTAAGTGTTAAAATTCATAGATCTATCCAGTAAAACAGAATATTTGTGAAAGTGTGAAAAATAGGAATATTTACCTAGGTAATCGCGATAAACCATTAAAGCCAGGGATGATGGGTGTAACCCTAATTAAAGAAGCAATGTAATTGAAGTAGTGGCCCGTTGTAGTAATGACGGATTATTTTAGCATAACATTGAAATTAAGAGAGATTTATTTGTCCTTCGTTTATTTCACGGCAATAAACTAAACATACATATGACTTAATTCAATGTGACTTTAAATACAATTGTGTAAAACACTAAGAATTATTTGAAATTTAAATGTGTACTCGTATGTTGGAAAGAGAAAGCCAAAGGACAAAAAGGTTGACTATTACAAAAGAAAATTTTGTGAAACGTTTAATGGTGGTGTTTTAGTCAGCAGTGTTTGATGATTAATCTAGTTTCACGGTCAATAGGTGTTCAACATAAGTTAATCTTTATAAATTATAGTCCAAAAGAAGAAAAGTAGCTAAGTATTCCTTCAACTTTGAATTCATCCAATTAAAGTTTGCGAATATAACTTAGTTATTACTTAAACTAACCGTTTATTGTACAAAATATGTAACTGTAAATTGATTAAAAAGTGAATTATCTCTAGTTTAATTAAAAATCACCCTATTTGGTCAGTACATTTGTAATATTATGCACTTAAATGTTTTAAGTCACACCCACAGCATCTTATTTTTGTGATTTTATTTTATTTTATCTTATAAATTCAGAAAATAATACAACAACAAACCTTTAAACTGCTTGCGATTTGTCGTATATAATACAAATCTAAATCTTCTAATACTTGTAGCTTTGGCGTTACGACATCCTTATTTATAGAATAAGTCTCGGAGACACCCATCATCATTTCCGGATTACGATTGTTCAATTTTATACTACTGGATTTGTCTTTAGTTTTTGAGGTATCACTGTTGTTATTATTATTAATAATATTTATATTACTACTGTTATTATTATTACTATTTGATTTGAATGTTAGCGCAATTGTTGGAAAACAAGATTCCATTTTCCCAAGTAAAATTTAATTAAACTTTTTTTAATTTTCTATAAGCAAAACAATTAAAATCAATTCACGTGTTCTTGATAAACGAATATGCATGTATATAAGTATGTACGTATATAAATAATGTAGTGTGTATTTAGTGGTAGTCTAAATTTAAACATAGATAACATAATAATTTTTTGTTTCTTTTATCATAAAGCATAAAAATAAAATAGCATATGTATGTGATACATAATATGCAGATGCCCCTTACTAATACACGTTCTAACCCATTGCGTGACAATGTAACTGGCATAATTCATTCTCATATATGTACAATGCAAGCACACGCATATTTAACAGACTGTGGAATTAATGAATTTTAATTGCATCTATTATTTTTAAGCGAATGCGGCAGTTGCATTGACATTGAATGTGTTAAACGCTACATATAATAAAAACTACAAATATTATACATATATACATATGTACATACATATTTTCGATGATGTCATATTAATATAAAACAATATAAATTATAAATTTATTTTATGTTTTTTTTTTGTGTATTGAAGGCAAATTAGATATTTATTTCTCTCTAAGATACTTATAACTGAATCAGGAAAAAACTATAAAATTAAATGACAAAAATCAACATAAAAATAGATAAAATCATCTTGATGTTGATGATCTCTTTAAAAACTTAGAGAAATTCTATAAATATAAAAAAAAAACTAAAATATTTTTTTATTATACACTTAACACTATTTTATTTCTTCCAAATAAGATATATTAATTAATTACACTATGGTTTTAACTTATAATTTAACAAGAACAAGAACTACACTATAAACGCGATAATCGACAGTACGAACTACACCACCTTATTCATCTCAACGCTTTCAATTAACTAAAATAAATTTTATTAATTCATTTTTACAACAAGAAATAATTAATCAATGACGTCGTATGGCAGGCGAATATAAAAGCGAGAGAGAGAGAGAGAGGGAGATATAAACAATAGTCAGACTGTCAGAGTATTTAAACAGTTTACGCATGCTCAAGTAAACAAACACCATTCATAAAAAAATTGATTTGTTTATAAATATTTATATCACGATTCAAGAGACGAGTCGATCCTATTCACAATGACACGGATTTATCAAGGCAAAAAAAATAGTTTTAAGAATGTTTTGCTGGAAACCGGTTTATTAATTTCAGTATTCACTATTTTAAGCGCTAATTAAAATTCTTGTGATAACAATATTTTTTTTTTTATTTAAAAATATTTTACTTACGGTTGGACACTTGATTAATCGCAGTGAACGCCGTCGTGATATTGTCGCTTGATAATAATTTAAATCATGAAGAAATTTATTTTCTTTAGATTTCTCACTTAAACCATATATTTTATTTGACTTTGAAAATGCTCTCAAAGATTTTCGACGGATTGGTGCCATTTTTTTTTTTTGAGTTTTTTGAAGATGTAATTTTTTCGTATATTTTGACAAGTCGCTCGTTGATGTATTATACGAAATTTTGTTTTGATTTGATCGTTGTTTATATTTACACTGCTAAATTAGTATAGTCAGCGTATGCTTATGGTGCTGAATCGTTATTGCATTTTAGCCCCACTAGATGGTTCTTTGGCGGAATTTAATAATAGCTGTATTTTGTTGAGAAAAAAATTAATTCGAGTTATTTTGGAGTTATTTGTTCTTAGGAAAATAAGCTCCAAAATATTTTCTCGATTTAATTTTTACAGAGTTTACATTTTTCGTTCTTTTATCGATTTTTATCGATGGGATTGTCAAAATAAATCAAGTAGATGCCCAATCGTATATTACAGTTATGTATATTGTATAATGCTGCGAGTCGAGTCGAGTTTAAGCCTAGTTTAACTCTCACTATAAATGGAGTCGAGTTAAACTCGACTCGACCTAAAAATTTGTCGAGTTGAGTTAAGCTCTACTCTAAAAATGCACTAGAGTAGAGTAGAGTTAAAAAAACAACAACAAAATTAAAGTAAAATTCATACACACCAATTCGTCATTTTTATTTTAGATGTTGTTGAAGAATGAAAGCGATATACAAAAAATATATTTAAATCTTTGACTATATATTTTTAAATCGACTACTAGTTGCTTACTTCATATGCGATCCAACATACAGTGGCGGTCAAGAGGCAAATCGTGGCGAATTCGCTAACTAAAAAGTTCGTTACTATTTAATTTATTAGGAATAATCGAAAAATCAACATTAAGATTAAATTTTATAAAAGAAAACATCATTAATATTTGAAATTATAAGCAGTTGCAAGCACTGAATATTACAATAAACATTTATTTTTGTACTCACAGATGCAAAGAAACAGTCTTATCTGTCAATGGCAAACTGTTATCACAACCAACTACGACACACTTTCTCCCCATTTTCAGTAAAAATAAAAGAAACCGAGGAAAAATTTTGTGCAAAAATCACAATTAAAATATCTCAAATCAAATTAAATTGAATTTAAAACTATAAAACGGTGACAAAATAGAAAACACACGAAAAGGAGCCAAAAATTAAATAAAAATGTATTGATGTTGACAACTTTGACAAATCTTTAGTTTTCGTTTTTGCCGCAATTTGCCTCTTGACCGCTAGTTGTAAGTTGGCATCATCATTTATTTGAAAATTATATTGAACTGTCATTGTATTAGCGGTCCATTCTAATGCTATTGTCTAAGATTTAAATATATTAAACAATTTTCTTTTTAATTTTTCCAATCAAATATTTATTTTCAATCATTAATTTGCATAATAATTTTTTTTTCGCTGGAAAAATTAAAAATATTTATTTTCAATCATTAATTTGCATAATAATTTTTTTTTCGCTGGAAAAATTAAAACAACACATATGGTAATCGACAAATAGAATAATCAATCTGATGATCATCTGAGATGATTTTTTGTTAAATTTTTTTTTCGTTTATTTTAACTCGGTTTCAATCCTATTTGAACTCTGCATATTTTTAACTCTGCAGTATATACACCAAAAGAGTTGGTTAGAAAATAATTCCACTCTGTATATAGTGAGAGTTAAACTACTTAGGATTAAACTCGGCTCGACTCGCAGCATCTACAATATATCGTCCCTCTAGTAATGAAACAGCTCTAGTATAAGAAAAATAGCACTTTTAAAATAATTCTCATTTAAATGCTTATTAAAAAAAATTTTTGAAATAAAATCTTTTATTTTATAGAAAATTTAATTTTCTATGATATAAATGATGTTATTTTAAATTTTTTTTTCGAAATTTATACGCTCTTTCATTACTAGAGGGACGATATTTGTTTCCATCCAGAGTTCAACCTAGGTTGAACCTAGGTTAGCGTTCATGGAAACGGGGTTGAGTTGGATTTTCATTGAGAGTTAATTTGAACTCAACGAAAATACCTGAGTTGAGTAGAGTTAAAATTCAAAATGGCACGGCGAATAAATATTAAGGATTTTTATTATTAAAACCATAAAAAAATATTACAATACTAAAATATAAAACATAAAATATAAAACATAAATATACAACATAAAAATATTGACACAAAATTAAGGATGCAATAAAAAAGTCCTAAATGTATATAATATAACGGGCTGTCAAAAACTTTCAACTCAACCTGACTCAATTTTATGGAAACGATCGACGCCATTTTCGAAATTTAACGAAAACTTAATTTCAATCCAACCTAACTCAACCTCGTTCATGGAAACATAATAATAGTATGTTGAGTTTCCATGACAGAGTTAACCCGAATTAAGAGTTTTGTTGAGTTAATAATATGGCGGCGCTAATTGATATCGTTTCCATGCAATTATAAATTCTAGTGTAATTTAACATTTCACAACAATTAAAAGTCACTTCTGAAAATTTTATTTGTTTGGTGGAAATTTTTAAATTTAATATTTATTAAGAATTTTATGATTTATAAAGTATTACGGAGAGAAAAGAATACTCGCAATACAATTTTAAATGGTATAATTGTATTTTTCCGGTTTGACAGATAGAATCCATTTTTACCCTACTACTTTCGTTAAGTTGGATTGAGAAACTTAACGAACATCCTAAACTCGACATGTTTCTATTACTACGTTTCCATGACAGAGTTTTAGTTACCACAAATGTGAAGCTGAGACCCTTTCATACCGATGGCGTCGACTTTGTACATTTAGTTGCTATCAAATATTTTATATAGGTCCATTTTACAAGTGAATTATAGCAAGAAATGAGATATTATGAATTTGTAAGCTACATATGTGCTAAATTTTTCGGTAAATATAAAATAGTTGTACCAAAAATGTGATTTGTAGGTTATGTTGACAAAGCGCTTCGCTTTGTACTACTTTAAAATGTCGCACTCGAGTGTGGAACGCATTGCCTTGGCTTTGTAGATAACTTCATTGCAATATATTTTGATTTTTTGTAAATTATCAATTAAAAATAAATTATTTCTCAACAAATTGAATTTATTTCTATAAAATTAAACAATATCAATTAAATAAAACTAATTTGCATAATTTAAAAAAGAAATAAAGAATTTTTATTTTTGAAGCTCAAAGCCGAGGCGCCTGGTATGAAAAGTACTTAAAAGTCACTTCTGAAAATTTTATTTGTTTGGTAGAAATTTTTAAATCTAATATTTATTGTGATTTTTATAATTTATAAAGTATTACGGAAAGAAAATTCATTCAACAATTTCATTTTGAATTGGTATAATTGTATTTTCTGTTTGACAGATAGAATCTCTTCTAACCCTACCACCTTCGTTGAGTTAAGTTGGATTAAGCAACTTAACGAAAATCCTCAACTCGACATGTTTCCATGATGAGATAATCCGCGTTAATCCCGGTTAACTCCATCATGGAAACGTAGTTTATGATGAGATAATCCACGTTAATCCCGGTTAACTCTATCACAGAAACGTAGTAAGTTGTATTGGTGAATATGTTACATACATTACGTTTATACTCGGGGTCGAGTCAACTTGTAGTTAACTTTGAGTCAACTTCGAGTTATCTTTTTTAGCGTTCGTACTGCAGAGTCAATTCGTAGTCGAGCCGAAACTAAGTAGGTTGAAACCGAGTTAACATTGTTTACTTCTGCCACCATTATGTTTTAAAAAATAAACAAAATATGCAAATTAAATTAAAAATCTAGCAACCGTCAAATATGAAAAGATCCAAAATGGAAATACGCTTACCTCGCATTCGAAAAAAATTAAAAATAATGTTCTTGTTTTCTTTGAATTAATTTTTGTTGTTAGTTTTTAACTATACTCCGTTTTTATTGCATTTTGTTAGAGTTAAGTTAACTCGACTCCACATTTTTTTAGGATCGAGTCGAGTTAACTATAAGATGACTCGACTCCGTTTATAGTGAAAGATAACCTAGGTTAAACCCAGGTTGAACCCTAAGTATAAACGTACTATACGAATACATACTGCTTCCATGAACGAGGTTGAGTTGGGTTGGATTGAAATTAGGTTTACGTTAAATTTAAAAATGGCGTCGATCGTTTCCATGAAAGTGAGCTACTGTCTTCCCTCGAAAAAAAGGACCGGTCCCTTTTTTCGAATAAACGGACTAGTGGTCCTTTTATTCGTTTAGAAGGACCGGTTCTTGTATTCGTGTAAAATCCAGCAACTTTTTGCTAATACTCGAAATTGAAATTAACGATTTTTTTTTCTTATTTTCTCTTCTAAATTTCGCTTTTTTGTTGCAAATTTAGTTTTGGTCGTATGGTACAAAAATGTTTACCAAGATGAATTTTGTGCAATTTTTGTTCTTGAGAACAAATTTCAATTTAAAACGTTGTTTCTTAACTTCGAATAGAAGGACTGGTCCTTTTATTCGAAAGTCCTTTTATTCAAATTATTTTGCCAACTTCTAAAATTTTGCTAAAAAAAATAATCTTGAATAGAAGGACCGGTCCTTTTGTTCGAGGGAAGACAGTAGGATGAGTTGAAAGTTTTTGTTTCTGTTTATATTATATCTTTTGATAGAAAGTTCCGGACTATTATACCATCTAGAGAGGACTGGATGATGGATACAGTTTTGGAACCAGGAGTTTTGAACTTCTTCACTGATGGTTCAAAACGGGATAGAGGAGTAGGGGCTGGGGTATTCTGCGAGGAACTCATGTTAAACCTCTCCTTTCGTCTCCCTGACTACTGCAGCATTTTTCAAGCTGAGGTAACTGCGATAAAGGAAGTCGCGGACTGGTTGAGGTATAATGTAATATCGACTAGTGATATTCGCATATATACGGACAGTCAGGCAGCCATTAAAGCGCTTCAATCACACCTTCTCACGTCGAAAGTAGTCCAGAGCTGTCTCTCATCTCTTAACGAGATGACAGATCAGTTCAACATCCATATCATATGGGTGCCAGGACATTTCGTTAGTACGGGGAACATGAAAGCCGATGAACTGGCTCGACGTGGTACAACGGACCACATTTCAAACAGCAAAAAGGATATTGAAATTCCTCTTGCGGTATGTAAACTGCTGCTTCAGGAGGAAGCCAGTAAGTTGACGAATGACAGATGGTCAAATAGTACCTCATGCGTAATAACTCGGCAAATCTGGCCAAAGTTGAACTTGGCGAGATCCAAACAGCTGATCTCACTTCAGCGGAGTCAGATCAGTGTGGTTGTTGGAGTGATTACGGGGCACTGTCTCAAAGGCAGACATGCAAGTAGACTTGGTTTCTTCTCACATGACTACTGTCGTAGTTGCGAGGACGAAGAGGAGGAAGAGACAGTACTTCATCTTCTTTGCACCTGTCCTCGTCTGGCACGAAACAGACTGAATTTTCTAGGGGCACACCTTTTCAACGACCTGGCGGAGCTCAGCGAGAAGGACGTCAGGAGTATCCAGCGCTTCATAGCAAGCTCAAAGTGGTTTCAATGAGTTGGAGGAAAAATTTTTAATTTGTGGTATGGCTACGGACCTTTTTGTGTCTATGCCTGGTCCTGGTGGACCGCCACCCAAACCTAACCTAAACCTAACCTATATTATATACATTTAGGACTTTTTTTAGAAAGAGTAGTTTGGCTTTGCTAAAATCAATAAGATTCTTTCGGCTTGTTATAGACAAAATATATTAACAATAATGGCATTCACAACATTTTTCGACTTGTTAATCAGAAAAAATGAAGAGGCCAATCATTTAGTATAATATATCTACCAAAAAAGTAGAAATATCAAGATACCCTCTCGTACTTTAACCCGAGAGATTGATTTAGTGAATATAATTTGCTAAGTCAGTACGTTCTTGCGTCATACTTAATGTACGAAGTTAGAATTGTATTCTAATAACTTTTTGTCAAACTACCACAGAGAAAACACAGGGGGGATCTTGATATTTCTACTTTTTTGGTAGATATATTATAAATGATTCGCCTCTTCATTTTTCCTGATTAACAAGTCGAAAAATGCTGTGCTTTACACACAAATTAACACTAGAATGGTTCCGATCAGATGATGCATTCTCCATTACAGTGTTCTCAAGCTTTGTAAATCAACATTTTGTAGATTTTAATTTTAATTAAATTTTATGTGGAGATTAATTATTTTAATTAACAATAAGTTAATCTGCCACAGTTTCTTTACGCACAAATTGACACCAGAATTGCTCCGGTCAGATAAGGAATTCTCATGATTGATTGTAAATCGCTATTTTGTACTTTGTAATTTTAATTAAAATTTTTGTGGAGGTTAATTATTTCAATTTAAGTATTATTAAGCACAAATTAATAACCGAATTGCTCCGATCTGATGAGGCATTCTCTCCTTATAGTGCCCTCAATCTCTGTAAATCGCTATTTTGTAGTTTGAATTTTTAATTAAAATTTATATGGAGATTAATTACATAATTTAATTTAACATAAATTAACCACTATTAATTTTTTTTTAGACCAACCTAACCAATCATATCTTTAAATTAATTAAAGGTAATGCTTATAGTTAACGAGTAATTATGCCCCCGACCAAGGGCTAAGTTTCGGATCAATTTTATAATGCGAATTTTTAATTAAAATTTATGCGGTGATTAATTAATTTAATTTAAAATAAATTAACCACCACTGGTATTTTACGCAAAAATTGACACCATCTGATCTCCGATCGGATGAGTCATTCTCTCGCTATACTGCTCCAAGTATTTAAATCGGTTGAAACCAGAGGTTTGCGGCGCGGGTCCTTTGCCGCCTGGTGACGTCGTTGCGATAATATTTTGCGTGAGGCATAAAGCCGAAGGACCAATCTAAGCAACCATATATCTTTAAATTAAAGGTAATGCTTATAGTTGATGAGTAATTGCTTACGACCAAGGGCTAAATGTCCGGTCAGTTTTCTGAACATGCGGTGTAAAACGTTATCACGTCAAAAGTTGTGGCTGTGTTAGTTTGATGCCATAATTATTGACAAAAAGTATCAAATGGAGTACTTTTTATTGCAACCCTCTAACACATCTACATACATTTTGTGTATGATGATAACATATTTCTCGCACACACTATTAATTTTCATAGTACGTCATTTTTATGGTAAAGATATTTTTTATTTTTTATTCTGTGACGGAAAATACATGAAAAAAAAGTCGGACGTCCAGAAATATTTAGCCTCAAAGATGTCGCCATGACATTTTTAACACAGCATACATGTAACGTGAACACTGAAAATATTATTATTATTATTATTTATTCATAGATTTATGAGCTGGCGAAACCACCAATTTGCTCTACTATTGTATTTAAAACGGTTAGTCCAAACTTCTAGAAAGAAGTATGGATGTCCCGAGTCTTTATTTTTTTTTCACTGAGTCGCACTTTGTGATACCACCGAACAGCAGGGATATTATGGGCCTTATACATTAAAAATGCAGTACCCAGTACCACTATCTATTTTTTTAAAACTGTTATTTGTGATACCCTCGCTTTTGTACACGATATAACGGGCATTTTACGATACTGCGCAGTACCCGGGACCACCAGCTTAAAAAAGATGTTAACACGACAAGATCTATATTGCGTTGCGACTGACTGAAAATACTCTCGCTATGTTTTTTGTCTTTTTGTTTCTATTTTAATGTGATAAATAAAAACAGACGAAATATTTTTATTTAATAGGCGTGTTCGGAAATAGACGTTAAGTAAATTCACAGTAAATTTAGACCATTAAATTAGACCATTATAGTGTAATTTAATGGTCGAAATTTACTGCGAATTTACCCATGGTCTATTTCCGAAAACGCCTAATTAACATTTTACAAGACACGCAACATTTTAACGCAACATTTAACATAACATTATCTAACGAAGCGTGTAACATGAACCCAAAACTAGTACCCTAAATGTTTTACCAAACATAAAATAATTCTGATATGGGTGGTAATAATATTTAGTTTTTAGATAATTTTGAGAGGTGAAAACAAACGAATTAAGAATAACGCATAATTTTGTTCATATTTGTTGGTTATGTTTCTGTTTGCTGTCAAAATGTATCCATACAATTTTGCTATAAAATAAAAATAAATAAATTGTTTTTTCTTTATCACTCTATAATGTAATATTTTTTTTGTCTTCTTTCATTTTTTGCAGCAGTCAGTAAATTTTTAGTACCTAATTGAATACAGGCATTATCTATCTATTTTTATTGTTATTTTTTAACTTTATTATTATTAATTATTATTTTTATGTGTATTATCTTTTATGTTCAAACTTTTGAATTATTCTGGTGTATTCCAGATTGATAAATTTTTAAGAAGAGGAGAAATTGTTAAGAGTTTGCAATTCAGTTTCGAACTGTGAGCATGTGAAAAATAAATCATTTTTCAGTACATCTCATCAGACTATAGCGACTGAACTGCTAATTTATTACACTGATTTTTTATCCATATATAGGAAAAAATCAGTGTAATAAATTAGCAGTTCAGTCGCTATAGCCTGATGAGATGTACTGAAAAATGATTTATTTTTCACATGCTCACAGATCGAAACTGAATTGCAAACTCTTAACAATTTCTACTCTTCTTAAATTATCTTTTATATTATTATTTATCATTTAATTTATTATAATAAGCACCGCAAAATCTCAACGCATTAAACATACCATTCACTCCTTCTTGAGTGGTCTTTGGAACTTTAGGCTGTTTTATAACTCATCGGTTATATGGATTACAAGATCACCTCAACAAATTAAAAACAATCAATCGGTCAATCAACGTCAAAATTATATTCGCTGTAATAATTTGGTTTCACACAAAATTTTGTCATAATTATTACAGCTGAAATAATTATTACAAACTTCAGGTACGTACAAAAAAATATTATCACAAACTTCGGACACGTCCAAAGTAAGTAAATATGATGCGGTATCTAAAATTTTATTATTTAAAATTATTTAATTCTTTTAAAATAGAAAAAGAAGAATATATTTATGTAACTAAATTACCCAGCTTAACCGATTTAATTAAGAACTAACAGGTACTCCAAAATACTATAAGCCAAACATAATCGCTCCTATGTGCTTACAAGCTGCAGCCATTCCAGCACCCGCAACACATTCACAGTTTGCGCTATTTACCATTTGCTCGATGAATATCAGCTTAATAGTGTAAACTTTATGCTTTGTTTTTTCAGCAAAACATGAACCGGCAATTAAAAGTTCATTAGATTCGCTTTTGCAACTAATTCTGTTAATAAAATTGTGCTGAGCTAAGCGAAGCCCTCTATTCAATGCATGTTTATTGGAGAACCACTCTGATATTGAGGAAATATTAATAAAATCAAAAACCAAGTTGTTTATATCCCGAAGAGACTTCAATTCAGTGCTCAGCACAGTTTCATTTATTATAACGCTGGGGTCCTCTGTTATGGTTAATTCTTCCTGGGTATCGAAATCCTCTGTACATGCTGATTGATGATGTTGATCCGATGCACAAAGTGTTTATTAAGCTTCTTTTCGGTTCATTTAATCTGAAGCAAATACATTTATTTAAAAAATAAATTAAAACTGTACTAAGAAATTTCATATTAATTCAAATTGTTCTTACACTTTCTGCCGTAGGCACTTGGCGAAACACACTTAATACACACATTTTTAAAATTTTTTAAAAACACTTGTTAAATATTTCGCAAAATTGCGAAATATTTAACAAGTGTTTTTAAAAAAATTTAAAAATGTGTGTATTAATTCAAATTTGTCGTGAATTAATTCACGTTTGTCATCTTACCGTTTAATTAAAGTTTCTTTATTGTCAGAAGTTTTGGCGCCCAATTTTTTTAATCAGCTTTAAGGTTGAAAACACAGTACACAGATAAGAATAGACAGATGGCCATCTTGTATGGGCTATATTTACATTCCAAAATTTCAATACCAAATTCCAATCCAATCCTTTTAGAGCAGGACGTACATTTCTGTCTCTTTTTATCTTTTTTTACGTATGGCTATTTTTCTTCTAACTTCAAACAAAATTGTATTTTATAATATATACCTCCTGCTCTAAAAGGATTAGATTAGAATTTGGTATTGAAATTTTGGAATGTAAATATAGCCCATACAAAATCGTCATCTGTCTATTCTTATCTGTGACTGTGGTTGAAAACACAATTTTTATTTTGGTGTGGATCTAATAAAAATAGATGTAGACACATACTAAAGATACATGTTAAACCGAAAGTGATCTGACTGAAAACGTCTGAGTTAAATTCAACATGTAAACGGCGGCTTGACTGAAAGTTTTAAAAGTAGTCTTTTTGGGCAACTTAAATTTGGTTGGTTAGTCAGTTTTTGTATTGAGTTAAACATGTAAACTTTAATTTAGTTGAACGGACAGATTTTTTCAAACTGTTAACAGGCAAAATGTTTTATACATTTTCGAAGTGATTTTTGAAGTATTTTAAATAATTTTTTAATAATTTAAATGTAATTTTAGAACAAGTGACATTTAAAATGTCAATTCAGATCAAATAAAAAAATCCCATGTAACCACCAACGCAAAGTTTCAGTCAGGATTTAACGAAAAGTCACCTCAACCCAACCGAAATTGCGACCGAAATAATGACCGAGTCAGTCGGTTAACATTAGGTTGGTTGAGTCGGTTTTAATCTTCGGTGTAACATGTAACTTCGGACTGACTGAAATAACATTTCACGAGCTTATTTCTAGGTTAAATCTTAGAAGTATAAATCATCAATTGAAGTACAAAACACAGAATGAGCTTAAAAAAAAGAAATTTGTTGTCAGATGAAGAAGTGGATGTTTTACTAGATGTGTTAGTTTTGATTTTGTTTAGTTTAATTTTGTTGTTGTACAATTTGACATTTATACGTCATCTCGGTCACAAAATAGAAAACACATGTAACTTACGACTGAAAGGTTCGGTTCGTTCAGTCAATTTTCAGTTCACAACTCGGTCGGTCATGTTTCGGTTCAACATGTAACTTCAGTAAGTTAGTTTCAGTCGGTCATCATTTCAGTTCAACATGTAACTTCAGTATATTGGCAAGAGATATTATCTGAGGCCCACTTAAGTCGAATAACCTTAATAGCAAATTATTATGGGACGCCTTTAAAATAATATCATGCCATTATAGGGTGGAGCAATATTAGGTGCGCCTCTTAGGCGGTATTAACGGGGTGAGACTGTAGTACTAAAATGTTAGTTTTCGTATGGAAATAATAGCGGTATTTTGTTGCGAAAAATTTAAAAAATTTAGTATTGGTTTATTTTTTGTCCTATTCTTTTTAAAGAACAATTTTTTAGGCTTTATTTAAAACATGCGATGATTTATATCCAAAGCAATTGTTGTTGTAAGTTGTCAAGGAAATACGCTTTGCGACTAGAAAATTTTGTTTGTCCCCGTGAGCTAAACAAGCGCTTTCCAAGCGAACAAAGATAAAACCAAAAATTATTTTTGGCAAATCCCTTGTATACCATTTGCACAAGTGTGAAGCCCTTATAAGCAAATTGTGAGAAATTATTTCACCACTATTTACATTCATAACAGTGTAACTTCTATTACGTTATTTTGTTACTAAAAAACGCAGACAACATAAATTTGACAGTCAAATGTCAAAGTGAAATATAAAAAAACTCACGTGTTTCGATAAATGTGCTATTTCTTTTTATTTTTTATTTATTAAAAAAAAAAATAAAAAATGCCGAAAACACGATCAACCGGTGGAGCACCCCGTAAACAAGGGTTTAACCCTTCAAGTCATTCGATGAACCCCGAGCGTTCAAAAGATGGATTAAAAGGGGTAGCTAAGCCACGTACCAAGAGCACCATCAAAAGGTTGCAAATGTACCGTAATTTCAAAGCTAAGCGGGATCGTCATGGTAAAATTATAGTTCCGGCCCCATTCCAAGGTTGGAATGCATCAGGTACCGTAGCTCGTGTTGAACCAAGTCAAAAATGGTTTAGTAACTCTCGCGTCATCTCACAAAACGCATTACAAAAGTTTCAAGAAGAAATCGGTAAGGCGATCAAAGATCCGTATCAGGTGGTAATGAGGCCAACAAACCTTCCAATCACGTTACTAAATGAAAAAGCGAAATACAGTCGAGTTCACTTGTTGGACACAGAAAAATTCGAAAACGTATTCGGTCCCAAAAAACAACGGAAGCGGCCAACTTTAAAAGTTCGCGATTTAGAAGATATGACGAAAACGATTGATGACAACGCAGAGAATTACGATGAAAATAAGGATTATGACTTGGTGCGTGATGATGGTGGTGTGAAAGATGCAGTTCGTGATTGGGTATTTGGTGCAGGCCAAAGTAAACGAATCTGGAGTGAGTTGTACAAGGTAATCGATTCGTCTGATGTTCTTCTTCAGGTGTTGGACGCTCGTGACCCAATGGGAACACGTTCGAAATTTATCGAAGAATTTTTGAAGAAGGAGAAAAAACACAAACACTTGTTCTTCATATTGAATAAAGTTGATTTGGTACCAAACTGGGTGACACAAAAATGGGTGGCTTTGTTGAGTGCTGAATATCCAACTATTGCTTTTCATGCATCGATGACACATCCCTTCGGAAAAGGAGCTTTGATTAATCTAATGAGACAACTGGGGAAATTACACATTGACAAGAAGCAAATTTCGGTTGGTTTCATTGGTTATCCGAATGTCGGGAAATCAAGTGTTATCAACACATTACGATCGAAGAAAGTATGTAGCGTAGCCCCAATTGCGGGAGAAACAAAAGTGTGGCAGTACATTACTCTTATGAGAAGAATTTTCTTAATTGATTGTCCTGGCGTGGTGTATCCATCAGCCGAAACGGATGCTGAGAAGGTCTTAAAAGGTGTTGTTCGTGTAGAACTAGTAAATGGGCCGGAAGATTACATAGAGCCTGTGTTAAAACGAGTGCGCCCCGAATACATTAAAAAGACATATAAAATCGATGTTTGGGGCAATCACACAGATTTCTTGGAACAGCTAGCCAAGAAGAGTGGTAAACTATTAAAAGGTGGTGAACCAGACATTTCTAGTGTTGCTAAAATGGTGTTAAACGACTGGCAACGCGGTAAAATTCCATTCTACACAATACCCGAAGGATTTGATGTAACGACGATTGGAGAAAATAGGAAGCCGAAAAAATCTGACCAGTCTTCCACAAGTGAAAAAGAGGAGAACGTCAAAACTCTAGATTTACAACAGATTCAAGATTTCCGTAAAATTCGTGTTGGTTTAGAGTACGATCCAGACGATATTAAAGAATTGGATCAAATTGATTTGGAGCTGCTCGAAAAGCAGAAACAAGAAAAATTGGAACGCCGTAAAAAGAAAAGACTCGACAATCCAGATGGTGAGAATATGGATGATGAATCATCTGGCGTTAGTGATTTCTATTCAGAAGATGAATATGATGAAAAACTTGAAAAGGTTGTTCACAAAAAATCGGCACGCCAAATCGAAAAAGAAAATCAAATTAAGTCTGCGTCTGGAATATTTACGATCGAGGAAGATTTACCAAGTGGTAGAAAATTAACGGCCAAAGAGCGGCGAGCCATAGAACGAGCACAGAAACGCAAGAAAGTCGGAAGCAATTTCTATGAAACGGCTAACGTTAAAAATCGTAATCGGAATAAAAAGAAGAAGGAGGAATAAATTGCAATTTTTGTAAAAAAAAAAAAAAAATAAATAAACTTTCAAATATCGAACGCTTCCGAATTTTTTTTATTCACCACAATTTTTATTTTTATCCATCTCATTTTTTGTTTTTATTCATTTTTGAGGTGATATCGATACGCCATCGTGGTCTCTCAAATCTCAATTATAAATAATTTTCTAAATTCTTTAAAAGTGTTTTTTAATAAGTACATAATCTTTAATTATTAAAATAGTTTCGATAGATTAATATGTTAAGAGGAAATTTATTGAAATTAACTTATATAATGCAATTAAGGGCAAGTACATTTTTGGTTTTTTGTAATAAGTGTCGCAATAAAATATTTTCCACTCGATTTGGTTTGGCATCTATACTTTTATTTTTTTTGCCTTGTTTTTGTTCCAAAATTACAACAATAATAATTAGAATGGCAACTGGATGTAAGATAATTAGGTAGTTTTGTTTCGTTGTTACAGTCAAATATGTAATTTTTAACCTTGGAGCAGAAAGTTTATCTAATAAAACGATAATTATTTTTTTTTTTTTTTGTTTATTTGTGGTAATGGTGGCGTGATTGGTGCTGTTGTTAGGGTATAACGTTGGCCATTGACACCCATTCTTACAATCTTATCTTGGTTTTATCAAAATATAATGGCTGGTTTTTTTAATAATTGATCCGGAAGTTTTATATAGAAAACAGGTATTGATGTTTCATTGAGCTGGTTTAAAAAAAAATTGCTACAGCATCGCGTTACACTTTTTTTTTAAGCACTGCTATACCACCGAAAACACTAATAAACAAAAATGTGTCTGTAACAAGAAATGTTTCTTGAAATTCAAGTTTCTTGATATTCTATCATCCACCAATTATAAATAAAAGTTTTAAATATTCTTTTGTTCAAGTCCCTAACAGCACAATGATACAACAAGGTCTTAATTGTTTCAGATATGATTAACAGCTTAAAGTAGGAAGTAAATCTTTTATGGTTGATAATAGTGTTTTTAAAAAAGAAGGACGAAGAATGAAATCGATCTCCTAAAGTATTATTAAAATCATTATTACTATGAAAAAAGTTTTTTCAATTAAATTATGTGCTTTTAAAAAATAATTAAGTTGTTTTTTTAAAAAAAAATCTATCTTATCTAATCTAGCTTAGACTTCAGAATCGTCCCGTTTTCGATGGTACAGAGTAGACAGACCAATTTACAATCGAGTGTACGGGGTACTACTATGAGCTTTCGAACTTTCTTAAAAATTTAGAAACGAAATATATGATGTCCCGTTCCAGATTTTCAAAGGGGCAAGTCTAATTTAACTACATATAATTTGATACACCATGATAAACCAATTGAAAGGTATGATTGACAGCTGTTCCAAATTCGTCTTTTATTGCGCATGTCGTCATTCGGTGCGATAAAATCACAACGCTTTGTAGTTTTTATTAAAATTTTGACTTTTATTAAAATTTTCACAAAAATTATCGCCGCAAATTCGATTTGTTTTTGTTTGCTATGAACTAGCGTTTTTAAAAAAGTATAGCACCGAATGACGTAATTTTTTAGTGAAAGAGATAGCAATACATGCGCTTGATCATACCTCTTAAATTGGTTTATCATGCGTTTATACCATAGTTAAATTAAAAGTGCTACAAATGACATTTTCATAGCAATTTAGCAACGCTATTTGCAAAGCTGGCTGAGTGAGCTATGTGCTGCTACAGTTGCCATTTCGGTTTAGCAATGCTAATTTAGCTGTGGTATAAATGAAGCAATTGATATCCTTATTGCGTCGGTTCATTTTTTCTTGATGCCGTTAAAGTAACTACATACACCCAGCGCCATAAAAATGTGCGATTTGAAATTTAAAGGAAAATATTTGTAAAGATGTTATTTGCTTTATGAATAAAGGACACAAATTTTAAATACTGGTTAAAAACAAAATTTTTGTACAATATATTTTTAATAAATATTTTTGTGGTCGGATGTTTGATGTTTTAAACCTACTAAACTATGAGCAGCGAATATTTCCTACTTAGGTTTATCGTATAACTGTTGCGTATGTTTCAAATGCTTTTTTAAACAAAAAAAATCTACAAAACAATTTTTTAAATAAAATATATTTAAAAACTAAAATAAAAAACGAAACATATAAAAATTCAATAAAAGGTTCAACAATGAAATTAATATTTAGTGGGCCTACTCTTGGCTTTGACATCCTTAATTCGAGTCTGTATAGAATCATATAATTTCTGCAAATATTCTGTTGAAATTTCTTCGAACCATACTTTTTCAATTAACTTTTTCTGGTCTTTAGTAGTTTTCGGCTTATATTGCCTAATCTTGTATCCCTTGAACCCCATAAATTCTCTGTAATGTTGAAGTCTGGACTATTTTCTGGCCTTGGTAGTGACTCGATTCCCAAAATTTGTTTAAATTCTCTTACCTAAAGAAAAATGGCATTATAAATAAACATTCTTATATTACCAACAACGGCTATATCTTGCAAGGCGTGATCTGTGAAATGGAGTCGAATCATCTTCAAATATTGAATTTGTAATATTTTGTGTCAGATCCTCAATGGTCGGCAGGACGCAGGTTTCAACATTTTTTTTTGTATTTTACTCCATTTACAGAACCTTCTAGAAGGTGAATGGATCCCATTTCAAAAGCTGTTATGGATCCCCAGATCATAACGTATAGGGGACAGTTTTAATGTCGGCAAAACGCATTGTGTCGAATACCTATTTCCTTTTCGTCGTCGAACTGTCATCCTTCCGTCGGGCCCAAATAAATTAAATATGGGCTCTTCCGAAAATACTTCTCTCCGCCAGTCCTCGGATGTCCAATTTCTTCGTTCATTTGCAAATTTTAATCTTGAGCTCTCATTTTTAGGGTAAGGAGCGGTTTTTCTGCCGGTCGTCAAGTGTTCAGACTTAGTTCGTTTAATCTTATCTGAAATTAAGCCGTTAGTTGTTGCTGAAAGCTCTCTTCTTAGCTCAGCAGCAGTATTGAATCTGTGCCTTACCGTTAATCGGTTTAATACTCGATCTAAGTGATCGGAGGACAGTCTTTCTTGCAATTGTTGAGTTTACACAATATCGCTTTAAAAAATGCCTTACTCCGGATTCAATAAAATTGATCATTTTCGCTATTTTCACATTTGTGTATTTTTTTAGCATGAAATTGTAAAATTTTTGCTTTTTCGTCAATATTTAGTTTACAATGACCCATTGTAAAAACTGGCTGAATGTGGATCAAAGAATTAAATTTAATGTTATAATATTTGTGTTTAAAATTATAAATGGATATCTTCCGAAATATTTAATGGAAAAGTTAAACTATGTGGGCAATTTAACTCAATATAATCTAAGAAACAAATTTGATTTTAGCCCTTAACTGGTATTGATGAGTCAATTGACCCAAACCGGTTTTTATTTTTGAAATAACACCGTTATATTGGCTTTGTTTTATTCTATCATTTGTGACTTTTCTATTTAGTGCATTGTGAACATGCGTAGCATTGGGTTGTGTATTTTATTAGTTCGGTATTAGTTAAATTGTACATGCATGGGTCAATTGACCCATAAATACCAGTTATAAGTATTTTTTTGACTATGAAACTTTCCTGACTTTTCATACTTTTATTTTGAAAGTGATATTTTGAATTTGTATGTGAATGGAGTACCTTATTAGTTTTCAGAAAAATACAACAAATGGCTAATAATTTCAAAAAAAAAACAAAAGTCCATTAAACCAACAAAATGCTAAACAAGTCATAATTAATGTATTTTTATTAAATTTAAGAGTTTTTATTTAAAAAATTGGAAAATTAAAATGCGGGTCAATTGACCCATGTATACCAGTTATGATACAAAAAAAGTCGATACCAGCTAAGGGTTAGGTTAGATTTGTTTAGAAATTCTAGAACTCAGAATTGACTTATTTATGTATAAGGGATTAAAATTATGTATATATGTAATGAACTTCCTATAGAATTAAAAAATTAAAAAAATTTAATAAAATTCAAACAAAAAGTAGATTCTAATGTTAGAATGAAATTTTACTGAGTAACGTGCTTATTTTTACTTTATTTTTATATGTAAATTATAAATCTTGTGCCAATAGTAAATATTACTAAATAAAATAAATAAATAAAATAATAAATTTTTATGGCGCTGGGTCATATTTATAAATGAGATTAAAATTAAATCGGAAATTAAATTGAGTCGGAAAATAATGTTTTTTCACTTGGTAATCTAATGTCGATTTCGATTCACCTTTTACCAAATCTTTAAAAGATCACTCTCTACTGCTGGTGAATCGAACAGTTGCTCCTTAATATATATGTGTGTGTGTATGACGTTTGTATAAACATAACCTATAATTTTCATTAAATCCATATTTGTGTATTAATTAAACACAAATTAATTCTTTAATATAAAATATTTATAAAAAAATAAACAGAAACACAAAAAAAAACAGAAAACACAAATGACGCTTTCAATAAACTCAAATCGAATAAAATGTCATTCAAAATGACAGTTCTATTTGTGTTTGTGTTTGTAAATCTGCCAAAAAATCGAGATTCGTAAAACAACAACAATTTTGCTCGACCGAGCGTTTTTCTTGAAGAATCGAACAGTTTGACAGCAGAAAGAGCAAGCAGACTTGCTCTTTTTTGGTGAATCGAAAACCACATAAAATAAATACCTAATAAAAAGGCTAATAATGGTTGTAAAACATTGTGCACACGGACCTTGTAAATCAGATTGACGTTACTAAAACGTCCAAAGATTTTTTTTTTCCCAACCTCAAAAATGACCAGACCCGTATAAGATATGGGTTGTCTCTTATCGAAGATGAAAATTTACGTTAAAAATGTAAAGCAATACTCTTTGATTTGTTTACTTCAGTTTGATGATTTATTGCGTTTGTATTGTACTCAATCTAAAATTAACAAATTGATTTACACAAAACTTCAAAAACATTCACTCTTCGCCTCACTATTAAACTTAACCAAATTCGTGTTTTTGATTCCCCTTATTTAATAATTTCTTCAATCCAAACTTGGACAGCATATTACGAAGTTTGAATTGAAGAAATTATGTATTAAATACAACGGAATTAAATTTAATATGTACTACAAACGTGATATTTATTCTATAATATATAAATAGACACGTAGTTTTTACACATAATTGTTAAGATAAAAATCAACAATTTTCGTGTTTTTATATGAAACTTTTTATATATGATTTGTACTGTCCTATGGTATACAACAGCGCTGCTCAGTCGAGCAAAGATAAAACAAGAACTCAGTTTGGCATAACAACATTACCAAATAAGGCTGCGGCCAGAGTGCGTGCGATAAGCGATGCGAGGCGAGAAGCGATTACGTGCGACAAAACTTTAAATAGAACTGTCCGCAGTTAAAACGATGCGAGGTGCGAGTTTCAAAGCGAGAAGCGATAAAACTGAACATTTTGCAATTTTTCCAGGACAATTTTGAATTTATTTCAATTTTTTTCTTTACTTAGTTTAAAGTTATAAATAAAATTTGAAACAGGAAGAATTGTATAAATTCTGGAAAAGCGGAGGTTTGGGGCGACAGCCCCAATCCTCTGTCTAAGGTATACAATAAATTAAAATTACATTAAAACAATTGTTATATGTATTTACAAAAGTAGCTTTTTTTAACATTTGTGGTACTATCAGATGAAGCGATAAAAGCACTTTGATCTGTGTCTGCAAGGTTGACGAAGCAATTACATATTATTAATTAATACACAATTCTAACGTTAAAAATTATCAAAAAATTTACGTTTTACCTTATTTTGAAAAAAATAAAAAAATTAAAAATTTTCCTGGAAAATCAGGTAATCTTCCGAAATTTGGCTTCCTCCTCCTAAAAACTATAGATACACAATCCTACATTCAAAAATTTTCAAAATATTTACTCCTTACCTGATTTTTTCGATGTATACGTAAAGTAAAATAACGCCAAAACAAGTACATAGTGGTTTTTATTGGCATTTTAATAAAGCCACTTATAAAAATAAATAATTTAGAAAAAATCAATATTTACCAATAACCCTTTTGCTTCGACTACACTTCATTTCCTGCCTATACTATTTGTAAGAGAGGCTTTTTGGGCTGACGTTGTATTCTTCCAAACCTCCTGAATTTGGGCCCATAAATATTCTCTGTTTGTCGTTTTCCCTAGTAACACTTCTCATTTAACATTTTCCCTTAGATTTTCAGTTCGGTTTTGCCGTTCTACAAACGCTGTTCATAGTTTTAGGCTATATTTGGGTTGCTAAAAATGCCACCGTGCGTCGCGGAAGACCGTATAATCATTTAAGTTCTGATTGAGTATGTAATTCGATATACATATTTAAGGACGTCCATAAATAATTCCATTGATTTTGACGATAGACCAATACCCCGAAAAATTAAGCATCCCCAAACCATTACTGATACACTGCTATGATTCGAAGTTTCTTTTCGGCATACCGAAGGTTAAGCTCCTGGTTTGGCGGTCGCCTTACGTGTGGTCTCCCATCACCTTCAACCACGTTGGATTTACTCTCACCCCTCCAAATTATTAAATTACAAGATGCCCTAGGTTTTGCTAAATGCTCTTTAGCAAAAGCAATTCTTTTGCCTACGTTCCGTTTGCTTAAATGTGATGTTTTTTCGCTTTATTGCTCTTTGGCTTAATTGTAATACCACAAATGTATGTGTTTTTCATGATATAGGCTGTTCAATTTTTTCTTAATTTTAAGTATTTTATATGTACATATATGTTTTTAAAATATTGATAATTCATTTAAAATTAGGTTTAAATTTAATTAATAAAAAAATTGAAGTTTAAATGGGCTGCTAGAAGTAATTGTTTGACCTTTCAAATTATTTGTTTTATCGGTTTCTTTGTAGTTATATCCTACAAGCACAAGTGCGAATGTTGCATTACCGCATTTCTACATCAAAATCTCATTTAAGCAAATTTAAGTTGTGATTTAAGTAGTTATTTATTTGACAACTAAATTATTTGCGCAGCTCATCAAAAAAATAATAAATCAAAAATAATTCTTGCGGCTGTTTTTTGAGAACAAGTAAATCCGAAATAAATCTTATTCCATTTTTCTCAAGTAAAGACGTCTATTGTAAATTTATTATAAAACCTAACTCTTTCATTTACAAAAATTTTATTTCTAATTGTGGGTTATAAAAGTAGAGAAAGCGCCACTTGTGGAAAAATAAAAAATAAAATATACATGCATGACAGTCTCAGTGATACTACTGGTATTGATATGGACGGACGATATATGTATGTAGTATAAAAACAAATTAGAAATGTGAAATGATGTCCATGTCCTGTTTCAAATTTACCAGATACACAGCGTCCGTGATCCTCCTGTCGTCAACAGCTATTTACATTACGTTTGGCAGTCATAATTTTTATTTAATTTATGTGTAGTGTTGCAAATTTGACTGTTTTCCATTTTTATTTTTGTTATGTATATACATATAAGTACATACATGCAAATGTGTTTTACATTTCAATTAGAGCAGACAATTAATGTATTGTGCAATATTTATCTCACTCACACAGTAATTTTAAGTTTAGATTAGAAACCGATTTTAAGCGTGGGTTTTTGAAGCTTAATTTAGTTGCAAAATAATGTTCTGATGATGACCACTTTGTGGTTGAAAGAAGTTTTAAAATTATTAAAAATACCAACTACCTAGTTAAAATTAAATTTTTTTTATTAATTTGTGTAGTTTTTACATGGTGTGTTGTGCTTTGCATCATATATTAAGTCAAATTGAGTAGGTGTGATCAATACTGCCGTAATATTTACCTTACCTATAAAAATTGAGCTTTGAGAAAATCGATGTTAAAGTTTTAAATAAAACTAATGTATTTTTCAGTCTATTTTTCTTATCACTCGCTTCTAGTTTTAGTTTAAATAATTTTTATTTTTTATTTTTATGATAAAGTTAGTTATTAACGGTTTGGTATCAATAACTCAATTTAGCCAAATATGTAATGTTAAGCCGGCACAAAAGGCATTTTATTTTCAATTATATTTATTTATACGTCAACAAAAGTGCAATCTTGAACTTTAATATTTCGAAAACTAGTCAATACTTATTTCTAACATATCTAATCTAAGTCAATACGGTTGTTTTTGTTTGTATAAACAATTTTTTAAATCAACCTCTTCACCTTGACCTTGTTTTTGTTTAAGGTTGTTGAAGATGACCGCTGATCACTTTCTCGCTGGCTTTTACTTGTTGGGTGATAGGTTATTCTGATGTCTGTAGAAAATACGAATTGGTAATCACTGAGAAATATTCGCAACATAAATTCCCGCTTTCACCGTTTATAACTGAATGAATGAAATATTAGGTTGCACCATCGGTTATTAAAAAATGCTGACCCTACAGAATGGAATCTGTTAGTCACCAATAAATGGATTACGTAGCAAAGATTCGAGTTTTCCCTTTTAGTTTACTGTTTGGTTAGGCATATCATAGAAGAAACACAAGAAATTCTTGGTATCAGTAAGTGTATGAATTTCAACCCATTACCGATCACTAATTAATTGTGATGAATTTTTGTTAAACTCCGATGTGTTTCGATTAGTAGATAATATCAAAGATTCTACGACAATTCGCAGCAAAAGAATCTAATTTTAATATTAAATTTCCATTTTCCAGATATTTGCGCGATTTTCTAAATAGTAAATTTTTCTGTGAATTGTTTTATGTAAATTGACGGGATATCAATACCAAATTAATTAACATTCGACTTACGTATATGTATTTTACTTACGTAAAAACGTGAAATTAGTTATAAGAGGTTTATTAATTACATTTTTTTTTTTCATTTCAGATGACAAGAGATATAATAAACGCCTATTCCTAAACAATAAACAAAAACATTTTGCGACACATCGCAAACT
Source organism: Tipula helvola (assembly GCA_963556165.1). Lineage (NCBI taxonomy): Eukaryota > Metazoa > Arthropoda > Insecta > Diptera > Tipulidae > Tipula > Tipula helvola. The sequence goes on along the minus strand of OY744481.1, from coordinate 177,299,245 downwards.
ACAACAATATAAACTAAATTGTAAATATAATTTCTTCTTTATTATTTAATATACCTACTTGTAATTTATTAATATAATTTGTTGTAATTTGTTTTTAATTTAATTGCCACTCATGTTTAAGTTTATTGCTATCTAATAACTCAGTTTAGAAATCCCAAGAAAAAAGTTTATTTGAAATTTTGATTATCAAAAAATATTGTAAAGTATGGCGTCAAGTACAGATCCAAAAAGTATTTCATCTGGTCTATCGCTGCCCATATGGATGAAACGTGTTGAAACTAGGTAAGAAAAAAATGCTGTAAAGAATTTTAATAATTTGATGCAACTATAATTAATAATAATAATATCTAAGGTTCGATGACAGTACAACATTTTCACCTCCAGCTCACGATGAATCATTTTTTTATATAAGATATCCCGTATCAAAAAACAGTGATGATAAACAGCTAAATTTAGATAAATTGAATTCAGCGCTACAAAATACCACGAATGCAATCAAAGAACAACAACAAACTATTAGCACAAAAACTATTACAGTTGGAACAGCTAGTACGACTGGGATCCTTGAAAAAAAAGTTGATTTTTCAAAACATACAGAGCCATGTCGTAAATTTATTGGGGGTATGTTCATTCTATATATAGCAGTAACTACGTCAGCAATGATCTAAACAATAAAAAGTTAAAATTATCGTGTTACTAATTAGATAAGAAAATAGTATGAGAATTCATCAAAACAAATTTATTATAGATAATTTCAACGTAGCGTCGCGTGACATTCAACGGCTTAAAAACAAATTAGTAATCTCATTTCTTCATGAAAAAAATATTATTCTCGATGCTAAGAAAATCATATTTTTGTTGTTATTATTTTTAAGTTAAAGTTCAAATAAGATAACTAGAGATTTTTTTTTTTTTATTCAAAATTATTCAATTTTTTTAAAACATACTTCAATTAGTATAAAGATTGTATTACTACTTGGAGTAACATTTTTTAAATTGTGTGTGATATAGCTATATAATAATTTTTGTATTATTTGTATAGAAAAAATTGAACCGCTCGTGCCAAATATAAAAGGTCAACATAAATCTCAAGGGACCGACGATGGTTTTAAACATGCTGAATGCGGTAATTCAATTTTAAAAGTAGCGCAACAAGTTGTGTCTGGACGGCAATTCTTTAATCGAGGTGGTCCTAGAGTTGCAACGTGAGTAGAATATTTTTATTTTATAATTTATACTAATAACAAATATCCTAATACCTAATACGTAGTTCTACGAGTTTATTTTTATTTTTAAATGAACCTATTAATGTGGATCATGTAATTTAAATTGTTTTTTGTGATTATTGATAATTATATCTCTTTGCACAACGGGAAACCGTGTCTACTATAACAGGCGGTCGGCAATTTTTATAAGCAAATGTATTTAGATAAGTATTACGGTAAGGTCAAATGTCAAGAACTATTTTATATTTGTGATGATCTATGGACTATGTGTTAAGTATGTCAAGCAGTCATACAATTTTTAAATACTGTGTTGGTTAACTGATTAGTGATTTTATTATATAATAAAATTAAGACTAAGTTAAGAATGCGTTTAATTATATTCTCTTTCAATTATCTTTTGAATTTTGCTCCACTTAACTGATTGTTTTCGGGGGCCGGATTTAAAAAATCTGAATTATAATGTTTTTTTAAAAATTAAAATCCGACATGAATAATTATTAATTACCTATATCATTTCATGTTTTGAGTTGAGCACGTATCTTAATTCATTTTAAAACTAAATTAAGAAATGTATACTTTATTTCACTTTTTTAACGGAATATACTAGATTCATTTCTCTCTTTTACTTCCGCTGTTAAAGAGAACTTCCTAAAAAAGTGAGGTGCATATTATTATGTAAAAGTTAATCTTCTAAAACTGACTGTAATTCGACTAAAAATCCGATACTCTTAAACTTCATCTCTTTTTTAGTCTTTTCAGACATTGTTAAGAATTTTCCGAAAAACATTTGTGTACAATTTGACGGGAAACACCTTTTCTTTACCTATTTATTAAATTTTCCATCCTGGACAACGAATAATTAAGTAGTTTTCGTACTCAGACGGCTCCGGCTTTGAGCTTCAAAAATAAAAGTATTTTATTTCATTTTTGAATTATGTAAATTGGTTTCATTTGGTTGATAATGTTTAATTTTATAGAAATAAATTCAATTTGTTGAATTTAATTGATTATTTTTTAAAAAAAGAGCCAAATCAATGCAAACGATTGCAGCATTTTAAAGTATGTAGTTGAAGCTAAGTATTTTGTTACCATAACCTACAAATTAAATTTTTGGCACAACTGTTTTATATTCACCGAAGAATCTAGATCATATGTGCGTCACAAATTCAGAATACATATCTCTTTTCTTGCTATAATTCACGTATAAAATAAACCAAAATAAAATATTTAGCAACTGAAGTCCACCGGTATAAAAAAAATGTGCCTTTAACGGCACAATCGAAAGACCACGGCAAAAGTCTTTTAATAAATTAGTAAACCAAATCAAGTGAAAGTAAGAACTACTTCGATTATTCTAACACAGAACTTCTGCAAGATCAATAACGGTTTAAGAGAGCTGCTACTTGAATCAGTTTTCAGATTTTTAAAAAACTTAATATTTGATTTTTCACACATAAACATGTAGTGCCAGATCGAACCACCTTCTTTGATGTACAAAATCCAAGTTCATAAAATTTACCAAAGACACGTTATCTTTAGAAGCATAAGAGAGTGCAAACACTGTGCAGGCTCCATTTACTTTTAGTGAGAAGATTGAATTAACATAGATCAACATAGTGTGCATCGCTAATTTCATGCTTGAGGCGAACTACTTGTTTCCTTCCAGTTAGGTATGATTAGAACCAATTTGACAGCACCTCTTACACCTGTAACTTCTAATTTGTAAAACATGAGTGGATGCGTGACCTATACAGCTAACTGATACTAGGCTAATTTGATCGATATATTCATAAGCTATTCGACATTAATTATTGCTTCCTTTTTTCTTCATGTACCTTCTAATACAAACGATCGTCATCGAAAATAGTTGTCGGATTGCATAGTCAGGTCCCAGTTCCTCCGCAAGAAAGAAATGAGTCTCTATTCTTCATGCATTTTCTAAAAGTTTTGAGAACACGTAGAATAGAGCTATTGGACGATAGTTATATAAACATTAATATCTCCTTTTGTATGAATAGGAATTATGATGTCAATTTAAATCTCTCAGGAAAAAATACTACATCCAAAGCTCTTGTTGAACAAGTATATTTGTTTCAAGACGAATGAGTTAACTTCATCTTTCCCACAAGAATATTTAGTTTTTAAAGATATAATTTGTTCCTTCATATCATATAAGAACATAGACAATATGGTAAAAAACATATTTAGAAACATTTAAAGGACAATAGGGTGCGCAAACTATGTATATCCTGTTTATCAACGAAAAATTTATTGAGATTTTTCGCAATCCGAGTATATTTTGTTGCAAGAAACAATTGCTACTCCGCTTTCTTTCCCCGATAATTAAATCAACCAGTTTCCATTGGGTTTTAATTTCTTGTTTCGACTCTTCATATTTGTTTTAATAGTAATTGTATTTGAACTGTTTAATTATAATATTTAAATCTTTCGAAATTTTCTCGACCTTTGCTTTCAGTTAAGAATTAGTAGGATGATTTTTTAGCTTTTTACTTAAACCATTTTTTATTTTAATGTCTTTTAAGATGGATTTGATCATCCATTTTTTGATATGCCTATTTTTTTCACTCACTGGAATTAATATGATTTAAAATTACCAAAAAACGAATCAGATCACGTTTCATGAAACGACAAGCAATAAAAACACCTACTCGGATCAAATTTTTGATCTAAAACCAAAAATTTGTTGTTGCTTTCAATGTAAACTTTGTTTTGATCCGGATTACTATGCGGCCAGAAATGCTGCTAATATCTGCGCAAACCGGAACAAAATCGGTCCACTCGACTTAAATTCGTTTGTATTTAAAATTGTTCTATAAGTTTCAATGTCATAGTCTATTTTGCATTTGTTCGTATATGAATTATGGTCTGGAAATTTACAAATAAATTTAAGCTTATCTTAGATTCCTGATCTCAATTTAGATTAAATAATTTCAGTTGTATGAACGATTTTGTTCACTAAACGACATACGGACAAGGTTATGCACTACTGATTAAAATTTTAAAATGTTTGTGACATATCAATATATGTTTGTAGCTATGTTCGTTGTCTTGTCTGTCATTGAGTAACACGCGCTCGGCAATGATTTTTTATTGCTTTTATAAAATAAATAACCAAGTTATAATAAACTGTTATGAACAATTAAATTCAAGCTTATAAACATGTAGTAGATTGTGCCAAAAATTATGAGTCAACCCGGTTTTATTAAATCAACGACATTATTTAATGAAAAGAACATGTAATATTTTCTTTGTACATCGTAAACGTATTAAGTTACAACTTAATCATCATATTTCAAATTATCATTAAAAGAGGTTGTATTTCTAAAGAGCTATGAACTTTGCGTCGATAATAATTTATCGTGTGAACCTCTAGATGAAAGCCAATGTTACCCACCTCTGTCTCTCACATTTGATTATATTTTTGTTTTGTTAAGCATCCACATGGCAATTTATCAAAAAAGTATCGTAGGTTACTCCTAGGTCGTTTTTAAATCACTGTAGAATTTTGGACGCCACATTTAGTTGATTAAATAATTTCTTCTTTATTCTTTTTTTTAATTTTTATAGAATTGACGAAGCAAATGTCGATCAGGATGAAATAATAAATGTACATGAAGAAGCAGAAATGATAAATTCAGCACGTGGTGTAATGAGACGTGGTTCCAAATCATTGCCGGCATCACCAATTGGGTCACCAAAAACGGGACGAAAAGTGATAAATTATAATCCATATTTTACAACATATTCGACGCCGGGCACAACAAATACAGTAGAAAATCGAAGCTGGATATTGTCAGGTTTATTTGGTCTTCAACGTGAAAACGTTTCTACAAAATCATCCTTATCGGTTACCTCCCAAATCGATGAGGATGTGGAAGAAGCGACTGAACAAAATAATAATACGGTAAATGGCAATAACAATACCAATATGGTAATAGGAATAGATTCCCATAAAAAGGGGCAACAGCAGCAGATAACATTAAGGGCAAAGCCGAATGAACTTCGTGAAATGAATTTTTGGTCACCGACGTCAATGTAAACGAACGCTGAGTTATAAAACAAAATTAAAGTTAAACTATTTTCTACTAATTATAGATGTATAATTGATTATATTTATATTTAAAAATATTAATAATAAATATCGATTTAAGATTTTTTTAAATTATTAAAATGATTACATTCAAAAACAAAAGTTGCTTTACTTACATATTTGCACTCTTAAGCAGTAAACGAAGATTCAAATTAGATTTTTATTATTTTATCTTTATTATCCAGAGTTTCAAAAAAATATTTTTACCATGAAATATATCTATAATTTTTGATAATATGCTTGGTGTTTGATGATTTTCGAAATAAAATTTTGAGTTTTTATAATAAAAAAAATGTTAAAATGTTTTTCTAGGTGGGACTTTTTTACCACAAAATTGTGCCTTTCAAGTCTGTTAAAAATAATTTTTTTTTTTTTTCGTTTTATTCTATGCAATCTTTTCTGGGGCTCAAGGCACTCCCAACTCTTTTGCAGTTAACTTTTACCGTCCTACTTTACGCAGTAGCAGCCAAATCGAGGACGTACGGCTATAGACCCGTTTTGTATAAACCACCTGCACATTGCATTGCTTCATGCCAGCCTATAGTGCTGCCATGAAAGATGGGTCGGCCCATGGATTCTGCACTCTCAACAGGGGGTCATAGTTGTGTTCATCGTCATCACCGATCGTAATCAGATTATGAAAAACTGTTAAAATTTTTTGCATTCATATTATGTATTTGCACTTGCAAGCTAAGCTGTGCAACAAAGTAAACAAATCCTACCGACAACACCAAAAGAAATCATGCGTGAGATAAAAGTTAATATGAATTCGAAAAAAGCTGCTGGTTACGATCTTATTACTGCAGGGGGCCTATTATGAACTTGATGCGAAGCGGATCGCATTTCGCATTTTTTGCGATTCAAAGAAAAAACTTGTTTTCAATTCAATTTTATTTTTGAAAAATCCGCCGTCTTTTTCCATAATTTGGCGTATCATTCGACACTGAGCTGTTTAAATGCGAAAAGATTGTTTTTTAATACAAAAATGCGTAATCGCTTCGCATCAAATTCATAATAGGCCCCCAGAAATCTTCAAACAACTGCCAATGAAAGCTCTGGTGATGGTAACCGATCTTATAAATGCAGCATTTAGAATCAAATGTGTAGTAAGCTTGTGGATAATTGCAGAAGTAATCACGATCCCAAAACCTGGGAAACCATCACACTAACCTCATCTTATAGGCCAATTTCGCTATTGTCAGTCATGTCCAAATTTTTTGAGAAGCTACTAGTGAAAAGGTTAAATAGGATTTCGAGAGTAAAAACTTGATCCCAAATCATCAGTTCGATTTTCGCAACCAACACTCAACATCTGATCAAGTTCATAGAATAACCAATAAAATTGAGAAAGTACTAGAAGAGAAAAAAGTCTGTTCAACGATATTTCTAGACGTTGCACAAGCGTTTGATAGAGTGTGGCACGAAGCACTTAACCCCAATTTAAGAAATCTTCTACCAATGCAATTTGCTAAAATACTGGAATCTTACTTGAAAGATAGATTCTTCAGGATTAAGCTAGATGATACCTTTTCTGAATTAAAAGAAATCAACGCAGAAGTTCCTTGGGGCAGTGTATTAGGGCCGGTTTATTACCTACTGTACACTTATGATCATCCTGCATTAGAAAACAACACAGTGGCGACTTTTGCAGATGACACTGCTATCTTAACTTTTGGCAAAAGCAACGAAGAGTCTCAACACAGAAGTTACAATCAGCTATAGCTCAAATATATAAATGTACAAAAAGATGACGAAAAAACTAAATCAGTTCACATCAACTTTGCAAACAAGCGATTCGAACATATCCCGATTATCATAAATTGAGAAATAGTACCGTATGCAAACACAGCTAGGTATCTCAGCATGACGCTGAATGCTAAACTACGGTGGAAAACACACGTCAAGAAGAAAAGTGAAGAACTAAGACTTAAATATACAAAGATGAATTGGCTGATGGAAGGAACTCTTCTTTATCAACCTACAACAAGCTTCTACTTTATAAGTAAATATTGAAACTTATTTGGACTTATGGTATTCAGCTTTGGGATTGTATTAAACAGAGCAACGTAAATATCATCCAAAAATTTCAGGATATGGTATTAAGGAACATGGTTGATGCACCTTGGTATGTCAGGAACAATGACCTCCATAGGGACCTTAAAGTGAACCTCATATTAAATTAAATTCAGGAAAAAGCACGGAGATATGAAGAATGGCTCCGGCAACAAGTGAACATTGAGGTAACTCAGCTGCTAAGCAACACGAATTTAGCACACAGACTTTAAAGAACCAAACTTTTTGAGCTGGTTTAATTGTTAGCTTAAGTAGCATTATGCTGATCTAAAATCCAATACAAAGAAAGATGTGGTTTACTTCAATTTACCAGATACTATGGAGCGCCAATGAGAAGAAGTAAGTAATTGCTCATTAGTCCAGGAGACTAGATTGTAATTACATAAAATAAATAAAATTTATTTTAAATAAAATAAAAGAAACATATCAAGAACTTGACTCTAGCGTATTAGTTGTTTCCAGAGACTTCTACTCGATCAAAAACACTGGCCCGCAAAATTAATGCACCAAAGTTGTTTTCACAGTTAACAATTAGTTTACTCTAATTTGAATTAATTAATTAATTCGTGTAATTTTTAATATGCAACCGATTAGAGTAAAAAAATTGTTAACTGTGAAAACAACTTTGGTGCATTAATTTTGCGGACCAGTGTTTTTGATCGAGAGGTCTCTGGAAACAACTAATATGCTAGAGTTAAGTTCTTGATATGTTTCTTTTATTTTATTTTATTTTATTTAAAATAAATTTTATTTATTTTATGTAATTACAATCTAGGCTCCTGGACTAATGAGCAATTTCTTTCTAACTTAATTTACTAACTTACATACATATATTAATCTTCTTCCCATTGGCGTTCCATAGTGTCTGATAAATTGAAGTAAACTACATCTTTGTATTGGATTTTAGATCAGCATAATGCTGCTTAAGGTAACAATTACACCAACTCAAAAGGTTTGGTTCTTTTAAGGACTGTATCGAAAAGAAAGTAGCCACACAAAAATTTAGTTTTCTTCGCCTTGCTCTAATTCTATTGTAACGGAAAAGTGCCATTAGATAGAATAGCTTTTTGTAGGTAAATATTGCGTTTGATTTTTATAATTTGTTACCCAGTTGTAATAATGCCACGAATTGAAGAAGAAAGTGCGTAAACAAATTTTGCACAAATTTTGCATTGATAACGGTGTTTCGTTTAGAAATTTAGCAAAGCGCGAAAATATAAGTAAAAATGCAGTGAGAAAAATAATTAATAAGTCTGGGGAACATGGTACGGTAAAGGATTTCCGAAAAAACGATCGAAAACAAGGTTCCAGCAATACCAAATTAGGGCCAAAATTGTGAGTGAAATTCCCAAAAACAAATCAATGTCTGTCAGAGATTTATGTGGGTGGTACTAGCATAGGAATGATCCAGCGGGTAAAATAAGGCGTATGACTTGAAGACATATAAGAAACAAAAAGTTCCGAAACGAAGTGAAAAAAAAATTGTATGTTAAAACCGTGCAACTGCCCATTATAAATTTGGAGCTGTTAAAAGTCCACTGCATCACTTTTGTGGAAAAACAGTAAACTCCGCCAAATTCACCAGAACTTTGACCAATTGAAAGATATTGGGCAATTTCGAAGCGTTGCTTGAAAAATAATGATAAACTAGTAGAAAATTTAACAAAGTTCAAAAAGTTAGTCCAAAGCAACCAGGCAAATTAATAAAACTACTGTGCAGAATCTAAGTAAAGGCATCAAATTAAAAATTCGCTATGTATTATTTAGAAAATAATTTCTTAAATGTTTTAAACATAAAATCTTCTAATTAGAAGTCTGCTTTATGATAAAACATCATTTTATAATACATACTTAAAATTGTTTTTTTGGGTTTTAAAATGTTTTTTTTTTGTGGATACTTTCTTTTCGATACAGTCCTTAAGTCTGTGTGCTAAATTCGTGTTGCTTAGGAGCTGAGTTACCTCAATGTTCACATGTTGCCGGTGCCTTTCTTCATGTCTCCGCGCTTTTTTCTGAATTTCATTTCTGTCAAAATTTGCTTACACATGAATAAAGTTGTGTGAATATGACGAAGAAAAATGTGTAAGAGAATTTGGCTGTATTAGTGTATTTCGCTAATACAAGTTGCACAAATTTCTTTATAATCAGTCCAGTCGCCAGATTTTATAATAGCTCATCAGTTCGAAACTGGATTAAATTCTCTTAATATGATTCAAACGCGGGCTGCGGGGGGACCACGTTAGAGCGTAAACGCTTCTAAATACTCCCTCACGATGCCAGCAGTGTGAGCTCTTGCATTATCATGCACCAGAAGAAAATTGTTGGCAACATATGGAGCAAACGGTATCACTTATGGTTCTAGGATATCTATAAAGTAATGCCCCACGAACTGTTTAAAGAGCCGCCAGTTACTACATGAAGCTCTGTGGAGGCCGACAATAAAATTCTAACCCAATACCATTACCGTGGGTCCTATAATAGAGTGTCCAATTCACATGCTCTCTAACGAATTCCAATCGAGCTCTTCGATGATCTACTGTTAATGGTATTCTAGGATGCAAGTTGTGCTCAGCAAGGCGTCTCGATTATTGTATCTGTGTTTACTTGAAGATTGTGGTGCCCCAGAGTTGCATTTGCGTCTTTCTAGCAATTGGGAATTGTTTTCTTAAAATAATCATTTTGATAAAACAATCCTGAGTGGCCATTGGATCTCGATGCCTATTATGAAATTTTCGATAGTGCTTTCTTCGACAATAGCTACGCCCCTGCGACTTTTGAACGAATTTGGATGACATCATCGTCAATTGAAAATTTAGGAACCGTACGAAAATGCATTGTATTCTTTCGAAAAGTGAAACTTTGACAACTCAAGAAACGATTTCCACACCTCTCAAAGTATACATTCGTGACCTTGTAAACATAAAGACGTTTAAATGGCAGAATATTACTCGGTTTGAATAAAGGCCAAGACGAGCACAATTTATTCTTGAAAAACATTAACCTGCAAATTCAATCTAGCAAAGGTCATGGAGAAAAAGCCAAACATGACCCAACCGGCATAACATCTGACCGATGATATTTGCGCAATGCAAACGGCTAGAACTGTCATTTGCGGAAGGAGTATTAACTCAGCTCCACTTCCTGTTTCGGCCAATCGTTTTATGTGTTACGATAACATGAATATCTGCTAGTATTGTCAAGATATCGGCCGTCGATACATTGTTTTCCCAAAACTTGCTAAAATCTTTTGTTCGGATATTGTGGCTGTCCAAGCATCCTAAGCTAAAATGTTTCCGATGTTTGGTAAACTTATTGATGAGGTCTCATACAACTGGGAATTCGTTGCCTCAATTCTTCCCAGACCATATCCAGTAATACCAAATAAAAATCAACATTTAGAGCTGACTGCAACGTTAAAGCCACCAAACATAATATAATCGCATACCCCTTTAAAACAAATATAATGTCTGTTCTTCTGGTTTTGCATCCAACTATGTTCTAATAATGTTGTTACACATTCACGAAATGTGAACTGAGTCCTTCGATACTGGGATACTGGCAAAATAAAGGGCTCTTGAAAAATATTATTTCCGAAATACTGTTCAGTGATATTACTGATTGCTAAAGTGCAAGTAGCTTCAGGGTGCACAGAACTAGTATTTACCTACTTCTACGCTAACTTAAAGTACAACGGCTTACAAAGATTCTTAAGGTCCACATCATTCCAAACTTCAAACAAATTGAATACGTCGGAATTGATTTTTGGAAAGTTTTTAATATTCATATTTAGATCACTCTACCTATCATTTCTGAAGTCAATAATATGGAAGAGTCACCTCACAACCCAACAATGAACTATTAAAACATGAACTTAGTCTTACCAAACAAAATACAAAACAACATAATACAAAAATGTCCATCGTTTGAGGAACTCGGACTAGGCCGCACGCGCCTGATTACACATGAGCTTGACATAAGAGACGCAAAACCCATCAAACAGCGCCATTACTCTAAATTCCCGGTCAAACAAAATTTGCTGTATGGGGAATTAGATAGAATGATAGAACTTGGAGTGATGGAGGAATTTTGACTGTTAACTTGCAGAAAAGTAAATTTTTATTAAAAGAAATAAGAAATAAACCCAATACTTAGGGTCCGTTGTAGGAGACGGGTGCTTAAAAGTGGATCCTTACAAAGTAAACGAAATATTAGCCTTCCCTACTCAAATTCTGTTAAAAAAGTTCAACCATTTCCGGGTATGTCAGGATAGTATCGACTGTTTATTTTTTCTTATGCCACCCTGGCAGCCCCATTATCCGATCTGCTGAAAAAGAAGAGTAAGTTTATTTGGAGCAAAGCTTGTTAACACGCGTTTGAAAAATTGCAACAGGCATGGTCCACCGCGCCTGTATTAGTTCACCTTAGTGCCACCGGTGTTGGAAGCGTGTTCTTTCAGATCGGTGATGATGGTTGCAAGCACCCTATTGCATGTATGTCCCAGTAGCTTTACGCGGTACAACGCAATTATTAGGTAACCGAGTTGGAGTGCTTTGCTGCTGTGCTGAGCGTACCTCCAGCTGGTACTCTTTAGTACGAAATAAAATAAACGGTAGTTGCCCTCCTACCTTAAATGACATGAGACTTACTTTTAATACCAGAGCAACATATCTGGGCGTTATCTTGGCCAGTAGGCTTAGTTGTTCTACTGCGTTATTAAATTTTTGTGATGATATTAGGCGTAATATGAGTAATATAGGTAATTGATATCTTTAACTTCGTTAGATTTTTCTAAGGCCTTTGATTCTATTAACCACAAAACTTTTGTTTAATCTTTTATCTCAATTTAGATTTTCAACTATCTTTCTGATTGTTCTCAGGCAGTTTTTTTCGACAATACTTTGTCTGATTTCCTTCCTGTAATTTCCGGCGTTCTTCAACGTACAGTACTGGGTCCTCTATTATTTTATATGTACATTAAAGACATAGAATCCTCTATTCACCATTGAACATTTCACATTTTCGCTGATGACGTCCAAATTTATAGAAACAGTCGTTTAGATCAGGATTCTATTATTAGGAATATTTCTCTGATAAATGAAGAATTATGAAATATCGTTAGTTGGTTCTCTAATAGGCTCGTTTAAAATGCGAATAAATCTCAGTCGATTATACTTTATAAATAATCGTTAGTATGTATATGTAATTCGTCCTTTCCTGGTATTTTTCTGCAGGGAACGCTAATTAAATATTCAAGTACTGTTAGGGATATCGGCTTAGTTATTAATAATAAACTCTTACTTGGGGGTTTATTACCGGTGATATCGTTTTATTCGGTAAGCTTAAGGCAAATATGAATATTCTCCAAAGATGGTTCAATGCTTGTACTTGGTTTATTTTTGGTATTAGGAAATTAGATCATATTTCTGCCTACTCTAGCATTGTTTTAGGATGTATGATAGTTTGTCTATCTTTTATGAATTATAATTTGACTTTTTATTTTTAAAGTTCTCAAAACTAATGCGTCTTGTTATCTTTATAGAAATTGCTGTTTAGTAGGTTTCATTTCTCTAACTTCCACTTCCGCCTAATTCCGACCAAAAATTGTTGTAGGCCATTAAACAAATCCTTTTATGTTGCGGGAGTTTTCCTTTGAAATTCAATTCCATTGCAAATTATGAGGTCAAGGTCGACGGAATTATTTAGGTCAACATTTTTGGAGTGGCGTGATTGATAGGCAATATGTAGTTTTTTAATTTATTATATTTTCTTCCGATTACTTTGTCTCCATGTGTGCTTTCCCTTTTAATATTAGAATTAGAATTAGTGTTGTAGTGCCATGTGGACGTTTAGCCACCTCGCATTGTGACTTAAAAGATCTTTTGTGCTCCAAGCCCTGCTTAATTATCCGTCCAGTCAATATTCAGGCTCTTAATGAACCTGATAGTAGTACCGGCCGGTATGTGATACATACTATCTGGACTCATTGCTCTCCCTCCTAGTAGATGCTTACTGTAGGAGGTACTTCTACATGCGATACATACTATCTGGGCTCATTGCTCTCCCTCCTAGATGTTTACTATATCATTTACTTCTGCTAGAAAAGCAGTAGCATTGGGACTCAAGGAATTCGAGGGCAGCCCACACCCGTATATTCCTACCCGTGCCTCGTCTACCGTTTTGATTTTACTCTTGCGAGTTGCTGGGAATAGAAAGTCGCCCGTAGGTCCCCCATCTCTACTATACAGTAAGGCTAAATAAAACTGGAGGATGCCTGGTATCCAGAGTCCGCATATTTGAACTGATTAACCTATCAGCCATTCATCCTTCGGCATATGTTGTTCCACCTTAGATTAGGATTTTTTGTCAAGGTTTTCTCCTTTAGTGCCGTACTTTAGCCTGTCCCAAAAGGCCACATTCTGCCTAATGGTTCTAGTTACCAGTGGTTGCCGCGAGGAGGCAGTACGTACACTTGCGAGTTGTGATCAGGTTACCCCTGGCACAATTGTACTCATCACGCAGCTGCCTAATACATGAGCAGAACAGCTTACGTGATGTGCATCTTACTGGAAGGGAAGCTTACGGAGCCGGTAGATTAATCTACCAACTTTGGTCCCCCTCTCCAATAGACGCCAAACCACCTCCTTTTAATATTAAATTATTAATAAAATACTATAAATAAATAAATGTTTGAATTAGGCGAAATCAGTTAGTCCCTATAATTGATTGTTTATAAAATTATTATTAATTGAGTTCCGTTCACATAGTAAATGGACGGTTTGTTCATTTTGTTTATGCAGAATTATCCAGATCGTCTTTGTGCAGTTTGGCAAGAGTGAAGTTATGGTGTTGGTGTTAGCTGTTTGAATTGCGGGTTTTTGCGGTAATTCGCGTGATGGTAATTCGCTTCATCTCTTATTATTTTTATAAATTGTTTCTTTTTATTTGGATATTTGTTTTTATTTATAAGTTAATTAATATATTTTCTTTTTCTCTTTATAGAACATCAGATATTTTATCAGGCTTCTCGCTTCTTATTGCAACCTCAAGGTTATATGGAAACACTTTCATCGGTCCTTCGGTTACGCAAGTGGCATCGTAAATCCAAAATAATCATTAACTTTTCTTAATTTAAATGATAGATTCATTTAAACCTGTATATACTTTTCAATTTTCTTTTCTAATTTCAAAACTAAATCACTTTTTTAACCCGAATTATTCTTATTATTTAAAAACTAGTACCTAAAATGAATGAGTGAGAGGAGGCTGAAACCACCAACATTCATAATAGATTTCTCATTTGACTAAAAACACAAAAGAAAAATAATTTTCCATTCAAATGTTATCGGTGTATTGTATATACGTATTATATTTGCATTCTAAAATCATTGCCTTATAAAATACACAACCCAACGATAACATTAGAAATATCAGAAGTTTTGTTTTTTTCCTTTAGTTATAATGAAATGAGAAATCTAGTATGAATGTCTATGCTGAAACTATGCAGTATAATGGAGCTTAAGGTAAGACGACATCGAGATTATTTTCCCAACTTTGCCGTTTGTTTTTTTGGGGGGTCAAGGTACAAAACCCACGACCAACATACCTCAAACCAACCCATGGCGAATATGGCGCCATGGCGAATAATGAGATTCCACTCTTCTTGCGCTGCAATTCTCAGGCTCTGCCATACGTGTTCGATCGGATTAAGATCTGAACTCATTGGTGGCCACTTATGTGCACGAATGCCGATATCTTGGAGATATTGTCGTACCGTTGCAGCTACGTGGACTGGAGCGTTATCATGCATTAACACAAAACTGTCATAACCTATGGATCCCACATATGGCAAGACGTGATCGACAAAAATGTTCCGAACATACCAGTCTGCATTCATTCTCAAACCAATCTCCACCAGTCCCGTACGGCCCTCCCAACTGATTTCACCCCAAAACATTATTGAACCTTCACCAAAGTTTACAGTTTGCACCATGTTACACGGTGCGTAGCGTTCTCCAACTCTTCTGTATACAAAATTACGTCCATCTGGTTTCCATAATTGGATTCTGGTCTCATCTGAAAAGAGAACAATGGCCCATTGATCAGTTCCCCAATTTGTATGAGTGTGAACAAATTCTAAACGGCTGGATTTGTGGTGGGGAAGAAGCCGTGGAACTTTTACGGACCGTTTTGGAGTTAGGTTCACTTCTTTTAATCTTCATCTAACTGTTGACACTAATATTCACTTGGCGCGTACTAAGTAAGTAACTCATTTTTGAGTTGAGTAGCAGTACGCTTTCGACGCTCACGAGTCACGATACCGCTTAAGTATTCGTGAAACCGAAGACTGGTTCATTCCTAATTTTCGTGCGATTTGTATTTGAGTATAATCTTCCTGATACAATGTGACGACTTTAACCGCCTCCAGCTCATGAAAGGATGCCATATTACAATGGATTTTATATTAGATGTTTGCTTTAAAACACATTTACAAGAACTATGTAGTGGTACTGCATTAACAAATAATTAATATGCAGTGGAAATGGAACAGAAGCCGATCGTTGCGTTGGATTTCAAACACAATGCACTCTTGATTAAGCATTTTTGAAAAATTTAATTGATTGGCTTGCAGTAGACTTTATTCAAGGTGGTTTCTGATAAAAATATAAATATGCTATCATTTGACACTAGTAGTATTAAAATTGACCAGCAGGATTTTTTTTTATTAAAAATAAAAACTATGCGTTAATATTTTGTTCACGAGTGTATGGCTTTGGTTTTTTGTTGCATGGAAAACCACAATATATGTAGTTCATGTTTGAAAACCGTACAGCGCTGATACCATTAAAATGTAAATTACATGTTTATTTTACATTTTTGACAAGTGTTTTGTTTTCCTAGGTCAGCTAATTAATCCGATTTATTATTATTTTGTAAAATATATTAATTAATATGACTGAAAGTGATAAACGTTTTAATATAGTCGATGAAAAGACACCGTATAATGTTTTATTAAGTGCGCACTATCGAAGGTAAATATCATATTTAAGGTTAGAAGTTGTTTAATTTGTTACTCAAATTTCTATAGGAGTTTTGCTTATCATACGATACGTGATCGACTTCCTGTTATATTAACACATATTATCGATCAATTAGCCCGTGATCGTGACATACTAGTAGCAGAATATGGTGACGAGGCGAAAGAAGAGCTTAAAGATATTGTTGGATCCTTGTCCCAGTTAAAATATGAATTGCAGACAGACAAGGAATTCCGATTGATCGATGAATCGAGCCCCGATCATGAGATGTGGAACAATCATTTATGCAAGATGGCTAATAAAAATACATATTACTCAGCGGTCTGGCTTCATGCTGAATGCTACATGTATCGGCGAATAAGGAATATATTTGAAGTGCAGTAAGTAAACCTTGTGGTGACCTTTATTACATCATCAGCTTATCATTTTATAAAATATAATGTCTGTTTTATCACTACCTAGGTCGGTATTAAAAAATTACGATTATTTCCAAAAACAAAAAGAGAATGCACTCACAACTCAATTTGTGCCCATGAAAATGATTGCGAAACATATCGAGGAGCACAGAATTCCATTAAAGGAGAATAAAGCGGAATTGGAAAAATATTTTCTTAATTTAATAAAAATGAATTTGTGGGGTAATCGATGTGATCTCTCCATATCGGCTGGTAAACAATCGGATACAACCCAAGATCCACTTGTGGGCATCAATAAACTCGACCCTTTGATTCTTGCCAATGACATCGAGAAAATATGGAAATGTTTATCAGATCCGAACGTTGACCATAGCGAATCGATTGTGGATTTTGTTTGCGATAATTCTGGTTACGAACTATTCACTGATTTGTGTATTGCGGATTTTATTATTGAGCACAATTTAGCAAAATGTGTTAGATTTCATGTTAAACAAGACCCTTGGTTTATATCGGATGTAATGCCTGGCGACTATTTATGGACGCTTCTTATGTTACGAACACATGAAGATGAACATTTATCAAAATTGGGACAGCGGTGTTCTGATTATTTGCTAGATGGCCGTTTTAAATTAATGGATGCAGAATATTTTTGGACTACTGGCTATAGCTTTAAACATATGTTGGAAATTGACGAAAATCTTTATAAAACTCTGAGTGAATCATATTTGGTTCTCTTCAAAGGTGATTTGAACTATAGAAAATTATTGGATGATATGAATTGGAAACCGACCACTTCGTTCGACATAGCACTACAAGGATTTCGGCCGAGTAATTTATGCAGTTTGCGCACGGTAAAAGCCGATTTAGTATGCGGATTAAAACCAGGTGTTGCAGAAGAATTGAACGAGCTTAATCCACATTGGATGGAGAATGGGGAATATGGTGTTATTCAATTCGCGGGACGGCTTTAAATTTGCATAGTATTTTTGGCTTAAATATACATATCATTTTTCATGAATCATCAAACCATTTATCAACCAGCATTGTTTCTTTAAAGACAAAAAAAATAATTCGTAAATTAATTCGAATTTCGTTATAGCGTAAGACGCGGTTTATTATTAGGTATTTATATTTTGCTACTTACATGGTTGTAATGATGGTCATTGTTCACCTAAGGATCCTATAGGAGCAAGAATTAGTTTCTGTGAAAGTGATGTACGTATTGCATTACTTAGTACTACTTAAAGTAGCATGCACATTATCATTTTAAATGACATCATTAAAAATGACGAAAAATTACAAATTTTTTTGATATTCTGCATTTAGTGCACCATTTAAATGATACTTCATCATTTAAACCGACATACTATCATTTAAAATGTCATTTACGAAAAAATTATCATTTAAAATGATAATGTGTATGGTATTTTAGGCTGCGGTCGAATTCTCGGGTAAATCATTTATTTCATACTATACCGAAAATCAATGATTACATGATTGATTTCTGTCCGGGAAATGAATTATGACGGTACAGAACAAAAGTGTCCGGAAAACGAGCTATTACAGTACAGAAAAATATAAAACCAAACAAACAAAAATAACTAGGGTAACTTGATAATTTGAAAATCATTTGGATTGATTTTCTTTAAATTTCAAATTCATGTTTTTACTTTAAAATTCATTTTTAAATGAAAAAATCGAATTAATGTCCCATGTAGTATGAAATAAAACGTTGTACGTTACACGTACGTTAACATTTAACGATTAAACGATTAAATGATCGTTACAGTACTCGTTCAAAATTTCGACTCCTTCGTCGCCTCGTCCATAAACATCGAACTCGTACTGTAACAACTCATTTATCGCCCTTGTGACGTAAATAACTATTACTACGGTAAATGTAGATTTTTAATATTCGTTTTCTGTTAAATTACCCATTTTTTCTATTTTTTACTCGTTCAGTTCTTATAACAATAAAGAATAAATTATCCAAACGTGAAACAATTACCTACGTTTTTTTATTTCGTTTACTCTCCATCAATAAAAGGTTAAATGCATATACCGAATTTTGCGGATTTACTCGAGAATTCGACCGCAGCCTAAGTAATGAATAACTAAGTAATGTATAACTAGTAATGAATAATCAATCATGTTAAAAAAAAATTAAATAAAATAATTTTGAAATTTCTCCTAACTATAGTTTTGTCTTCCACAGTTTTATTTTAATAAAAACTTATTTAAGGTTAAACTAATCGAAATTAATTTTATTATTTTAACGCATTTTTAAGAAAATAGACAATATAGTTTTGTAGAAATTATTTAAAAAAAAAAGTCTGCCGCAGTCGTCCGTGGTACGGCTAGAACCAAACTGAGCATTTAAATAAGTCACGGTCAATGATTCTACATACCTACTTCTAAATTACCTCTTCCAAGGCGAAAGGGGAAAAATTGGTGCTGACAAGGTTCGAAGAGGTGAGTATTCTTAGATGGGGTCCTTAGATTTGGGTCTGATAGTTTTATATTGTAAGCCATTTTATTTACGACTTCTTAGTTCGCCTTCCGTAATACCCCTTAAAAGTGATTGAAGCAAAAGAGATATAACTGGAGGCGTATTGTATAATGTAGCTTAAAATAATTCCTAATTTGGAAATTTGTTGTTATGATTTAAAACTCGATTTAATTATTATTTTTTGTTAATACATAATATAATATTTATAAATTATTATTAATCTATTTCTATGTTTATAAAAAATATAGTATTTAAATTAGGTAAATAGAAAAAAAGAAATCTTTAACATAATTTTGTCTTCCATACTTTTTTATTTTAAAAAATAAACTTTTTAAGTAAAAAATAATCGAAATTAAGTTTATTATTAAAAAATGGATTAGAAATCACAGTTAATTAATAATAGATAATAAATGAACATAACATACAATTTTTATTGAATTGGCCGATTCTTCTTCGGCCTATTCAAATATTACCGTATCACCATCCTGTATCGAATAGTAATCTAAATTCTTAGATAAATTATCCATTTCCACTTTTAAATTTTTATGATTCGCATCTATATAGCTAATTCGTGGTAGCTCTAAACTATCGGTCTTAAATAGTTTTATTATGAGACCTTGTAATGTTTGCAAGGATAGGCGCACGGGAACTTTTTTCGTGATTACACGATTTGTGTTCGAGTCCATAATATTAATTGTAATTAGAGCGGATTTTTTTACGGCCGGATTTACCATTGAATCTTCCGGAGGGCCATATTTTTTTACAAGCCTCGGATAAGCGCGACATTTATTTACCAGTTTTAAACGTTCAATCTGATTATCCTCAGTTTTAAGCCAATCTCCGCCAAACATTTTCCATATATCATATTCGGCACCTCGGCGCTGTTCATTTGTTATTTCGGTTTTATTTAGCACTCGTAGCATCGAAATCATTGCAACGGCTCGGGAAAACATTTCTTCATATCCTCCAGACGATTGGTTTGGCGTTTGGGATAGTTTTTCAAGTGCGGGCAACTTGTCTAACTCATTAAACTCCTGAAGCTCATCAGCAATCGGATTATCACGCAGATTAATAGTTGTCAGCGTTTTAAATATATCAATGTATTGATCACTGTTACATTGCGGTAAATTAATTCGTTGGATTGCGTTTTCCATTAATAGAAGTTTGGTCAATTTTTTTAATTTCCCTAGTTTTAGAATTTCGTCAAAATTTTCCAGTTTATTCATATGCAAATCGAGAACCTGTAAATTCTGTAAAACTTCTAGATTTTCACTTGTTGTGTCTACACTAATTTCAGATATATTATTATCTTGTAGACCTAGCTCCTCAATATTAGGCCAAAGCCGAGCGATATACAAAATATCATCCCAATTGCTGAGACCACAGTGACGGAGGCTCAAATTTTTTAAATGCCGAAAATAAGGTTCCAATTCTTCAATATCATCGATTGACGGCCGTTGAATTTTATTTTGAGCCAAATTCAAAAATCGCAACGAAGGTAACTGCTTCACTATATCCGCAACAATATTCCAGTTCCAAATTAATGTTGAAGTTAAATCGATTTGAACGAGTGATGTTAACGATGATAGATTTCCAGCGGCTGTGGTTAGAGAATGTGCTGCTGATATATCAACCAAATTCTCTAATCGACTTTGTTTATTGATAATTTTCTCCATGCCAACAATTTCGAAAATCGAAGCACGCAAATACTCTTGTGCCTCTTTCATTAACTCCTCGTCAATGACATTTTCACAATCCAAAATATATTTTCGTTCAATTGCTTCAGCTAGAGTTTCGGGCGATAATATTTTACCGGGCCGAATCAAAGAACCCGATGTTGGATGGGCCGTTTCAAAATATTGTACACCGTTAACAATCCCATTATGTTTGCCCCGCTCTGGATCATCCCATTCGATACCGACCCAAACACCTTGATATCCTAGTATCTAAATCGCATGATATATAAAAAAAAACATTAAATTATCTACATACTACCGTATCGAAACCAGGATTGACTCACCTCGCCAACGTATTTTACCGTACCAATATCCGCGTAAACTTTTATTCGAGAATTAATTGGAAAATTTGTCATGATGTTTTGATTATCAATTAAACCAACCATTTTAGTTTTTTGCACTCAAATTATGCTGTATTTACGTGCACCGGGATTGTATAAATTTTATGTTTATGTATTAAAAAATAAATAATTTAATTTTGAAAAATTCATAAAAATAAAATTTAAAGTTTTTTGATTTATTGCAATTTGCAGTAGATTTGTTTATGTGTGACGTTTATCATAGATGTTTGGAAACAACACTTTTATGGAAGAGTGTATAAATGAGTCATTAGAAAAGTCTACGACAAATAAAGGGTGCATTCAAAAATTCAGTCGACTGCGCAGTTTGTGCAGTAGTACTTCGTTCAAAAATTAATTTTTGCAGCAAAAGCAGCGCAGTTGGTCGTTCAAAAATTACATTCACTAACGCAGCCGGTATGCAGTTTTTGCAGTCGTTTTATATTAACTGCATAGATGCAGTCAGTTATTTTTTGTGTTAAGGAAAACAAATTAAACGTCAAAATATTGTTCATATATTTTGTATGACGTAATTAGATATGTTTTAATAAAAATTTAATTGAAATGTATTCATTTTATGTCATTTTAAGTTAAGACGGTCATTTTTTTGTGAAAATCCAATGAAAAATTAAAACATAAGGAACAGGCAATTCGTATTCTTTAGGTTTAGTCTTGTGTCGTTTCAGTTTTTTTGTGGTTATTTTTATTAAAATTAAGTTATTTTCAAACATTTTGAGATAGTTTTATATAAACTGCTGTTTGTTTTCCTTAACACTTAAAAAAAACTTTGGCATATTTTAGCTGTCAAATTATTGATCTATTATTATTTCGATCTATGTACATATTATTATTTATTCCCGAAATATTTTTCATCTTTATGACAACACTTTAACGTAATTATTATTTATTGGCTAGACATTTTTTATGTCAATTTTTATTTGCGCAGTTGGTCATTTTAAATGCAGACAGCAGCTATTGCAGTTTTACTGCTTTTCAGTTTTTTTGGACTGCAATTGCTGCGCAGCAGACTGAATTCTTGAAAGCACCCAAATTATAATAAAATATAACTATGTATAAGGGAAGTTTGGTTAGAATTCGCGCACTAACATCATCTGATGCCCGTCTCATGAAATAAATCGACGAGCGAGACACAACATGACAGAGTTAAAAATTCGTGATCTCGAAATCTAGGTAGTACAACGTTTGTTGTTTTTGCAAAAATAAGGTTTTAGCCCTTTATGTTGATAATTATTAGTTTCTACGCAGTTGATATTTATCAACATAAAGGGCTAAAAACTTATTTTTGCAAAAACAAAAAATAAGAAACGTTGTGCTACCTAGATTCCGAGATCACGAATTTTTAATGCCGTCATGTTGTGTCTTGCTCGTCGATTTATTTCATGAGACGGGCATGAGATTTCGTGTTGTTTAGTATGTATGTACTAGCTACTTAACGAAAACTCGGATTTTTTGTTTTTTTATTTAACGAAATGTATATTTTATTTTAACGAAACATCTGTGTCAAAATGTATACAAAAATTGTATTGTATGTATACCTACAATGTATGTATAAAGTAAAAATTTAAATATGTAGTATAAAACATTTATTGTGTGGCGTCTTTCATCCACCACAATAAATTATTTTCAATTCAAAATATAAAATCAAAATTCTAATTTATTTTTGGAATCGATCATCGCAACTGCAATTCAATTTACTTAACATGGTATTAAGCTTACTTCCCAATTTGTAAACCAAAAGTATTGATTTTATCTCAACAATCACAAACGACATCTTCCGAAAGTCATTTGGAACCAGACACCTTACGTTCATGGTATGCGTACTCACTAACAAAAACAACAAGTAAAACGTCACGATTTCTTATTTAAGCATTGACCAGTCAGTCTTTAAGAATCCGTAATAAAACCTTACAGAATCTAACGAAAGTGTATTATTACGGAAATTTTGACAGATCGCCCAGCGAATCTTTAACACGATTTGACAAAAAAAATTCAAAATAATTGTATTTTATTATTTTTAATACATATTACACTACATAATATTCTATGTACATGTTTAAAATGCATTTAAATTATTATTTTAATTAATAAAACATAAATACATAATATTAATTCACAAATATCACAAAACTGAATACATTGACGTTTCTTCCTTCAGTTTGGGCGATAGTTTTCGCTCTTGTTAAAGATTGTTAAATGACAATTCAAATTTAACGAAACTGAACGAAAAGTTCTTAAAGTTTCGCTGGTCAGTAACATGCATTTTCCTATGGTCGCATTCTTACTTAAATTTCTTAAAGACTGAGTGGTCAAATGTCAATGCTTTAATTTCAATTTTATCTTTTCGGTTTTGTTTTTTTTAATCAGTCGATTCTCAAACTTGGTATTGTGCGCACGCGTAATAATAATCTAGTGGTGACAATAAATAAATTAAAACTAAATAAATAAAAAATAAATTCCTATAACTACAATTAAAAATTAAATTAAATAAAAACATTTGTGAATTTAACTAAAATTAATTAAATTGAATTTTTTATAAAATAAATTAAGTTAACAAAAATAAAGTTTATAAATTAAATAAATAAATAAAAGTTTATAAATTAAATAGTTAAAAACTTAAAATACAGTTTTTTAATAGCATCAAGTGCTAAAATTGTATGTATACAAGTACATACTATAAAAGAATTTACCTGCCGATACGACAAGCGATGAAATCAAAAATTGTTCACCCCATTTGGGTTCGTGAGTAAAATTGTATTACCGCTAAACAGGGTAACGACTTTGTTAATACACCAATACCTCGATGTGCGACGTTTCGAATTGCGACGGTACATTTGTTACTACCAAATTTCAGTTTTGCGTTGCTTAAATTATTTGTTGCATCATTACTTAAATGTTTTTGTTCTGGAAATACATCAAGGTTATTTAATTATGTCGCAATTTTATTTACAAGACGCATTTTTATGGAACGAATTAACGTCGCAAAGTGAGGTATTGGTGTAGTTCGAAAGCTATTATTATTATTACTGTAGGGCCATGTGGGCATTCAAGCCCCCTCGCACTGCGACCTGAAAGATCTTTTGTGCTTTGACCACCCTACATCTGGAATGGGAACCGGCCGACATATTGCTTGCAATTTAATCGAGTATTGCTTTTTCATTGAGAAATAAGAAGTAGGATATATAGCTGGAGCTTCATCTAAAGGAATTTCGGTGCCATCCAAATAACCAACACAATACGGAAGTTCCTCAAACATATCCGCGGTTAAAGTTTTTCTCTCCTCTTCTGATGGCCATTTTAAAAAATCTCTCTCTATTGCCAATATGCTTTGAAAAAATTCGGGGTAGGCTGTGTCTTGTAGACGGCCGTAGGTGTTTTCCGTGATAACGTTTATAAGAGGTGCGAGAAATGGCACGATGTATGGTTTTGTTAAAATAAATTTCTTTATTATTAGCATCATGAAATGAGAGTACAGTGATTGTTTGCAAACGATTAAGTATTGGGCGATGGTATGAGAAGTATGATTGAAGCGCAGGGTCTCAGCGGAGATGTGCCTGATGAATGTGAGTTCCAGACAAGTGCTTTCCAAATTCGCCGAGGCTAGTGTGGTGGACACGCAGTCTAGGTCAAATATATATCAGAGTCCACACTGACATATGACCTATCAGGTCAGGCATTCCCCCTTTACAGTGCTCTCTAGCATTGCAAATCGCCACTTTGTAGATCTAAATTTGAATTAAAATTTATGTGAAAATTAATTATTTTAATTTACAATAAATTATCTGCCACAGTTTCTTTACGCACAAATTAGCACTAGAATTGCTCCGATCTGATGAGGCATGAGGGGTTCTCTCGCTACGGTGATCTTAAGAATTGTAAGTCGCTATTTTGTAGTTTGTAATTTTAATTAAAATATATGTGGAAATTAATTATTTTAATTAACAATAAGTTATCTGCCACAGTTTCTTTACGCACAAATTGACACCAGAATTACTTCGGTCAGATAAGTGATGCTCACGGTTGGTTGTAAATCGCTGTTTTGTACTTTGTAAGTTTAATTAAAATTGTTGTGGAGATTAATTAATTTAATTTAAAATTAATTAGCTACCACTGATTTTTTACGCAAAAATTGACACCATCGGATCTCCGATCGGATGAGCCGTTCTCTCGCTACACTGGTTCAAGCATTTAAATCGGCCGAAATCAGAGGTTCGCGGCGTGGGTTCCTTTGCCGCCCGATGACGTCTTTGCGAAAATATTATGCGTGATACATAAATCCGAAGGACCAATCTAAGCAATCATATCTTTAAATTAAAGGTAGTGCTTATAGTTGATGAGTAATTGCCCCCGACCCAGGGCTAAACTACAATCGCTATTTTCTAGTTTGAATTTTTAATTAAAATTTATGTGATGATTAATTAATTTAATTTAAAATAAATTAACCACCACTGGTTTTTTACGCAAAAATTGACACCATCGGATCTCCGATCGGATGAGCCGTTTTCTCGCTACACTGGTTCAAGCATTTAAATCGGTCGAAATCAGAGGTTCACGGCGCGGGTTCCTTTGCCGCCAGATGACGTCATTGCAATAATATTATGCGTGACACATAAAGCCGAAGGACCAATCTAAGCAATCATATCGATAAATTAAAGATAATGCTTATAGTTGATGAGTAATTGCCCCCGACCAAGGGCTAACTGGGAATTTTCACCGTGAAACACTTCATGATTCTTAATTAAATCTAAAATTAGGTTAAATTGTACTCTCGTCATTCTAACCACCATTTTAAATCTATTATCAGTGGTAATACCCCAAGGGCATTGATAATTTCCCGAAATAATTTTATTATATTTTTCGAAAGCATGTTGCTTGGTAACAGCCCGAAGCCGTAGGCTGAGGGCTGTTACCGAAAAGCAACGTGCTTGAGTGCGAGTTCGCGACAATATTCTGCTGAAAAATTTTCAGCAGGCAACCAATCAATGTAGTCTATTTCGTAAACAAATTTCCCCTTCCGAATAAAATATTTTTAAATCGCATGCAATCCTGCTGAAAATTTTTCCGCAGAATATTGTCGCGAACTCGGACTGAGGAAAATATAATAAAATTATGAGGTATTTATCAATGCTCCAGGGGTATTCGAAGAGAAAATTTTTTGCAATTTTATTTTATTGTATTTTTTTTGCATATAGCTGCTAGATTGTAAATGTTACTATAAAAGTGTCATTTTGAAACAGTATTTATTGTAAAATACAACTATGAATTCTTTTCATTTAGTAGCCAGAGTATGTTTTGCTAAAATAGCAAGCCTATTAAATCGGTCAATTTCGAGTCACGTGTACGAAACAGTCCAATTAAAACCATAATAACTGATAATTTCCCTAGAGAAGTTATCAGTCTATAGTTATTTTGATTGGTTTATTTCGTACACGTGACTCAATATAGACTGATTTAACAGGCTTGCTAGTTTAACAAAAAATGTTCTTCCAAATTAACTAGAGTTTCTTCATACCAATTTGGATTTTTTGGTATCACCGAACGAAAGGCATACCTGTAATTAGACACAATGTTGATATCCTCTTGAAGAACTTGAAGTTATCGAAAATTTCATCAGCCAATTCATCTAAACAATGAGATAACATTAATATTTCACTTACTAAAAGAATTAATTACTCATGAAAACAAAATTTCCTGACGATTTCATTTTCATAAAACTTTTAGTTCACACAGAAAAAATATTTACTAAATGCAATAAACGTCAAATTAATTACATAATTATAATTATTATTTTATAATTAATTTTCTCAAAAAAACAAAAGTAATCACAACAAGAATTTCAAATCAAACAACAATCGTATACGCTGAAGATTTCACGAAAAAAAAGTAGCCTGTGAGCGTGTTTATTTTTGACGTTCCTTGCTTATTGGGAAATAATTTAAACCAATTAGAAGAAACGTCAAATTTACGAAATTACGAAATTCGGAAGCTCGTGACGAGACGAGCCCTATAATTTACATCTTTCCGTCTTTGCGGGGTATGTTTATATTTTGGACTCTCTTAACGCAATACATGCTTAAGTTAGCCGCGATTTTATAAATTCTTTTCCATATAATAATTATAATTCTATGTGGCTGTCATGTCAAACTACAAAAACAATTGTGCATTTGTGCAAGAAAATTTTAATTCTGCAATGCATACAAATTGTAAAAAATATTATTAAGAAAACTGAGATACGTAGCTAAATATAAATAAAAATGAGCTCAGGTTTTGTGACTGAGGCAGAAGCGATTGAAGCACGGAAAAAGCGTCAAGAAGAATGGGATCGAGTACGGCATCCTGATGATCCTGAAGGTTTGTTATTTCTTATGGAGTCGGTTCAAACAGAATTCCTTAACAGTGCCGTTCTATCCTACAGAGCTGCCTGAAGAACCATATGATTCACGAAGTTTATTTGAAAGGCTTAAAGAACAAAAGGATAAACGTGATTTAGATTATGAAGAGGCACATAAATTAAGTAAGTATCAAATGTTTGTGACCCCACATTTTAAAATATTGTCTTGGGTCTTGGCTGACTTAGTTCGCTGGAGGCAATAAGAGTTCGCTGAAAATTAACGTGTTATAAGCGTATTTCCTTGTCAAATTTACAACAACAATTGCACAGGATAAATCCCCGCAAGATAACATTTTTTTTTGTATTTCGTTTGCTATGGTCGGAATATTTCTGTGGTAACAAGGCAAAACATAATGCGTGATTTACACGTTCCAACAATGTTTTTCAAACTTTTTTTGCTGCGTCTACACGGGGTGTGAAATGTACACTTATGCGCGCATTTAGCGAATGTAAACGTCGTGTGGATTGTTTTCACATGACGAATGTGATTGAATATTTTCATTAAAAAACGTATGATCAAGGTACTAAAAATATATATCAGAGTAGAAATGTTCATTAACATTCGCCTACATGTGATCAATGAACATTTAACGAATCGTGTGTACCGAGATGTGATAAGTACACATCCCGCATAACCGCCTACATTCGCTAAATAAGCGAATATGCATTATGCACGCATAAGTGTACATTTCACACCCCGTGTGGACGCGGCTTTAGAGCTAAACGCAATAGAAAAAATGTTCATGCGATAAAAAGAGAAAAGTATAAAGCAAAAATGTCGGGCATGCTATAATTTTTTGGCGGTACAAAATCGGCGATGTAATATTTTTGACGAATAGGGCGATAATTTTACTTTATTTATCAAAATTACGACTTTTTTGGCTAAAATGAAAACTTTTCAAACGTAAAATTCAATTTTTAAACAAAATTAAAAAAAAATAAAACAAAAATGTCGGACATGCTATAATTTTTTGGCGGTATAAAATCGACAATGTAATTTTTGACGATAACTCTAGTTTCAATATCGTCCATCAGATGTCAGCCACTTTGCGTTTAAAAGCGAATAAAAATTTCACAAATCACCATTTTGATTATTTTTGTTTCCATAAAAAATACTCGGGTCGAGTATATTTTATTCGCCTTTTAACGCAAAGTGGCTGACATCTGGTGGACGATATTGAAACTAGAGTTAAAGGTGAACAGCAATAAAAAAAATACATAATTGGACAATTTTGTTATTGATTTTGGTTCAAAACAATCATTTATTGCACATAAAAGTTATATTTATTTACTCAGCGATAAAATAATTAAAAAATAACACACATAAAAATAAACGCTGAATTGCTTCACCTTTAACTAGCGGCGATCGTAGCGCCTCTTGCGGCCCTTTAAAGGCGAATAGTCAAACAATTTTTTTTATGGAAACAAAGTTAAAAAAAAAGGAAAAAACTAACAAAATTTTGTTTGTTTATATACATATTTGTTCTTGTCTTTCAAATGAAATTCGCGATATACTAATCTCTTCATTTTTTGTTGGCCAACATTGTTGGAACGTGTAAATCACGCATTAAAGTTGAACAGCAATTCAGCGTTTATTTTTATGTGTTATTTTTGAATTATTTTGCGCTTAATAAAGAAATATATCTTTCATGTGCAATAAGAGATTGTTTTGAACCGAAATCAACAACCAAATTGTCCAAATATATATTTTTTTAATTGCTGTTCACTTTTACCTCTAGTTTCAATATCGTCCACCTGATGTCAGCCACTTTGCGTTAAAAACCGAATAGCGAATGGGGCATAGAAAACGAGTTTGTTTTTATTTCCGCACATCAGATGTCATTACCGTCGTGATAAAGGTTACAATAATGTTTGCCGTTTAATTTTATAGCTATGAAGTTCGAACTCGTCGATAAATGACTTATAAATATTTAAAATATAAAAATTCTTTTGTGTTATTAGATTCACCGTACAGTTTCGATACAAAACACTAATGACATTTGACATTCTAACCTGTACCGAGGGTGCTGCATTTAAAAACAGCGGCGAATATTCTTACTATAAGCATGCCCATTGACGAGAGGGACATTATAAAAAGCGGCTCTAGTAGCGGGTTTATAAGTTTGAAATTGATGTGAACAAATTTTTGCAGTAGTAGTTATTGGGTCTGTTTGATAATTCGCACGGTGCGGTGCAGTGTACATTTTTTTCTTTGTTTCGTCAATAGAAATAAATCAAAGGAGACAAGGAAAACAGTATGCACTGCATCGCTCCGTGCGAATTATCAAACAGGCCCATTGAGTGCGAGTTCCCGACAATATTCTGCTGAAAAATTTTCAGCAGGCAACCAATCGTAAACAAATTCGTAAACAAATTTCCCCTTCCGAATAAAATATTTTTAAATCGCATGCAATCCTGCTGAAAATTTTTCCGCAGAATATTGTCGCGAACTCGGACTGACGGCTGGTATGGTGTGCTCTGGCGGACAATATTGAACTAAGCAAACGCTGTAAACAAATATGTGCTACATATATGAAGTTTTATAGAAATAGAGTCTATTTCATTTTAATTTTAATTTATTAAAATTGTAATGATTGGAAAATCTAATGTATCCATTATGTTGTTCAACGTGTGATTTTTATGTATTTGATTAATTTGGAATAGTTTTATCAATAAAAATGCCAGAAAACTTTGCAGAAAATTGCAGAAAATTTATGTTAAGTTGACTATAAATTTATCTTTGATTCACTAAATATTTTTGAAATTATATTGTACCACATTTACCATGTTTTGAATGATAAATTTAAGGTAAAATTTAATATTTCTAAAATATTTATGTTTTTAGTAACATTAGATTTATGCAAATTTCTGCAATTTTTAAGCACAAATTTCTGGTATTTAAAATGATAAAACTGACCGAATGAATCACATATATATAAAATCACCCTTTAAACATCATAATGGATTCATTAGATTTTCCAATCATTACAATTTTAATAAATAAAAATTAAAATGAAATAGACTATATTTCCATATATCTTCATATAGCAAATTTTTGTTTACAGCGTTTGCTTAGTTCAATATCGTCCGCTTAAGGCGCTTTTTCAACTTTACCAGTCGTTAATATGGAAATATTCAAATAATTTTAATTAATTAAAATAGCAAAGAATTCAATTCAAAATGCTACCTATACATAATGTAAAGTATGGTTTTACTGTATTTGACAGTGTACAAATTCATTTTTCTTTCCTTTCCCAATTCTTTCTTTTTTTGCGACCGCATCGAAAAAAAAATAAAAATTCTGTCTATGGGTGAGAAATTCAAAAAAATAAAATATGTTTCCTTGGAAATAATTTTTATTTTATTTTGTTTTCATTTCACTCTCAAGCCGCATACTACAAAAAAAAATCAGTAACTTTTATGGTAATTTCGCAACAGAAGGACTTGACGGACATAAAATTTTCTCAACTTTTCGGTAATTTTTTCCCCTCCATACCAACTTAAAAAACACATAATTCTTTTTTTCATACGAGAAAAAAAAATTATGTTTTTTAAGTTGGTATGGAGGGGAAAAAAATTTACAAATTATATGAGAAAATTTTATGTCCGTCAAGTTCTTCTGTTGCGAAATTACCATAAAAGTTACTGAATTTTTTTTGTAGTATGCGGCTTCAATAAAACATTTTTAATTCTTTCTTTCATTATGTATATGTTTCCGGAAATTATTTCGCTATCTCTCTCAAACGTCGATTTCAATTTATTTTTTAGTTGAACTCTTTCCTCTTATATAAGCAATGCATAAATATAAGCAGGAAAGCAACATTGGTATAATTTGGCAATATATATTGGCAATTTTTATCCGTCCGAAGGAAAGGAAACAAATTTTTGTTATTTTCTTTCCTTTCCCAAAAATAGACAGATAAAAATGAAATTTACAAATAAAAAAAAGGAGTGAAATAGTGA
This sequence comes from Tipula helvola, assembly GCA_963556165.1. Classification (NCBI taxonomy): domain Eukaryota; kingdom Metazoa; phylum Arthropoda; class Insecta; order Diptera; family Tipulidae; genus Tipula; species Tipula helvola. The sequence continues at coordinate 177,267,429 of OY744481.1, read as the reverse complement.
TCGTGTAGTTTCGTTTTGAAAGAAAAGAAACAAAAAATCATTAGTAACATTATGCAACCTCGAAAACGAATGAAAAAAACACAAAATATCGAAATAATAAAATTTGAATTTAAACACTGGTATTTGATTGATTTAGTTCAATTTTAATATTAAAAGTGCCAATAAACAATGTTCAAAATTGCATAAATTTGATATTAATTTAGCGCCATTGAATACAATATAATATATAATTTTGCAGTTTGGTTCGTTTTTATCTTGTAATAAATATGATGTAATTATAGCGGTAAATATATTTAGTGTAACAAAACTAAAATAACGACGAATGGGGCTAACGTATTATCAAATTTATGCTGATTTGGACACTATTTTATGGTAATTTTAATATTAAAATTGAACTAATTCAATCAAATATAGAAAAATCGTACTTTACATTATGTTTGGGTAGCATTTTGTGTTGAGTTCTTTGCAATTTTAATTAATTAAAATTAAAATTATTTGAATAATATTTCCATATAACTACTACTGCGAAAATTCGTTTACATCAATTTCTCGGTTACAATTCCTTCCGCTAGACGCACGGTGTAATTCGTCAATTGCGAGTAACCATTTTTCAGAAAATTTTGACATAAGATAAAATACACTTAAACACAATGAATTTTTCGATTTATAATATAATTACGATTACTTTATTCAAAATATAAGAAAAATTACTAAATTCGTACAAAGATGAAATATTCGCGCATTCGCTAAAAAATAAAATTACGTTCCACTCGTGCTCTACATAATTTTTATTCGTAAGAGTATTTTTTTATAAATCATTTCAAATGCAACCAAAATGATTTTTAAAGATTAATGGTGGATTCAGCGAGAAAAATTTGCTAGCTCGTGATCACGAATTATTGAAATTTCGTCATCTTTTTTACCCCCTCCAATTTTTTGTTTACTTTTTCTTATGGTTGCTGTTTTAAAAAAGTAAACAAAAAATTGGAGGGGGTAAAAAAGTTGACGAAATTTCAATAATTCGTGATCACGAGCTAGCAAATTTTTCTCGCTGAATCCACCATAAAAACATATTATTTATATCAAATTATGTATTATAAGCCCTCGTCACGAGCTTGCGTATTTGCGTATTTCGTAACTTCGTAAATTTGACGTTTCTTCTGATTGGTTGAAACTGTTTCCCCTTAATAAGCAAGAAACGTCAAAAATAAACACGCTCACAGGCTACTTTTCTTCATCGTATTTTGACAATTGTGATTACTTGTGAATTTTAATAAGTGAAAATAAATAATATGGATCAAAGTAAAAATCACATAAATATTTACATATAAATGTGTCACAAGTAATCACAATAGTCAAAATACGCTGAAGAAAAGTAGCCTGAAAACGATGTGAAATTATTAAAGAGAATGAAGTGAAGGCATTATGTGCTAAGGCACGAGAGATTTTGGTGGAAGAAAGCAATGTGCAAAGAGTTGATTCACCTGTTACAGTTTGTGGCGATATCCATGGGCAATTTTATGATTTGAAAGAGTTATTCAAGGTGGGCGGTGATGTTCCCGAGACAAATTATTTATTTATGGGCGATTTTGTTGATCGCGGCTACTACAGTGTTGAAACATTCTTGCTGCTTTTGCGCTAATGCTCAAAGGTGAGTTTATTGATTCCGATTCAAACTTCTTACTAATATTTATAATTTTCTTGTTTAGGTACGTTATCCCGATCAAATATAACCCTGTTACGTGGTAATCATGAATCACGTCAAATAACACAGGCATATGGATTTTATGATGAATGTGTAAGAAAATACGGCTCGAACACGGTATGGCGTCATTGCACTGAGATTTTCGACTATCTTAGCCTATCGGCCATAATCGATGGCAAAATATTTTGTGTGCACGGTGGTTTAAGTCCAACAATACACTATCTAGACCAAATCCGTTCCATCGATCGTAAACAGGAGGTGCCACATGACGACCCAATGTGCGATTTGTTATGGAGTGATCCCGAAGACACTCAAGGTTGGGGTGTATCACCAAGGGGTGCCGGCTATTTATTTGGTTCCCTCTAAATGAAATTTATTGATTCGTCATTTTACAATATTTATTTATTTACAATTTTGGACACCTAATTTTGAGCATAAGCTCATTCGTAATAGAGTGTATGTCTATAAAAATTAATACCAAAGTACTACAATTTAACACATTCAACGATATTGATATGATTTGTCGGGCCCATCAATTAGTAATGGAAGGTTATAAATGGCATTTTAATGAGACTGTTTTGACTGTGTGGCCGGCATCAAATTATTGTTACTGCTGTGGAAATGTAGCTGTAATACTTGAATTAAACGAACATTTGAATCGTGATTTTACAATATTCGAAGCGGCTGTTCAAGAAAGTCGTGGTATATCATCAAAAACACCGCAAGCAGATTATTTTTGATAATTATTAATTTAATGAATGAAATTTGATTTTAATTTTAATTTAATTATATTTTATAAATACATAATAAATTAAAATTTTTGAATTTTGATTCAACGATTCAGCAAACAACATGCGAACACTTCATATTCCTCCCACAAATGATTCATCGTCCGTTAATAATACCTTTATGCAACTTTGTTGATAATACAAAATACCGTCAGCGGTTATTTGCCAAATTCAGTTGAAATTCCAGCGCCTGTTAATATCAAAATATTTGGACGATGGGCTAGGAAATCTTCGAGCAGTTTGATATCTGCCTGTGAGCGTGTTTATTTTTGACGTTTCTTGCTTATTAAGGGGAAACAATTTCAACCAATCAGAAGAAACGTCAAATTTACGAAGTTACGAAATACGCAAATACGCAAGCTCGTGACGAGGGCTATAAACTTTGTTAAAACAAATACAGCAATACCTCGATTAGTCCGGTTAATCGGCTCCCCGAAAATCCCGTACTATTTGAAACCGGACTAATTGAGGTTCCCAATACATAGAAAAAAGGTTGATTGGTTCAAAAAAAAAAAATTTAAATAAATGTAGAACAAGATTAATTTACTCAAATTCAGTCTTTATTAAAAATAATTAAACAATAAATACAGATTAACCTCGAAATTTCTTTCTTTCTCTGTAAAAATTTGAAGATAGATTTTGTTCCTGTTTCTTAGGTTTTTTCTCTTCATACAATTCTGTGTAGCAACGAATTGAATTCTTTAACATTCGGCGGATATTAATGCCATAGATACACACAAACATTATCGCGATAAGCTACGATCACGATTTCAAATTAACTTTTCGTGATCCCGATCAGCAAATTATGGCGACACACATAGACCCGATTATATTCTAATTTGTATATTATATTCTAAAATGTTGTAGTTACATATACACCGGGTATATACGCAAGTTATTGATTTAAATATAACTTGCCGTTTTTGTTTTTCCATTTATTATTATTAAATTTATTATTCTTGGGAAAATTTTATTTTAATTATCTGTATTTGAATTTTATGTTATAAATAAATACATTGTGGTTTTTACAAATATTAATTTTTTTTTTTTTTTTTTTTTTTTTTTATATTTCTTTTGCTAAGGTCAGAATTTATTAATCCACACGACCTATCGATATTATAATGAATGAGTAAATACATTCGTGTTTTTATAAATGTCAAAAATTTGTTCTAATTATAACCGAATTTGTATAACAGAATATGTGAATCTTATTTTAAAGTGTTATAATCTATAAGTTATAATCTATTTCTTTTAGGAATTCGCATATTAATTTGTAATTTTGTATATCTCCTGATTTTAAGATATCTATTAGCTTCGTATTTTGCAATAATCTATATTTTTGTCTTATGTTGTTGTGTTTTATGCATTTCTCGATTATGTGTTCGTTGTCTTCAACTGCGTTGCATGTGTTACATAAGCTGTTGTCTTCCAGTCCCACGTTGAATTTGAATTTTTTGTTTTTACTGTGGCCTGATCTTAATCTATTTATTTGTTTAATGTTGTATGGGGTTAAATGTATATTATGATACCATGTTTTCCTAGGAGGTAAGGTATTTATTTGTTTGTTGTATTTCCCCACTGTTGTTGTCCATGTGTTGTATTTCGAAATCCATTCTTCCCTTATAATTTCCTCAATTATTTGGTTTGTGTCCTCTATTGTTATCGGGTTGTCTATTGTTGTATCTGGCTCTTCTATTGCTCCTCTCGCTAGTTCATCGGCTTTCTCGTTACCCGTTATACCTAAATGTCCGGGGATCCACTGAATAATGATTGCAATGTTCTTATCTCTAGCTATGTCTATTATTTCCTTCTCATGGTATTTAAATTTATGTTCATTGTTGGCTTTTTTGAGCGATAAACAGCTGCTTCTGGAGTCAGTGAATATTATTATTTTCTCGAGTCCCATTGCTATTGCTTTTTCTATGGCTGTCTTGATGGCGATGATTTCTATGGTTTTAATCGTGGCTTTGTTTTTTAATTTAATTTTGTATTCTGCTCTCAAGTTTTTGAAATATATGCCAATGCCTCCTTGGTTTCTGTTAAATGAACCATCTGTGTATATTTCATGATACTCTTGGTACTTGTTGAGTAGTTCTATGTAATTAGACATCACGTCAATGTGATTACGTGTATTCTCCACGTGGCTGTTGATTCCTTCATGTATTTTTATATTTGGTGCCGTCTTTATTATTTTATTATTTGGTTGTGCCATGTTGGAAAGGAAATTATATTCATTGTATACCTCTTGTATTTTCCCGGTTATATCGTTGTTTTTTAATCTATTTCCGATGTCGCTGTTTTTGTAAACGTGCTTGGCTATGAATTTAAGTGTGGTTATTTTGTTGTCCAGTTCCGCTGGCAGCGTGGCAGATTCCGCTAGGAGCGTTGGGATTGGGGTGGTTTTCAGCATTCCGGTGCATATTCTCAGATTGCGGTTTATGATTGTTTGTTTTATTCTTAGTGTTTTTTTGATGTTTATCGGCGTGATGATGTCTGCGTATTTTGTTCTTGTCTGTATTATTGCTTTGTGAATGTTTAATATGGTATCTGGGTGTGCTGTGCTCCTCCATTTTTGTGTGTGATCATTTTTAGTAAGTTTGTAGCTCCGGCTATTTCTTTATCTAGTTTTTTGTAGTGCGGCAGAAGTGATAATTTGTTGTTGAATGTAATTCCTAGAAGCTTTATTGCTTTTTCTTCTTTTATTGTGACGTTGTCTATTTTCAGCTCAAAATCCGAGGGTTTATTTTTAAAAAGTCTCATGTAGTTGCATTTATTGGGGTTTATTTTAAGATCTCGTTGTGTTAGAATTTCTTTAATTTTTTTTAGGATTATGTCAGCTTTTATTTGTGTTTCTTCTTCATCCTTTCCTTTTACTAATATGGCTATGTCGTCTGCGAATTGGTATATTGTTGTATTTTCTTGTTGTATGTTGTGTATTTTGTGTGTGTATATGTTGAATAGGCACGGGCTTAGACAGCTTCCTTGAGGAATTCCCTTGTTGGTTATATGTTTCACTGTTGATGTTCCATTGTTGTATATGATTATTCTGTTTGTAAGGAATTGGTGTATCCAATTAGTTATGTGCTTTGGTGCTTCGATATTTATCAATTCCTGTATTAACTTATTTTTATTGACATGGTCAAATGCTTTTGATATATCTGTCGTTATCAAAATTTGGGATTTCCAGTTGTTCTTCGCTTTTGTTATTTCGCCAAATAGGTTTACGAAATAGTCCATTATGTTGATTTCCTTCCTAAATCCATATGAGTTATTTGAAAGGATTTTATTTTCTTCCAAATGTTCATTTAATTCCTCCAGTATGACCTTGTTGTACAGTTTGGCAAATGTGTTTAAAAGACAGATCGGTCTGTAGCTCTCAGTTTCGTATATATCCTTTTGTTGTTTCGGGATTGCTATTATTTTTATTATTTTCCATTTATCTGGGAACTGTTGGTTTTTGTATATGTTGTTAAGGTAGTTGACTATTCTATTGATTATACTTGGATTTATTTCACTTATTGATTTTATGGCTTTGTAGGAAATTTTATTTTCACCTGGTGCACTGTTTTGTTTGTGTTTTAATATATCTGTTATTATTTTATTGTTGAATTTATTTTCGTTTGTTGGCGTTATTTCCAGTGGGAGTGTTGTGTCCTCAATGGACTCGGGAAAGTTCTCATTCATGAATTTTTTTGCCATTTCATAGTCTTCCAACAAGTTGAAGCCCGTTTCTTTTTTATTTTTTAGTCTGTTTATTTTATTCCAGAGTTGCTTGGTGTTTAAGGTAGGATTTATACCACTGACGAATATTTCCCAGGAGTTACGTTTTGCCTTTTTTATTTCTCTTTTTAGTATGGCTATTGATCTCATGAGTTCTTGTGCTGTGTATAGGTTTTTGTGTCTGTTGTAACATTTTTGTCTATTACTTTTAACGTTCCACAGCCTTTGGAGTTTTTCGTTCCACCATGGTTTCGGTACGTTTTTGTTGTTGATTCTTATCACCTTTGTATTTGCTGCTATTATTTCTTCTATTCTGGTTTCGATGTTCTCGGCATTGCGGTCTGTGTCCTTTATATTAGCTATTTCCCGGTTTACATTTTTCCAGATGATGATTTCTTTGAGGGTGAATCTGTTTATGTTCATTTTTATTAGTATAGGAAAATGATCTGATCCAATGTTTTCATCCAGGCAGTCCCATGTTAGCCTGGGCGCTATGTCATGAGTGCATAAGGTGATATCTATTGCTGACATTGTGTGGTTGCTTATATTTTGTCGTGTTGGCTTTTTATTGTTAAGGATTTGGATGTTGTTGTTGATGATTATTTCGGCAATTGTTTTCCCCATTTTGTCTTCCTTGCTATTCTGCTCCCATAGACTGCTGTGTGCGTTGATGTCACCTGCTACTATTGTTCTGTGATTGTTCTCAGCGATTCCAATTAGTTTACGAAGTTCTTCTGCTTTCTCTGGGATATTTCCGTTAGGCGGGTTGTAAAAAACTATTATAAATATGTTTTCGCTTCCGTATTTGATTTGCACTTGTAAAGCTTCGATATGATTTATATTGGTGTTCAAATCTATCTGTTTGACGCCTATATTATTTTTGAATAGAATTCCTACTCCTCCGTATCCGTCGTCTCGATTTTTTGTGATTAGTTTATAATTTTTTATTGTTGGTTGATTTTCTTGGTGAGTCCATGTTTCATTAAGAATTACAATATCTATTTCTTGCGATTGTAGGAAGGTTTGTAATAGATCTCTGTTGCTTCTCAGGCTTCTGATGTTGGATTGTATTATTTTTAGATGGCTGCTCATATTATTTTAGTTTTAGGTTTTTTACTAACGCTTTTAGATCTATGGTTAGTAAATCTGATTCCGATGTCTTGTATGCTTTGTCGCTTAGTTCTATAAATTTATTGAGTGCTGTTTCCAAGGATTCTATTTTTCCTCTCTGCTCTTTTACTATCTGTTCCTGTACATTTGCGCGTGCTACCCAGGCATTTGGGGTACTAACTTCTGCATTTTTATTAATTGGCGGGAAATGTTGTAGTTCTTTTTCATTATTCATCTTATTTTGTCTTGGGTATAGTGCTGACATTGTCTCCTTATATGTAGTTTTATTTTTGATCATGTGGATTTTGATTTTGTTTTGTTTTTTCTTTTCTGGACAGGCTCTGGAGTTTGTGTAGTGCTCAATGCCTTCGCAAAATCTGCATTCTGGGTTTTCTTTGCATTCGTGTTCTTGATCCATTGTCATTGGTTTCGCACATTTTGCACATCTCTTGATTTTTGATTGGCAATGTTTTTTGATGTGGCCATAGCTGAGGCATGACGAACAGAATTTTAGCTTAGGGATGTATATGTCAGTGGTTACTTTTATGCCGTAGAATAGTACATATCTGGGTAGGGCACTCGCTCTAATTTCAATTTTTAAGATGTTTGTATCTTTGAGTACTCTATTTGTTCTATCCCATGATTTTATTATTTCATAGCTAGTTATTGGTTGCTCCTGCTCACATGCCATATTTTCTTTTATCTCTTCCATGTCAAATTCTCCTAATAATCCTCGCACTACACCTTCTACGTGGGTGTAGGCTTTTGGTATGTAGCATCTATAACCTCTTTCTGATAGGATTTTATGTAAAGGGTCGTCATTCCGGATACATTTATTGGCCTTGTCAAATGATTCAAATTCAACTCTAGCTATTTTTTTGCTTACTTCGATTATATTTTTAGTTTTGATGTTGTTTGCTTTAAAAAATTTAGCTAGAATTATCGACATCATTATTTTTGGAGTTTTAGCTTCAACCAGTACATAATATGGCCCTTTATCAGATTTTTTGTATATATTTTCTGATGCATTTTGGGTGTTGTTGCTATGTGTGTTTGTAGTTGTTTCTGTAGCAGTTGTTGTTATTATCTCCATTTTTTCATCGCGATTTCCCTTGTTTTTCATATTAGATGTTTTATTATTTTCACTTTTAGGTATTTTCATTTTTATTTCACTGTCACTGTTATCGTTGTTTAGTTTCCTTTTGTGTTTTATTTCGTTATCCTCATAACCCCTGAAACATGGGTCGGATGTTGTTGTTTCTTTATTTAACTTGCTTGGTCGGCTTGGGCCGCCATTTTGATTTTCTGTTTTCCTTTCAATTTTTAGTTTTTTAAGTTTGTTTACGCACTTTTTTATTTTATAATCTCTTTTTATTTTGAGAATTTTATTATTAATATTATTTTCCTCCAGAATTTTCTGGTTTTTATCACTTTCCACTCGAACACTAATTAAATCACTTAAAAAAAGACTCCTTTTCACGATATATGTGTTTCCACTTATACGGTCACAAGGCGAATGTACAAATATTAATTAAAATAAAACAAACCAATACATGAAACTATTTTTTTGACATTACAAATTAGATTTTTTGGTAAGAAAGAGATAGAAAATAAGTCACCTCACCCGGACTGCGTTCACGAACTCTACATTGTAACAAATTGTTACAACTGTCATTGTACAAATGACATAGCAGTTAACAACGATATTGTTACAAACGTCAAATTTGCTACCAAAACAAACTTTGTTTAGCAAAATTTTGTTTCTTCGTTATCATAAATACATATAATAAAAAAAATAATTATTTAATTAACAATAACCAATATTCATTTCACGTATTCATTTGTATCGAATAAATTATTTTCATCCGTAAATTGATTAATACGATCAGAATCCATAATTGTTTCTTTTAATGACAGCTGGAAAGGCAGTATTGAGTAGAGTTGTAAATAACGTTTGTAACAATAAGGGGAAATTTTGGTTTAGGTTTATGAACAATACAAAGCACGTTGCTGTGGTTACAACCGAGGTTTATGAACGCTTTAGAACTGTCATTGTTAACAATATTGTTACAATGTAGAGTTTATGAACACAGTCCAGTGCTGAGATGTTCTAACATCACTTTCGATTCGTTTTCGATAGTATTTTGTCTCTTGTTACAAGAACAAGATTGTACTCTATTTCCTTTTTTCATTACGATTTTTCTAATGCGATCTCAGCCTATTGTATACTTACTCTTTTCTTCACTTCGATAAAATATCGTAAACAAAAATTTGAATGATAAAGAGTGATGAATGAATGTAGAAATAGAATGATGTTTTATGCGAGCCTGCTGAGATCGCAATAGAAAAACTTAATTCAAAAGTCGAAATAGACATGAATACTATCGAACATCAAAAAAACTGATTTTAGAACATCTCAGCACAGGTTACTTATAGATCATGTTTTCCGAAAGAGGCAGCATCATCAAAGAAAAAGTACAGAGCGTTTATCGAAAGAGGCAGCATGATCAAAGAAAAAGTACAGGGAGTTTGCCACTAGATGTCACTACACAATCAAAAAATATTCTGACGTTTTTGAAAAGGGGACAGCCAAAATCAACTTAGTTATCACGTATTAATAATAATCACTTTTATAACACGCAAATATTTTGTTTTATGTTTACAAAATGCACACATAAAAATGTCATACAATTTTTGATAGCAAATATTTAGTAACACCTAGTGGCATTATGTGAAAGTTGCTTATAATTTCGAAAGGTAGTGTGATCCATGTATACAAAATGAAAATTTGCTTTTGAAAAAGTACACAAATGAATCTTCAGATTTTTAATACATATTTAATTCAAATATCTATTTAGGTCATCAAAATTTATTAGACACATTATTATTTTAAGAGTTCTTACTAAGGCTGCGTACCAATAGTCGGGTAAATCATTTAGTACAGTAAATTTCAATTTTAGTACATATTTACCTCAATTGGCGTACCAATTCTCTAGAAGTAAAAATGGTTGAAAGGCCACAAATTATGGTTCGGAGGGTTAACCTCGTTGGTTGCTAGGTGCAAAAGGAATCGTCAAATATTTTTTAATATCCTTATTTCGTAAAATAAAAATATAATTTATTTTATTAGCTTTGAGTACGCATATTATTTATAATGAAAAACACGGAAATTTTAACAAAAATCACTGAAACGACAAAAAGTTAACAACAACGTCATTTATTTTTTTCGCCTATTTTACCCAACTTTTTAGTACGACATTTCAATTTACCCTGTACACTGTTAAAAAGTAGGTAAAAGAGCAATTTACCCGACTATTGGTACGCAGCCTAAATATGCCTAAGTGAAAGCGAATTGGTTTATTATGGCTGTTTTCCAAACGGATACTTATTTGTGGAATCTGTCTAATTCAAATACCTGGCGAGGTGACTTATTTTCTGTCTCTTTCTTACCAAAAAATCTAATTTATTATGTCCAAAAAAAATTTTCAGGTATTGGTTTATGTTTATATTTTAATTAATATTTATAAAAAACACAAATACAAATAATATAAAATTAATATAATTAAATTATGTTATACAACATGTATTCAGCCAAAAAATGTTTATTTAATACATATTCAATTAATTACTGCTTCATAGAAAATGGTAAGAGAACGTATAGTCAAAATAATATCTCGCTGAAAATTCCAATTCTTTCATTCCCGAGTAAATACAACAACAAATTCATTTTTTGTTGTTGTTTTACTCGAGAATGAAGGAATAGGAATTTTCAACGAGATATTATTTTAACTATACTTCGAAAACGTACACATACAATTATTTAAAATATGATGTTATTTTTTCTATCATTTCCAATAGTATTTACGTATAAATTAATAGCCTTTTAATTTTGTCGATCGTTTGGTTTTTGCGTTATGACGTAGTATTTGATTATAATACATATGTATAGCTACGTACATATTTATGTATATTTATATGTATGTATATTTATTTATGTGTTCTTGATTCGACTAATGTAATATCGGACAATATTATTAATATGCGCTAAATTCAAAAATAATACGTCTTAACTGGAAGAATCATTTTAATAATGACAACCACTCAGAGAACACAAATAGCATCTAAATGTGCCTGTAAACGTACTTAATTTTATATGTTTATTATAAGTTATTAAAATGTGGTGTCAATCATAATTCAATTTACACAATTATGATTAAAAATTTTGTAATTTATTATAATGTAAGTTATTTTAATTTGTTAATTCATTGTGTAAGTGACCTTACTTAACTTTTTTATTTAATTTTTATATTTTTGTTCCATTTTATAATTTTTTGTACAGAATTCCTGATGATGAGCAGTTAGCTCGAAATATCGATTTTTATATTAAAATTATTATTTAACAAATTCTGTAAGGAATACAGTATGATCAAAAAGTACCGGGAATTTGTAATTTAAATGAACCGCTCTCGACCGATTCGGATATTTTTTTTTTTTTTAAGTTGGTAGATCCTATACTGACATCTGTGTGTAACTTGAGTGGGATCAGATGATTAGTGTTTGTTTGTCAGCTGTTCATAATAGACAAGTTTTTGTGTTTTGTCGCATTTTAACATGAACAATTTTATTGAGCAAAGATTTTGCTTGAAGTTTTGTGTTTTGAACGGAATTTCTTGTGCTGAATCGTTGAAAATGTTGCAGAAAGCCTTTGGGGAGTCTGCTCTATCAAAAACCAGAGCATATGAATGGTATAAAGTGTTTAAAAATGGTCGTGAAGTGGTTGAAGACTTGCCTCGTTCTGGACGCCCTTCCACATCGAATACCGATGAAAACGTTGAAATTGTGAAGAAAACTGTGCTTGAAAATCGTCATGTGAGTATTAGAGAGTATTAGAGATGCAGTGCGCCGCAAACGGCCGGATTTGTGGGCCGACAACAGTCGGATTTTGCACCACGATAATGCGCCGTCACACAAAGCGCGTATTGTGACAGATTTTTTGACCAAACACAGCGTAAATATCCTTGAGCAGGCACCGTATTCACCCGATATGGCTCAGTGCGACTTTTCTCTTCCCTCGACTTAAATTACCACTTCGTGGAAAAAGATTTGAATCTCTGGAAGCCATAAAACGAAATGCGACGAAGGAGCTGAAGGACATCCCAGTTTCGGCCTACCGAAAATGCATGGATGATTGGGTTAAGCGTTGGCACATGTGTGTTGCTTCAGATGGATGTTATTTTGAAGGAGATAAAATAAATTTACCCGAAAATTAACACAAACTTGTTTTATTTACAAATTCCCGGTACTTTTTGATCATTGTATGTATTAAATAAACATTTTTTGGCTGAATACATGTTGTATAACATAATTTAATTATATTATAAAATAATCAGTCGTTTATATAATTATATATACTAATATAAAATTAAAATACAGATAATTAAAATAAAATTATCCCAAGAATAATAAATTTAATAGTATTAATAAATTTACAAAAAAAAATCGCTGTGCAATAAATATTGTGCATTTTTGTTCTTTTGATGCAGCTGTCCAAATAAGTAAGCTAAATCATTTGGAATGACTCTACTTACTTATTTAAAATGGCGGCCAAATAAGTCAATAAGTATCAAATGTATCGTTTGGAAAACAGCCTATATTGCGAATGGCAATATGTTTTATTCAAAAAATTACAACAAACAATTTTTTGTTACCGCTGTCAAAATAAGTACGTGAAATCAATTCGAGCGGTTTTTTATACTTATGTAAAATGGCGGCATATAAGTTAATAAGGACGGATCCGATTTCTGTAATAATTTTGTTTTTTGTAATAATTTTGACGTGAGTGAAATAATTTTCTTTTCCATATTTTGTAATAAGTTCGTTTGCGTCCGAATACTGATATAATTTTCACATACCGTCTGTTCGCTGATGGCTTTTTGACAGAAAATACCAGAATTTTTTTCACAGATTTTACCCCCGCAAACTTCACTTCAATAAAAAACTCGGTTTTTTTTTAATGACATCAGCGAACAACTTTTTTACTTGACAAACAATTTTGGTGTTTTAAATGTCAACATTACATTTTCGTTTTATTATTTAAATATATCTTATTAATATCTTTATCCAAATCAAAGCATTTCATATTATTTTATTTTAAATTTTCCAATTCACAGAAATTTTGGATTTTTTTACGCCGATAAAAAAATAATTCTCGGTTGTCAAAAAAACTCAATTAAAAGTAGAGTTAAAAATACACCGACTCTTTTTATGCGTTCATTTTTTTTGCTCAAAAATACTCCGATCTATTTTACCCCGTGGTCATCAGCGAACACTAGGATAATAAATTTGACAGATAATGCTTGGAGAATAATACAATAACACTAAAATAGCGTCTAGATCAACTTTTTTTTTTAAATATAACCCCAATAGAGAAATCTACAGATCACCGACATACTTATCACAGAAATGAATGAAATTTTAGGCGCGCTAAACGAAAATTTAGCATTTCTAAACAAACAAAATTGCTAGTTGATCAACAATATTTGCTGTATGTATATTAATAATCTAAAAACCATAATTTATCGATGTAAAGGCAATGAATTGCGGAATTATGCCCTTATAAGATAAAATTAGGGCTTGCTGATAATATTATTACAAGGGCTTGCTGATACAATATTACACAATTTTTGGTGAAGCACAAAAACGAATAAATTGCTAACAAAATGATTAAAAAGAACAGAATAAAGACTCGCATGGTCACTTTTATGAACGATTATAAATTTATTGGTGGTAAATTTAATTTCATTAATGCAAAAATCTTTTTACTAAAATCAACAAAAATTATTTCGGAAACGTCAAAATTATAACATGTAGTCGCTGTAATAATTTGGTTGCATACAAAATAATGTGAAAATTATTACAGCAGAAATATTTATTACAGAAATCGGATCCGTCGTAAGTGAATTAAGTATCGGTTTCGGAAAGGGCCTTAGTAAATTTTGTGAACGTTCATTTTTCAAAATATTTTATTTAACAACAAATAGGTTCACACGAAAATAACAGAAACTAAACAATACGTCAGATTTATTGAGGTTATGTTGCAGCAAGGAGCATTATTTTTTGCTGCTGGGTGTGGAATCTTTTGATGCGACAGCAGAACCAACTTCATTCGATACATTTTCTTTTGATTGAAATGTTTCTATTAAAAATATAAAATGTTTGATTGTTTTCTTCAAAAATGCTTATAAAGGGTTTTCCAATAAGGACTTGACAACTTTTTTTTAAAATTAATCGCAAACCATTAGAGATATTTCAAAAACTTTATTATCGGTTTGAAGTACAATCAAAACATTTATGAATGGAACTCTACTTCGTTCATATGACCACCGCGGGCACGTTTGCAGCGGTCGATTCGTTGGACCCAATTTCCGATGACTCGGCCACACATTTCGGCCGAAACGGCCGCTATTTCGCGTTCAATGTTGGCTCTGGGCTGTTCCAACGTTGTCGGCTTGTTGGCATAGACCAATGACTTGACGTAGCCCTAAAGAAAATAGGTAAGAGGCGTTAAATCGCACGAACGAGGCGGCCAATTGACTGGCCCGTTTCTTGAGATAAGACGCTCATCAAACTTGCTTTTCAGTAAATCGATTGTAACATGTGCTGTGTGGCACCGTCCTGTTGAAACCACATGTCGTCTAACTCCATATCTTCCAATGTGGGCCAAAAATAATCGGTAATCATGGCGCGATAACGATGGCCATTCACAGTAACGTGACGATCGTTATCGTCGACGAAAAAATATGGCCCAATGACGCCGCCGGCATGCAAACCGCACCAAACAGTTATTTTTTGTGGATGAAGTGTTGATTCATGAAACACATGTGGATTTTCACCCGACCAATAACGCATATTTTGCTTATTGACGAACCCATTGCGCCAAAAATGATCTTCGTCACTGAAGATGATTTTGCGATGAAATTCATCATCTTGGCGCATCTTATCCAGAGCCCAATCGGAGAACGTACGTCGCTTCAAATGGTTCATAGGCTTCAATTCTTGAGTCAGCTTGATCTTGTATGGGTGTAAACCAAGATCCTTATGCAAAATTCGCCATAAAATGGTCTGGGCGATGCCCAATTCTTGAGAACGCCGTGGAATTGACTGTTTTGGATCATTTGCTACGGACGCCTGAACGGCAGCGATATTTTCGACACTTCGACCAACCCGTTGTCTGACTGGCACGGCAACATCACACAACGAATATGTAGACTCAAATTTTTGCACTAAACTTGTTATTGCCTGTCTACTAGGGCGAGAATTACGACCGAAAATTGGAGTTAACGCTCTTAAAGTTGCGGTCACCGACTCCGAAT
The DNA here is from genome assembly GCA_963556165.1 of Tipula helvola. Taxonomy (NCBI): domain Eukaryota; kingdom Metazoa; phylum Arthropoda; class Insecta; order Diptera; family Tipulidae; genus Tipula; species Tipula helvola. The sequence continues at coordinate 177,251,734 of OY744481.1, read as the reverse complement.
TTCGGTAGTAAATTTTTATAATTTGCAGACGTTGTACGTTCGTGTACTTTACCATGATGAAAATGTTGAGTTTACTGAATAAATTGACAGTGACAGTTCGATGATTAGTCAAAGGGTGCGTTCACAAATTAAATTCAAAGTTGTCAAGTCCCCATTGGAAAACCCGATATTAATGCTCAAACTGCGATTTGAATTCATTAAATAGGTAAATTAGTTAATATTTAAATCTGCTGCTCGGTGTGGTTCATGCTTTAAGGAAAACAAACAGCAGTTTATATGAAACTAAGAAAATTATTGAAAAATTTTACCGGAAAATGAGGTAATTTTCTGGGGAAATTTGGCTTCCCTTCCTAAAAACTATAGATACACAATCCTATGCCCTAATTTTCTCGATGTATACGTAAAGTAAAATAACGCCGTATTTCCTTTTTTTTTGGATATTTTCTATTAAAATCAGGATATTTTTGTATGTTTCTATATGATTATATTTTTGGTCGAGTTATGGGTTTTCATTAATACAAAAGCAAATATACTTGTATTTAAGTTTGACCCCCGCCGCCGACGCTCGTTTTGATAGAACCTTTATACATACTCGACGGCTCTTGTCTGAATAAACATTTCTATGTATGAAACTGGGCACATTGCCATAGAATATGTATAAGGGTTGAAGACCGGTTTCAGAAACTGCAATGAATTTGATTTTAGGCTGGTGCCTGAATGACGCCGAATGGTTGTACAATTTATTGATACTGATACTAGATAGTATAAACATCATCAAAAATGGTAATTTAAAACGAGATATCAAAAACGGCCACTGACTCAGTTTTACGACCTTTTATTGTTTTAAATCGAATAAATCTCAGTCGATTATAAGTTATAAAAAATCGTTACCCCGTCCTTTCCTGGCATTTTTCTGCAGGTTTCGCTAAATTACATATTCAAATACTGTTACGGATTTAGGCTTAGTTTTTATTAAAATTCTTACTCAGGGTGACCATTTATTAGTATTAGTGAATTTATTTGGGATTAGTAAGTGAGTGTTTGGCATGCTTAGTTGTTGTATAAATTAGTAGGATCTTCTGATAATTAGTTTAAAAAAAATGTTTTTGTCTTATCTTCTTCTTCATTTTATTTACAAGGACTTAGTTTTGTTCGGCTTGCTTCAGGAAAATGTGAATTTTCTCCAAAGATGTTATGCTTGTACTAGGTTTAGTTTTGCTGGTTGGAAATTCAATCATATTTCTGCCTATTCTAGCATTGTTTTAGGATGTAGTTTATCCATCTTTTACGAATTTCGGGGTTGTCTTTTTATTTTTAAACTCCTCAAAACTAAGCAGTCTTTAAATCTTTATACGAAGTTTAGTAGGTTTCATTCCTATAATTTCTGCTTAATTCCCGTCAAAAATTGTTGTAAGTCTATTAAACAAGTCCTTCTATGTTAGGTGAGCTTCCCTCTGGAATTCAATTCCATTGCAAATTAAGATATAAGGATCGGCAAAATTATTTAAAGTAACACTTTTTAGTGGCTTGTAAATCAGCTTTTGCTGTTAATAATTAATTCTTTTATAAAAATTTAATTTTACATTTTTGCCTAATGGAAACAACATCCTTAGTTTTTTACCAAGTGTGCTTTTCCTTTTACTAAATTATTAAAAGAAGACTATAAATAAATAAAGCCTTTGATAATTTTTATAAACATAGTGCTTTCCAGTCGACCACCTCAAGTATACTTATAAGCAGTGTTTAAATTCATTTTTCGTTCCCTGCTTTAATCTCTGTTTTCGGAAGGAAACAAAAACTATTTTCGTTTGTTTGAAACTATGTGTTTTATGCGAGGAAAGATATTTTACTTTTTTGAATTTCGTTCCCGGGGAAAGAACAAATAAAAAATATTTTTTGTTTCCTTCCGCAAATATAAAAAAAAAGATTAAAGAATGGAACGAAAAATGAATTTAGGCTGCTTTCCAAACGAATACTTATTTGTGGAACCTAATTTATTCAATGTAATTTCTCATGGAATAAGTTAGGTTCCACAAATAAGTATCGTTTGGAAAACAGCCTTAAACACTGCTCACAAGTACTTAGGTTTGTGTCTGCTTAAATTTAACCTCGTAACTGCTCTTGTAAGAATGCAAGAGCAGTTACGAGTACTTAATTTAAGCAAAGACACATACCTAAGTACTTATATGTACTTGTGGTGGTCGACTGGAAAGCAACTAATATGACTTGAAAATGTAGTTACATGTCACCTTCTGTGTATTTCCAGAAAATATGATTCGAGGCTTGGATGACGATGAAGTTGATTTTTTAGAATTTGTCGATCGTACAAAACTAAATGCTGAAAAGAAACAGATGCTCGAAGAGAATAAAGAACTGGAAGAATTTCGTCAACAGGTTGAAACACTCAAAGAAAAATCACACGATGAGAAATTACATGCCGAGCTTGCCAAACCAAAGCCAGCGAATAAGCAAAATATGAACGGTGATACAATCGGAACTAAGCGATTATCACAGAAATCTATATTAGCAACAAGTATAGTTTTAAAGAAACGGAAATTGGATGAAAACAATCCAGCTACCCCAAACAAGGAAGATGCGAAACAAAATGTTAGCACAGAACATGATGCTGAACCACCCCAGAAGAAATCTCTAGAAATTGTGTCCACAACAGAAGCAGTAATAAATCCCAGTGCTTTAAAAGTTATTGGTATACTTCCAGGGCTTGGCCACTACAATAGTGATTCAAGTTCTGATAGTGATGATGATAATGGTAATTTTGATTGGGTTGGTAGAAAAATCAAATTGAAAAAAGACGATGAATAAACTTTTAAGCTATACTTAGTTTTTAAGAATGAACGACTGAAGTTGAAATCTGGTCTACTGCATTTTTTTCTGTTTATTTAATATGTATTCGAGATTATAAATGTTATTATGTACTTACAATATAATTCTTAATCGTTATTTTTTATTTAAACAAAATAATATTAAAGGTTTTTTCTTTTTTTAAGATTGAATTGATAAAAATGGTTGTTAAGATGTTCCGTTCCGAAAAGCTGCTAATGGCTAAAAAACGTTTTTTTTTGCTGTTTTTAAGCTGAGACAAAATTAATTATTTCTATTTACTAGTTAACTAGCAAAAATAGAATTTTTTAATAACAATTAAAAGTGTAATCACGTAATAAATTAATTGTTGAAATATATTATTTGTTTTGAATAAAAAAAATGTCTCATACTAAAATAATACATATTTATGCTAAATTTATGAGTCTTGCTAATCAACAATGAGATTTTTATTGAAGCGGGTGGCTGATGTACAAACACGCAAATTAATAATACAATTTACGATCGATTCTATTCTATTTTATTTTTCTTCTATTTTACGATCGATTCTACATAGTAATGGCGCAATCGCTAACCCTTACTAGTCAAGGATTGTGCGCATCGAGCGCTTGTATAACCACGATAAATCCCTTATGTTTGTACGAACAAATTCAAACGGAAAAAACAAATAAAACGAAAAATCTGGGGTGGGATTCCAAAAGGTGATAAGTGACAATCATTTATCACGTTTTCAAAATTGACATTCCGTATGGTGATTATTACCACAATTATCACCTTTTGGTGATCACTTTTTGGTGATTGTGGTTTAGCTATCACTTTCGTTATCATCAACAAGACAATAACCTACAAAAAAATTATTTATGATTTATTTATAGAAAATGGGGTATTTATGAATATTTAATTATTTTCTTAATATTATATATTTAAATTTAAAGCAAAACAAGTCACAAAAACGTTAATAAAAACAAGTTTAACGCAAACGGTCCGTAAATAAAATCAGTTATTGAGTGGCATAGGCCCATAGGGTATTTTAAATTTTGTATATGTAATTTTAATGTTTAATAAAATTTTAGCCGTGCCACCAAGACTTATGTCGTTTTCGATTGACCAAAAAAACTAAATTCAGTGCAAAAAAAACGAGTGCAGATTAATTACGATTATTTTTTATTATGTCGAGTTTAGTTTTTTTGCATCGAGTTTAGTTTTTTGTGGTCAATCGAAAACAATACAAATAAATAAATATTTATACCAAATTATTATTTTATTTAAAAAAAAATTGTCCATTTAAGATATCGTTAAGTCTGTTTCATCTTAAAATCATTTTAGAATCCCACTTTCAAAGCATAATGTCAAATTTCACTAAAATCGGTTAAAAATAGCCAAATTCCATCCTACTTCGCCATTTTCCAGAAATTCGTCCAAAAATCGTTTTAGAATTCCGTTTCCATCGTGCGTGCTGAATTTCATCATATTATGTGTACCGAATGAAATTTGTGATTCCCCAATTTATATTATCTCATAGGTTACTACCACAGAATACCCAAAAGCGACATAACGGGGTTTTTATATGGAGAAAAGTGGACTCATTTTTTTGACCTTGGTTTATAGAAGGTAAGATTTTCGGTGTAAAATTATCGTTCAGTGGCTGAAAATTCAAAATTAACATGTAAAATATAAGGTAAGAGCAAAAATTTCTTGGCCCACGTAATGTCAGTTCTGGTTGTTTATTATTCTGTGTTACTACGCAAAAGAAAAAAACTGGTACTGTTATTTTGTAGAAAAAAATTGGGCATTTGTTTTATTTATTTCGAAATGGATGCACCAGAAAGAGAAAAACGTGATTTAATACGGTAACAAATGTAAAAAAAATTCAAATCAATCTTTCTGTATCACGCAAGCCCGGATCCGGAGCAAAAAAAGGTGCTCGAAACAAAATGTTGGATCAGAAAATTGAAAGAGTCATTACCAAACATCCCTCGATGTCTGTGCGGGATTTGGCGAGAAAAACCAAAACAACCACATCGATGGTGGAACGAGCTAAAACCAGAAATAATCTACGGACATACGAGAAGTCAAAAATCCCCAAAAGAAGTGTTGTACAATTTAATAGAGGGATCGATCGAGCAAAGAATCTTAACAAATGATTGAACGAAAGAAAAGATTCTTGTATCGAAATGGACGACGAGACCTACGTCAAAATGGATTTCTCGACACTTCCAGGTCCGCAATATTACATCAAAAAGAAAGGTGAAGCAACGAAGTAATTACTACCAAAGCTGTTGAAAAATTTGGCAAAAAACGTTTGGTTTGGCAAGCAACTTGCCAATGTGGCTTAAGATCACGTCCATACATTATGAATGGCGAAATCTACATCAAGGAATGCCTTCAGAAACGTGTGTTACCGTTTCTAAAAATACACAATAGCCCTACTATTTTTTGGCCCGATATTGCCTCGATTCATGCTACAGGAACGATGGATTTCATGAAAGCCAATAACATCGAATTTGTTTCAAAAGATTGAAATCCGCCTACCGTGCCGGAATGCCGTCCAATCGAAAAATATTGGGCTTTAGTGCAGAAGGAATTGAAAAAAGAGCCTAAAGCTGCGAAAAATGACCAAGAATTCCATTACATATGGCATCGGGTATCCGCCAGAGTCACCGAAGACACCATCCAGAACCTAATGGCTTCCATACGGAAAAAAGTGACTGTTCGCCGTAAAATGAATAAAAAATTTGAATGAATACTATTATTTAAAAACTGTTCAATATGTGCAATAGAACAATAAAACAAAAATAATGATTATATATTGCCGTTTAGTTTTAATTCTTTATTTTCAAATCACAAATTTCATTCGGTACACATAATAATCGGTTAAGAACTAACCAAGTTCCTTCCTAATTGGCCATACCCAGAACTTTTTCCAAAATTGAATTTAGATTTCCGTTTTCATCCTACTTGGAATTTTAATTTTGAAAATGGTCTATACCTAAATTATGCACTTACAAATTAATTTATAATTTTTATTGTAAATTAAGTGGGAATAAAATTACTGAAAAATCAGAGAAGCCCTCTTAATATGTAACTTAATTTGGATTTACATCAATTAACCCCAACGATGGAGTACAAATATGTGTGAAACGGGAAAGATGCTCAAAATCTCAAGGTGTTTTATATGGGAAAAATTTAAAATTATTATACATATAATATGAGTCTTGGAAGCGTTATTGAACACTGATAATTTTATATGTACTCGAGGATATCTTTAAATTTGGCATATCACACAGAAGTTCGACGCCTAAACCGTGGTAAAGTGAGGAATTCAAAATATGTCTGTCAAGTTGCGTCAATACTGCAATCAGTCGTTATGTTAGTGTGGAAATTAAATTAACCTTTTTAGAGGATGAACTACTAAAATAGAGGGCTGCTTGCCCTATAAAAAAAGAAGATTTTACAAAAAGCGGCTAAAAATGGGTCACTGGATTAACTTACAAACTATATACCTAATCCAAGCTGCTTTGTTCGGTTTGTAATAAATCAAGTGCTTATTTCCATCCTGGCAAAAACGCGCTTCAACGACTGCAAGTTCCACGTGCCGAACTGATATTTCATCCGGGTACTTAAGATGAGATTCAGTGTTATTTTGGAGGTATTCATTTTGTTTATGCTGTTTACAGTAACATTTTACGAACTCGAATGCTTAATGATGAAAAAAGTGGTTACTATGCGTTCGAATTCTCTAGCTCTCACGCTCGTTCGATGGAGTGGACATTTTACAAGTAATTTGAATCCAAGATCACGGTGGCTAATTTTCAATAAAACCGCAAATTTACCATTTTTCCTTTCAATTTTGTATTTATTTTATATTTAGTTTCTTTTTTAATTCAGACAACCTAAAACATTATATTTTTACAATAAAATATTTATAAATTATTAATAATAAGTATTTTACACATTTAAATACAGTTATGTAAGAATCCAAGAATTTTGAAATATATTTTATTAAATTTTAATTTTGAATTAAATTAATTACCTAAATATAATATATATTTATTATTTATGTATAATATAATTTATTTATATATATATATGTATAACATTTTTGCTTTTTATATAACAATATCACCGATAAAAATTAGAAAACGAAATAACCGATAAATTAAAAGAATTAATTGATGAAAACAATGAGAATATCCGTCATTTTTTGTCTAAAATTGATTAATGCAATTTGCTAGTCGAATGTTAAATTAATGCTTGTAAATGGAAGTATTGGGCATGCTGGTTCTAATTGCATAGCGGTTGCCATACAATCAGCCGAGGCAGTGTAATCACCAAGTGTTTCCATCACTTGGCCTAAATTAAACCAAATATTTGGAGAGCTTGGGTCAATTTTTGCTGCATCCTTTAGAGTTTTTTCCGCAAGCCGCGGTTCTCCTAATATATGATGGGACTTGCCCAGAAATGTTAACGCGTCCGTATAATATGGATTTGCCGATACAGCATTTTGAAAGCATTGTTTTGCTTCGGCCCATTGTGACAAATAAACATGTATTTGCCCTTTCTGTAAAAGGAAATTACAAAATTACATTAATAACCGTCAGCTGTTACAGTTTATAAATATACTTACCATATACATGATTTGATGTGAGAACGGATAAATCAATGATGCTTCCTGTATACAATTTGATGCCTCATTCGGTTGTTCTATTGCTAAATAGACGTCAGCCAAAAGGAGCCAAATTTTCATTTGAATAATCCATGCCTTCTGCGGCCCCGGACGTGGACTAAACGAGCTCAATGAACTTGCAGCCTCACTTAAAGCATGCTCAATTTTAGAAGCTGCCAAAGAAGCGGCATGAACAGAATCTAGGATTGGGAATATAAAATATAAAAACGGTTTAAATATAAAATTTGATCATTGATTTACTCACTCGAATCTTTATCTGACATCTGGGAATGGAATTGGACGACACTTCTTGTATCTGAACATTTTTCGTAATCATTCTCGCCCACCCCAACCGTTTGAGACTCGTACAAATTTTTCCAAACGGATAACATTTTTTGAACCGAGATCAAAGCCTTCTCAGGATCTTGCAGATGTAAATCTAAATGTGCTTTGACATGAAGTAAATCGATGTGATCGGGAAATTCACTTAGGGCATCTTCAACTATAAACAGAGCTTCTTTGGGACGACGATTTGCTGTTAGTAGAAGTGCAAATAGATGTAAACTGCTGGGATGTTCGGTTCGATAGGCTAATGCGATTCGAATATGATTTAGCGCGTCTGAAATATTGTAATTGAGTGCGTGCTGCAGCGCTAGGTAATATTCGGCTAAATGATCGTTCGTGTCCAACTGAACTGCTTTTTCGAAGGCTTCGAGAGCGAGTTTACTATGTTTATCCCGATCTGTTTTTAAATTCGATGTCATCGATACTTGTTGGTAGCCTATGCCGACATATAATTGTGCACGTGACGCACATCTTTTCGTATCCTTCTTCAGGGCGTTTAATGAGTATTGTAAACCTTCCTGTATCAAGCCTAAGTGTTCATAACATATTCGAGCCGACATTAATAGAGGTAGAGGATCGCTTGGCGATAATTTTGCTGACTCATTCAACGCCCGGACTGCATGGGCGTACCGTGTGTTTGACACTAAACTAAGAGCATATTGGCGCCATACGTGTTGCTCGCCAAATGAAAATTTTAATGCCCTTTCGAATGACTCGTGCAATAAACTAATTTGGCCCCATCGCACTGTAGCTAATGTTAAAAGATCGTAAATCGCAGTCGCATTACCTAGGGCATGTGATCGAGCCTCACGAAACTCCGGACTCTGTGACAGAACAGCATCTCGGACTGCCAACGCTTCAGCTATTAAGAGTAAAATTATTGTCTCTTCTTGTTGATTCTTTGGAATAAATTGATCCCTGTTTGAGTATTTCCTTGGAATCCATGGCCTTTTAGCCGATTGTCCATCACGCCGTGGCGTTAATTTTGCTGGTGGAGTGTATATTGTTCCTGAAACACCTCGTAGTAAAACCTCTGCCAATTGTCTAGCTAATGTTAGCCGTAGTGATTGAGTTGCTTTTGTTTCGACTGCATTCAACATAGAGCGATATCGTTCGATCGCCGCCTGCAATTTGCCATATTTTATCAAAACAATTGGAGCCCGTTGCAATGCTGTTTCTAAAATGGCACCCATGCGACATGATTCAATTGATGCATTTATATTATTTGACTGATCCTGCAGGTACAATAAGCCCAAATCGGCAGCCCTTTCAAAACATGTAATCATTTCGGTTTCTTTTTCAGCCTGTTTGAACCGAGAACTACCTTTTGTACCGACCTTTTCCAAACATAAACCTTTTATTGCATAGGATTCGGCGAGTATTCTTAGACTTCGCAAGGTTAGCTCTTTTTCTGAGAGTGTATTGAGTTCTGCCTTTTGAAAATTGGATAAACTATCTTCGAACTCACCGCATGCATAGTACAATTTTGCCAATAGAAGATGTGAATCTAAGGCAATTCCAGCTTTTTTACCTTCCTCCCCAATCACCATATTTAAATATCGTTTAGCCTCGGTTAAGCCCGTTTTCGCTTTCGAATAATTCACTTCTATCGGAGGATGCTCCTCCAGATAATTTTCCAATTTGCCTTCACCAATCAAAAAATTTGAAAGGCATTCTAAAACCAAAATTAGAAACATTTATGACTCACCCCTCTAAAATTCTGAGACATGAAATCAATCTTGAATTAACACCCCAAACCTCTTACCATAATTTGGTGATCCAACTTTTAATTCATCAGCTAATTCGATTACCCTTTTCCATTTTGCTTCGCTGCGGCATTTTTCGATGGTGGTTTCAATTTTATCAATATTTCGATTACGTCCTGTCATTTTTAACTTTTTCCACTATCGGAATTTAAACAAAAAAAAAATTTCGTTCGCGAAAATAACTTTTCCTTTCTACGTTCTTCTCACTGCTATGCATCCGAGGCTGAAGAAAAACTGTCATTTACTACACAAAATCGTGTGATATAGTAATTATTTTTCTTTTCTTTGTTTAAAAGTAAAAACTATATTTGTAAATTTACATAAATATAATATTATTATTTTTGCTAAATAAAAATAAATAAAATAATAAAAGAAAACAAACTGAGAATTTTGTGTAAAACGTCAAAATAATGTCAAAATGACATAACATGTGTGTGTATGCGCCTGGAGGTTGGAATGGAAACTGCAAATTATGATAGCGTTTAATGGTAGTATCAGATATTGCAAACTTTAATTTTTGAAGGTGGGCTAGTTTCTTTATTTTAAAGGGCCGCAAGCACCGTGTAATATACATAATTGCATACCATAAATTTTCAATGATCATCATTTTCAAAAACAAATCTAATCATGTCATGTAGCAAAAAATTCAATGTCATCGTATGAGAAGGAGAATCGCTTGCAGCAAACTCAAAGGAGACATGGGCTGCTGGAATATTTTTTTTATTTTACTCCTAGTGTTCGCTGATGACCACCGGGGTAAAACAGATCCCAAGTATAACAACACAGAAGTCAAAATTGAGCTACTGTATTTTCCTTTGGATTTTGACAAAATATCCGAAACTCAACAGAACTCGTATTCATTAGGAATACAAATACAATGTAGTATTGGCACAGAATAATAAACAACCAGAACCGACATTACGTGGACCAAGAAATTGTTGCTCTTACGACCTTATATTTTACATGTTAATTTTGAATTTTCAGCCACTGAACGATAATTTAACACCGAAAATCTTACCTTCCATAAACCAAGGTCAAAAAAATGAGTCCACTTTTCTCCATATAAAAACCGCGTTATGTCGCTTCTGGGTATTCTGTGGCATTGGTGTGTATATGTATACATTTTATTTATAGCACAGAATAATAAACAACCAGAACCGACATTACGTGGACCAAGAAATTTTTGCTCTTACCTTATATTTTACATGTTAATTTTGAATTTTCAGCCACTGAACGATAATTTAACACCGAAAATCTTACCTTCTATAAATCAAGGTAAAAAAAATGAGTCCACTTTTCTCCATATAAAAACCGCGTTATGTCGCTTCTGGGTATTCTGTGTTTATAGTACAAGTTTTTTTTACTACGTAGTTTATCAGTTCGTTTTTGTGTCTATTGTGGATAATACATTGGTTGGTGAGGTGATTAGTTGGTGAAGATTTTTGTGAAGTTCGCTTTGGTGAGGACAAATTCTTATACTTAAACAAAGAATTTATAATGTAATTTATTTTATTGTTTTATTCATTAGGAGAACGAGTTCCATACACTTCGACAAAAAATGTTGCGAGACGAGCACACCAAGCTAATTGTTTAGTAGAGGATGATATTTTTACTGAAATTGAAAGTAAGTATGTAGGTATATTTGGTATAAAAATAAACATAACAAGTTTAATGTTTTTGAGAACTTATCATTATACTCGCTTTTTAATTTCATTTCAGTATTATTCAGTATGCATAAAAATGAAAATACGTTGCCGCTTACATCTTCGGTGACAGCACCGACGAAGTCCGATGATGGCACTATTACAAATTACAATTGGAAAACCCAGTTCCCTGTTTCCTGTAAAATATGTAACTATTTAAATCAAAAATATTTATATGTAAATAAAAATAAAAATACAGAAATATAAATTTTGTTTCAATAATGAATTATTTGATATATCCGCCAAATTTGGAGCTTGACATTTACGCACACACACACACACATTAAAAAATATTCCCGCCAATATTATTTCTACACACTAATGTATATAATTTTTATATAGTGAGTTCTGTGAGTTCCCACTAATTGCGACACGGTAGCATATGTTTTCTTATTCGCCTTTTAATGCGGAGTGGCTGACATCTGGCAGATTATTCGAGAACTAGAGCCAAAGGGGGCTAAACGTAAAAAAAAAATTCACATATAGCTCAGTGATTTTGTTTCTTTATTTGTGTTTTTAAAATAAGATTTTATTAGTAAAAATGAAATTTATCGAGTATGAGCAACCGCAAAAGTATAAAAAAATGTGTAGTGTAGTGTACCAAAGTTCAGTACTTATTGTGACAAACTACGCACACATTATAAACGCACCTTTTCTTTTGAACAAATTTAATTGATCTGAAATAAACAAAATTATATTATTATAATATACATTTGAACGTAAATAAATTAGGTTTTACGTATTAAATTATTGTAAAATAAAAATAGTTTATCAATAATACTTACATTACACCATTTACCAAAGCATTTTGACATATGACCCCCTTTGGCTCAGAGCTATTGTAACGCCTCTTGCGGCGCTTTAAAGGCGAATAATAATACATAACTCAAACAGAGGTAAACCCAGAACTAAGTTATGGATATCCTACGAAATATTGTAAAATAGTTTGATTTAAAAATACTTGGGATCGGAGTTTTTTTGAGCAAAAAAACGAACGCATAAAAAGAGTCGGTGTATTTTTAACTCTACTTTTACTTGGGTTTTTTTGACAACCGAAAATTATTACATACTTTTATCGGCGTAAAAAAATCCAAAACTTCGATGAATTGAAAAATTTAAATTAAAATAATATGAAATGCTTCGATTTGAATAATGATATTAATAAAAAATATTAAAATAATATGTAATGTTGACATTTAAAACACCAAAATTATTTGTCAAGTAAAAAAGTTTTTATTGAAGTGAAGTTTGCGGAGGTAAAATCTGTCAAAAAAACTCGGGTATTTTCTGTCAAAAAGCCATCGGCGAACACACGGACTATTTAAAATTCTACTACATATCGTCGGTTTGCGAGAATAGTGACACATCTCAAAATATCATATTTTTGAGGAAATCGATTTGAATTTTTTTTTTGTATAAAATATGTAGTTACATTAAAAGGCTTTTTTTCCTATTACCATAGACATTTATACTAGATTTCTCATTTCATAGTAACTAAAGGAAAAAAACAAAAACTTCTGATAATTCCAATGTATCGTTGTGTTGTGTATTTTATAAGGCAATAATTTTAGAATGCGTTGCAAATATAATACGTATATGCAATACACCGATAATATTTGAATGGAAAATATTTGTTTTTATTTTCTGTTTTTAGTCAAATGAGAGATCTATTATGATTGTCTATGCTATTACTATCTCAAAATTGGCCATTTTTGAGATGTGCCACTATTCTCGCAAACCGACGATATATACAGAGTGTTTGGTGCATTGTTTGCCAAATTGAATTGGCCCAAAGGAGGGGTCATTTGCTATCTCTTAAGCCCCAATAACTTATTTTTGGCCATACGGATTTCTTTTCATTAACTCTTAAAATAAAGAGAGTAAAAACTTAAAACTCAATTTAACATTGCAATAAAAAAATAACTAAGAGTGATCGTGATCTTCGCACTTTTTTATTAAGTTCTCTAGTCTATCCCATTTCCAACACTACTTAGTCAATATGCCATAAAAACCATTTCAAATACTTACTAAATCACAACAGATAAAAATAAACGCTGAATTACTGTTCACCTTTAACTAGTGGCGATCGTGGCACCTCTTGTGGTGCTTTAAAGGCGAATATATTTACGTTTATTGTTTTATTTTTGACCTTATGTTTTACCAAACATTTGCGGTTCAAGTGGAGCTCGAACCCCGTTCGTTCTTTTTTGTTGGTATTGGTTAATTTTGCACAAAATCTCGATTTGTCAAAATTGATTTAAATCAAAAAATAAATGATTTATTCTGCCCAATCGTACACGCGATATGATTAAAATCATTATTTTTGACAGTAAATTGATTTATTTTGCCCAATTGAACTCGAAAGTTTCTTTTGCATAAAAAAAACAATATTTTTTGACAGGTAAAAAAAACCAAACAAATTCTAGGTTTTCCTGTTTCCTCGGGCAAACGTGATAAAAAATATCAGGAGAGGGGGGGGGGGAAATGATTAGAGTAATCTACCAGCTCCATAACTTTTCAGTACGGTGCGCATCACTTGAGCTGTTCTGGTCATGTTTTAGGGTGTTTTCTTTTATTCATTCCATAGAAAGAACAGAAGGAATAGAATATTGATCACGTGACCTCGGAATATTCCGTACGTAATGTAATAAAAGAACGGATTGGAATAAATGGAATACATTTTCCATAGCACGAATTTTTTTTATTTTGAAAATTAGGAAATAAGTTCAATTTATTAAATAAATAATTTTATTATAATTAATTAAAGTTGCAAATTATTTGTACGTGAAAACACACAATGCAATATTAATTTTAATTGATATATATTAAAAAAAAAAAGCTGGGATTTTTTGTATCCGCCACGTACGGTAGTACGAAAAGAATGCATTCCGAATATTCCGAATAAATTAAAGAATGGACTAAAAAAAGAATAGAAGGAATGGAATGAATAAAAGAACGATTTACGTCACTTTCGGAATGTCCGGAATATCCAGAAGGAATAAAAGAAAACACCCTGTGTAAGGGGTTACTTGCACCCAGATTTCGGTTCTATGACAACTGAGAATGGCAAATATTACGAAATATTTTTTCGACCAGTCAGTTCCCATTCTCATAAAAATCCCGATTCCGATTAGACCAATGTGTTTTGATTTGGTATAAATTAAAAATATGACTTATTTTGGTATGATGGGTTAAATTAGTTTTTGAATATGGTGTAAATCAAAAAATTTTCAAAGCTTCTGTAATAATTTTGTATTAACGCGAATTGTTCAGTTATTTTTTAAACTTAATCATTAGAGCTACGCTAATACGGGTTTTAGTCTTACAGTTTGAATACATAGGTTATGTTTTATATTATAATCTCTTTTAATAAAGTACACCATTAAAATTTGGTGTCGAAATAGATATTTTTGAAATTCAAAACAAATTATGGACTACATAATTTTTCGTATGACTAGAAGACGAGGTTTAAATCGAAGATAACCCATATTATAATTCAATAACCTATATTACAATTCATTTTGGTTTCGTCTAGTGAAAATTAGACGTAATTTATGAGATGCAAGTGATCCGTTTAAGATCAATCTTTTTTCAAATAAGTTGAAACAAATAATTTTACTGCTCTTTGCTAGCTTTTTTTTGCGCGGTCGTTGTCTAATAAAAACAAAATATTGCTCAATAATTTATGTTTTGGAAATATTTTTATAAAATAAATTTATAAAATACATATAAAATCCGACTTCTCACATAAAAAAAAATTATGGTTTTTTTTGACGTTCCCAGCAAACGTGTCTTAAGTAACACATGCAAGACAAACTCAAGACTTGTTATGGTAACAAACCCAAGTCATTCAAAAGACAAATCCATGTATTTGGGACGAAGAGTCTTCAAAGACATGTCTTGTGGTCGTTATTGGTAACATGTATTTAAAAAAACGTCTTGGGTAACATGTCTGGTGGTCGTTATTGGTAACATGTCTTGAGTTTGTCTTCCATATGTTACTTAATACCGTAGACAGACACAGAGTTAATCGCGATTTTCAGTTGTTATTTTTGTCAAAAATCGTGTTGTGGAAACAAAATAATCCGGTTTAGGTGAAAATCGTGTAATGACAGTTGACTTTCATTACACAATCTTCACAAAAAACTGGATTATTTCGTTTTCACAACGCGATTTTTGACAATCGGGATAAACGAAAATCGCGAATAATTTTGTGCCTGTCTACCGTGTAAGATACATTTCCTGGTTTGTTAACACTTTTTGTTTTATTTTAATCACAAATAAATATTGTATTGAATTTAAAATATTTAAAGAAAAATATTTTTTATATTTAAATTCAATAATATTTATTTCTTTTATACCCACAAAAAAAATTGAACACATCACCATCTGCACAAAAATAATAATAAAAACTATAAAAAATGGCGAAGTATAATGCTTTTTGTGCATTAGCCGTGTTCGGAAATAGACGTTGAGTAAATTCACAGTAAATTTAGACCATTAAATTAGACCATTATAGTGTAATTTAATGGTCGAAATTTACTGCGAATTTACCCATGGTCTATTACCATTCCTTCTATTTCCCACCGAAAGGAGCGCTTTAAATTACATTACGTTTGTGTCTCTAGTAACATACTGAAGACAACCGCAATACATGTTGCCTAAGAAATTTGTCTCTTTTTAACCAGTGTAATTTCATATTATTTTCTCTAATATCCCAGACAAGCACAAGACTTGTTACCAAAGACAAAAAATTTGCTGGGTTGTTATGAGTTTTCATTTGCCACTCATAGAACCGGAATCGCAATTTCTCAGTTTTTATACCAATTAGAATTTTTAGTCGAATAAAACCCATATGACAAATTTCCCATCAAACCGGAATCCTGGTGTTGGTTACGATTTGCAATTGTACGTGCTGCCTCCACGCGGTAACCGCTGGTAACTGATTCCTTATATATGTTACATTTTGACCATTTGACTCAGGCTAAAGTACGGCACAAAAGGAGAAATCCTTGACAAAAAACCCTAATCTAAGATGGAACGGCATACGCCTATGGATGAATGGCTGATAGATTAATTAGTCCCAAATATGTGGACTCTGGATACTAGGCGGCCAGGCGCCCTCCAGTTTTACTTTAGCCTTCCTGTGGTAAAGCTGGGTGCCCCTCAGGCGACTTTCATTTGCCAGTAACACGTGACAATAAAATGTCTAACAATAAAAATAAGGATTAGGTACGAAAGGCCGAATGTCGAAAGGCCGAATGTCGAAAGGCCGAACGCCGAAAGGCCGAATGTCGAAAGGCCGAATGTGTCGAAAGGCCGAATGTGTCGAAAGGTCGAATGTCGAAAGGCTGAATGGGTCGGAAGGCCGAATGTCGAAAGGCCGAATGTCGAAAGGCCGAATGTGTCGAAAGGCCGAATGTGTCGAAAGGCCGAATGTGTCGAAAGGCCGAATGTGTCGAAAGGTCGAATGTCGAAAGGCCGAATGGGTCGGAAGGCCGAATGTCGAAAGGCCGAATGTCGAAAGGCCGAATGTGTCGAAAGGCCGAATGTCGAAAAGCCGAATGTGTCGAAAGGCCGAATGTGTCGAAAGGCCGAATGTGTCGAAAGGCCGAATGTCGAAAGGCCGAATGTGTCGAAAGGCCGAATGTGTCGAAAGGCCGAATGTATCGAAAGGCCGAATGTGTCGAAAGGCCGAATGTGTCG
Source organism: Tipula helvola (assembly GCA_963556165.1). Taxonomy (NCBI): domain Eukaryota; kingdom Metazoa; phylum Arthropoda; class Insecta; order Diptera; family Tipulidae; genus Tipula; species Tipula helvola. The sequence continues at coordinate 177,234,707 of OY744481.1, read as the reverse complement.
AAAGGCCGTTTATGTTGAAATTTATTTTAATTTTTCATCTTTTATGAATGAAAATTTTCAAAATTTACATTTTTATGAAAAAACAAAATTCATATTTTCATCAAAATTTTTGTATAAAAATGTTTAATAATAAATCGCCTTAAATATTAAAATCTTTTTAAGTTTTTTTTGTCAAATACAAATTAATTAATTATAATAAAAAAGAAAAATAAATAAATTTTTTTTCGACAAAATTTGATCACATTAATATGTATGCTAATTACACAGGATTTACATTTTACATTACGAAAGAAATTCAATGGTCTTAAATATTGATGTCAATCAATTAAGTGAAGGAAAATTAATTGAAAATTCGGCCTTTCAACCCAATCGGCGTTTCCACGGGCTGGCCACATATCACTGTTTTTCAAAAGACTGTTTACAAAAGACTGTTTCTAAAATCTTTTCTCCAAAATCTTGTTTTACAAACTCTTCTTTCCTTAAAGGCATTGCAAATAATATAGCTCTTCATTGATTTATAGCACTAATCCATTAAATTTAGTTTAATTTTTATTATATTTTTTCAAACATATCTCAAGAAGAGAAACTTACTTCTGAAATTATAATTTTAAATAAAATGTGTGTATGTACCTAAATTTATTATTAAAATTAAAACAAATGCCTGCTCATGTGAAAAATGAACTTAAAATAAGGGACATATAAAAATTGGTTTGGGTATGTAATCTTGCATTACAAAATATTACATTATAAAATTTCGCATAGAAAATTTTGCATTACAAAATATTTCAATTAAAAAAATGTTGCAATTATTAAATATTGCAATACAAAATCTTGCATAACAATTTCTCGTATATTTTTTTTCTCTATTCTGATGAAAATAAATTGAAGAAAAATGACATCGACTAATTTAACTTAGAATTGTAGAGGCTAACGGCTTTGGTAACTCTCACGGGCACGCGGGAGGTCGCTGCGCTCCCCCCCGCTTAGCCCTCCGAGGGGCTTTAGAAATAAACTACAGGGGATGTTGGAGCCGGGATCAGCAAACATGTCGCACTGCGTGCCGCACGTAGGAGCGGATTATATAGAATCTATTAATGACACATACTAGAAAGAAAATAATTGCACTATTTTGTTATGCAAGATTTTGTAACTGAAAGATTTTATAGTTGCAAGATTAATAAAAAAAAGCAATATTTTGAAATGCAATATTTTATAATAAAAACACGTTTAAATTTCGTTCACCCTTAAAAATTACAAAATAAAGAAAAATAAAACAAAAGAAACACTATTATGATAATATATCTAGACTCAAGAATTAAAAGGGCGTAAGTCGACTTATGCCCTAATCGACTTTTGAGCAGTTTCTATCTCATTTTCTGTTAATACATTTTCATTCCAATTTTTAGGTAATATGCAAGAGAATAAGATATCTTACTTTCTTTGATATTACCTTGGAAATTGGAAAATCAAAACGTATTAATAGACAATTAAACAGAAAATGATCAAAAGTCGATTAGGGCATAAGTCGACTTACGCCCTTTTAATTCTTGAGTCTAGATATATGTACCTATACACTGAAACCTCACTACAGTGGACATTGATGCAACCAAACAATTTTTATACGAGAACGAAAATATTTTTAAAATTCGGCCTTTCGAAATTCGGCCTTTCGACACATTCGGCCTTTCGACACATTGGGCCTTTCGACATTCGGCCTTTCGACACATTCGGCCTTTCGACATTCGGCCTTTCGACATTCGGCCTTTCGACATTCGGCCTTTCGACACATTCGGCCTTTCGACATTCGGCCTTTCGACATTTGGCCTTTCGACACATTCGGCCTTTCGACCCATTCGGCTTTTCGACATTCGGCCTTTCGACACATTCGGCCTTTCGACAATCGGCCTTTCGACATTCGGCCTTCCGACCCATTCGGCCTTTCGGCGTTCGGCCTTTCGACATTCGGCCTTCCGACATTCGGCCTTTCAATATCGAACCAAAAATAAGGATGGTGACGCTCCTAAAGCATCACATACCAGCGAAAGTTCTATTGACGATTGTAAAAGTAGAGAAAGCGCCTCTCGAGGACAATAGTTAAAATGATGCACCTGATAAAATGACATTTGTCACAAATGCGACGAAAGAAAATTTAGCAATGCGGTAATTAATAATTATTTTTATAGTCCAAAATTGGAATTATTTACAATTACTAGCAATCCGATAAGTAAAAATTGTGTTTACAGATCAAAATTGGAATTATTTACAACAATTTCGAACGTCAAATTATCAGGTATCTCAGTTTAAAAATGTTCCACTAGGTGGAATCCGTGATGCTCCAATCGTCAATAGTCATTGGCCAAAAAACTTGCGCACCTATTGAAACCACATACATATTTGTTTTAAAAGTCGATTACACTGTTTAAAATTTAAAAAAAAATATGTGCAGTTTTTTGCTGTTCTCAAGTAATGTGGACATTGTCAATAGGGGAACGAAACCTACTTTTATAAATGAGGTTAGGCAAGAGGTCCTAGATTTAGACTTAGTTAAAAACTGGCATGTATCTGAAGAGGCATCTGTATCGGATCACTTGCACATCACATTCGATTTGGCGGCCGAGACCATGCAGCGGCAGAAAATCAGAATTCTAAAACTAACCGACTGGGACTCTTATAGAGTTTCACTCGAATTAGAAATGCCCTCGGTTATGGGGAACATAGAGTCTCCAGAGGGCTTGGAATTCTGTTCAAACCAGCTGCATAATTCTATACACTTGGCTTACGAGAACAGCTGCCCGGTTAAACGAAGGGAGTCCACAAAGATGGTCCCTTGGCGGAACGGGACGCTGGGTAAGCTGAGGAAAAAATCGAGAAGATTATTCAACAAGGCTAAACGCACCGGTGAATGGGGCGAGTATAAGATGGCCTTGACGGAGTATAATCTCGAATTAAGAAGATCCAAAAGGGATACCTGCAGATTTTTATATGACAGAATCAATGAATTACCTTCTGCAGGTCGTCTCCAGAAAGCCTTTTCTAGGGACCATTCAAATGGTTTAGGATTTCTTCAGAAGCAAAGTGGGAGGTTCATTGAAAACCGGTAAGCGACCTTAGAGGTACTATTAGATACCCACTTTCCGGATTCAGTAGTGGTAGGAGCCCAAAGGGAGCCGCATGACCCTTCAAGTGAGCTAGCCTATGCGCCTCACAGTAGGATCTCGAGTTTCTCTGGGAAAAATTTCACAGCCAGCAAGGTGAGATGGGCTAATGGATCTTTTGAACCTTTCAAATCCGCTGGAGGAGATGGTATATTTCCAGCTTTACTTCAAAAAGGTATGGAGGAAATACTTCCTAGCTTGATCCAGATGATTCGGGCAAGTGATGCTTCTAACTATGTATATTCCGAAACTGTGGAGGAAAGTAAATGTGGCCTTTATACTAAAGGGAGAAAATCATCCAGACAACCAGTGCAAGGCTTATCGGCTATTAAATAAGAAGTGAGATCCTTGAAAAAAATCCGCTGCATCGGGACCAGTTTGCCTATCAAACTGGTAAATCTATTGTGATGGCTCTTAGCGACATATAAACAAATTGCCCTTTGCGTTTTTGTGGACATTGAGGGAGCATTTGATAATACCTCCTATGGATCGATAGAGAGCGCATCAATAGAAAACGAGGTTCCGCTTTCTACTATTAGGTGGATTCGCTTCATGCTGGAACATCATGAAATTACAGGCAGACTAGGTGGCGAGTTAGTAACCATCAGGGCCGTAATATAATATGGCAGTGATATGACCAGGAAGGACTCAGTGTCAATCCAAACAAAACTGTCATTGTTCCTTTTACGAGGAGGAAAAGCTCGCGCTTACAGGTCTTTCGTTAAACGGTACTACTGTTCCTTTTTCCAAAGAGGTTAAATATCTAGGGTTTATCCTAGATCAAAAAATTAACTGAAAGCAATATTTATTGAAAGTTTAAAATAGGGCCACCAAGGCTTTCTGGGCCTGTCAGAGACTCTATACTTGGGGACTACAACCAAAAATGATCTACTGGTAATTACTTAAAATCATTAGGCCTATGATCACCTACGCATCGGTAGTACGGTGGCCTAAAACTGAGCAGAAGGCAGCGCAAACCTTATTGACCTGCATTGGTGTTACGGGCTCAATGAAAACGTGTGATGGAGGCACTTCTAGGACTGACTTCGTTGCACCTGCATGTTAAAGAGGATGCTGCAATTATGGCCCTGAAAATAAAGGCGGCCCTACCATAGGAATGCCTTCCAACTGCTTGCCAGCCAAACTGGACTTCCACAAACCATTTTGTGTTAGGTTGCTTGACCGGGATGCGTGGAGTGCAGAGGACCATCCTTTGAGCGAGGGTTAATGTTATGGTTTACGGATGGATCTAAAACGGAAGATGGGGCGGGGATAGGAATACACGGGAGTGGGAAATCACTCTCGAAGTCCTTGGGTACCAATGCTACCGTTTTTGCGCTAGGGTGGGCATAGCAAAAGGCCTAACGATGCAAAGGTTTATATTAGGCATTTTCGGAAATATAGACCAAAGTAACTTCATAGTAAGTTTCAAACATTAAAGTTACCCATCTATTTACGAACGATCCAAGTAACTTCAGTAATGAAAAAATTAACTTCATGTAACAAACGCACTCGAAATTCTTTCTTACTTTTTTGTATGTGAAAGGTTAACTTGAGTAACTTTGTACCAACATAATATAAATTAAAACTTACTCTGAAGTTACTTTGGTTTATTTCGGAAAATGCCTATTGTATCTGATAGCGAATCGGCCTTAAAGGCTCTTAGGTTGTGGCGATTCACGCATCTGTACATGCGTTTGCCGTAAATACACAAAACGGAAAACACCCAATACAAAAAAAGAGAACTGAATTTCTTGAACGATTTCTTCCACAACGACATTACATGACAAAAAACAAAATAAAATTATAGATCAGTCAGCACTCAGCAGTCTCGTCTCGGATTTGGTGGACGGTGGTAGTTACAGTGCGCACTCATCTTATTTTCTAAACCGGCCTCATGTCGGTAAAAGATGGTGGTAAAGCAAAATAAATGTTGATGATATAAATAATAAGATAATAAATTGTATACAATTAAAATCAATAAATTAAATTTATTTAAATTAAATAAAATAAAAAAAATAAATAAATACTAACACATACTCGTCTCGTATACACAACGTTTATAAGGTCTTGTACAGTTGAGTCAAGGCTAGTATGGTATTGTCTGAAGGTTATCAAACATCTGGCAAGCTCAAATAAGGTAACACTTATGTGGGCGCCAGGTCATATTGATATTGAAAGCAATGAGGCAGCTGATGGCCTCGCCCGCGAAGGTTCTGCTTCTTTATTTACTGGACCAGAGCCCTTCTGTGAAGTCACTAATGGACACCTTAGGGCAGCGGTAAAACGCTGGGAAGATGCTCAAAAGTCCTCCACAGGCGCAGAATTCCAGCTTTGCGACAGGCGAAGGAATGTATGTCAACTTCGTCGGTCATAGGGTTAAGGAGTGTTTTGAACTTAGGAAACCTGAGTTGAGGCTGTTTACTGGCTTTCTCAAAGGTACCACGTCCCCTTACGGTATCACCTTAAGAAAATGGGTCTAAGTATGACAGACGCACGCCGCTTCTGCGATCTGGAAGCGAAATCAGCGGAACATGTTCTGTGCCAATACCCAGACATGTTCCACCAAAGACTGCAACATCTAGGAGGGAGAACAATGAGCCCAGATAGTAAGTATCTTGTACCGGCCGGTAGTATTATCAGATTGTGTATTATCAGGAAAATGGCTAGGCAAAAGTACAGAACATATTCCGCTGATTCCGCTTCAGGTCGCAGAAGCGATATCCGTCTGTCGTACTTAGGCCTTGGTTACTGTACTGGTAACATTAATTATAATTACAGTTACCAATATGGTGGAAATCATTTGAGTAAGTAGCTGATAATTATATTTATTATGTTAGGTCACCTCTAAGCTACTGTTTTCCACTAATAAATTTTATTTCAGAATGCAATTTTAATTTTTAATACCTAAACCATAAAATTAGATTAGAAATATGTATACTGTCATTGTGTTACTAACTATGTATTGTCTATTCTTAGGAGTCTGTAACCGGGTCAGTATCTCTCCATGTCTTCTTTATGTTGTGTTTAATAGGGTGTTCGGTGAGGCCTAACCATCTCCGGGAGGCCTTGCGCATTGCTTGGTCGAACACGCTAATCAATCAATTTCGACGCGTCAAATGACTGAAGAAAAAGTGCAATTAAGATGCGGTTTACTCTATAAGTTCCAAAGAGACACTATAACGTAGTGTAGGTAGATCAAAATTTGTAGAACGTTTTCGCGGGGTCTTAGTAACAAGTCGAACTTGCCAGAGGTGGTTGGAAAAATTACGTTCAGGTAACTTTCCTGTCAAAGATGAACTATCATTAGGTGACGGAATTCTTCAGATAACAGCTTCAAATCACAATAAAAGTACACTTTAAAATTGGAACGGAAACAGAAGAACTGTACTCCCTAAAGAATTACAACAGTCAACTTGAGAGTACAACTGACAACCCTACACAATACAGCTATCGTGGTGCTTTTCGGCGTCTGAAAATTTAACCATGTACATTCGCTACACTCAAAGGCGATTTATTTCGTTCGAAATATTCTTACACAATTTATCGTTATTCTTTAACTAAAATGTACTATTATTGCTGTCGAGTTTTTTTAATGTTTTTTTAATTATTTAATATTATTGATTACTTATGTATAATTACTAATTAGTTATCTAAGTTTGTTAAATCATGTACGCTTGTATAATTACGTATACGTACTAAACGACAATCTACAGATTGTAAGTTTGTAAACGATAAAATGAAAAAAATCGAGTCAGCTGATAGTAGCATTTTAATGAACAGTAAAATACAATTTGTTTAATTTCGGTCTCAATATACAAAGATCAATTGTATACACATACCACGTATTTGTGGTACCATCGTACAACTGCAAGGTTATTGAAACCAAATCACTTGTAAGGTGTTTCGAACTGGAATCTTAGACGGATAACACATTAACACCATGGTAATTTCAAAACAGCTAAAGAATTAAAAGAAATAATCCCAGATTACATTCCAAGAGGGGAGACTAATTCAACGAAGGCAAAATCAATTGAGTATGATATAATTTTGAAAATTGTAGAAATTATTAAAGGCCGCTGTCGAGTAGTCGGTCTACGAATCTAAATATAACTGATTTATGAGGGCGTAAAGGAGTTATGCTTTCAGAACAAAAAAATCGATTTTTAACCATGGTTGAAATGTCTGCATACGCGACTAAGGATCATAATAGCGACTTTAATTCAAGCACATCCTAAATTAATCACAGAATTTATAACTTCCAACTAGAAAATATTTCCAAACATCAAAACTATAAGTTTCCCGAAATTTTCACAGCCACACTCACATACGCGCGGGGGAATTCATTTTAGCCACATGCGGGATGTATTCGGTAATTTAATGTCAGTTGTGTACTCACACATTTGGACACAAAAGGAGGATTACTTCAATTTAGCCCAATGATGTTTGCAGTTATCGTATACAGCTACGTCTGAACTTCTCTTTAGCAAGCTTTGTAAGTTTATCAGATGCACATTTGCAGATCGTACATTGGCATACGTAAACTGGTTTATGCCAAAGATCCAAACTGGCCCATCAAAAGTAGGTTGGAATAACTTTAACGCCGATAACTTAGAACATATATCACCTCGGTTCATTTTTCGCAGAAGTACGTACATTTCAATTCAATTTGTCAAGATGGAGCACACCTCATAACCTACCTGTATTTACCATTGTTATCCCTTCAGAATAGAATCCAAGTGGGTCTTAGGACTTGTGATTTGTAAGTTCCAAAAGGCTCAAACGGCAAGGTGCTAATTGAAAGTAAAGCTTTGTTGTTCTCCGACCAAACATCTGAAAACGGCAGCAAGACTGATTGCTCAAACCCTGTCCAATCTTCGTTTGGAATATATCATTCACATTAGCTCAACAAAGAACATATAATATATAAGATGATTGTTCGTGGGCAACAAGCAAACTTATGCGGTCATTGCGAGAATGCAAAATATTCAATCAAGACAAAATTACACTACTGGCTGTGCACACCATAGTAATTTGATACTGTCGTAATCAGCAATCCGTTAAATCTCATAACGAACTAGGTAGCTGCCGACAGCTTAACACTGTAAATCGACAATATTCAATTGTTTTTGGGATAATAAGTTTGAGCTATTCTTGTAAAAGAATTACTCGCGCGAATACCGTGACGGTTGCGTTTTGCAGTCATGTACCTTGTGAATCTTACACTCTCTCTTATCGAAATAAATCGGTGAATCTTACACTCTCTCTTACCGAAATAAATATTAGTGCATTTCGTTGAATTAACTCTTCCAATCCAAATTTACTGCAGTTTGCCTGCATTTAAAGCAAAAAAAGATTGTATTTATTTAAGACAATCTGCAGATTCTAGTTTTGAAAGTCATCGGCTAAAACTGTTCTGTTTATAAAAATCTGTATTTGCATATCGCGAAACTATTGGCATATCTTGGATTACTTGGCATACCCCAAAACCAGGGGTGATTATCTAGAGCAGAAAATATAATTTTTTTAAATTTGCAAGTTCTTCAATCTTCTGTAACTTGATGGACTGTGATCGAAAATGCTGGGCGCCAATATCATTTTGTAATCTTCACTTATTCATTCCCAGGTTTTATGGTATCTTCAGTCACCATCGGTTACTTTGGGACTTTGGGTACTTTTACTGGAACTACTAACCTACTAAAATCTCGTATAGATCTAATTTTTAATTGAGTCGGTTTGTTTTGGTTTGGAAGCAATACGACCTAACACTAAACCAGCCTCTCTCAGTTTGATAAGATTTTTATTTTAGAATTGCTGCTCGATTTTTTCCTTTAATTGCTGATGCGACTACTGCAGATGGTTAGAAATTTCAGGGCTACTACTAGTTTCTTGTAGTCTTCCTTGTCTTCGGAAAAGGTCTATGCTATTTTTCATATTCTAACATTTTAAAGACACATGTCTATTAATAAGTCACAAGCTCAAGATCGAATCCTCGAGGGTTGCCTGTGGAAGACTCGTAAAAGGCATTTACTCAAAGTAATTATGAAACCCTACAATATTTCTACATTAATTTTGGTCCGACCAATAACGGTTGTGTGCTTAATAGAAATTTTATTGAGTAATCGATTTATTGCTAAATTGACAAGTGATTGATAAAACTGAGCGATTTCAAATATAGGTCTCGCTCGATTAAGTTGAAATTCCTCAATGCTGATAATTTTGAAATTTTTTTGTATTTCGTTTGAAAAATGAACTAACACAAATATAGTGTCTAAATAAATTTACTAGCATATATCAACGTAGCATTTCAAAAATATTGTTCCAAAAAATGCAGAACTTCGAGCCACTTGTATTATAATAACGACGTACAAATTTTATTCCAAGCTGGTGTTTTACGAAATATGCTGCATGTTTTGTTAATATTAAAGTCACGAATTTCCTAATTTTAAATTAAACAAATAATCGCAAAATGCTTAAACTAATAAAAAAAACCTTGCCATCGCACTGTGACTAATTGTAGTTCGACTATCTTAGACACCTAAGAATGTGTCGTGCGGTAGCACCGCTTTTATTTCCAACACAATTTTTGTTCGTCTTTCCATTTTACGATTTTGAAGTTTTATCTTTACTTTACTTTGTGACTTCGTTTGAGCGCGTTATCAATTAATTAGCGATAATTATAATATTAGTTTGTTGTTTACTCTACATACACCGATATTGAATTGCAGTCTCGTATACTCACTATATAGATACAAAACTAAAATCAAGCAAGCACATACCGTAAATTAAATCGATCAAATTAATTTTTTTAGTTTTTATCGATAAAACTCTTTAGTGAAGCAAATACTTATCGGTGAGGTGTGGCGACATAGAAACAAATAATGTCTGAGATTGATGTAGTGATTGAAAGTGATATGGTTGTAACCAGTGCTGCGATTGAACCATTCGTCGCAGTGAAGAGTGTTGCAGTCGAAGAAGATCTTAAAGATTTGTTGCCGTCTGTGAAAAATTTAGCAATTGCATTTACAACTGAGAACCGTGGTCATAATAATGGTAGTTTGGTGCCCATGGATGAAAAAATAGACGTTGTTGATGTTGGTAGTGTTGAAGTGATTCGTCAACCGGCTGCTGAATCATATGTACCACCTTATAATAATACTTATTATCCGGCCGAACCAAATTCAAAGTATGGTTTATATTTACACATATGCTGCGGTGTTACGATATAATAAATTAAAATTTATTTTTAGTATAACAATTCAAAATGGATCAATTGCCTCTACAAATGGTGAAGGTGATGTGGTACGTGCACGATCAAAAAGCCCAATACCCGCGGCTGGTAATTTAAGAAGTAGTATAGCATTTTTTGAGAATTTAAAGAAGTAATAAATAATATTAAAGCAATAATAAATTGTGTCATATATTGGCATTTATTTAATTTATTGTGTTTATTTATAGCATACGTCATTTGACTATAGAGCATAATATAACTATAATTAGCGGTATACATATTGTAAACGAATTGTAATAGTAAATATTTGTTTTAATTTTAAGTGTTCAGTGTCGGGCGAATATTTAGGGGGAGTTAAGTTAATATTTACCACTTATGATTCTCTTTTCTGAAATTGTAGTAAAGTTTACTAAAACTTTTAAAACTCTACATACGTATATTACTTTCTGGCTTGACGAAACTTATTGTGCCTTTAAGATCAGTATGCAGCTCGAGCTAAGATAAATTTTAACGCGGTCTCCACAAGTCTCCATACTCCATTAAATTACAGATAAATCGTCAAGCTAAACATTTGTGTAGAGATAAATTTTGTTTGACTTTTATGTTCGATTTTCGTTTGTTTTTGAATGAAGTTTCTTTTAGTTATTTCTTTTTGATACTTCTAAAGAATTGTTTAAAAATGCTAAACAGTTTGCTATCAGTAAAGTATACAAAATAATGCATTTCAGTGACGAAGAGGGAAGAGGATATTTAATTTTTATTGGTGTTGCAGCAGTTGCTGTTCTTTCTAAATCTAAAGCTGTTCTGTATCTAACATAAATACTCGACTTCGTATTTGTTGGTCGGCCATTTTAACTTCTGTCTTCTTTATATATGTTGTAAGAATATGAACTTACCTTTATAATGATTAGACGAGTACATGTAAACATGATGTAGAGGGCAACACTGATGACAAGATACATGTAAATAGAGACGTCAGAAGTTGTTGTAGCATGAACGAAGATAAAGGTTTCGTGTAAAAGTTTGTTGTGTCTTATACCCTTGACAGACTAGGGATTAGCTAAGCGCGATTAGTGATTTTTTCGAGATTAGCTGTAGTGTGTCAAGTTGAAGATTAGCTAATCTCGTTTTATTTGAGGATTAGTCACTAGTCGAGATTAGTGCACTAATCCTTGAAAATTTTCGAGCTTATCTCGTTGTATTGGGTTTAGGGATGGTACAAGTGGCACTACAATGTGAAATAATTATTTAAACATTGCTGAAAATGCAAGTTGCATGAATTTGCGACAGAAGTTATAAAATCAATGACATCTTAAAAAATTTGTGCTGAATAAATTTTGAGGAAATAGAAAATCTAGTGTGTTTTAATGTATAAATCTTAGTAATATTGAATTAAAAAATGAGTCCAGCTGATTTACCAGCTATATTTCATCGAATCACCATAATAATATTTTATTTCTCTGCAAGAAACTAATCCCTAGTCTGTCAACTCATATGGATTTGTGGTGGATTAGCTAATCTCGTTTCACTAATCGCGCTTAGCTAATCCCTAGTCTGTCAGTGGTATTAATTAAATAAATACATAAAGAAAGTATTAAAACATGGCGCAGTTGGTAAACCTAAATAAACCAGACCCGATGATTTGCATGGGTAATAGCAGATTGAATTGGATGAAATTCAAAAGACAAATTACAAATTATATGAAAGCCGCATGTATTGATGAGAAGGATCAAGAAGTAAAGGCTGCAATTCTTATTAACCTCATTGGCGAAAATGCTATGGCAATAATAGAATCTCTAAATATAACACAAAAAATAAAAGAAAATTATGATGAATTGGTGAAAAAATTAGAGGAATATTTTATGCCAAAATGCAATGTAATATACGAGAGGTACATGTTCTATAATAGAAATCAACAGAAAGGAGAAAAGTTTGATCAATTTTATACCGAAATAAGACAATTAAGCAAAAATTGTGAATTTGGAAATCAGGAGGAAAGTCTAATACGGGACAGATTAATTTTTGGAATATTAGATTTGGGGCTGCAAGAAAAATTAATTAAAATGGGAGATCCATCATTGGAGAAAACGGTCGAAGAGTGTAAAATAAGTGAAACGACGAAAGCACAAGCAATGGAAATCCAAAAAGAAAAAGAAATTAATTATGTAAATTCTCGTAATTGGAATTACAATAAACGAGAAACATCAAGCAGTAACCATCAAAATAAGACGACTGGAGTTAATAATTATCAAAACAAATTGAATAAAGGAAACATAAAAGTGGGCGAACAAAATGGCGGACAACGCTGTGGAAAAAGTAATGGAGTGCATCAATGGAAGAAATGTCCAGCATACGGGGTAACGTGCAAGAAATGTAATAGAAGAAATCATTATGCACGATGTTGTAAATCAAAGCAGGTGCAGGAGGTAGAGGTAAGCGACTTTGTGGTAGACACAATAGAAAATTATATTGATGATAATTGTAATAATTTTGTGAGAAATTTTGAAAATTATTTTGATAAAAATATTGTTATTGATAAAACTAGTAAAGTAAATTGTAAGAGAAAAGATAATGAAAGTATTAATATGACAAATGTAATATATAATGTAAATGCTCAAGCTTCGCTTCCTAACCTGAAATGGATAGAGAAAATTAAAGTTGATAATACGATTATTGATTTTAAATTAGATTCGGAGGCGGACGTTAATTTGATTACAGAAAAGGAACTTAACCGAATAAATAGTAAGATTAGTTTAGAACGTACAAATGTAGGGCTTAGAGCATATGGTGGTATGAAAATTCCAGTATTAGGTAGTGTATATTTAAATTTAAGGTGGAAAAATATGGTATACAAGGAACCATTGATAGTAGTAGATCTGATGGCTACACCCATTCTAGGACGTGAGACATGTCAAAAGTTAGGTTTAATTAAAAGAGTTTTAGAAATTACTAAAAGTGATAAAGAAAATTTCATAAGTAACAATATTGAAATATTTAGAGGTTTGGGTAAATTTCCATTTAAACTAAATTTAAAAATAAAAGAAAATGCACAACCGGTTATAAGACCACCTAGAAGATTACCTTTAACTATTAAACCAAAAGTAGAAAAAACATTACAGGAATTGGTCAAATTAAATATTATTGAACCATTATATGAAACGGCAGAATGGGTAAGCAATTTAACAGTAGTTTAAAAACCAAGCGGCACACTAAGGCTCTGTTTAGATCCAAAATTTTTAAATGAAGCGCTGATGAAGGAACATTATTTAATTCCGACGTTAAATGACCTTAAGAGTGTATTAACAGGGGTCGAATATTTCACAGTGCTAGACCTCAAAGATGGGTTTTATCAATTTGAGTTGACAGAAGAATCGTCAAAGCTTTGTTCTTTTAGTACTCCTTTCGGTAATTTTAAATTTAATATATTGCCATTTGGGCTAAATGTTGCACCAGAGTCATTTCAAAAATTAAACCAGAAGAATTTTGGTGACATATCAGGTACATTTATATACATAGATGACATATTAATTACGGGGAAAACAGAGGCCGAACATGATACCAATTTAATAAAAGTAGTGAATAGAGCGAAACAATTAAATATCAAATTCAATCCTGAAAAAGTTCAGTATAAAGTAAAAACAGTGGCATATTTAGGGCACATTTTTGGTAAAGATGGTATGAAACCAGATCCTAATAGTATAAAGGCTATAACGAATATGGAGAATCCGAGAGATAAAAAGGAACTTCAGCGATTTTTGGAAATGGTGAATTACCTACGGAGTTTTCTTCCAAATTTGGCCAAAGACACAGAACTACTTCGGGCGCTTTTAAAAAACAACACAGAATTTTTTTGGACAAAGAAACATTCAGAAGTAGTGGAGTTGTTAAAAAATAAAATAATAAGTGCACCCGTACTACAGATATTTAATGCGAATAAACAGATAATAATACAGACAGACGCATCCAACAGTGGATTAGGTTGTGTACTGTTGCAGGATAAAAAACCAGTAGGATACGCGTCAAGAAGTCTAACAAATGCAGAAATAAATTACGCGCAAATAGAAAAAGAATTGTTAGCCATACTATACGCGTGTACAAAATTCCATGATTACATTTATGGTAAGCAAGTCGAAATTAATACAGATCATAAACCCTTAGTTAGTATACTAAGGAATGAAATCTACAAGGTAAATTCATCGCGACTACAACGGATGAAAATTAAACTATTGAAATATAATTTAAAAGTAATATATGTTCCTGGGAAAGATCTTCATATAGCGGATCATCTATCGAGATCTTATTTAAAAGATGAAGACACAACGGAATTTACAGAATTTAACGAAGTGGTTCATGCTATTAATGTTACTGATGAACGACAGCAAGAATTTAAGGAACAAACTTGGAAAGACTTACAGCTACAGAAAATAATGAAAATATATAAAAATGGGTGGCCAAATAACAAAAACAAATTACCACAGAATTTTAGAATTTTTCATAAAATTAAAAATGACATATATTGCGAGAACGGATTGGTATTTGTAGGAAATAGATTAGTAGTTCCTAAAGTATTACAGGTAAAAATGTTGGATTATCTACATGATTCTCATTTAGGTATTACAAAGACGAAGAATAGGGCAAGACAAGTTTTATATTGGCCGGGCATGGATAGAGACATAGAGGATAAATTGAGGAAATGTAAGATTTGCGAAAAATACTCTAGTTCAAATATTAAAGAACCACTTATTCCACACAGTGTACCTGAACTTCCTTTTCAAAAAATAGGCGCGGATATTATGACTTACGGAGGTAAAGATTATTTAGTAGTTACGGATTATTTTTCTAAGTGGATTGAAGTAATTGAATTAAAAGCAAAACATTCGACAGAATTAATATTGCAATTAAAACATATTTTTTGTACCCACGGCATACCTAAGGAAATGATTGCAGATAAGAGTGGGATTTTAAAATAACTACATCTAGTCCACATTATCCTCGGTCAAATGGGCAAGCCGAGAAGGCTGTTGGTATCGTTAAAAGTTTGCTTAAGAGATCATTAGATGACAATAAAGATTTTTCATATGTGCTATTAGAATACCGTAATCATCCGGTGTCGGACTTGAAAGCATCTCCAGCTCAATTACTGATGAGTAGACAAACAAGGACTTTGGTCCCAATGAAAAATTCGTTGTACAAACCACAAGTACAATTAAATGTACAGAATCGGATAATCGAATCGCAAAATAAAATTAAAACATATTATGATCAAAATGCAAAAATTCGCAGGGAATTTCTACCTGGTGACAATATAGTTTACAGGAAAGATGGATTGTGGAAACCAGCTAAAATAATTGACATTCATGATTCTCCTCGGTCATATATGATACAAAATGAAAACAATAGGGTTCTACGAAGAAACAAAACGCATATAAGAGCTTCACGGAATCAATTCAATATTAAGACTGAAATGGACGAAACAGACAATGCCCCACAGCCGGTTACGAATATATCAAATAACTTAATAAATACTAATAACAATGAAAATCGGATAACAAGAGCGGGTCGAATTATAAGAGCACCTAAATATTTGAATGAATATGTAAGAAATTAGAACAGGAAGGAAAGGAAGGTTGGGCATAAATGAATATATTTTAAGTTTTTTTATATATATTTAGAAGTAATTTTTATTGTAAATTATGTGTATGTATAGGTATATGAAAATAGTAACACATGCACATGCGTATCAATATAGGTATACATACATATAAATAATTGAATTAATTTTGTTTGACTTGTGAAGTAATTTTTTAAGAACAAGAAATAAAAAGGGAAGGTGTTGTAAGAATATGAACTTACCTTTATAATGATTAGACGAGTACATGTAAACATGATGTAGAGGGCAACACTGATGACAATATACATGTAAATAGAGACGTCAGAAGTTGTTGTAGCATGAACGAAGATAAAGGTTTCGTGTAAAAGTTATAAGAAATAAAAGTTATCAAATAAATAGTTATTGTGTCTTAATTAAATAAATACATAAAGAAAGTATTAAAACAATATACAAATAAATCAATTTTACTTCGTGCCTACTTCGATTATAAAATGAATTAAAATTCAAAACCGTCAAAATTTATCTTCAAATTATTGTCCTTGTGAAATAAATGCGGCTAAAATGTTTGGAGAATTTATAGTGGTGCAATCTAGATTTGAATGAAACAACTGATCATTTTATAAATTTTTCATGCATAGGTGCATACCGCTCAGCGAAATTGTCAGCAAAAAAAATAATTATTTTATTTAGCTAGCTAAATTTTACGTCAAATTTGTATGGAAAATTTATCTTAGCTCGAGCTGCATACTGAGCTTTACGATTAAAATTGAGTAACGACTGGAATTTACACTTGTTTAAAGAGTGCGCAGCTTTACAAACAGTTAACTCATTTTAGTAACAATGATACTTCAGGCCTGGACTGAATATTTGTGTGGTCACAAAAGGCAAAATCGCCTAAGTCGACTTAAAGACAAAAATTATTTCTAATATTCAAGGTTTTCTATCTCTCCTCTAACTTCACTAAATTTGACTTCAAGTGGTAATGCGTTGTGGCCAGGGCCGCGCCTATCGTGTGTGCAATGTCCCAAGTATTTTTACCTCAATCTTTTACCTCGAATTTCTAGTACTCAATCTAAGCTTAGTTCAGAATAAGCTCCACTTGAGTTCCATTTTATTATAAGAAACACTATGAAACTTGTCGCGAAAAGCTGGAACTGGGTGGAACTCAAAATGATGTGCTTGTTGGGTAAATTTGCTTCTAGGCTTGTTGGGTTCTGTCAAAATCTTTCAAATCCTTTTTGTTAATATTTTATAAATGAAAATAACTAATTCTTAATTTTTTATTATATTTTTTTACTAATAATTGGAAATACATTTAGAATTAAAAAAATATTAGCTAAAAGAAGCTAAAAGTCCAGCTTGTCATACAGATACATCGAAAACCAATGGCATCAGGAAACTTTTCTAAACCACAGCCTAAAATTAAAAAGAGAATTAATAAACTTATTATTAAATATTTTATAACATACATATCAATAATAAAACAATTATTTAATTAATATAACATAATACTTACACTTATTATTTAGAACCACAAATATATGTATTAATTTATAACAAACACTATAGCACAACTCAAATACTTATGTATTTATGGCTGACAAAAAATGAAATAATCAATATTTTACTAATTTCCCTATAAACAATCAAGTTCCTGCGTATCTTACCAAAAATGATGGAACTCACAACTGAGTTAAGATTTGTTATACTTGGGGTGTGCACGGCCAAACACTAATTATTAAGAAACATTGATAAAAAAAATAATTACAAATCAAACAAAAAATTCAGTTTTTTTTTCTTAACTCAAATTAGATGTAAGAACCTGAAAATAATAATAATCATGATATGTATACATTAATTTACTTTTACGTTTGATATGATTTACTATTTAAACAGCCTAAAACGATATTAAGTAGTGATAAATAAAGTTTATAAATATTTTTGTAGCGAGAATAATGAGATTGTTCGGCAGGAAAACTTGAAATATGTTGCTTAATTCGATTTAAAATGAGTTTAACATTTTTTCTACCAATCCTATACAACCCACATAGACCTAATTTACAAACTTCAGTTGTTACGCCGTTATAATAGTACGTAAGAAAATATTTGTATGTTGCAAATTTATTTTTTTTAGCATTTTTACGTTGTTTTGCCACCTGTTTGCTTACAATGATTTTAAAAAGCAAAGCATTTTTCTTGTAGAATATATTTTCTATCTTCTTTACTGGAGCAGTTAAGCCTACATGTTTCATGGCACAGTATTTGTTCAATAATGCTTTTCTTAGGTATACAGCTGACTTTTTTTACATGGTTCAGGCTTTTTAGATCGTTTCTTTGATTTGTTGTCTTTGGGAGGGCATTTTACGTTTTTGTAGAGAACTTTCCGTAACATCTGTAACTCTACTTTCTTGGTTTTGACCCTGTATGCTAGTTAACGCTTTTTTTTTCGCTGGCGCTATATCCCATAGAGGGATTTGGCCGCTTCATGAAGAAGTTTCGTAATCATTTTTAACGGGTAATGGAGTGATTTATTCATTGATCCTACATTAACCAGCCGTGTTTTTTTCAGCACCCGCCGGGAATCGAACTCGGGACCTTCGGAGCTTAAAGCAAGCAATATAACAACTGTGCCACCGGAGCGGCGCTTGTACATCCGAAATTAGTGACTCTATATTATGCATATCTGTAATTTCAAAACTTGTATCTGAAAACGGTGTTTCTGGAATGTAAACATCATTACTACCTGAAGAGTAATCTGTTCTTACTTCGTTACTTATTCTTGCAACTTTTCTTATTTTTTGTTTTTTCAAAAATAAGTTTTTAGCTTTTTATGTTGATAATGATTGTTCCTACGCATTGACAACTGCGTAGAAACTAATAAATAACAATCTAACATAACGGGTTAAAAACTTATTTTTTCAAAACCAAAAAGTAAGAAAAGTTGTACTAGATTTCGAGATCACGAATTTTTAACTCCGTCATGTTGTGTCTATTTATTTCATGAGACAGCCATCAATAATTGAAATTAAAACAATTAAGTGCGGTAAGTATTATGAAAAAACAGAGGTAGTTTACACCACGAAATATTTAGTGGACTGACATAAACGGTGACCTATTATAGTCCACTTACCGACCGTTTACATCACAAGAAATATAGGTCGCATTTGGTCCGTATTTTTTAAAAATTAAAATATTTTAATAAATGTATTTATATTTAATATTACATCATTTTGGCATTTATTGGTTTTAATTTTAATATTTTTATTTTTGTTCATTATTTGTGCTGTAAAAATGATAATTAACAAATTTCATCTATTGGAAAATTCGAAATTCCTTAGATCGAACCGTCTACACCATATTTCTAGTTGACCTATTTTAGATTAGGTCACTCATTTTACTTGACAACCCAATTTGGGTAACTAGCGTTTACACCAAGTGACCTATGCAATTTAGGTCGAATATAGTGTATAGTCCGGGACTAAATATGGCGGTGAAAACTACCTCATTGACAAACAATACCTTGATTTTGGTTTTTGAAGTGAGGTTTCCCGTCGATAATAAACACATCTATTTCACTACAATTTAGCATGTCGTCCTTTCTTTTTGCTTGTTTTAATGCTTCTTCTACCATTCTTTTTGCTCTTGACATGCGTTAAATTTAAAAAAATTAAATATTTATTAATAAAAATAAAAAAGCAACGCTCGCGTTCTGTCCCAATTCCACTGTGAATAATTGGCTGAGCTGACTTGAAGTTGAAAGAAGACAAATCTAGTCCTTGTGTTCAATCGGGCAAAAATGATAAAAAATATCATGATTTTTCTTATCGCGTTTGCCATGAAACGCACTCATTTATCACGAGAAAAAAACCAAGATTTTTTTCAGTTCTAGCTGTCAGAAGAAATATATTTTGATTTGATATTTTCAGTTACTTGTGTGCAATCTTAAAATATAATTTTTATTAGAAATAAATATTTAAAATGATAAAAAATAATCAAATTCAATTTATAAATAAGAAAATTTAATCCAAAAATTGACGATATCGATTTTATTGTTGTTTGGAATACGCATCAAAACAAATTGACAGTTAAAATCAATTTATCATTTTTTTATACATTTTGGCTGTTCAATCGGGTTTGACATACAGTATTACGAAATAAAGTTAGAGTGTCTCAAGTATCATGCTATTTTTTATAACTTTTGCCCGATTGAACAATGTATAAGTGAAATGTGGACATACTACTTACTGTGCCCAAAAAGTAAAACCAGTTTTCATTTATTTCAAAAAATATTTATTTATTCTTCCAAATCTATTTCGTCGCCTTCAAAGTAATCCCCTCCCGACACAATACACTTAGGTCAACATATTTTCCAGTCTTCGAAACAAGAATTAAAGTCGCCTTCTGCAATGGCCTTCAAAGCGCGTAGCGATTCACGTTTTATTTCTTCTATCGTCTCAAAACGATTTCCCCGCAGTGATCTTTTGAGTTTCGGGAATGGCCAGAAATCACACGGTGCTAAATTAGGCGAATACGGTGGTTGTGGAATGATATGGATCGATTTTTGGCGAAAAAGTCACGAAGAACGAGTGCAGTGTGAGAAGGTGCATTATCATCGTGCAAATACCAAGAATTGTCTGCCCACAATTCTGGCCTCTTCTTGCAAATAGCTTCACGCAAACGACGCATAACACTCAAATAATACTGTTTGTTAACGGTTTGGCCGAGTGGAAGGAATTTTGAATAGATAACACTACGAGTGCTGTACATCAGTGTACGAAAAGCTAACAGGGCGAGATGTCAGATTCGAATTTGCTGAACCATACTTATTCAAAAATTTTGTTTAACATGATTAAGATCATAACTGTATCGCTAAAGAAAATATAAAAAATTAAAAACTAACATTTTGTCTTTAATTTAATAGCAATTTTGTTGTTTAAATTGCTATAAAATAGAACAATTTTTGCCCAATAGTATGCTTTGGAAAAATAATACAAAAAATGTCTAAAAAATCACAATAAATTAGCCTGCTCACACCATGTATACAGCGCATCGCAACACTTCCTCGTTTCATACCTCTTTGCCTACAAACTTGATTTATTTATGAGGTATGAAGCGAGGAAGTGTTTCGAGGCTAATTAGCCTATTCCCATAATGTACACAACGTATTGCAACACGTCTTCGTGTCATACCTCTTTGCCTACAAACTGACAAATAAAGTTTGTTGGCTAAGAGCAGTAGGGTAACTACAAATTTTGGGCCCCCCCGCAAAACTTAATGTAGGCCCCTAGACTACCCTCCCTCCACGTTATTTATCTTTGCCTTCAGAAAATATTTACGCGAACTATCTTTATGTATACATACATAAAGATCGTATTATACGACTATATTATACCTATAAAGGTTTACTTATACTAAACATACATATTGAATAACTCAACATGCCTTTCTTTTTGTTTTATTAAGAAAATCAGAATGGTCCAACATAATTATCCAAGTACCTTGACACTTTTCTCTTTCGCTGTGGTCTTTCTTGACGCAGTTTTGATCCTGTCTCAGCCGGTCACTCCACGCTGGCCGATTGCGTTTTCTGCCCTTCCAATGTTGAAGGTGTGTGATAATCAGTGATAACGCCCATAGAAGGTGGCGTCATATCTCACTTCTGGTTCGTCTTGGTCGAAGGCGACCATTCTTAATTTTCTCCTTGTTCCCTTGCTGTTTCATTTTGTATGTCCTGATGACGTCTGACTGATTCATAAAGTGGCCTTATGTGCTGTCTGTTTCGAATGTATTTCTTGCCATTAATCATGAGTTCATAAGCCCGTGTAGGTACTTGTTTCGTCTCTTGGCCCCTTACATACTTAGAATCATCCGGTTTGAATTTTACCATCACTTCGGAGCCAACTTTCAGCTCACTTAACTGCTTGCTATTCTTGTCGTAGTTAATTTTGCTTGTCGCTCTTCTTTGTATGATGTTCTAAATAACATTCGCTGGTATTGAAGGTAACAAATTTTGGTCCATTCTCTAGGTAGACTTGACCGTAGATTCCTCGACATTAATCGCTGCGCGGATGAATAGCCAATTACATTAGGTATAGGTGTGCTTCGATATTCCAACAATGCCTGCCATAGACACTGCCCAGAATCTTCACATTTGTTTATGATTCTTTTTACTATTTTCACTGTTGCTTCCGCCTTTCCGTTTCCTTTTGGTTAATAAGGTGATGAATTTATATATGTGAAGTTACAGGTTTCGGCAAATTCGAGGAACTTTTTATTGTTGAAATTGTATGCACCATCAGTGACGACTTTTTTTGGAGTGCCATAGCGAGCGAAGTTTATTTTGCAGGCAAGTATGACGTCATCAGCTGTGGTTGTTTTGAAAAAATTGATTTCAAAGAAATCAGAATAGTGATCGACTGTAATTAATATGCCCATCGATACGCGTTGAAACAGATAAACTGGATTCTCTTGAGTCAACAAGGGCAGTTTCTGTTGTGACTCTCTGTGACTGGCACAAATGAAACAGTATTTTATTTTTTGTTTAATGTCAGCAGTTATTCCTGGCCAGAAAATTGTACGATGAGACTTTTCAATGCATGATTGTATCCCAGTGTGTCCAAGATGTATAATATCGAGATATTTTTCTCGTAGCGAGTGCGGTATTAGGTACAAACCTGTCACCTTTTAGTAAGATACCGGATTTAACTTATAGAAGCTCTTTTTTCACTGATTGATAAACTCTTACTTCGTTGTCGTCTAAATTTCTCTTCCAATCATTGCGTACTTCCACTACAACTTTTTTAGAACTGGATCTTTTTGGGTCTCTTCTCGAATTTCCTGTATTTGTTTATCGTTAATTTCCTCGTTACTCATTGGGTTGATTTTCTCTACACTTCTCAGGAATTTGTTAATTTGCAACTGTTTGTATCGTAATGTTGTCTCTACCGCTTATTATACTGATCAAATCTTAAACAAGCGTACATAATCGATAATAATTCAAATTCACACTGTGAATAATTTTTCTCTGTTGCTGTGAGTGGCTTGGTGGCAAACAATATTGGTTGATTGTTTTGTAACATACCCTAGACCTTGACGAGAACCATCTGTTTGTGTTACGATTTTTTCAGTACTGTCGTAATATTTCAGAACTGATATATCGGCTAGGACTTTCTTAATGTTCCCAAATGAATTAATCTCACGTTCTTTCCATGTGAAAGACTTTGACTTTATCATTTCTCGCAATGGTTCCGTTAGTTTAGAGTGATTAGGTATGAACTTGCTTAGACAGTTTATCATTCCAAGAAACTTTTGGGTCTCTTGAATATCTATTGAACTTCTCATGTTCTTTAATGCTTCGACTTTCTCCTCGTCTACTTTGACTCCCTCCGTTGTTAGTAAGTGTCCATAGAACTTCACTCCCTTGACCACTAACTTCATCTTTTTCTTGTTTAGTTTGATATTTGCTTGTCGCAGATTGTTCAGAAGTTTTCCTAAATTGCTGTTATGGACTCGCAGTGCCTCCTCGTAGATGTCTCCTTTTCCATATATCAATATGTCGTCTGCTATGGTTTCTACTCCAACCAGCCCTTTCACAATTTCATATTGCCTTTGCTGGTACACTTCTGCTGCTGTATTTATACCAAATGGTAGTACTCTGAAGCGATATCTATTGAATGGAGTCCAAAAAGTCGTTAAGTCCATACTATCATTGTGTAATGGTACTTGCCAGTAACCATTTTTCGCGTCAAGTAACGTGAACAATTTTTCTTTGTTAAGCTCCGGTAACAACTCATCTATTGTCGGCATTTGGTATTTCATACGTTTTATAGCGCGATTTGGATTTTGTGGATCAAGACACATTCGAATTTTATTATCTTTTTGCTTTCTTAGAACAATGTTTGAAATCCATTCTGTGTGATGTGTTACCTTTTCCACTGTCCCTCTAGCTTTTAAATTGTCTAACTCTTCTTTCAACAGATCTCGTACAGCTAATGTATTCTTCTTGGTGGTTTTGAATAGGGGTTACTGAGGTATCTCTGTCGAGTTTGATTACATCATGCATTCGCCCATCCCCTTCGAACACATAATTATATTCACCTTTTACGTTGCGATGCGCTGAATACAGAATTTGTTTACAAAATCTAGAGACCGGTACACATTGAAAACAAATTTTCATTTTTCACTAAATTATGTAAGAAAATTGTTAAAATAGTGAAAGTTTCTAATTAACGATAGCTTAAATGTCGTGCATTTACTAAATATAAAATTTTAATAGTTTTAATAGAAAATTTCAATTTATTGTTGATAATTTTGAATTTAAGACGATAAATTGAAATTTAATTATGTATTAAATTTTAAAATTTTATATATGTGTATTATACCGGGTGTTTCTTTTAAACTGAGATGATCAAATATCTCGAAAAATAGCCACTCTACGGAAAAAATGTCCATAATCAAAATTTAATCATACCGCGGGGGAAATACATTAGTGCAAAAAAATAGTCCCCCACCCCCCGCTTTGTAGGTGGGGCGCGGGGTAACTTTGAAACTAAGATAGGAACCCCTATTTTTTATTGCAGATTCGGATTCTACGGCTAAAAATACGTAGGATTTGACTGAAACATATTTTTCGATTCATGTTAGATGGCGCTGTAATTGACGATATTCAATTTTTATCTCGGATTAAATATCTCGGAAAATAAGCACTCTACGAAAAAAATGATAGAGATCAAAATTGAATTATTCCGCGGGGGAAATACATTAGTGTTAAAATTAGTAGCCCTCACCCCTCCATGTAGGTGGGGCGGGGGGTAACTTTGAAACTAAGATAGGAACCCCTATTTTTTATTGCAGATTCGGATTCTACGGTTAAAAATACGTAGGATTTGACTGAAACATTTTTATCGATTCATGATAGATGGCGCTGGAAATACATTAGTGTTAAAATTAGTACCCCCACCTACAAGGAGGGGGTGAGGGTACTAATTTTAACACTAATGTATTTCCCCCGCGGAATAATTCAATTTTGATCTCTATCATTTTTTTCGTAGAGTGCTTATTTTCCGAGATATTTAATCCGAGATAAAAATTGAATATCGTCAATTACAGCGCCATCTAACATGAATCGAAAAAAATGTTTCAGTCAAATCCTACGTATTTTTAGCCGTAGAATCCGAATCTGCAATAAAAAATAGGGGTTCCTATCTTAGTTTCAAAGTTACCCCGCGCCCCACCTACAAAGCGGGGGGTGGGGGACTATTTTTTTGCACTAATGTATTTCCCCCGCGATATGATTAAATTTTGATTATGGACATTTTTTCCGTAGAGTGGCTATTTTTCGAGATATTTAATCGTCTCAGTTTAAAAGAAACACCCGGTATAGTAAATCCATGATATTTTAGCTATTGTTAATTAAAAACATACAGTTTTCACTATTTTAGCAATTTTCTTTCATAATTTGGTGAAAAATGAAAATTCGTTCTAATGTGTACCAGGTACGCCCTTTAAATAGAGTTTGACGTATAAAATCAATTTTTAATTTTTGGCTGTTCGGTCGGGTTTGGTTCTACCGAAAACACAAAGGTTCGCGAAGAATTCCGATTATTTAGTTTTCAGAACGCAATTTTTGACAATCAGGATAAATGAAAATAGTGATTAATTTTGTGTCTGTCTACGGTATTACAATTTGTTTACAATTATTTTACCAGGTCCGCACTAAGATTGTGTCCGAAACCTGTGATCAATAATTTGTAGTACTAATTTTTGAAATTTATTTGAAAAAATCGCACACACCGAAATTATCATAGTCATTTCCTATGATAATTTGTGACAGGTACAGAATAAAATCATTGTTGAATTTACTAGCTGTTTTTGACGTAATGTACAGATTTTACTTAACTGGTGTAATTATATCTTAATAAATGTACCATCCATGACATTTTTTAACCTAACATCTATCCGTTTCTCAAAAATTACAGTAACTAAAATGAAGCAACAAAAATGTGAGGCGAGGAAATATACCAAAAAATTATTACCCTACTTAGTCGGACAGCATAATAAAAATCTGTGAATGTAGGGGATATTTTTTAAATAAATGTCACAAATTTGTACTAAAAAATATTTATCATGTGATTCGGACACAAAGTGTAAAAACACGTTTTTATGCTGTGTTTCTTATTTCCGATCTAATTGATCTATCGATCTGAGTACTAAAATTTTATTTCTTATTTCCGCTTAGATCGATCTGATCAATTTTGTTGCTGTTTCTTATTTTTCTTCAGATTAGTTAGATCGATTTTTTCAATTTGCAAAAATATTCCGATTTCTCAGATTGATTTTAGTAAACTAACTTCACGTAACTCAAATCGCTGAGATTAGTAGGCGGTGTAAGATCTGTCATTTTAATTATTTGTCTTCCTTTTGTCAAACGAAATAGAAATACATAGAAGGAAATTATAATTATTATGTGGATGAAGGTAAATAATTTTATTAAATAATGAAATAATTATTTTATTCAGCCATATTTTTCATAGTGTGCCATCGAAAAACACGTCGACAAACTCAGAGTCTGGGAGCCAAACTCATATCAGTTATCCCTGAAATATTAGGGAATTGTTTAAAGGGAATTTCAATAAAGTTTTATTTTTTCGTTTATTTATAAAGAATTACAAATTATTTGCCTTTAA
Organism: Tipula helvola; assembly: GCA_963556165.1. Taxonomy (NCBI): domain Eukaryota; kingdom Metazoa; phylum Arthropoda; class Insecta; order Diptera; family Tipulidae; genus Tipula; species Tipula helvola. The sequence goes on along the minus strand of OY744481.1, from coordinate 177,208,025 downwards.
TTTGCTCTTTGGCTAGCTCATTTGAAAGTGTTGCACATTTCCATTGTTTTTCGTGTTCAATATATCTGGGTCTAAAATGCGTTTAGCGGTGTCTCGTTTCCAAAGAACGCGTGGGTGAGTAAAAATCACTTTTAAATCAATATTTAATTTTTGCATTACTCATAGTAATAAAAAGAATGTTTTTGTTGCTCTGACAGTTCGATGAAAGTTGATAATTTTTTTGATCTACCAAATCTGAAACTTGTTTCTTATTTCAGATCGATCAGATTGATCTGATTTCAGATTTCAAAATCTGCTCGATCTACAGATTTAAATAAGAAACACAGCATTTGAAGTTAATTTTAGTACTAAAATTAATTTTATTTTTAGGCTGCGGACCAATAGTCGGGTAAATTGCTCTTTTACCTACTTTTTAGCAGTGTACAGGGTAAATTAAAATAATGTACTAAAGAGTTGGGTAAAATATGAGAAAACAACTAATACCTGTTGTTAACTTTTTGACGTTTCAGTGATTTTTATTAAACTTTCTGTGTTTTTCATTATAAATAATAAACGTACTCAAAGGTAATAAAATAAATTTGATTTTTATTTTATGAAAGAAAAATATTAAAAAATATTTAACGTTTCCTTTTGCACCTAGCAGCCAGCGATTTTAACCCTCCGAAAAATTATTTGTGTCCATCAAACCAATTTTACTTCTAGAGAATTGGTACCACAATTAAGGTAAATATGTACTAAAATTGAAATTTACTGTACTAAATGATTTACCCGACTATTGGTACGCAGCCTTAAAGTTAATTTTACAAATAATATGTGTGTTTGCAACTAGAATAAAAATATTTTTTTAACTTTAATTGTTTTGGGCCTAAACTATTTTAGTCTGTCTCTTTTTCGCACAGAATTTTCCATGCTTGAAGTTTGTTTATTTCTGGTCTATTGTATTTTAAAATCTTTGACTTTTTTGAACTGCACTGCCATCTATACTTCGCTAGCGGGCTACAACACAAAATAAGCCATTGCTTCCTGGGCAAATCGCCATACTCAAAAAATAATCCATCAAAACTTTTGTAGTGCGTTGCGTCACAACACGAACATAATTTATATAGCCTTTATGTTTTTATAATTTCCAATTTTAAATTTCATGTGTTAAAAATGAATAGTGATATAATAACGAGAGATAAAAATAATAGTGTTCACGATAATATGATAAACGATCTGGCCGAAATAGATGTTTCTCGTTTCAATACAGAAAATTCTCATCACATAACTTCAGTATCTGCTGTCACACCGCCTACAACAACAACAACAACAACATTGAATGTCCAAATTGTAAATAGTAACGAGTTAGACGGTGGGATAAATGAGAATGGGTGCTTGGAAGTTTCTGATCATGTGGCCGATGAAATTATTAAAGCGAGTGGTGAATTTTGTGAAGAAAATATTACGATAAATGATGAACAATTGGAGGAAATGGCAAAAGTGTGTCGATTCTGTTTAGCGAAGCGGGACGATATGCGACTGATTTTTGAGCAAGGAAGTTGCATACCCGACGTTATTATGATGATAACTAATATTCAGGTACAACAAGATGACGGCTTACCGGTACAAATTTGTTTTCAGTGTATTCTTTATGCATCGCGAGCATTTGCATTCAAACAACAGGTGGAAGCTGCGGATGAAGCACTTAAGAATTTTATAGGGCAGGGATTTGGTAGCACAGTTCTTCAGCCAATTGAAATTCACGATGAATTTATATTTCAATCGATAAGCGGCGCTAAAATTACCGAAGAAGATGATATTGCGGATTTTGGTAGTGTAGACGAGCTGGATGAAGCCGATGCCACAATCCATGTGGGCGAGGATGAGGAAGTGATTATAGTGGATTTTGAGAATACAGAAAATGTGAATGACGATGGCAATAGATCGATTACATCGACGATTGACGGGAGTATTATGATCAATGAAGATCAATTGAATAGTGAATTGCTGGGAGGATCACTTTACTGTGATAACTCGAGTGATGATCATATACTGGATTTACCAAGTGATTCAGAAAGTATATGTAGTCGAGTGTCAGATAAAGTCGAGAATGAGGGTAGTGAGCCCAATAATAATTCAAAATCTCAGAATGAGGATGATAATCCGAACGATAGTGGTGGTGATAGAAATACTAATAAGCGCCACTTACGAACTACCCGCAGTTCTGCAATTAAAGACGAAAGTAGTGAAGAGGATTCTGAATTTGAGGAAGATATGCAATGTGATGATAGTAACAATTTTACCTGCAAAATTTGTGAAAAAGTGTTTAAAACACAAGAAAAATTGATTCGACATGCGAAAGCTAAACACAATCGAAGGGCGAAACGAAAGGTTACCAAGGAAGTTGAGGTAAGTCAAAGTACATATAACTATGTTGCACCGTACACAAAGCATGTTATCTAAAATAACAGTCATCAATAATCGATAAGCAGAATTTTATTGTTTTACCAAGATAAGATAATGCATTTAAAGGACAGAAGTCAATTAGGTTTCGCAAATATTTCTTAATCCGTGAATTTCTACACACTTACATAAATATATTTTCATTAAATTTACTACATTTAATCTTTGATTTTATTTTCTTCCATTTTTTCAAAAAATACTTTAACCAATTCAGTTGCGCCTTTTTGGTTCACCTCTTCATAGTAGGGCAACTCTTCCATTCGCTTAATCCAAGCGGTTATGCCAGGGAACTTAGACTCATTTATCGGTATAATCTCCTTAACCGTAGAAATGTTCGAAATTATGGCAAAATCGGCAATAGTTATTTGATTCCCGAGCACATATAAATTGTCGTCGAAAAGTGCTTCGAGTGAATCATAGCCATCGTGCAACAATTCGATACGGTCTTGCGGTATTTCCGCTACGCCAAAATAAAGGATTGATCGCACTATTGTTTTGATCCGTTCGAAGAGGTTTGCTGCATTAAAAATGAGGCGTTGGTTCACATATGCCCGTTGCACCAAATCCTTCGGATACAGAGTATCATCTGAGGCATATTTATCAGCCAGATACGCCATTATCGCATGACTATCCCAAATTATGATACCATTATCATCGAGCACAGGAATGGTATGTTGCGGATTCATCTAAATTTTAAATCACAATTAGGTAGTCGCATTGTTAACAGTTTTAGGATCATAATATACTCACTTTTAAAAAATCTGGTTTTAATTGTTCCCATTGCATTAAATCGACATTTTGTAATTCCAATTCAATGCCAAGAGCCTTCGCACACAACATAACAGCACGGGACGGTGGACTCTTTATTGTACAGTACAAAATTAGTTTTACCATTTTTGAGAGTTGTTTTTATTTATGCTCGGGAACTGAAATCCAAAGTGCGACTAAGCTGTTTCGCTAATGTTTGTGCGATGATTTGAAATTTTATTTTGATAACATTATCTCGGCTCTATATAATTTTTGGCTATTTAAAAGATAGCAGTGCGCGTTAATTGATCTTACTTGTTTTGTTTAATTAGAATTTGTAAATTTTTAGGGTGCCTCATCATAACACTAGTATGCGTGGGATTTGTTTGTTTGTTGGATTTATTCGCAATCTAATATTGATTTTTACAATCACCGGGTATTAATACTCTAATGGAAATGTATTTGGTTGGATTTCTCCACCAAAACTCATTTTTCTAATTCATATCCCGCTTCTCTAGCTCACTATCTGGCTTTCGTTATTTAATAATTGTTTGAGGAAACTTGGACTTTAATTCGAATTTTTCGCTTAACTGAGTTTGTGAGTTTACTTCCAGGATTCAGATGTCACGTCGTTCGAGGCCAAAATTCTACCAGAAGACAAAACAGTATACCCGTACACATGTACCGTATGTAAGCAAGGTTTCAACATCGAAAACGATTTAAAAATTCACTACTCGCTACACATAAATAATAACGGTAAACATATTTGCCTGCATTGCAAGAAGGAGTGCACTAGTAAGTAGTTCTATTGTGATTGTGACACCAATTTGATCGATCTCTAATTTATTCCAATTTTCTTTAGCCTATTTACAGTTGAAAAGACATGTCCGGACACATTACGAGGATAAACCGTACAAGTGTCGAATATGTCGAAAAGGTTTTCCTGAGATGGGTTCATTAACTCGACATTTTCGTCGGCATACCGGTGAACAAAGGGAGAAAAAACACTTATGCAATACATGCGGTAAAGGTTACTATGATTCGCATGCATTGATAATCCATTCACGTACACACACAGGGGAACGACCTTGGGTTTGTAATATCTGCGGTAAATCATTCATTGATTCGCGACTCTTGAACTCCCATTTAAAAGTGCATAGTGGTAAAAAACCACATTCGTGCGAAATATGCAAAAAATCATTTACACATCACAGCACATTAACGACACACCTACGAACACATACGGGCGAAAAACCATACGTTTGTTCAGTTTGCGGTAAAACATTTATCCAGTCGTCTAATTTATCGTTGCATATGCGCGTTCATTCGGGTGAGAAACCGTACAAATGTATTGTTTGCGATCGACGATTTGCTAGCTCATCCACGCTTACTATGCATATGCGAATCCATACGGGCGAAAAACCGTACAGTTGTAAAACATGTGGAAAAAAATTTGCGCGTCACGATTTGTCGGCGCATATAAGAACGCATACGGGTGAAAAACCATTTGCATGTCAATGTGGTAAAAGATTCACAACAACCGGCCAATTAAATCAACATGCCCTTACACATACCGGTGTGAAGCGGTATGTGTGCTCAGTGTGCCAGAAAAGATGTTCCTCATCCACATACTTGAAAAAGCACATGAAGTCGCATGCACAGGTGCAGCAAAACGCAAATAAAGCCAAAATGGATTTAAATTTAGAAACCGATAAAACAAATTTAGACACTGTAATACAAATAAAGTATACTAAACTTGGCCCTAATTCGCAGCACGATGGCGAAGAGGGTAGCGATCATGAGAATCCGAATAAAAAATGTGATGAAAATGTTGATAAATCGGATGATGATGACAAAAGGGTTACACTAGACAACGCAATACTCCATATTAATTCGCCGGATTTATTAAACGTGGTCCATGATTCATCGAATGTGGGGATTCAGGTCCCGGTTCTGACCGCAAGTGATTTACACTCAAATTTAGGAACCGTTTATAGCTCACTCGACGGCAAATACATTTACCAGGCCATTGATCCCAGTATTATGCGAATTAAACGGGAATCTGGTAATCATTTGAGCGAAGGAAATTCAGTAAATACGACCGGAATGTCCAGATAGTGTAAGAGTTCGAGTACTCATTAATGTAATTTAAATTAAGATAAATAAAAAAATAGTACATAAAAAACGTCCTAATTATTTTTTAAATGAGTACGAGAATCGCACTTATTTTCTTTGACAACTCGACAATGTTGCCAACTTGAGTATATTTGTGTAGTTCCATTTTGACATACAGATGTACGGTATTTTCTGAAATAAAAAACTACATTTTTTGTAAATTTAGTGCATATTGTTTAAGTTAATTAATTATTAATTAATTGTGAAATGAATAAACTACCCGACAGGTAAGTTTAATGAGTTTATTTGTAATATAAAATTAATTTAAGGTAATTTTTGTAAACAAAATGTGAAAAAATGAGGGGAAAACTTCTAAATTTTGTTTTGTCCAATTTGGTTTAGCCATAAGGCAACAGAGTGCAGTGTTATTAGTTGAAGGATTTTTGACGGTTTAAACGAAAGGTTAAAAAATAGCGTTACAAACTTTGGATACATACAATTGTATCCATTTGAAATATTTTCTTTCGCTCCATTAAATTTTCTATTAAAAAAGTACTATTTTTTGTGTCAACTGCCTCAAGCACCTTCAATATAATTTAAATTGGATACAGTTGGATACATTATACATCTCCCCTGACCAAATGTACAATCAATTTTTTTTGGCGGTAACGTTGGTTAATTGTGCTGGAATTGTTTATTACCGCTAAAATTTACCGTCCGGATTTCATGATAGCGCCCCAGAATTAAGGTGTCCGTTTTCAAAACTGCCTATTCGCAGTTAAGCTAATTTTTTGCAAAACGAAAATTTCATTTCTGAAACGTTTTTTGAGTAATCATGTAGTTTTTGTTTTTGTTTTATTCTTGAAGTACGTAAGATTCAAATAACTAAATTTGGCTCGTGGGAAAGTTTTAGTTATTTTTCTAAACTACACTCCCAACCAACTTAATCGACCTTCAGCGCTCACAGAAAGGCGATTTTTGATGTGAAAACATCTTTAGCGGCAGGAGTAAGTAAAAAATTGTATAGAAATCGGGTTACGGAAACAAAAGTGCCGAACACAAAATATTGCAGGTATGTGTGAATATCGACAAGAACAAAAAATAAATAAAACGTAAAATCAATGCAAAATCTACGCATACACATGCAATATACAACATCATCCGGCATTTCAAAAACATCGTGAGCCAAATACAAAAAAAATCTAAAAAAAATCGCCTACTTTAATTTATTTTGTTGTGAAAATATCTATGGCCGCAGCAGCAAGTGTTTTTGAAAATGAAAATGACATACGAGCGAAAGGACCACAAATTATGCTTGTGTAGTGTGAACAAATTAAATGGAAAGAGCGAGCTGTGAAAATTGCACTTATACATTGATATATAATAGAATAATAAATTTAAAATTGTTTAATCGGTATGTTGTCATATTAGTATTGCTCAATTGCTCATGGGGTTGGTGAGTTTGGTTATGGGGGGTTTCGCGCTATTGCCTTTTCAATTGCAATGATTTTACGGTCAACATTGCGCCCAAATAGAACCGCTCTATTTAATTTATTTTAAAATTATCAGTGACAAAGCGATGCGATATTGCTTTGTTTCGTGAGTTTGCCGTGGCCCATGCCATGACCATGTACTACTATGGAATCTTGAATAAGATTGCTGTGTATGAGTAATGGCAGGCGCGGTCGGTCATATTGGGCAACGTGGGCAGTGCCCACTCTTAAATTTGACCCAATTACACAGATTTTTTTTTTTTTAAACAAATGTCCACCGACATCATACAAAACAATGTTAGTATAAGTTGCACTGTAAATATTCCACATTCATAATTTGTGTATATGATTCAAATATGTATAAAATACAACAACAAATCCTTTATACAAATTAGTGCACAAAACGAGAGCGAAGCTTAAGGGCCAAATACACGAAAACACGTCATAGCATTTTTACCTAAGACACATATATTAAATATTTTTACTAACGATAGATGGAGTTATATACACTAAATTATGAAAAATATGCAAAACGATTTTCTCTTTTACGGCTATGTAGTTATTTTAGAATACTGTATATATGCATGTATAACAAAAAACCCAAACAAAGTTGTAAATGCTTCGTGTTTTTGTCGAATTCACATTTGCTTATTTCGTTTGACTTTCATTAATGTAAGAGAACAAAATATGAATGAAATATTCAATGACAATAAAAATTTTACCGAACATGTGCAATGTGCATGTATAAAAAATAATAAATACATACAAATAAGTCTGATAAATTTTAAGTTTTTTTACGGGCTATTTTGGTTATGTCTATAATTTTTATATTCATGAACCATTCATCTAATACTGTATTTAGTGAGTTTTTGGAAAATTAGAAAAGGAATTGACTATACGGAAATGAAAAATCTTGAATATTATTTTTATTTGATGACTAGTAAATGATTTACCACCGCGATTCAAAAATTATTTAAATTAAATATTAGGCCCTTTTTCTAGCCCTTAGATTTCGTTTTTTATTTTATATTCCAGTTGAATTAGGGTTTATAAAGGAAATAAATATTTCAAAAGGATTTTTTAATCGTATTTTTGACGTAGAAAAAGAAAAAATCCGTTGAGTCCCGATGTCAGATGAATAAAGAAAGGGTCGAATAAAGCCGGTTTCACTCCTTTGGCCATTTCTTATCCGATTTTGATGAAATTCAGCATGCTCGATGGACATGGGATTCTAAAATGATTTTTAGATAAAGTTCTGGAATATAGCCTATTAGGAAGGAACCTGGCCATTTCTTATCCCATTTTGTACAAAATTCAAATTTGTTAAATTTCCCCACAGCTCTAAAAGCAACGATATACTCATTTTATTTTTGTTCAAATAAAAATTCAGTTATTCATTTATGCTCACAGAAATAAAATTTATATAAATTCTATATACTAAACAAATAATTTAAAATTAATAATAACAATAATTAAATGTATGAATGCATAATATTTAATTAAAGACGTTGCTAAAATCCGTTTCTGGATTTTAGCGTTAAATGGACATTTTACTTCAATTATTACATCATGCCCAATCAATCCATCAGGAGTCGCGGCAAGACATGGATATTTTTGATAAATGAATACACCGCATTTCGATACTTCTGTATTATTTTCGTTCGAAAATTGCTCTATCGCATTTTTTTCATTTTCCATCCCGTATATTGTTGACTTAGAATAAATAACAGTAGTAAGTAGATATATAAGATATTTGAAACCTTACTTTTCAGAAATTTTATGCTTTTATTGCGGCTTATTTCTCCAAATTTTGTAGCAGTTAAACGACTCATACGCACTTGAAACCATTTCGCTTCATTGAACTGGTTTATAGTTGACCTTTCAATTCTGTCACGTTCAGCAGCTTCCGTTTTCAATTTTTTCAAAAAATCATTTCTAAGTTCGGTATACTCTTCAGGTGATTTATCCAAATTTTGACAGGTTTGATTTCCATATTCAGAGTCTTCTCCAAAAAACTTTAATTTTCTTTTTGTCGTTTTGGTTGATTTGTGGTGGCTCTTTTATTTAGTAGAAATCGTCGTTTTTCAAGTTCTGCTATTCTCGATTTTCAGCTGTAATTTGATGAATACTCTGCTAGATTATAGTGTCCCCTTTGACTGTTGTGTTGTAATACAGCGAACTTGGCTCGTGATGTGTATGATTGCCCACGGGAAAAATTAATTCTTTTGCCACCAACAGATTTTGCGACAATTGCATTCAAAAATTCTACGGCATTTGAGTCGACATCGTATACAAGGCTTTTAGCGTGGTATTTTAATCGCTTAAATAATCCACTAAATGCTTTGAATAATTCATTTTCCATAAATCTTTGATATATTTCAGGTATTTCGTAACGCTGACGGTTTCAGAAATATGAGGCACATTTCCTGTGGTCTTGAAAAACGTGGAATGGGATATTTCCAATGTCAAGCGCAAGTTCCTCAATTTTTTCTATGGAAGAGAATTTTTAGAAAGTTTCCTTTTTTTAATTGCGCAGATTATGTCTTTGGAACATCGATTAATTTGATTTCGTAATAGTTTTCGTTGAATTATAGATTAGTGCGATTAGTACATAGTTCCTTTGCGTGTTTCCGAAAATTACGAAGTAAATGATTGCGGCATTAAATTGTCTCTATGTGTGTATTTGCGTTTGGTTTAGCCTCTAAAATTTTTACGTATACGCTGGCATCGCCATCTGCAATTATTTTGTTGTAGCGCATACCATACAGATACAGTTCTTCTCTTTTTCTAAAACCTTCTACTAAAGCATTCCGTTCCGTTCCAGTTGATGGGCCAGCATAGTTCGAATTGCATTCATGATGTTCAGGTTTAGCTTTTTACAATTCTGCTCTGCGACAAAGAATGCAATATTTATTACGAAGACAACTCCTTATGACCGACCTTCTTTGTAGATTGAGCAATAATTGTTCCGACACTAAGTGAGGTATAATTACTATTGTGTCCGTGTACCATCGAAATCTACGCTTTTTTCTTCAATTGCTATTTGTTTTGCTTTTCCATCGCAGCTTTAAACATTTCTCGGTCGCAACCTTTTTGAATGTCACGTTGAACTTGTTTTTGTAATTTATTGAATGTATTTGGTGCCAAATATAGTATGTCAATGACACCAAAAAATTCTTCTATAATACCGATTGAAATGCCAGCTAAAACACTTTGATAATTTATTGAGTTTTGATGTAGTATCTTTTCGTTGGGATCTTCAGACGAAATATTTTGAATTTAATCCGATTCTGCGCTCGCTTATAAACTTTAAATTCAGTAGGAAGCATCCGAAAGCCATATTGTGATTGCTAACTTTTATTAGTTCGTTGAAAAAATATTGCATACCTAATATGCGTTTGCCATTTAATATACATATGTACGTTTTCCTCTTGAGCATTTTTTTCAGCTGTTTCAAATTCAATAATGAAATTTCTACCATTCAAATCAGGTTTTTGTTCAGGAAAAAGGGCAAATGTTGAATTTGCATCTGATAAATCATGGCATTCCTTTTTATTTTGATCAGATAAAACAAGCATACTCTGATTTTCGTCCAGTTCCCTGATATGTTGCGTTTTAAATTCAATTAGTTTGTTAGCAAAACACCCACTGTAATAAGTCAAAAGTATGATGGTTTATGTGTTTTTGGAATTTTCAGAAAATATAATTGGCGTATTCATTTTTAATTTTTATCGTGTTCCTTATGCAACGAAATCGGACACATATATTTTAAGCGTTTTAAGCTTCAGTTGTCTTATTATGCGGCATTGAAGGTTTTGCATTTCAATTTTTTTTAGTTCTAGTAGTCACGGACAACAAATGAAAATCCCTACTAAATCTCGCATTACAAAATATTGCATTACATAATCTTGTTTAAAAAAAAAAAATCGCAAGCAATGTCTCGCATTATAAAATGTCGCATTTACAAAATCTCGCAAGACAAAATCTTCCAATATAAAATCTTGCGTATATAGTAAAATAGTTTGCAACATAATTCTTAGAGATCGGTATAGTAGGTTAAATGCACAAAATTTATTAAAAACGATGTTGCAAACTATTTCAATATAATACATTATGTATGTATGAAATACAGAACATAACATAATTTCACTTAGTTTAATTCAGGGTATTAAGTAGTGTAAAAGCGTATGTCCTGGAACACCCCAAATGGGGTGGATTTTTATATGTAAATTACAACAACACAAACGATTACATATGTTTTTTAATATGAAGATTACAGTAGAACCACGATAATTAAATCTCTATATAAAATGTAAACGTAAGTATATAATTTTATTAAAAATCCGTTGTTCAACTGTACATTAACTGTACAATATTTTTTTAAGACATTTTGTTAGATGGCAGCACAGTCATAAACTTTAAGCTTTGAACTTTTTAATATTAATTAATTTTTCGATAGATGGTGCACATTTCTTACAGTTTAATTATCAACCACGATAACTATAACTCTATATAAATGTATCTAAAATCAGGTATTCAACTGTAAATTATTATTATTTTCCAACTTTATCTGTAGATGTCACTTTAAAAGCTTATTTTATGTACATGGTTTGTAACTCGGTTCAATATAAAGTTTTATTATCAACCACGATAACTAAAACTCTATATGAATTTATCCAAAATCAAGTATTCAAGTGTCTTTGAAAGTTTATTTTTAGGTACTCAACTGTAATAAAGTAAAAAATATTGATTATGATTAATTTCTGTCTATGTAAGAGAAAAATATTCGCTTTTGAAGTGTATTAACCTGATATATCGCGTTTCATAAAAAATAAAATTATTCACATATACATACATGTACATATAACAAAAATCATCGTGAATAAACTGCTAAGGTCATTAAAATCTAACACATTAATTAATATACATGACTTAATATATTATTAAAGTGAATAAGGTCATTAAAATCTACAAGAAATTTGTGAAGTTCTGTTATTAGTGTTATTACATAAATATAGAAACGTTTTGTTAATTATTTTGTGAATTAATAAATCTAAATAAATAAAAATAAAATCAGCATTGATACAGATTTGCGAAGCTGATTTATACGTGTTGTAATAAATTAAGAAAACTTAATTCAAATACTGTTTTTATTGTATATCAATTTAAATATATTAAATTTGAATAAATAAAAATAATTTCAGCATTAAAGAAAAAGTAAGTTTAAATATATAAAAAGTTTTTATTATATTATTAGAAATATTTATTATTATTATTATTATTTACTATATTACAGATAATTAATACTAAAATGAACAACTGCGAATTATGTATGTTCACTTTTTCGTCAAAAGACCATCTAAAACGTCACCAGGAAAATCAGCATCCAACAGAAAAGACGTTATGCGATATATGTGGATGTACATATATCAATAAACGAAAGCTGGATTATCACCAAAAGAGATGTAATCGTCTTGATAATTTACAACAGCCAGGACCATCTATTCCATCAAATTCAAGGATAGCTGTAGTAGCCGCTAAGAGAAGGAAAACGGATGATGCACCCGCTGAGGCTGCTAACGTTTTATGTGGTGATTGTAATGTAAGTGTTCCAAAAAAAAATCTGTTTAATCATTATAGATCATTATTACATAAAAATAATTGTTTACAAAACTATAATGAGAATGATGATGAAAACATTCGAATCATTAGCAATGCATTTAAATCCAGAATAATTAGTTATAGGGTTTCAGATGTACCTAATAACTATATTAGTATAAATGATTTTATGTGTTCTATAAAACATAAAATAATCAAATTAATACAGCTTCAAACAGAATCATTTAAAGCTGTTAAAACAAATTTTGAATTGTTTGGTTTATTCACCAAATATGATTTGAAAAATGAATCAAATGTTAGTTCAATAAAATCATTTAATACTAAAAATGCAATTTTAACGGAAGCTACTGATTTGAATGAGATATTTTCTCAGATTGTTTGCACCCTCAATACTCTGAGTGAGGAGTTTCAGGAGAAAGAGTCTGGATGGGCTATGGACAAAGTATTGTTCATTGAAGTGAATTTTAATAAATATAGTCCTATGAGAGGGTCCTCTTACATACCTCTCCCAAAATTTTTTAAAGATAAAAAGGCTATAATCAATGTCCAAAATTCAGATCAAGCCTGCTTCGCCTGGTCGATCATGGCTAGCAAATATCTTAATGTAGCAAATCCTCAACGGTGTAATTCTTATCCTCATTATAGTTCTATCTTAAATTTAAGTAATCTTAGTTTCCCCATGCCATTAAAAGACATCCCACAATTTGAAAATCAGAATAATATAAGTGTAAATGTGTATGGGATAGAAGGTAATCAAATTGTGGGACCTTTATATTATACAAATTCGAAAAAATCACACCACGTTAATTTGTTGTATATAGACGATGGTGTAAATAGTCATTATTGTTTTATAAAAAAATTAAATACGTTAGTGCACAAACAATTATCAAAAAGAACAAATAAAAAATTCATTTGTGATGGATGTTTAATTTTTTTTCATACTGAAGAAAAATTAAATATTCATCTACAACATGGATGTAACAAAATTAAATGTGTGCTCCCTAATAAAGATAATGATATTTTAGAATTTAGAAATTATAATCATAAATTACAAGTCCCATACGTGATATATTGCGACTTCGAAGCAATATTAAAACCAATTGATTCGTGTACTCTAAATCCTATAACATCATTTACTGAAAATATTTTAAAACATGAACCCAGTAGTTTTGGATATTACATTAAATGTTCATATAATGATAGTAAATCTAAATTTGTTACATACAGAGGTAGTGATTGTGGAAAAATTTTCATTGATAAAATAAAAGAGGATTTAGAAATTATATACAATGACCTACACATAAATCGAAAAATGAAAAAACTTTCCTGCACGGAGCAATTAAATTACAATTTATCAAATCAATGTCATATTTGTAACGGTGATTTTAATGATGATGAAAACTATAAAGTTATGGACCATTGCCATTTAACAGGAAAATTTAGAGGTGCTGCGCATACTAAATGCAATTTAAATTATAAGATAGCAGATTTCATACCAATATTTTTTCACAATTTAAGTGGTTATGATTCGCACTTTATCATAAAAGAATTAGGTTTTGATACGGAACAAATAGATTTAATTGCTCAGAATAAGGAGCGATATATTTCATTTACAAAAATGTTCAAAATTAATGAGATTAAAAAAATTAAATTGAGGTTTGTAGATTCATTTAAATTTATGGCAGCTAGTCTTGATAAACTAGCTAACAATCTTAATGACTCTCAATTCGATGAAGTTAGAAAGAGTTTTTCTAATCAAAATGAATTTAATCTTATAAAGAAAAAAGGTGTTTTCCCATACGATTATGTAGATAGTTTTAAAAAATATGATGAAACTGAATTACCATCCAGAAATCATTTTTTTAACAAATTACAAAATACTGATATATCTGATGAGCAATATAATCATGCTCTAAATGTATGGAAAACATTTAAATGTAAAAATTTAGGTGATTATTCCGACTTATATTTAAAATCAGATGTACTTATTTTAGCCGACATATTTGAAAATTTCCGGAAAGTTTGTATGCAAACATACGATCTAGACCCGGCCCATTATTTCACAGCCCCAGGTTTAAGTTGGGATGCCATGCTTAAATTCACCAAAATCAAATTAGAATTATTAAAAGACATTGATATGATAAATTTTATTAAAAAAGGTATTCGTGGCGGATTAACACAGTGCTCCAAACGATATGCTAAAGCAAATAACAAATACATGAAAAATTATAATAATGATATAGATTCTAATTTTCTTGTTTATTTAGATGCTAATAATCTATATGGCTGGGCTATGAGCCAATCACTCCCTTATGCTGATTTCAGATTTCTTGATTCAGCAGAACTTGATAAATTTAATTTCGATCATTTAACAGATAATGAATCAGAATCAGGTTATATTCTAGAAGTTGATTTAGAATATCCTGATCAATTACACCAAAAGCATAATGATTTACCATTTTGTATGGAAAATATACAGCCACCATACGAAAGTGCAAAACAAAATAAATTAGTTGCTAACCTAGAACCTAAAAAAGCATACGTCATTCATCAAACAAATTTAAAGAAATGTATTAAAAATGGACTAATATTATCTAAAATACATAGAGTTTTAAAGTTTAGTCAAAAACCATGGCTCAAATCATATATAGATTTGAATACCGATCTTAGGACTAAAGCTCTAAATGCGTTTGATAAAGATTTGTATAAATTAAAAAATAATAGTGTTTTTGGTAAAACAATTGAAAATGTTGACAAGAGAACAGATGTAAGATTAGTATCACATTGGGAAAATATTGGAAACAGATTTGGAGCAAATACTTTGATCAGCAAACCTAATTTTCATTCTTCAGCAATATTTGATGAAAATTTGGTAGCTATTCAAATGAATAGATTATCGGTTACGTATAATAAACCCATTTATGTGGGTTTCTGTGTTTTAGAATTATCCAAAACTCTAATGTATGATTTTCATTATGATTATATTAAGACGAAGTATGATGATAATGCTTCACTTTTATATACTGATACGGATTCATTAATATATGATATTCAAACTATGGATTTTTATGAAGATATCAAGCCTGATTTAAATGAGAAGTTTGATACTTCTGATTATCCATCCAATAACATATATAATCTTCCATTAGTTAATAAAAAAGTTTTAGGAATGTTTAAAGATGAATGTTGTGGTAAAATTTTGACAGAATTTATTGGGATTAGAGCAAAATCATACTGTATAAGCTTAGAAGATGATAATGAAATAATTAAGAAAATAAAAGGTGTAAAAAAAAATGTAGTTTCAGATTCGATATCATTAAATGATTTTAAAAATTGTTTAAATAAAAATGATAATATAATTAGATCACAATTAAATTTTAGAAGTATTAGACACAACCTATATACTCAATTGTTAAACAAAGTAGCGTTATCAAATTTTGATGATAAAAGATTTGTAATTCCAAATTCATACAAAACTTTGGCATGGGGTAATAAAGAAATTGATAATTTTTATTTTAATTAGTTTAATAATACATTTTATATTTCTTAAATATAATATATATAATACATTTAATGTCTTTTAGTTTTAAATTAAAATATTAAACCAAAATTATATATTAAGTAGTTTTAATAATTAAGAAAATTTTAATCGGTAATAAAAAAAATAAAAAAAAAAATATAAAGTTTAAATTAAATCTGTTTTATTTATCCACGAGTTATGTGATGATTCAAAACCTAGCCACTTAACATAAACTTGATTACCTTTCTTCTTCAAAACTT
Organism: Tipula helvola; assembly: GCA_963556165.1. NCBI lineage: Eukaryota > Metazoa > Arthropoda > Insecta > Diptera > Tipulidae > Tipula > Tipula helvola. Next base: position 177,191,829 of record OY744481.1, on the reverse strand, counting down.
TCTCTACGAGGTAAGTGTCAGGATGATGTGTCTTTTGCAGCTCTTTTTCATAAAACCGGCCTGATATTAGCTGTCCCTTATAATCCTCAAGTAAATACGTTACAGGAAATTTGTTGTTAATACTAACAACTTTAAATATTTCAGTAGTCCAATTTGGAGTATAACCTTTTTCGAAAACGGTTTTAAATTTGCTAACTCGAACGAAATCCCCAACTTTAAATTTATTTTTTTGCATTAACTTAGGATATGTATACACTTGTTTTAAAATTTGTTTTTCATTTGCCATAGTAACTTCTACAGGTGCTAATTTAATTGTCCTATGTTTTTTATTGTTGTAATCTTTCACTAATTTTTTTAAAATATTCAGCCACTTGTAAGATCCTTGAAGACTAAATTTCCTCCACATATTTTCCTTAAGAGTTCGATTAAATCTTTCTACTATACATGCTTTTATTGGACTAAATGTTGAATAGTGGTTAATATTTTTCTGTTTCACAAGCTGTTTGAAATCTTTATTATAGAATTCAGTTCCCATATCCGTTTGTAGATTCTTTGGTACTCTTTTACTCTCATTGAAAATTTTTTTTAAAGCACCAACAATCATCTGTGATGTTTTTTTCTTTATAGGCTCAACCCAAGCAAATTTAGAAAAAGCATCGATTACAGTTAGAAGATATTTAAAACCAGCATTTTCTCTTGAATATGGAATCATTTCCACGAGATCTGCTTGCCATAAGTCATCAATACCCTTAATTTTAACATGTCTGCGTATAAAATTTTTACGTGCTGGCTTATGCAATTCATTCACTATTTGAATCCGACTCATTTTATGTAAGTGGATGAATTAATAATGAAAGCATATGAATTTTGGATTGGTATATATAAAATATTGTTTCCTCATAATGTTTAGGATTTATTTAAAACGAGAGATATCTTGGATTATGATCACTATAACATTCATCAAAATGAATGATCTTTAACATAATAAATGTTAGCTAATTTGCCCATAGTGTTGAAAACAGAGAAGTAGCGGAAACCATAATAAGATTGTTTTGAAATTAAATACTTTTTCTAAATAATTTTATATATAATATTGTTTTATTTATTTATTTATTTATATAAAATGAACATTATATCTATCAGTTTTTACCATAGTTAAGTGTTCTTTACACAAATGGTTTAAATTTTGTATTTCTCGATCATTAAAAACGTTGAATCGCTCCGGCATAAATATGATGTTCTCATCAGTCTCTATTAGGATTTTCACGCCATATTTCGTGTTGACTGATTTGACTTCTTGTACCACGTAGTTTCTACCCACATCCAGATCTTCAAATTTGGTTATTTTTTTCTCAGCAAACCTTGGCACATTGTTGAGTTTTTCTAAAAGTTGTTGACGAATATCCATGGTTGGTTGGTTGTTAACAATCTTATGCTTACTATCAAACTGATAATTTTCAAAGAAGCTCACTATAATTTATACTTATTATGGTTTAAGTTGACTTTTAAACACGCGCAGTTTTTTCCAATCTTACCACATCAGCATAAATATTACGAAGTATCGATTAAATACAAACCTTTGTCATCATATCAAGTTACGTTCAATGATTTCAACATCCATATTCGTAAAATAAGGTCAATAAACATGTTTAATCATGGTTAA